>OX155637.1:0-1200000 GCA_944567765.1 Carterocephalus palaemon
TAAAAGCAACACCCCTTCAATTATTATAGTTTAAAACTTCCCAACAGTGCCCATTACGTGACCCTCTTATAAACTCAATCCAAAATTATATTTTCCCCAGATTTTCCAAAGTTTTTCACCAAAAATATCAGTTTTCCCTCCCCTACTCCTTCAAATTTTGTCCGATCGCAGAAATTCTTTCACAGGCGAGTAGCTCTTGGCGGCGCGCATCCGGCGTGCCCAATTGCACCACCTGAAAAACACCTGAAAAAGAAATAAACACAAAAATTAGAAATTGTATATACCGAGTCAATATGGTTAAGTACGAAATTTTGCTAAAGTGATCGGACACAAATACATTAAAAGCAACACCCCTTCAATTATTATAGTTTAAAACTTCCCAAACAGTGCCCATTACGTGACCCTCTTATAAACTCAATCCAAAATTATATTTTCCCCAGATTTTCCAAAGTTTTTCACCAAAAATATCAGTTTTCCCTCCCCTACTCCTTCAAATTTTGTCCGATCGCAGAAATTCTTTCACAGGCGAGTAGCTCTTGGCGGCGCGCATCCGGCGTGCCCAATTGCACCACCTGAAAAACACCTGAAAAAGAAATAAACACAAAAATTAGAAATTGTATATACCGAGTCAATATGGTTAAGTACGAAATTTTGCTAAAGTGATCGGACACAAATACATTAAAAGCAACACCCCTTCAATTATTATAGTTTAAAACTTCCCAAACAGTGCCCATTACGTGACCCTCTTATAAACTCAATCCAAAATTATATTTTCCCCAGATTTTCCAAAGTTTTTCACCAAAAATATCAGTTTTCCCTCCCCTACTCCTTCAAATTTTGTCCGATCGCAGAAATTCTTTCACAGGCGAGTAGCTCTTGGCGGCGCGCATCCGGCGTGCCCAATTGCACCACCTGAAAAACACCTGAAAAAGAAATAAACACAAAAATTAGAAATTGTATATACCGAGTCAATATGGTTAAGTACGAAATTTTGCTAAAGTGATCGGACACAAATACATTAAAAGCAACACCCCTTCAATTATTATAGTTTAAAACTTCCCAAACAGTGCCCATTACGTGACCCTCTTATAAACTCAATCCAAAATTATATTTTCCCCAGATTTTCCAAAGTTTTTCACCAAAAATATCAGTTTTCCCTCCCCTACTCCTTCAAATTTTGTCCGATCGCAGAAATTCTTTCACAGGCGAGTAGCTCTTGGCGGCGCGCATCCGGCGTGCCCAATTGCACCACCTGAAAAACACCTGAAAAAGAAATAAACACAAAAATTAGAAATTGTATATACCGAGTCAATATGGTTAAGTACGAAATTTTGCTAAAGTGATCGGACACAAATACATTAAAAGCAACACCCCTTCAATTATTATAGTTTAAAACTTCCCAAACAGTGCCCATTACGTGACCCTCTTATAAACTCAATCCAAAATTATATTTTCCCCAGATTTTCCAAAGTTTTTCACCAAAAATATCAGTTTTCCCTCCCCTACTCCTTCAAATTTTGTCCGATCGCAGAAATTCTTTCACAGGCGAGTAGCTCTTGGCGGCGCGCATCCGGCGTGCCCAATTGCACCACCTGAAAAACACCTGAAAAAGAAATAAACACAAAAATTAGAAATTGTATATACCGAGTCAATATGGTTAAGTACGAAATTTTGCTAAAGTGATCGGACACAAATACATTAAAAGCAACACCCCTTCAATTATTATAGTTTAAAACTTCCCAAACAGTGCCCATTACGTGACCCTCTTATAAACTCAATCCAAAATTATATTTTCCCCAGATTTTCCAAAGTTTTTCACCAAAAATATCAGTTTTCCCTCCCCTACTCCTTCAAATTTTGTCCGATCGCAGA
The DNA here is from genome assembly GCA_944567765.1 of Carterocephalus palaemon. Classification (NCBI taxonomy): domain Eukaryota; kingdom Metazoa; phylum Arthropoda; class Insecta; order Lepidoptera; family Hesperiidae; genus Carterocephalus; species Carterocephalus palaemon. The sequence goes on from OX155637.1 coordinate 1,873, forward strand.
AATTCTTTCACAGGCGAGTAGCTCTTGGCGGCGCGCATCCGGCGTGCCCAATTGCACCACCTGAAAAACACCTGAAAAAGAAATAAACACAAAAATTAGAAATTGTATATACCGAGTCAATATGGTTAAGTACGAAATTTTGCTAAAGTGATCGGACACAAATACATTAAAAGCAACACCCCTTCAATTATTATAGTTTAAAACTTCCCAAACAGTGCCCATTACGTGACCCTCTTATAAACTCAATCCAAAATTATATTTTCCCCAGATTTTCCAAAGTTTTTCACCAAAAATATCAGTTTTCCCTCCCCTACTCCTTCAAATTTTGTCCGATCGCAGAAATTCTTTCACAGGCGAGTAGCTCTTGGCGGCGCGCATCCGGCGTGCCCAATTGCACCACCTGAAAAACACCTGAAAAAGAAATAAACACAAAAATTAGAAATTGTATATACCGAGTCAATATGGTTAAGTACGAAATTTTGCTAAAGTGATCGGACACAAATACATTAAAAGCAACACCCCTTCAATTATTATAGTTTAAAACTTCCCAAACAGTGCCCATTACGTGACCCTCTTATAAACTCAATCCAAAATTATATTTTCCCCAGATTTTCCAAAGTTTTTCACCAAAAATATCAGTTTTCCCTCCCCTACTCCTTCAAATTTTGTCCGATCGCAGAAATTCTTTCACAGGCGAGTAGCTCTTGGCGGCGCGCATCCGGCGTGCCCAATTGCACCACCTGAAAAACACCTGAAAAAGAAATAAACACAAAAATTAGAAATTGTATATACCGAGTCAATATGGTTAAGTACGAAATTTTGCTAAAGTGATCGGACACAAATACATTAAAAGCAACACCCCTTCAATTATTATAGTTTAAAACTTCCCAAACAGTGCCCATTACGTGACCCTCTTATAAACTCAATCCAAAATTATATTTTCCCCAGATTTTCCAAAGTTTTTCACCAAAAATATCAGTTTTCCCTCCCCTACTCCTTCAAATTTTGTCCGATCGCAGAAATTCTTTCACAGGCGAGTAGCTCTTGGCGGCGCGCATCCGGCGTGCCCAATTGCACCACCTGAAAAACACCTGAAAAAGAAATAAACACAAAAATTAGAAATTGTATATACCGAGTCAATATGGTTAAGTACGAAATTTTGCTAAAGTGATCGGACACAAATACATTAAAAGCAACACCCCTTCAATTATTATAGTTTAAAACTTCCCAAACAGTGCCCATTACGTGACCCTCTTATAAACTCAATCCAAAATTATATTTTCCCCAGATTTTCCAAAGTTTTTCACCAAAAATATCAGTTTTCCCTCCCCTACTCCTTCAAATTTTGTCCGATCGCAGAAATTCTTTCACAGGCGAGTAGCTCTTGGCGGCGCGCATCCGGCGTGCCCAATTGCACCACCTGAAAAACACCTGAAAAAGAAATAAACACAAAAATTAGAAATTGTATATACCGAGTCAATATGGTTAAGTACGAAATTTTGCTAAAGTGATCGGACACAAATACATTAAAAGCAACACCCCTTCAATTATTATAGTTTAAAACTTCCCAAACAGTGCCCATTACGTGACCCTCTTATAAACTCAATCCAAAATTATATTTTCCCCAGATTTTCCAAAGTTTTTCACCAAAAATATCAGTTTTCCCTCCCCTACTCCTTCAAATTTTGTCCGATCGCAGAAATTCTTTCACAGGCGAGTAGCTCTTGGCGGCGCGCATCCGGCGTGCCCAATTGCACCACCTGAAAAACACCTGAAAAAGAAATAAACACAAAAATTAGAAATTGTATATACCGAGTCAATATGGTTAAGTACGAAATTTTGCTAAAGTGATCGGACACAAATACATTAAAAGCAACACCCCTTCAATTATTATAGTTTAAAACTTCCCAAACAGTGCCCATTACGTGACCCTCTTATAAACTCAATCCAAAATTATATTTTCCCCAGATTTTCCAAAGTTTTTCACCAAAAATATCAGTTTTCCCTCCCCTACTCCTTCAAATTTTGTCCGATCGCAGAAATTCTTTCACAGGCGAGTAGCTCTTGGCGGCGCGCATCCGGCGTGCCCAATTGCACCACCTGAAAAACACCTGAAAAAGAAATAAACACAAAAATTAGAAATTGTATATACCGAGTCAATATGGTTAAGTACGAAATTTTGCTAAAGTGATCGGACACAAATACATTAAAAGCAACACCCCTTCAATTATTATAGTTTAAAACTTCCCAAACAGTGCCCATTACGTGACCCTCTTATAAACTCAATCCAAAATTATATTTTCCCCAGATTTTCCAAAGTTTTTCACCAAAAATATCAGTTTTCCCTCCCCTACTCCTTCAAATTTTGTCCGATCGCAGAAATTCTTTCACAGGCGAGTAGCTCTTGGCGGCGCGCATCCGGCGTGCCCAATTGCACCACCTGAAAAACACCTGAAAAAGAAATAAACACAAAAATTAGAAATTGTATATACCGAGTCAATATGGTTAAGTACGAAATTTTGCTAAAGTGATCGGACACAAATACATTAAAAGCAACACCCCTTCAATTATTATAGTTTAAAACTTCCCAAACAGTGCCCATTACGTGACCCTCTTATAAACTCAATCCAAAATTATATTTTCCCCAGATTTTCCAAAGTTTTTCACCAAAAATATCAGTTTTCCCTCCCCTACTCCTTCAAATTTTGTCCGATCGCAGAAATTCTTTCACAGGCGAGTAGCTCTTGGCGGCGCGCATCCGGCGTGCCCAATTGCACCACCTGAAAAACACCTGAAAAAGAAATAAACACAAAAATTAGAAATTGTATATACCGAGTCAATATGGTTAAGTACGAAATTTTGCTAAAGTGATCGGACACAAATACATTAAAAGCAACACCCCTTCAATTATTATAGTTTAAAACTTCCCAAACAGTGCCCATTACGTGACCCTCTTATAAACTCAATCCAAAATTATATTTTCCCCAGATTTTCCAAAGTTTTTCACCAAAAATATCAGTTTTCCCTCCCCTACTCCTTCAAATTTTGTCCGATCGCAGAAATTCTTTCACAGGCGAGTAGCTCTTGGCGGCGCGCATCCGGCGTGCCCAATTGCACCACCTGAAAAACACCTGAAAAAGAAATAAACACAAAAATTAGAAATTGTATATACCGAGTCAATATGGTTAAGTACGAAATTTTGCTAAAGTGATCGGACACAAATACATTAAAAGCAACACCCCTTCAATTATTATAGTTTAAAACTTCCCAAACAGTGCCCATTACGTGACCCTCTTATAAACTCAATCCAAAATTATATTTTCCCCAGATTTTCCAAAGTTTTTCACCAAAAATATCAGTTTTCCCTCCCCTACTCCTTCAAATTTTGTCCGATCGCAGAAATTCTTTCACAGGCGAGTAGCTCTTGGCGGCGCGCATCCGGCGTGCCCAATTGCACCACCTGAAAAACACCTGAAAAAGAAATAAACACAAAAATTAGAAATTGTATATACCGAGTCAATATGGTTAAGTACGAAATTTTGCTAAAGTGATCGGACACAAATACATTAAAAGCAACACCCCTTCAATTATTATAGTTTAAAACTTCCCAAACAGTGCCCATTACGTGACCCTCTTATAAACTCAATCCAAAATTATATTTTCCCCAGATTTTCCAAAGTTTTTCACCAAAAATATCAGTTTTCCCTCCCCTACTCCTTCAAATTTTGTCCGATCGCAGAAATTCTTTCACAGGCGAGTAGCTCTTGGCGGCGCGCATCCGGCGTGCCCAATTGCACCACCTGAAAAACACCTGAAAAAGAAATAAACACAAAAATTAGAAATTGTATATACCGAGTCAATATGGTTAAGTACGAAATTTTGCTAAAGTGATCGGACACAAATACATTAAAAGCAACACCCCTTCAATTATTATAGTTTAAAACTTCCCAAACAGTGCCCATTACGTGACCCTCTTATAAACTCAATCCAAAATTATATTTTCCCCAGATTTTCCAAAGTTTTTCACCAAAAATATCAGTTTTCCCTCCCCTACTCCTTCAAATTTTGTCCGATCGCAGAAATTCTTTCACAGGCGAGTAGCTCTTGGCGGCGCGCATCCGGCGTGCCCAATTGCACCACCTGAAAAACACCTGAAAAAGAAATAAACACAAAAATTAGAAATTGTATATACCGAGTCAATATGGTTAAGTACGAAATTTTGCTAAAGTGATCGGACACAAATACATTAAAAGCAACACCCCTTCAATTATTATAGTTTAAAACTTCCCAAACAGTGCCCATTACGTGACCCTCTTATAAACTCAATCCAAAATTATATTTTCCCCAGATTTTCCAAAGTTTTTCACCAAAAATATCAGTTTTCCCTCCCCTACTCCTTCAAATTTTGTCCGATCGCAGAAATTCTTTCACAGGCGAGTAGCTCTTGGCGGCGCGCATCCGGCGTGCCCAATTGCACCACCTGAAAAACACCTGAAAAAGAAATAAACACAAAAATTAGAAATTGTATATACCGAGTCAATATGGTTAAGTACGAAATTTTGCTAAAGTGATCGGACACAAATACATTAAAAGCAACACCCCTTCAATTATTATAGTTTAAAACTTCCCAAACAGTGCCCATTACGTGACCCTCTTATAAACTCAATCCAAAATTATATTTTCCCCAGATTTTCCAAAGTTTTTCACCAAAAATATCAGTTTTCCCTCCCCTACTCCTTCAAATTTTGTCCGATCGCAGAAATTCTTTCACAGGCGAGTAGCTCTTGGCGGCGCGCATCCGGCGTGCCCAATTGCACCACCTGAAAAACACCTGAAAAAGAAATAAACACAAAAATTAGAAATTGTATATACCGAGTCAATATGGTTAAGTACGAAATTTTGCTAAAGTGATCGGACACAAATACATTAAAAGCAACACCCCTTCAATTATTATAGTTTAAAACTTCCCAAACAGTGCCCATTACGTGACCCTCTTATAAACTCAATCCAAAATTATATTTTCCCCAGATTTTCCAAAGTTTTTCACCAAAAATATCAGTTTTCCCTCCCCTACTCCTTCAAATTTTGTCCGATCGCAGAAATTCTTTCACAGGCGAGTAGCTCTTGGCGGCGCGCATCCGGCGTGCCCAATTGCACCACCTGAAAAACACCTGAAAAAGAAATAAACACAAAAATTAGAAATTGTATATACCGAGTCAATATGGTTAAGTACGAAATTTTGCTAAAGTGATCGGACACAAATACATTAAAAGCAACACCCCTTCAATTATTATAGTTTAAAACTTCCCAAACAGTGCCCATTACGTGACCCTCTTATAAACTCAATCCAAAATTATATTTTCCCCAGATTTTCCAAAGTTTTTCACCAAAAATATCAGTTTTCCCTCCCCTACTCCTTCAAATTTTGTCCGATCGCAGAAATTCTTTCACAGGCGAGTAGCTCTTGGCGGCGCGCATCCGGCGTGCCCAATTGCACCACCTGAAAAACACCTGAAAAAGAAATAAACACAAAAATTAGAAATTGTATATACCGAGTCAATATGGTTAAGTACGAAATTTTGCTAAAGTGATCGGACACAAATACATTAAAAGCAACACCCCTTCAATTATTATAGTTTAAAACTTCCCAAACAGTGCCCATTACGTGACCCTCTTATAAACTCAATCCAAAATTATATTTTCCCCAGATTTTCCAAAGTTTTTCACCAAAAATATCAGTTTTCCCTCCCCTACTCCTTCAAATTTTGTCCGATCGCAGAAATTCTTTCACAGGCGAGTAGCTCTTGGCGGCGCGCATCCGGCGTGCCCAATTGCACCACCTGAAAAACACCTGAAAAAGAAATAAACACAAAAATTAGAAATTGTATATACCGAGTCAATATGGTTAAGTACGAAATTTTGCTAAAGTGATCGGACACAAATACATTAAAAGCAACACCCCTTCAATTATTATAGTTTAAAACTTCCCAAACAGTGCCCATTACGTGACCCTCTTATAAACTCAATCCAAAATTATATTTTCCCCAGATTTTCCAAAGTTTTTCACCAAAAATATCAGTTTTCCCTCCCCTACTCCTTCAAATTTTGTCCGATCGCAGAAATTCTTTCACAGGCGAGTAGCTCTTGGCGGCGCGCATCCGGCGTGCCCAATTGCACCACCTGAAAAACACCTGAAAAAGAAATAAACACAAAAATTAGAAATTGTATATACCGAGTCAATATGGTTAAGTACGAAATTTTGCTAAAGTGATCGGACACAAATACATTAAAAGCAACACCCCTTCAATTATTATAGTTTAAAACTTCCCAAACAGTGCCCATTACGTGACCCTCTTATAAACTCAATCCAAAATTATATTTTCCCCAGATTTTCCAAAGTTTTTCACCAAAAATATCAGTTTTCCCTCCCCTACTCCTTCAAATTTTGTCCGATCGCAGAAATTCTTTCACAGGCGAGTAGCTCTTGGCGGCGCGCATCCGGCGTGCCCAATTGCACCACCTGAAAAACACCTGAAAAAGAAATAAACACAAAAATTAGAAATTGTATATACCGAGTCAATATGGTTAAGTACGAAATTTTGCTAAAGTGATCGGACACAAATACATTAAAAGCAACACCCCTTCAATTATTATAGTTTAAAACTTCCCAAACAGTGCCCATTACGTGACCCTCTTATAAACTCAATCCAAAATTATATTTTCCCCAGATTTTCCAAAGTTTTTCACCAAAAATATCAGTTTTCCCTCCCCTACTCCTTCAAATTTTGTCCGATCGCAGAAATTCTTTCACAGGCGAGTAGCTCTTGGCGGCGCGCATCCGGCGTGCCCAATTGCACCACCTGAAAAACACCTGAAAAAGAAATAAACACAAAAATTAGAAATTGTATATACCGAGTCAATATGGTTAAGTACGAAATTTTGCTAAAGTGATCGGACACAAATACATTAAAAGCAACACCCCTTCAATTATTATAGTTTAAAACTTCCCAAACAGTGCCCATTACGTGACCCTCTTATAAACTCAATCCAAAATTATATTTTCCCCAGATTTTCCAAAGTTTTTCACCAAAAATATCAGTTTTCCCTCCCCTACTCCTTCAAATTTTGTCCGATCGCAGAAATTCTTTCACAGGCGAGTAGCTCTTGGCGGCGCGCATCCGGCGTGCCCAATTGCACCACCTGAAAAACACCTGAAAAAGAAATAAACACAAAAATTAGAAATTGTATATACCGAGTCAATATGGTTAAGTACGAAATTTTGCTAAAGTGATCGGACACAAATACATTAAAAGCAACACCCCTTCAATTATTATAGTTTAAAACTTCCCAAACAGTGCCCATTACGTGACCCTCTTATAAACTCAATCCAAAATTATATTTTCCCCAGATTTTCCAAAGTTTTTCACCAAAAATATCAGTTTTCCCTCCCCTACTCCTTCAAATTTTGTCCGATCGCAGAAATTCTTTCACAGGCGAGTAGCTCTTGGCGGCGCGCATCCGGCGTGCCCAATTGCACCACCTGAAAAACACCTGAAAAAGAAATAAACACAAAAATTAGAAATTGTATATACCGAGTCAATATGGTTAAGTACGAAATTTTGCTAAAGTGATCGGACACAAATACATTAAAAGCAACACCCCTTCAATTATTATAGTTTAAAACTTCCCAAACAGTGCCCATTACGTGACCCTCTTATAAACTCAATCCAAAATTATATTTTCCCCAGATTTTCCAAAGTTTTTCACCAAAAATATCAGTTTTCCCTCCCCTACTCCTTCAAATTTTGTCCGATCGCAGAAATTCTTTCACAGGCGAGTAGCTCTTGGCGGCGCGCATCCGGCGTGCCCAATTGCACCACCTGAAAAACACCTGAAAAAGAAATAAACACAAAAATTAGAAATTGTATATACCGAGTCAATATGGTTAAGTACGAAATTTTGCTAAAGTGATCGGACACAAATACATTAAAAGCAACACCCCTTCAATTATTATAGTTTAAAACTTCCCAAACAGTGCCCATTACGTGACCCTCTTATAAACTCAATCCAAAATTATATTTTCCCCAGATTTTCCAAAGTTTTTCACCAAAAATATCAGTTTTCCCTCCCCTACTCCTTCAAATTTTGTCCGATCGCAGAAATTCTTTCACAGGCGAGTAGCTCTTGGCGGCGCGCATCCGGCGTGCCCAATTGCACCACCTGAAAAACACCTGAAAAAGAAATAAACACAAAAATTAGAAATTGTATATACCGAGTCAATATGGTTAAGTACGAAATTTTGCTAAAGTGATCGGACACAAATACATTAAAAGCAACACCCCTTCAATTATTATAGTTTAAAACTTCCCAAACAGTGCCCATTACGTGACCCTCTTATAAACTCAATCCAAAATTATATTTTCCCCAGATTTTCCAAAGTTTTTCACCAAAAATATCAGTTTTCCCTCCCCTACTCCTTCAAATTTTGTCCGATCGCAGAAATTCTTTCACAGGCGAGTAGCTCTTGGCGGCGCGCATCCGGCGTGCCCAATTGCACCACCTGAAAAACACCTGAAAAAGAAATAAACACAAAAATTAGAAATTGTATATACCGAGTCAATATGGTTAAGTACGAAATTTTGCTAAAGTGATCGGACACAAATACATTAAAAGCAACACCCCTTCAATTATTATAGTTTAAAACTTCCCAAACAGTGCCCATTACGTGACCCTCTTATAAACTCAATCCAAAATTATATTTTCCCCAGATTTTCCAAAGTTTTTCACCAAAAATATCAGTTTTCCCTCCCCTACTCCTTCAAATTTTGTCCGATCGCAGAAATTCTTTCACAGGCGAGTAGCTCTTGGCGGCGCGCATCCGGCGTGCCCAATTGCACCACCTGAAAAACACCTGAAAAAGAAATAAACACAAAAATTAGAAATTGTATATACCGAGTCAATATGGTTAAGTACGAAATTTTGCTAAAGTGATCGGACACAAATACATTAAAAGCAACACCCCTTCAATTATTATAGTTTAAAACTTCCCAAACAGTGCCCATTACGTGACCCTCTTATAAACTCAATCCAAAATTATATTTTCCCCAGATTTTCCAAAGTTTTTCACCAAAAATATCAGTTTTCCCTCCCCTACTCCTTCAAATTTTGTCCGATCGCAGAAATTCTTTCACAGGCGAGTAGCTCTTGGCGGCGCGCATCCGGCGTGCCCAATTGCACCACCTGAAAAACACCTGAAAAAGAAATAAACACAAAAATTAGAAATTGTATATACCGAGTCAATATGGTTAAGTACGAAATTTTGCTAAAGTGATCGGACACAAATACATTAAAAGCAACACCCCTTCAATTATTATAGTTTAAAACTTCCCAAACAGTGCCCATTACGTGACCCTCTTATAAACTCAATCCAAAATTATATTTTCCCCAGATTTTCCAAAGTTTTTCACCAAAAATATCAGTTTTCCCTCCCCTACTCCTTCAAATTTTGTCCGATCGCAGAAATTCTTTCACAGGCGAGTAGCTCTTGGCGGCGCGCATCCGGCGTGCCCAATTGCACCACCTGAAAAACACCTGAAAAAGAAATAAACACAAAAATTAGAAATTGTATATACCGAGTCAATATGGTTAAGTACGAAATTTTGCTAAAGTGATCGGACACAAATACATTAAAAGCAACACCCCTTCAATTATTATAGTTTAAAACTTCCCAAACAGTGCCCATTACGTGACCCTCTTATAAACTCAATCCAAAATTATATTTTCCCCAGATTTTCCAAAGTTTTTCACCAAAAATATCAGTTTTCCCTCCCCTACTCCTTCAAATTTTGTCCGATCGCAGAAATTCTTTCACAGGCGAGTAGCTCTTGGCGGCGCGCATCCGGCGTGCCCAATTTTGCCCCACCCACCCTCCCATTCTCGATTTATCGGCCATCTACATAAAGGCTGTACCGTAACGAAAGCCCCAAAAATTTATTACCACTTCTTAGTAATACCATTAAATCAATGTAAATGGATTCCCAGGACTTAAATACGTTAACTAATATTATTCTGGACATTCAGACGCGCGCCAAATCAATAATTTTAACGGTCACTTCAAATAAAAGTGTAACCGTAGCAGACAAAAAGAAAATTATTGAAGAAGCCCACATCATTGACAGTTTAGCATCCAAAGCATCTGCATTTCCTGACGTCTCAATAAGTCTCAAGGACGACCTCCAAAAAGTTATCCAGGCAGAGTTCGCTAAACTTACCCCTGCTCAAACGCAGCCCCCTACATCATACGCTGTTGCCGCTGCGTCAAACAAAGCTCAACCACAGAAAGACATTAAACGTGACACGAAGCCTGCTATAGTTTTAAAATCCAAAAAGGAGAACTCGAGTCGTAACGAAATAAAGGAATCCTTTCAAAAACAGATCTCGTTCAAAAATACCACATACACCCCTGCTAAAATATCTTCTTTATCCAATAACAAAATCCGGGTAGAGTTTGACACACGCGAACAGAGAGACGAAACACTGCAAAAAGTAGGAGAGTGCCAAGATCTGGAGGCTGAGCCCGCCAAAGACCTGAAGCCGATGATCATCCTGAAAGGGATAGATAAGGACACGGCATCAACCGAATTATCCGAGCTCATAATACAGCAAAACTCAGCCATAAAAGAACAAAACGTTCTTCCTGAGGACATTCAGCTTGCCTTCCTAAAAAGTAATAAGAAACCAACCTTATATAACGCTGTTCTCATTGTCTCCCCCAAAATCTGGAAAATATCAACCGAATTGGGAAAACTAAATATTAACCACCACCGTATTCACACCGAAAACTTCTGCCCTCTCAAGCAGTGTTATAACTGCTTACGATTTGGACATACCAAAAAAGCCTGCAAATCCGACTTCCCGTGTTGCTCCCATTGTGCTGAAACCGGTCACTTATACAGAGACTGCCCAAATCAAAAAGAAGTCAGTAAAGTCAAGTGTTATAACTGCGTAAATCAAAATACAAAATTTAATCTCAAAACCGACACTACTCACTCAGCCACGTCTTTTAATTGCCCGCAACACCAACGTATGAAGGAGATCATCTCCAACCGCGTAAACTATGGATACTAAACTGAAAATTATCCAGTGCAATGTGGGGAGATCTTATCTATGGCAACATGAGTTTATACAATATTTTTCATCGAACAACTATTCCGTAGCTCTAATTACCGAACCTTATGTAGGTAACCAACTTACGACAAAAAGTATATCGGGGTACAAATTATACCAGTTCACTAGCGATCTAAGAGTGAAGGCTTGTATATTTGTGAGGGATAACATGGGGGCCACGCTAGGCATGTCGGAATTCATGACATCAAACCTTTGCTTAGTGCAATTAATAACTAAACACCGGAAAGTTTTTCTTACTTGCGCCTATGTGGAACCTGACAACGACGTATTTAATACATTGAACCATTTAGAATATGTTCTTCAAAGCACAAAAAATGCAATTCATATTGTGGGAGGTGACTTCAATGGCTGGCATCCACTTTGGGGTTCAAACACGACCAATAAGAGAGGCAAAGACATCGCCAATTTGCTTGTGAGTAATGATTTCACTGTATGTAACTTAGGATCACACCCCACTTTTGAAACCGTTACACACGGTCAATTCAAATCATCAATTATAGACATAACCATAATTAATCAACACTATGCAGGAAATGTAGAAAATTGGCACGTCAATATGGATGCTTGCCCTTCATCGGAACACAATGCAATAGACTTTGAACTATCATTTGCAAAATCCCCTATAAATAAACCCAAAACTCAATCTACCTACCGTTACAATACAGTCAATTTTAATAACTGGGAAAGTTTTGAAGCTTTACTAAGCGAAGAAATGCAGCACAATTTTGAAAATTATACTGACATCATAAATAATATGAACCCTAGTGAAATAGACACCTTAATAATAGATTTTACCCGAATTCTGCAAAATGTATGTGACAAAACTCTACCCCGCAAAGGCAGAAAACCAACCCATAATCCGTGGTGGAATGAAAATCTGGAACACCTGAAGAAACAAGTCATTAAGAATCACCATCTTGTTAGCACTTTGAAAAAGAAAAATTTACCTTTAGAAGAAGCCTTAACCGAAAGAAACCGCATTAAAGATGAATATTCCACTGCACTTAAATCTACCTCGACATCTAATTTTAGGGAGTTTTGCTGCCGTCAAGGTAAAGAGAACGTTTGGTCGCTGACTAATCGACTCATTAAAGCCTCAACACAAAACCTACCACCATCCACATTACGAATATCCGATAGCCAATTTACTTCCGACAGCAATTCAACAGCAGCTGCCTTGTTGAATGCCTTTTACCCCGATGACACACCGGACGTAACAGCGAGCCAAAAACAAATAAGACAAAACTCAAAAGATACTCCTCTTACACCAGATGAACCTCCGTTTGCTTACAAGGAAATTTTAGACTGTCTTAAATCAATGAATCCAAATAAGGCCCCGGGCGTCGACCACTTTACGGCAGATATTTGTTACCGGTTCTCTTTAACTCACATTGATTTTCTCAGCGCCATCTTAAATAGATGCCTAGTTCTATCCCATTTCCCAGTTCCCTGGAAACATGCATTTGTGAAAACCATTCCCAAACCAAATAAAACAGATTATACTGACAAATCATCATACAGACCCATTGGACTCATCAATATCTTTGGGAAACTGTTAGAAAAACTCATCACTAAAAGACTCACTCATTTCCTAAACTCAACCAATGCTTCAAGTGCTAAACAATACGGATTTAAGGAACAAACATCTACAGTTCATGCCCTCCATACTGCTATAGATAAAATACACCATAGCAAGAAAGAAAAGAAGCTTGTCATGGCGGTCTCCTTGGATATACAAGCGGCATTCGATAATGCGTGGTGGCCGGCTCTCTTGGAGAGACTGCAACATGTTAAATGTCCGCAAAACATATATAAAATTATCGTAAATTATTTAACAGATAGAACGGTTACACTTAACTTTGCCGATGCGTCAGTTACCAAAACCATGACGAAAGGGTGTATCCAGGGTTCAGTATGTGGCCCTACGTTTTGGAACTTGATACTGGACGATTTACTCAATATGAAACTCCCCGAGAGCTGTCACATCCAGGCGTTCGCTGATGACATCTTTCTTATAGTCAGTGGCAAGAAAAGAGCCGATCTAGAATTTGACATCAATCAAGCCCTGAAATTAATATCCGAATGGGGTGAGAAAATAAAATTAAAATTTAGTCCGCAAAAAACGCAAATGATAGCATTCACACCCAAATGTAAAAACATAAACGTAAAATTAAACAATAACCCACTAGAATTTAGCAGCGACATCAAACTATTAGGTATAATAATAGACCAAAACTTAAAATTCATCAAACACGTCAATTACATTGTAAACAAATGCACTAAACTCTATAAAAACCTATGTAAATTTGTCAAACCCACGTGGGGAATCCACCCCGAAAATATTCGCACACTGTATAACCACGTCATTGAGCCCACTATCACATATGCCGCAAGCATTTGGAGCCATGCGGTTCAATATAAATATGTACGGGATGGTCTTCAGTCTTTCCAGAGGGGTTTTGCTCTCAAAATAATACGCGGCTTCAGGACAATTTCTTCCACCGCAGCGATCGCTCTGGCGCAACTAACACCGCTGCACTTAAAAGTAAGCGAAGTAGCACAAATCGAAAAAACTAAACTCACTGGACTAACTCACTACCTGCCCCATGATGTACCATATGAGAAACCTTTCCCAGTCTCAGAGCTACCACACCCATCCTCACGTCCTGAAATAGTAATCACAGAGGCTACAACAGAGGAAGAAATAAATAAAAACTGTTCCACAAATACATATAAGATTTTCACTGATGGTAGCAGCGACGGAATGGGAAAAGTTGGAGCATCTTTAGTAGTATACACACCAGAGGGTCAAAAAATCTGCAGAAAACTAAAGTTGCATGGAAGCTGCTCGGTATTTCAAGCGGAGCTGCTGGCTATCAGACACTCTACGGACTGGATTCTTATGCATAACCCACAAAGTGCAGTCATATTTTCCGACAGTAGATCGAGTTTAGACGCAATCAAAGACACAAATAATACAAATCCACTTGTGGCTAACATCCTCAAAAATATTATAAAAATCACAGAAAATCAAATTGAATTTAAGCTCGTGTGGGTGAAGGCTCATTCCGGCTTGAGTGGAAATGAGGAAGCCGATAGGGCGGCAAAGGAGGCGGCACAACTCCACAAAACCCCTGACTATTCTAACTTCCCCATCAGCTACATAAAGCACCGTCTAAAGATCGACCGTTATAAATTAATGGAAAACAATTACGCGACATCAACGAAAGGACAACATACTAAAAAGTTATTTCCTACCATAAATGATATTAACAACGCCTTCACAAAAATCAAACCAAATTTTCAATTAACTCAGATATTTACCGGCCACGGCTACCATAGACAATACCTCCATAGATTTAAAATAATAGACACCGATAAATGTCCATGCAATGACACAGAAATACAAACAATTGACCACCTTCTAAAATCATGCCAAAGATTCGAATTACCACGATTTAACCATGAGACTCTATGTACTAATCTAAATGTAAATCCATATGAAATAAATGATCTGCTCCGAAAGGAGAGCTGCACTTCTTCTTTTGTTACGTACGTAACACAAATCGTTGACTCATTAAAAGCTTTTAACAACAACTAATAAATGCCACGACTTTAAATCATTTCCCAAATAGAAAACATCAAAATAATAAAAACATATAAAACATAAATGGCAGTAAGCCGTTTCCGTATCAACTAGCGGAAACCTTACAAAATGTCACCTTAAAAAAAAAAAAAAAAAAACCTAACCTAACCTAACCTAACCTAACCTAACCTAACCTAACCTAACCCAACCTAACCTAACCTAACCTAACCTCAGTCGCGCGCCTCCAACCGTCGAGAACGCCCACTTTCAAGGTGTTTCCGCGTCAATTTAAGTTTTGAAAAATTATTTTATTGGGTTTTTGTGAGTGTATCGTGACGTTCTATATTTCAAATTGTGCGGTTTTGTGTGCTCTATAAGTGTATGTAGAAAAAAGTGTGAAAAAATTCGGATTTCAGTGTATTTTGGACCAAAAACAGGTAAATTTCAAAAATTAATTTTAGTTTTCTTAAATTTTCTCAGTAACTAAATCGATACCCCACCTTTTTTATTAGTGCACTTTGTAGAGCTTGTGTTGGCGCTCTGTTTGACATATCGCACGTTGAGATCCACTCGCGCGTTTTAAAGTTATTAGCTAAAATAAAAAAACCACGTGGCGGCCATCTTTGTTTCTGGAGGTGCCCGGCTCTTTTTGGTTGTTGACTGTGATAGACCATCCTGTAAGTATTTATGTTTTATTAGCTATATCTCTTAACTCGTTGTAATTTTCTAGTTCTAAGCTAAAATATAAGAAATTTGAAACTCCAGAATATTTAATCAATAATTAAAAATAGTAGGTAGTGTTAAAAAAATCTGATTCTTATGTATATTTGTAGGTACCTATGAAGACTACCTTTTAGCAAAATTTTGTAAATTAGAATCAACTGTAGCGCTTGTAATTAAGTTTTTTCTAAAACCACGTGGCCACGTGGTCCCAGAAGGACTCATCCTACAAAAAAAATTTTTATTGTCCTTGGTGAGGAAAACTTAAGGTATTAATACACCATTTAAAGCAAAAGCGCGAAACCACTAGTTCTCGAGATATTTAGGTTTTACTGCCAAAATAGTAAAAAAAATAGGAAAACCTTACAAATTAAAATACTTAGGAAAAATCTAGCTTACATACGGTACGGCTATTAGGCAGAGAAGACTGTAAGCTACATAAATACAAAAATTTACATCATCACGCCCATAGAAACAAGAAAGAAAAACACTCTTAGTCAAAAATGTCGACCAAATCGGCTCAAATGGCAAAAATCTCGGTGAGAAAGGAAGCTAAAGCCAAGTCTGAGCCCACGACAACCACAAAGAAGGGCGAAAAAACGCAGAAAGCAGTCAGACCGGAGAAGACCACTCACACTGAAGGGGTCATAGAGGTTACAATTACCCCACCTACTATACCGACGTCTTCTTCATTTCCAAACCCAGAGAAACGAGCCTTCGAGATGCTAAAAAGGAACAGGAAGCACACAGAGGTCAATGTCATCAGTGATTCGAGGTCCGCGTTACAAGCAATAGCCGAGAGAAATAGCACGAATCCGTTAGTGCACACTATTAGGAAAGACATAGAGGAACTCCGACCTGCAGTGAAGATCCACCTCTACTGGGTCAGAGCCCATATAGGGGTAGTGGGCAACGAACGAGCAGACGAACTAGCAAAACAAGCAGCCAAGTCAAAGAAAACAGCACCCGCATACGATAGCGTCCCTGTGTCCTACGTTAAGCACCTCATCAGAACAAACACCATAAAGGAATGGCAGAATCGCTATGAACTGGCGTCTACAGGAAGCACCACAAAATTATACTTCAGAAACGTGCGCCAAAGTCACAAAGTTATAATGAATATGAGATTGGACAACATCAAGGCGCAAATCCTCACGGGTCATGGTGGTTTTGGCGCATATCTCCATAAATTCAAGCTAAAACAAAGTGGAGCTTGTGACTGCGACGACGCAACGAGCCAGACGATTACACATGTTCTCGAGGAATGCCCCAAATATGACCTATTAAGGCTAGAGTGTGAAACAAAACTACAATTAAAAATAGATAGCAACAACTACTCAGAGTTCATGACAGACGACACAAAGAGAAGTATATTTATGGCATTCGCCGATAACGTAGTAAGAAAAGTAAACAAAATAAACAAAGCAACAAACATTTTACTATCATAGAACAGGAAGTCAACATCCAAAAATATTTCGTAGTATACAATAACAGTGTAATATTAGCTGAATCAGTTTTATTCTATTCCATTATTATAGTCACAATACATTTTGTTCTCTTATTTTGTCTGTATACACATAGTATAAATGTAGTAGTGAATAACTCTAAAACTGTATAGTATTTAAGGTAACTGTAATACTGATATTATATATAAAAAAAAAAAAAAAAAAAAAAAAAAAAAAAAAAAAAAAAAAAAATAAAATAAAAAAAAAATAACAATTGCTTTATCCCTTTGTGTTCTTATAATGTTTCAAACACCAGAAAATAAACACTGGTGAGAGTCGTAAAAAATAAAAAAAAAAATAAAAAAAAAAAAACCTAACCTAACCTAACCTAACCTAACCTAACCTAACCTAACCTAACCTAACCTAACCTAACCTAACCTAACCGAACCTAACCTAACCATTGAGGGTAAAGTCGGAGCTGCCCTCTCCATTTGGAATAGTGCGACGGAGACGAAAGCCCTCAAACTCAAGCTGCCGTCTTACTGCACGGTCTACCAGGCGGAACTTTTGGCCATATGCAAAGCTGTGGAACTGGTTGCCAACAGTGGGGAAAACAGCTTCGCGATTCTCAGCGATTCGCGTGCAGCGCTAGAAACCATCGTCAACGCAAGCTCCCCTCATCCCCTAGCTGTAAAAGCCCGAAACAACATGAAGCTCAGCAGACTCCAGAACAAGGAAATTTCCTTGTTCTGGATAAAAGCACACGCGGGATGAGGGGAACGAGCGCGCGGATGAGCTGGCGAAACAGGCTGCTTTGCACTCCAAGAAAAAACCGGACTATGACCTGTGTCCAGTCCAGAAAAAAAAAAAAAACCTAACCTAACTACAATCCCGTTCCGAACTAAAAATTTCTTTGACGGTAAAGTTTCCGTATCGGCACGTATTACGCCGTCCCTTCATCGTTTATTATAAAAAGCTTTCCCGCCCCTACTTTCGGCACCATAGGATATAGAAATTTCCAAAAATTTTCCAAATTTTCTTTCAAAAATATTAGTTTTCCCCTCACCGCACCCTCAATTTTGGACCTAATTACAATTTTCCTCGACGGTTGGGTAGGTGTCAGCGAACCGCGTCCGGGGAGCCTAATTTTGCCCGGCCCGCCCGCCCTTTCTCGATATTTGTACAATTTAAACATCGGCAATACCTTAACGAAAGCCCCAAATAAATCAAAATTTTGACCCCTTTAGTATTTAAATTCAAAGGCGGAAAAAGTCGGTACTTACTCTTATACTGATCCCCACTACCACCTGGATCCCTAAGGCCCCTTGACCCCCTGTACCCCCAAAGGCGGCATAAAGTTGGAATACAGAGGCGGATACTTAAATACTTTCCCAGTAAGACACCACTTAATAATGTCACATCAGCTGAATTTGGATGCGCACAATGGATGACGCGAGGTGAGTACGGGCGGGGCGAGCGGGGGACAGATACCGGTGCAAACTCGTTCACTTTACTCCGGTCCGGTGGTTTTACCGGCACTTCGCAGTGACAAAACGCTTGGTAAAAATGCCGAGCTTAGTATTTTATTATATCGTATGTAATGTGAATAGCTTCTTATGAATTGTACTAGCCCTTCCAGCAATTTTACTGGCCCGGCAAATCAGCCGATCCGGCTTAGTGGGAATCCGGCCTTAGTGAATATTGTGTGAATGTGAATGATGACATGACATTGACAAGTGAGCGATTCCGTCTGTCAATCAATACTTTGATACAAAATGGATGCCCGATGCTAACCTGTCAAGTTAGCTGTCTCTGCTTTAAGTGTAGCGCTCAGCGCTTTAATTTGCTTCGGCAAGTTTTTACTACCTGCGGATCAAGCGCTGAAGCGACGACTTTGAATATTTTTCGGAGAACAGGGAAATCGGCGTGAAGCGAATGAAGTGTCTATTTATTTATTTTTTTAATAATCTGAAGTGTCCGTTAAATTCTAGCATTTGGAATAACGGGCATTAAATAAGCTAAGAATTACTGTACCTATATATTAGACGTCTGCAAATTCTTAGGCGAAAAACGACAATGTCCTTTAATAATTAAGTTTATTATCCTCCAGTTTACTCTCCTCAAGTTAATCCTTAGATAAGATAATATAATAGAACTATACTTACATCTTTAGGGCGACTACTTTTACTGGTGGGAGAAGACCATAGATCTTGGGATATCTTTTTACCTAGAGTTCGAGAATTACCTAGCTATGAATAATTCAGATAGTGTGACTACCGGATTATCATCTTCCTATTTACTATTTACGTCTTTGCCGTGAACTTATTCCTCCTACTATTTGTGGAAGCCTTTAAATGATACAAGACCTCACTTATTGAATGGACTTTATTACACGTTTACTTAATTACTAAGGATGACAAGGCATTCGCAAGGTTAGAACTGTAACGTTACAGCGGCGTCGCGGTTACAGCTCCAGGGGCGTCTGCCGGGGGCTGCCGGGGGCTGCGCGGGGCTGCCGAGGGCTGCGCGGGGCTGCCGGGGGCTGCCGGGGGCTGCCGGGGGCTGCCGGGGGCTGCCGGGGGCTGCCGGGGGCTGCCGGGGGCTGCCGGGGGCTGCCGGGGGCTGCCGGGGGCTGCCGGGGGCTGCGCGGCGGCCGGCGCGCCCGGCGCAGCGCTCGCCCGCACTTCGCCCCCCGGGCTGGCTGGCTCAAAATCCATCTGTAAATCGTCGAATTTATCGTATAAGGCCTCAACACACTATGCAATAGAATCGCTCGAAGAGAAATATTTGAAGAAGAAATATGAGGCAGTGAAAAGGATAGTAGGGAAATAAATTGGAACGGACTCGCTCGATGCCCATAACCTCAGCCACAAGGCAGCCAGCCTTTTGCCTTACTAATAGATATGTCTTACTCATTATCCCTCTTAACCCTTTAGTCCTTGCAAGCTGTCTTTGCTAAGGCTCAACGAGCGGTTCACGTGCGGGCCGCGAGAACGACGAGGACGACGAGCTACCGACCGTGCACGTAGAACGAGGTAAAAGCGTAAAATTATAATTCATTAATTCCCCTGAATCTTAAGATCCAGGCAATTCATCGAGTCGAGAGAGTCAGGTTGACGGGGAGAACGGAATACTTGCCGGGAGCCGTGGAGCGTGAGGAACTGGGCTCGCAGACTAGTCTCGGAACTCCCACCTGCCTGCGGAGCGCCGCCTGTCGCCGCCTGTCGCCGCCTGTCGCCGCCTGTCGCCGCGGCGAGCTCGGGGTAGCTCGGCTCGCGAGCGAAGCGTTTTCCAGGTTGTTGGACATGTAAATTGATATATTTTCCTTAAATCACGTACCTACAGCAACAATCGATCTGTAATATTATCATAGACTTTACATTAATTAATAAAAGCTTTTTGGAAGTCGCTTGGGAGGGTTCGTTTCCTAAAACCTTATATCTGTATTTTCTAATTTTACCACACTGGACGGCAAAATACTGTGTCGTTTTGTATGACTCGTATATACGTATACGAGTACATACAAAACAACACGGCCCATGCATAATCTGGAACATTCCGCCAGCCTGCGTGCCGGCCCGGCGCCCGGCGCGAGCTCATGCAGCCGTGAGATACCTGTACAAACGAGCTTCTGGTCTAAGTCTACTACAAAAGCCCGGATATACAGGGTACATCACGAGTATGGCACTCGGTCTTCTCTCGTCCGCGCCGCCTCGATCTTGGCTCTTCCGCAAACGGACGAGCGGTGATTCTTCAGTTTCGCCATCGTCACGCGTGTTATTACACTTGATACTGGAATATTTTGTAATATGGGCAAATTAACATTTTCATTTATTTTTTTATGCTTCTTTAAAAAACCTTAAACTTTACAAAGGGCGGACTCTATGCCGGGATCGCCGGGAGGCACTCTACCAGATTCACTCTCCGACACCCGTTTTTAAGGTTAAAATGAGAGCTTATAATTTAGTCTGAAACAAGCAATCAGTCATTGATCTGCTACTTCCATGCAGGAAATGTTCTGCGCACGCAAGCGCGGGCGGCCCGTGGCGCCCTCTGCCTCGCGACTGCGGCGGGCCTTCGCCCTTCGCCCTTCGCCCTTCGCCCTTCGCCCTTCGCCCGACTCGCATCGAGAGCGATGTAAATGTACCACACACAACAAAATAGGGAGACTACACGATAAGGACAACAAAAATGACAAGTCCATTCGACAAAAAAAAAAATATTTTTTAATACAGTTGCTCAAAAAGTGGCGTATTACAGGGCCGTTTAGCGTTCGGGAAGTGAGCTATTACACACTCGTGCTTTTTCTTTACCTTTTCCGAACTCGTGCGTTCTCTTTCCCAACTGTCAAAATAATGTCTATTAAAAAGAAAAAACCAACCACGAAAAAAAAAATTCATAGAAGTTTTTATGTTTCATGCAAATATTTCTAAAAAGAAGCTACTAATTTGTTTCCATATCAGATTTAATGATTTGATTCAATGAATTAGGTTAGGTTTCATTTCATTTCATCTCATTTAATTTCATGTCAATAAAAAAATTCTACTGAAGACTTGGCTGTATGGGCATAGTTCCCTTTGCCTACCCAGAATGGGTGAAGAAAACAAAAAAAAATCTCTGCAATACTCTGTATTCTTTTACGGTTGGCGCCATTTTCCAAAAATGTTCTCTGCGAGTTTAGTTTGTGTTTTTATTATTTTATCAAATTGCTTCATTTTTTCGCAACTGTATTAAAAATAGTTGTTCAGTACACGTGCGGAACCGTCATTGCAACTTGTTCCGACTGTCAACCCTCGCCTTCGGCTCGGGTAGACATTTGTCGGAACTCTTTGCAATGACAGGCTTTCCGCACTTGTAGCGAAATATACTATTTCGCACTGTCCCATTTTTTTGATGTACTTGTAGCTGTAGATAATTTTAATTGCTCCCGGGTAAGCCGTGAGAGGCTTTGTCCTGGATTTAAGACGCGTTTTCGTATATTCAATCCACCAAGTTTTAAAATGAGGGTTAAGTTGTAACTAAAGTAAAGTCAAGCAATTATATTTAGAATTATTGTATTGTAGGCGTCGTGTAACAGTATGTCTAATTCCGGGCGAAGCTGCGGGCCACTGGCTCGAAATAAAATTACCGACGTTAGCTTTAGACAAAATGGCGGTGTCTGGCTGGCGGGGCGACCCGGCGGCCCTGCGGCAGGGCGAACATTAAAATATCGGCCCTGCATGCCCCAGCGATACCCGTGCACTGCGAGGCACGCAGGGCCGAATGAGATGCTGGAGAGTGACGCAATCTGAGGATATATCACCAAACCAGATCTTGTAGTACACGCTCGAGAGCTCGCCCTCTGCAGCGGCCGCCATACGCAGTACACGCCACTCACTCATTTCAGCAATCGATTTCCGCGCGATTCAGTATTTTCTTCAATCGAGGGCCCACTGCAAATATTGCACCGACTTAAAGCAATCTAAACGTTAGAGTAAACCAGATGAAGCCAGTTTTTATCGCGTAGCAGTTTTGATCGACGATTGCTGTAGTAGTAGATTGAAGGTGGAGCGACGGCGCGGCGGGCGGAGGGTGCACTGCCGGAGTGCCGGACTGCCGGCTGCCTCGGCGGCACCCGCGCCTCCGCGAGGGGGAGGGGCGGGGAGGGCCCCTTAACACTACATGATTATAATACCGTGACACTACATACACCTCGTTATGCGACGTCAATTTCAAACCTCACGATCGATGCTTAGCTTTCAAAGTAAAATATAATTAAATTTTATTTTTACACATTTCCCAAATGAAGGAAGAATATTTAAAGAAATTTAAACAAAAAGGTAATAGGTAGTAGTTACCGTGACACTACATACACCTCGTTATGCGACGTCAATCTCAAACCTCACGATCGATGCTTAGCTTTTTAAAACGATCCGAGTCAAAGTAAAACATAATTAAATTTTATTTGTACACATTTCCCAAATGAAGGAAGAATATTTAAAGAAATTTAAACAAAAAGGTAATAGGTAGTAGTTACCGTGACACTACATACACCTCGGTAGTGATTACTTGCTCAGTGCCTCGCTATGCGACGTCAATCTCAAACCTCACGATCGATGCTTAGCTTTTTAAAACGATCCGAGTCAAAGTAAAATATAATTAAATTTTATTTTTACACATTTCCCAAATGAAGGAAGAATATTTAAAGAAATTTAAACAAAAAGGTAATAGGTAGTAGTTTTAATTTTACCACATGTTTTATGTCCAAAGCTCTTATTTTGTCTGCACCCCGCGCTTTGTAACATTTATGGTTTAGTATCTTTTCTATTGCCTTAGGATCTGCAGGTTTATATCACATGGATACATTAGCTATAGATGTATCCTACACCTCTCTGTTGACCAACGATTGGGAACACTTATTACGATTTGTTTAATGTTTTAACAAAACTTAGAAACAAAATTTATTGGCAGTATCTCTAGAACTGATATTATCTGAACTTGATCTGAACTGCCAAATCCCTGTCAAACAAACTGTTTATTAAATATAATATTCGATTTCATGTTTTTATTTTTATATTTTTGAATTAATGTATTTGCGTAATTTAAAGCGATATTATATTTTAATTTTAAAACCTTAGTAATATTATTTGTCATGTATCCACCACAGAGTACATTTTGTATCCACTGTAAAGATAAATTTTCAATTTTTCAATGAATGGTGTCACCATTGTCAATAAATCTTCAAACTGTGACTTATTCATTCTTACATTGAGTTAAATATACTAGAGAAGCAAACCTCATCAGAATGCCTCAAATATAGCGTAACCACTTTTTAAACGCGACGACGTAGCTTTGAAATCACTAAACATTTGAATGTAAACATATATCTGTCTCACTTACAGAAGTCACAATAACAATACCGTCGCGTAGATTAGACAAAGATCGCAATATTAACATGCAATTACGGGAATCGGCCCGACAGGGTTACCTACCCACGCGAAGTTTTACCCAATTTTTTAAGCCATAGAAAAGTTTTAATACTAAATTAAATTAACTTTAAAATATTTGAATTACATATGTAAATAGAATTTTGATGATCTGAAATTAATGAAATCATACTCCGCTTTATAACATATGTTTTGTATACAATTGCCTTTTAGACTCTTTTTTGTAAGTTTGAGTAAATAATTTGCTTTCGTAATACAACCTTATTTTAAAATATTTGTAATTTATGGAATCTATGTTATACTAATATTATAAAGAGGAAACATTTGTTTGTAATGTTAAAACACAAAAACTACTCGGCTGATTTTAAAAAATCCTTCACCATTAGAAAGCTGCATCTTCACGTTCTGACATAGGCTATATAATAATATTATACACTAGCTTTTACCCGCGGCTCCGCCCGCGTGATCTAAGGGAATTAACAATGAGTTGTTTATCATACATGACACATTTGTGGTGGATGAATAGTGACAGTTCCACTATTAAAAGATACTTAGAGGAACCAGAGGTAATGCTGACCGCTGATAAAAGTCTACGTAAACTGACTTACTGGAGCTCTAAGCTAACTTCAATAGAAGTGTGCTGGTGAAGATTGATGCAGGATCCAACGATCCTGCTTACGTTTACAGGCAATACTAAGTCGGAGAGCACATATAAGTGTGATTTGTTTTCCAAATGGGTGTGATTTTTTCTTTTGAAGTGTTTCCAGCCATACACGGCTTGAGACACAGAACAGAGCACTATTTTAATACGCTACTGTAGACGATATTATATGTCTTATGTCTTTCCATTTGGGGATAGAATGCTAGATATAGATATAATAAAACATTCTGGGCATTGGAACATGTGGCTTCAGAGGACACACCTTTACCATATTAATTTAAAACCAAAACAACAATTTATCCAGCTCGAATTCAAAATTCAATTCAATTTATTAGTTGCCTAGGATTTAATTAATTTACATGGATGATTTTTTAGCGAAATTCAGAACTTGCTAATGAATTTTACCAACGCCATCTATTAACAACATCCGGAACTAAATATCTAGCAAATAACAAAACATCGATATCTTCCCATGGGAATGATTTACCGGGGTAAAAAGTAGCCTACGTCACTCTCCATCCTCCTCACTATCTCCACACACAAAAACCATACCATATAATAGCTTCGTTGCGACGTGAAAGCCGGACAAACAAACAAATAAATAAACAAACACACTTTCACATTTATAATATTAGTATGGATATGGATTTGTGTTTTTTAATGTATGTTTGTAATGTTTTCACACAAAAACTGCTGGACCGATTTCGAAAATTCTTTCACCATTAAAAAGCTGCACCTTCACTGAGTAACATAGGCTATATTACATTTTAAAAAAAATAGGGATCCTTAATAAAAATGCAATAATATTACCCAAGGTGTGAAAATTACCTAAAATATTCTTTACATCGCGTGCGCTGCGAAAACTATTGATGATAGAATAAAATAATGTACCTACTACGACTTTGCAGATCACATCATTATTTACAAAAAGTCGCGATACCATATGTCCAACTACTGTAGTTATGCCACTATAACTACTTTTTTACATTTTAAAAGTTGATAACAGTGCCGACAATAATCAAACCATTATTATTCATAACTTTGAATTAATCCATATCCCATTAAATATTATTATATTAAAGACCGTTTCAATACCTGTTAAATACTTATTAAATTATTAAAATCCGAATAACGAATAAAAAAATATAACGAATTTAAAATGTCAATCTAAAGAAAATAATGCAATAATAAAATAATACGGTGTGGGTGGCGCCGCGCAGCGTAGTCTTAGATATATTACTTAAAAGATGAATAGAATTGATGAATTGCTTCATATTAGCAACAAATGTTTACAGTTGAATTAATTAATTAAAATGTAGGATATGTAGGTACTTTTCATCTCGGTGATTTCCACAAAAATGAAGTTCGAAGGACAAAATTCGATCGATAGTGTCTTTGAAGAGGGTGGTAACTTAGGTGTAAACGAAACTATTGTTATGTCTAATTCCACGCGAGCGAAGCTGCGGGCGTCCACTAGTTTACTAATAAAAGGGAATGATCAACTAGTATTGAGGATACGTGATCTCCCGGGTGTATCGCAAATTCTTTTAATATTTTGTAAGTAGCCAGTCTGTCTCTTTTCTCAATAATCGAATTATTTCCACCCACTTATCACGGCGTGTTGCATCTTTAGGTACACAGCAACGTTGTTATTATTTAAAAAAAAAAATATATTCACTTATTCCATAATTTAAAATTCTGCCAGAATTGTGGGGATCTAAAATTGAGTTTTTAGTGGTCACACTGAACCTATATTTCAAAATCGTACAATTTATTTATTTTATTGCGTTTTTACGTTGATGTAAACACAGAAACAATAAAATTACGTGTGGAAAGTAATTTTAGTGGACTTATTAAGTTTTTGTGATCTTGAATCGCACTTTTTCACTGTGCATTTGCCCATTTTGAAAATATTTTCTGTCAGTTCAACTCGGCCGGCGTCACACAGAGTACTGAACTGACGTTAGCTACGATTAAGACCGTGGCCATAATTCCAGTGACAACGCTTTGGCGCGGTGATTACTAATCTAGTGGTAACATATATATCAATGCATTCTTATAAAGTTCAGTCATCAGGTTGTAATTCTTTCAATACATGAACGAACGAAACGAAACCTTTCCTCCTCTTCCGCGGCGCTGTGGGCGCTCCTGCGTGAGGGAATTCGGATGTAAGGATGGTCCTTCTATCCGGGCAATTGCTCCAGGGGTGAACCCCGTCGGTGACATCCCCGCTGTTGGGCGTGGGAGACAGTGTGTCATCGCGCACGCGTGATGCGCGCGCGGAGCTGCAGCCGTTAGTCACTGTTTCCCCCCTGATGGTCGGGGGGAAGAAGGTCCAACAGCTCTCTGGGGAGCGGTCGGCCTTCAGGGGGGCGCGCGTGCAGCGGCGCTATCCCCCTTAGATGAGGATGCGGCCCATTGTCGGCGCGGTTGTACATAACACGCGCCAAGCGGACCACAAACTCATCCAGCGACTCCAGCTTGCAGTCGCGCGCGATCACCGCGTTCCGGACATAGCGCCCCGCACCTGTGATTGCTCGCAGGGCGAGGTTTTGCTGGGCCTGAAGACGCTTGCGCTTCGAGGCCGCCGCCAGAGCGTACCATGCCGGCGCCGCGTACGTCAGCCTGGATCGGATATAGCATTTATAAATGCCTATTTTAGTGCGCAGTGGTAACCTGGATGTCAACACGGGCCGGAGCATCGCTCTCGCGGCTCGTGCCTGGCGGTGCACGTGCTCCACCATGGCACTCATCGTGAGCTTGCGATCCATGTGACAACCCAGGTACCGGACGGTCTGCTGCCACTCTAAATCCTCACCATGCAGACGCAGCGGCGTCGGCATGTTGCGCTTCCAGCTGAAAAGTATCGGGACCGTCTTTCCGGCATTGACGGCGATCCTCCACTTATACAGCCAGTCTGACAGGCGGTCAAGCAAGCGCTGCATTCTTCTGACCGCTATTTCCGGATCTCGCGACGACGCAAAGTATGCGCTGTCGTCGGCGAACAGGGCGAGCTCTACATCACGTTCCCACTCCGCGAGGTGCCCGTCGAGAGTGGGGATGTCGTTGGTGTAGTACGCGTACAGAAGTGGGGCAAGACTGCTCCCCTGCGGCACACCCGCGCGAATGGGACGGGGGTCTGAGGTGCTGTCCTCAACCGATACCATGAACTTCCGCCCCTCTAGGTACGACGCTATCAACGCCACCAGCATCGCTGGCAAGGGCGACTCCAACAGCTTGTACAGCAGGCCCGCGTGCCACACACGGTCGAACGCCTTCTCTATATCGAGAAAGACGCCAACCGTGTGTCGCCCGCAGTTAGCCTCGAAGGCCAAGTGGTGGAGCACCCTTGTCAACTGTAGTGTTGTCGAGTGACCGGCCCGAAACCCAAACTGCTCATCCCTTAATGGGAGGAATGGCCGAATACGAGACAGAGCCAGTCTCTCGAACAACCTAGCCAGTGTGGACAGCAACGTAATGGGACGGTAGTTAACCGGGTAACGTGGGTCTTTACCCGATTTCGGGAGAACAATCACCTTCCCCTCCTTCCACGCAGTAGGGAAGTGTCCCGTGCGCAGGATGCCGTTGTAGAGCCTAGTCAAGCTGACTAAGGCCCTTTGGGGGAGCAAAGTCAATGCCATGTTTGGTACTCCATCAGCGCCTGGCGCTTTGCGTTTGGGTAAACGCCTAGCGGCCTTCCGTGCCTCCGAGGGCGAGATGAACTCGAAACCCTCAGGCTGCGGTATCGGGCCACTGATGAAGTCCGCTACACGCGTCTCCACACGCTCGCAGTGTTCCACCGCTGCAGCGGTGCCGACGGGGTTTGGAGTGAACTGCTCTTCAATTCAATACATTGGCGTGACTCAAACGACGCAAGATCTCTACCACAGAACATAATATCTCTACCTAGTCTGTGGACGCAACCTGCAGGGCCGATTTGCAGGGCTTTGTGTGGGGCTCTTTATCTGCCACTGGCGATTTAGGTATACACGCTCTTTTTGCAATTAGGGCAAATCCATAGTACTAAAGATCGTTCGGACCGATTCACCCACGTCCTTCCCTCTTTTCTAACGATTGTGACAGCAGGAACTGTGACGTGCTGTCATATTATTATACTTGCTTTTACCCGCGGCTCCGCCCGCGTGGTTAAAGGGAATTAACAATGCCATCTATTAACAACATTCGGAACTAAATATCTAGCAAATAACAAAACATCGTTATCTTCCCATGGCGATGTTTTATCGCGGTAGAAAGTAGCCTACGTCACTCTCCAACCTCCTCACTATCTCCACACACAAAAACCATACCATATAATAGCTTCGTTGCGACGTGAAAGCCGGACAAACAAACAAACAAACACACTTTTACATTTATAATATTAATATGGATTATTTCATGCATTGGCTATGGGCTCCCTGCTCCAGCTCCCTCTTGCTCCTACAGTGTGATTACAGACAATCAATAGGCCTGCCTGCACGCACAGTGTCTTAGATATACGAAACTAGTGGACGCCAGCTTCGCTCGCGTGGAATTAGACATAATAATAGATTCTTTTTCTTCTTAACGCGTTAACTTCTGCTCCACAATTTTGTGATGAATCCGTAAATTACATGGATTACGGATTAACGCATTACTAAAAATTAATTTGTATAACCTGTGGTACAGTCAATGTCAATTGACATACATGCATCCTTGTGAGTATATTTGTTCTGTGGCATACATACGCTAGCTGGCTGAATAACATCAACAATTCATCATCTGTGAATTTGAAGAAAACAAAATATTACCAAACTACAAAACTTCAAAAGCACAGATTTAAATTATTTGATAGCTTCTGTTCGATTTGCGTGTTTTATCAAGAAATAACTTTTACTTTATGCTACTTCAAGTACGTTCCTTTGGCTCTCCGCCTTCGATTATTCGGTATTCCCGTTTATTCCCGTGACTCGTTGAAACTTGTTTATTTGTTGATATGGCGTTCTCTATCTCTCTGGACCTTTGTTGAAGTGATCGGTGGGGGCATCACTATTGGATTGGAAAAGCCCGGAGGCTCGCCTTATGGCTGCAGATCGGAAATGTTATATTCGAAACTGAAAGGACCCGTAAGTACTTCGTGTAACAAGTACGTACTTCATCGCCCCTATAACTTGTTCGCCTCAAAGCTTCATAGTCTCACCCGCGGCCGGCCGGCCACAGCTAGAGGAGGTCTAGAGGATACCCCCGCCGCCGGGCCGATGTGGGATGCTCCCGGGTGCCCTGGTCCGACAATGCTCAGCGGTCTTACGAACGAAGCACGCGACATGAAGCTTTGCCACTGGCCGTCTATGCTGTGTGATGTAGTCCGTGTATTACCCAACAGTACAACCATGTCTGCTGTGGCATCATTTTATTGTAACTGTGAGGAATGCCAGTTCTGCTTATACAAGAAACTGCCACGGCCGAGACTCGTGGGCCATCAGGTCTGAAAACTTCTGACACTGGGGTCGGTCAACAACCCTCTTTCTTTGTTTCTTTTAGGCTTGGGGTCTCCTCTCCGAGCGAGAGGGGTTGGGCCATAGCCCTGCAAGAGCCGAGTGGCAGACTTCACATGCCTTCTTATGGAGAATTCTCAGGCATGCCGGTTTCCTTACAACGTTTTGCTTCGCCGTTACGGCTAGTGACATTTAATTTCTTAAATTGCACATAACCTAGAAAAGTAATCAGTATTTGCTGCTCGGATGTGATGTTTTTTTATTCAAATTCTCTTTTACATGAAATTAATAATTATATTCAATTACTAAGAAAGCAATATCTATTATTTTTACACAAAGCTCTCATTCCACTGACATTGAAAATGTCAGATAAAAAAATATAAACTGCAAAGAAAATAGGTTTTATTTTCTTTATATCCATATAACATGTAAATAATTTTGCAGGTTATAATCAGAAGCGGATGTCTGCAGCAGTAGCAGCCGCCGGCAGCACACCGGCAGCACAGCGGCAGCACACCGGCAGCACAGCGGCAGCACAGCGGCAGCATACCGGCAGCACCCTGGCAGCACAGCGGCAGCACAGCGGCAGCATACCGGCAGCACCCTGGCAGCACAGCGGCCTCCACGTCTGGTGCGTTTTGTGAGAGCTTGTATTGTTTGAGTCACGAGAGACATGGGGCTCGCGTGGGACTGGACATCGTATCAGAAGTTGCTGTCCTCCTCCAAAATAATAACTATACTGCCTCTAACGTTGAAGTTGACATAATCATATCATCATGAAGTTTCATATAAAACCTGTTCGGTTCCCTATAGGCTCTACCACCTAAATACAAGTTTTTTATTACAATACTTGTCAGTTTTCTGCCTCCCCAGCTTCCACTGAGCCAAGCCCGTGTCAACAGTCTCCATCCCCGAAGGTCCATCCTGTGTGACAGAAATGGAACAAGACTCCCACTAACAATACTTTACTGGAATATTACTAATAACAACTAACAAATCTAATTATTACTAACAATCAGGTTTTCTCAGCGTACCTTTTGATTTCAAGAAGCTTTTTTTGTTTTATTGCCTATATTGGACCACCTCGCCTAACTGGCCCCAGTTTCAAAGAGATTATATTGTTGTCTAGAGTAGAAGATCAGAACCTTTCTGCACAAAAAAAGAATTATGAAAATGATCAAGTCAATGGAACTAATATATGTATTAAATCTGGCTCGCCCAGGAGCTTGCCGCCGCCGCCGCCGCCGCCGGGCAGGCCGAGGGCCGCTCGAGCATAGTGGGCGTGTTGTTTCATCAGGACAGCCACACTGTCCTGATGAAACAACACATTCTTTTTCGCTGAATGCGGCCGTTTTTCTTATTTTGACTCAAACGCTGCAATAGTGTTGTTGTTCGCAGGCCGTCCCTCGGCCGCGGCCGCCTCGCGCGCGGCTCTCGTGTCACGTCATGTATCGCTCGGTGCCGCCGCGCAGCTCACCGTCAGCTCGCGCGACCTCCTCGCCTCCTCGCCTCCTCGCCTCCTCGCCTCCTCGCCTCCTCGCCTCCTCGCCTCCTCGCCTCCTCGCCTCCTCGCCTCCTCGCCTCCTCGCCTCCTCGCCTCCTCGCCTCCTCGCCTCCTCGCCTCCTCGCCTCCTCGCCTCCTCGCCTCCTCGCCTCCTCGCCTCCTCGCCTCCTCGCCTCCTCGCCTCCTCGCCTCCTCGCCTCCTCGCCTCCTCGCCTCCTCGCCTCCTCGCCTCCTCGCCTCCTCGCCTCCTCGCCTCCTCGCCTCCTCGCCTCCTCGCCTCCTCGCCTCCTCGCCTCCTCGCCTCCTCGCCTCCTCGCCTCCTCGCCTCCTCGCCTCCTCGCCTCCTCGCCTCCTCGCCTCCTCGCCTCCTCGCCTCCTCGCCTCCTCGCCTCCTCGCCTCCTCGCCTCCTCGCCTCCTCGCCTCCTCGCCTCCTCGCCTCCTCGCCTCCTCGCCTCCTCGCCTCCTCGCCTCCTCGCCTCCTCAGTCCTCGCCTCACGCTCGGCGCCCGATATTTAGCTGCTGGAAATGAAGGAGCGACTCTCCCGGAGTGGTCGGAGACTCCAGCTCGACTTCACTACTAGTTTTAATTTCAATTATTTTTTAAATTTTTCAGCCAGTATTGCAGTCTGCTGTTTTTGGGACCACCGCTACTGCTAGTACGATACAAGGTCGTGTTTGTTTGGTTCGATAAAATAATGTATTTATTTCATTAATTTCAGGCGCTCAGAGGGGGCGGCGGACGGCGGCGGGCGGCGGCGGACGGCGGCGGGCGGCGGCGGACGGCGGCGGGCGGCGGCGGACGGAGACGGGCGGCGGCGGGCGGCGGCGGGCGGCGGCGGACGGCGGCGGGCGGCGGCGGACGGCGGCGGGCGGCGACGGGCGGCGGCGGGCGGCGGCGGGCGGCGCAGCATTGTTATGAGCGTTGACTCCAGTTTCGTCGCGCGGCCAGATCTGATTTCAAAATTAGTGAATTTTATTTCCCAGTGAATACTTTGTGTTGCGTCTTAAAAAAGTTGAGTACAAACCGTAGAAAATACGTGTCTAGTGTACGAAATAAGCAACCGAGCGGCAGTTCCAATTGCAAAGAACACTTTTCTCACAGATTGAAATCACTCGACTTAGGTATTAGTTTTTACAAAACAAAACAAAATAGTGAAGTTGAACCCAATGAAGTCGACTTGGTGGCAGTCGTTATTCAATTCATCAGTCATTGTTCACTGATCAATTGTAAATTAAGAAAGGGACCGCGAGTGAGTCCCGTATCGCAGGGCGCGCCGCCGCCTGCCGACACGCGCTTGACCGAGCGACAAGTGTTAACTAGGTGAAATGTGCAAAAATAATTAGTGTGAACGAGGCCACAGTAAAGAACGTAATAAAACAAGGCCTAGCCAACTCTCCCCTCGGGATCCTGTCCAAACCTTTTCTTTAATTCATAAATCTTTACTAATAATATAATTAATATAATAATATAATTAATATAAATTTATAAAATAAAATAATATAATAATATAAATTGCAAGGTGTGTTTTTTGGGTTGTCTCCTCCTCAAAGACCGGATTCATAATGATGAGATCCGTAGACGAGCAAAGGTGACAGACACGGCGCGCTGAGGTGGCAACGGGTGGGCCACCTCGCTCGACGGCCTGGTGGAGGCCACGGCCTCGAGGCGGACCGATGACCCGAGGGCTACGGTGGCTACGGTGGCCATGTGCAGCAGTGGTCCTGGAAGGCTAACGGATGGCTATCGAGAATCAGAATCAGATTCTAGACTAATTAGAGCACGGTGAGAAAAAGGATCCAGTTAAAAACATAAAACAAATAACAGAGAGAATTCGTATTTTAAGACAGTTCAGCTGTTTGGTACAAAGCGTTCATTTCATAATTAGGGGCCAGTGTTCTATAGGGGTAAAAACCAAATCTACAAAATCAAAATAAATTGCAACTTTTAAATAAAGTTGTTGCTCTGGGAATCAAATCAAATCATTATTCCAATGAAATTCAGTATGAAGGTTTTTCATTGAAAGTTTCGAAAATCATCCCTTAAGGGGGTAAAAGAGGGGTGCAAAGGTATAATATCCTACTCAGAGTTTAAAGTATCGGATTCGACACGAGGGCGACCCGAGCGCGGGCAGACGTCGCTATAGTCGGTAATGGGATTCTACGCGAGCGAAGCTGCGGGCGCTTTCGAGAGGTTCAGGTTCGCGGCTCGCGGCAGGCGGCAGGCAGACCACACAGACCACACAGACCACACAGACCACACAGACCACACAGATCACACAGACCACACAGACCACACAGACCACACAGACCACACAGACCACACAGACCACACAGATCACACAGACCACACAGACCACACAGATCACACAGACCACACAGATCACACAGACTACACAGACCACACAGATCACACAGACCACACAGACCACACAGACCACACAGACCACACAGATCACACAGACCACACAGATCACACAGACCACACAGACCACACAGACCACACAGACCACACAGACCACACAGACCACACAGATCACACAGATCACACAGACCACACAGACCACACAGACCACACAGATCACACAGACCACACAGATCACACAGACCACACAGACCACACAGACCACACAGACCACACAGATCACACAGACCACACAGATCACACAGACCACACAGACCACACAGACCACACAGACCACACAGACCACACAGACCACACAGACCACACAGATCACACAGACCACACAGATCACACAGACCACACAGACCACACAGACCACACAGACCACACAGATCACACAGACCACACAGATCACACAGACCACACAGACCACACAGACCACACAGACCACACAGACCACACAGATCACACAGACCACACAGATCACACAGACCACACAGACCACACAGACCACACAGACCACACAGATCACACAGACCACACAGACCACAATCTTTAAGAGATTAAAAATAATAGGTTTCACACATTCTCACACATATACACACACACTGACCCTATTTGCGTCAGGTTACTAAAAAAATAAAAATTTAACACGACTTTATTTTACATATATTGATTATAACAATAGTTTCGTTTACGCCTAGTAATACATATTATATAGCCTATGTCACTCAGTGAAGATGCAGCTTTCTAATGGTGAAAGAATTTTTGAAATCGGTCCAGTAGTTTTGGCAGCGCACGCCAGAATAGCTCGCAGATGGTAGATTTTTTCCTACTTACTTATTTGACACTTATCGTCATGTTTTGGACAATTCACACAATATCTTTATAAATTTTAGCCTGTGTGTTATTCTGATGTTTATGCTATATTATTGTAAAGTTTCATTAAAATCCATTCAGTACTTTTTACGTGAAAAAGTAACACACATCCATCCATACATACATACATACTTACAAACTTTCCCCTTTATAATATTAGTAGGATAGGATTAGTAAGGATTATACCTTATCAACAGCCTAAAATTTAAGTTTTATGCTTCTAGTTCTGAAAATGACAATACTTTCATACAACCTTTCATCTCCCTTTTCAACCCATTACAACACTTTTTTCCAATTAAAAAGTGTCTATGTCCTTTGTCAGGCTCTAGACTGTGTACCAAATTTCATTTAAATCGGTTCAGTAGTTTTGGCGTGAAAGCGAAACAGACAGACAGACACTTCAAAACCAAACGTCCAATTTTAATCATTCAAAGACCAAATATTATCTACATAAACTGTAAATGTAGTCCAAAAAAAATTCAAGATAAAAAAATGGTTGTTGTGCCTCACTCGACATAGATAGGTATAGTGTGTCGCGGACTTTTTTATAGATACATATTTATAAGATCTACAATTAATTTTATGGTTCTATCTTTTATAGTTTAGGCAGCGTACGCAAAATAAGTAACTTTTCTGGTTGATTTTTTTACACCTTGTGTCCGAAAAACCCAAATATCTTACGGAACCCTATTTTTTTCCAAAATAAAATTTAGCCTATGTCACCCGGGGATAGTGTAGCTTTCCAACAGTGAAAGAATTTTTCAAATCGGTTCAGTAGTTTTGAAGCCTATTCAAAACAAACAAACAATCAAATCTTTCCTCTTTATATTATTAGTATAGACTACTGGACGTCCGCAGCTTCGCTCGCGTGGAATTAGACATAACAATAGTTTCGTTTACACCTATAATATTATATGTATAGTAGTGTCCATCAATGTCGATAGCCCAATGGCTCGCGTCGATTCAATGTGATCAAAAGAGTTAAGCAACGACTGGCGCGGTCGGTTTGTGGATGGGTGACCGCTAGTGGC
Organism: Carterocephalus palaemon; assembly: GCA_944567765.1. NCBI lineage: Eukaryota > Metazoa > Arthropoda > Insecta > Lepidoptera > Hesperiidae > Carterocephalus > Carterocephalus palaemon. Next base: position 37,685 of record OX155637.1, read on the forward strand.
AAATTGCTACCGTGCTACGGAGGGCACGTAAAGCCGTCGGTCCCGGTTGTTTCCAATGCTGGAAAAAGTCGCCAAGCCTTGTCGAAGACCTTCGGGTGGCTTGAGAACATTCGACACTGGGTTGGTCGCTAACCATCCACCGATCCGCATTGGAGCAGCGTGGTGGAGTATGCTCTAGACCTGCCGCAGCAGTGTCTGTGGGGGAGAGCCGTGCCCAGCAGTGGGACGTCTATTGGTCGCAGCGAATATTATATAGCCTATGTCACTCGGTGAAGATGCAGCTTTCTAATGGTGAAAGAATTTTTGAAATTGTCAAGTAATTTTTGTGTGAAAATATTATAAACAAATTATTTCTCTTTATAATATTAGTAGGTATAGAAAAGTATTGCGTGAATGCAAATTAACTTACCCCCGTATTCACAAACGATACTATGAGGTCTCACAGTACTCGCGAGCGCATAGGGTCATTCAAACCAATTCATAAACAATACTTAGGTGAAATCCGCTACTGTGCGTCTGTCAAAATGGACGCATAGCTAATATAGCTTCTGACCCCCGTATTCACAAACGATACTATGAGGTCTCACAGTACTCGCGAGCGCATAGGGTCATTCAAACCAATTCATAAACAATACTTAGGTGAAATCCGCTACTGTGCGTCTGTCAAAAGGGACGCATAGCTAAGATAGCTTCTGAGCTACTTTAACGAACGCATAGCGTCGAATTGTTTTGTCATTTACGTCAAAATTGAAATATCAAGGAAGGGTGGTTGCACGTTGGATAAATTAGAGGTTATTATTTAAGCTTACAAAATTGTAAAGGAAAAAGGAGTTACTTATTACAAAATTCTACCTATTAAAAACAATGGATTACAGTAGTGAGGAAGAGTTTGACAAACAAATCAATTAAGGGAAATTAAAGGTAAGCGTCCACTTGTCGGTATCGTACGCATCGGACGCATCGCACGCAACGGATCGTAGTATTATTTGTCTATAAACTCATATAAGATTTTTCCAATTCTTCCTCTTCTGCTAACAAACAAGCTACAACGACAAATTGTTCTTCATCGCTTTCTTCCATTCTCACAGAGTCCACACGTGCGCTCACTACGTAAATCCGAATGAACTGACATCGTCAATCCGTATGCTGGTACTCACCGTCGGTAATCCGTACGCTGACAATACAGTGGACGCACTGTGAAAAATTTATCCGTTTGATGCGATGCGTTCGATGCGTGCGATACCGACAAGTGGACGCTTACCTTTAAACGATTATTGCTGCTTGCTCTGACATAGACATGCTTTGACAATTGTCAAAACACTAGAGTGAACTACGCCATATCAAATAGACCAATCACGGAGCTTTAATCAACGCTATGAGACCTCATAGCTAAGTAATGTTTGAGTGTTGTTTATGAATTGGATGGCTTGACATGAGGAGCGCATAGAGAATTAGCGTTCTTTGCATAGTGTTGTTCAGTTACTCAGCCAAGTAATGTTCATGAATACGGGGGTTAGTATCAAACTTAAAAAAATCGCCAGCGCCATCTATGCACTGCCGGGTGAATCAGTTCCTCGATGGGTAATGGTACAGAGGCTATAAGTTCCTTTAAATAATACTTACGCTTGGCGGTACAGGAGGTGACGTCACACTTTTTCGTATGTGTAGGTACCTACCTAGGCGTTCATCGATTTATATTATAAGACGTTATCACGTCAACAAAGCTTCTAATTTATTAATAAGTTACCTATTAGAAAATCATGTTGTTCTTAAGTTTAAAACCACAGAAATTAATCAAGATAGCGCGGCGATCGCGTATTATTTAGATTATTTTAGATACAAACGATGCGCGGCACTTCGTCAGCCCCGTTCAAGCCCCGCCCACTGGGTGTGTGACGTCACACCAGTGACTAGTGAGGTGACACTCGTCTTATGGGCCCCATACACGGTACGATGGATCTGTCCGATCGATCTGTCCGATCGTCACTAAAATGCCATACAAAAATTAAGTAAATCGTCAACGATCTTGACATACACATAGGTACAATTCGTCTGTCCGATCGGTCTGAAACGACGGATCGTACAGATAAATTGTACCGTGTATGTGTATGGAGTATGGGGCCTTTTAGTTGTAATCCAATCTATCGATAACGTAACGTACCGTAACAAGCATCTGACCTGCGAGATATCCTGCAGTATATTACAAGATCGCGGCACGTGGCGCGCGGCACGGGGTGCTCGGGGTGCTCGGGGTGCTCGGGGTGCTCGGGGTGCTCGGGGTGCTCGGGGTGCTCGGGGTGCTCGCGGTGCTCGGGGTGCTCGGGGTGCTCGGGGTGCTCGGGGTGCTCGGGGTGCTCGGGGTGCTCGGGGTGCTCGGGGTGCTCGGGGTGCTCGGGGTGCTCGGGGTGCTCGCGGTGCTCGGGGTGCTCGGGGTGCTCGGGGTGCTCGGGGTAGGCGCACGCGAACGCGCCCAGTTCGCCGTTCTTTGTTCTATCTTGATTAATGTCTGTGTTTAAAACACACTCTCCTTGTGAAATACTCTATTCGTGTGCGCGTGTATGTAACGCGGGCGGCAGGGGGGGCCGGGGGCCGGGGGCCGGGGGGCCGGGGGTGGGGCGGAGCGCCGTCCTTGGCGCGCCCCGCCCCGGGGCCGGGCGCGGCCGGGCGGGGCGGAGCCCGGGCGGCGCGCCGGGCCGGCCGGGAGCGCCAGTCAGGACTGACGCGGCACGGCAGCGCACGGCACCGCAGCGGGCCCGGACACAGGTATTCAACTTGTCTCTTGCTGTCATGATACTTGTACCTACTATTATGTATTCCGCGTCATGGCAGTCATGGTGCGACGACACTGAGTGCCAAAAGTTTGACCTATTCATTCGGACAAAAAGGCTTTAATTTATTAGTAACTAGTACACGCCCGCAGCTTCATTCGCGTGGAATTAGATATAACAATAGTTTCGTTTACATCCAGTAATATTATATAGCCTATTTCACTCAGTGAAGATGCAGCTTTCTAATGGTGAAAGAATTTCTGAAATCGGTCCAGTAGTTTTTGTGTGAAAACATTACAAACAAATGTTTCCTCTTTATAATAGATACCTATTAAGGTGGGTTGACCATGGAAGGCCACTCTAACGAATAAACAGTTTTTATTAGTTCATTTACTGGATAAATGAAAGAAACAACATTATTAATTACCACTTTGTTTTATTTTTTAACATATAAATTACTTTTTTTTATTCTAGATGTAACCACTATTTGTTAAACTTAACTTTTATAAAGCTCTTCCAAACGGCCTTGCAAGGAACAGGGCTCCATACAAGACCAATATTATAAATCCGTCGTACAACTTTAAACTAGAATTAAAATATTCAAAATATCCGCTTTTACTAAAACTACATGAAAAGCTCTTTCATATAAACGAAAAATTAAATGTTTAAGAGGATATCAGTCGACCGTCACTTTTGAAGAATAGGTTTTTACCAAAAATATTGCCGTCGCGCTGAGCCCCTTAGCGTGCGATAGAGAGAAGTGCAGTCTCGAACTGATTTTACCTACGTAAAATTAAGAAAATCGTCCTTTCGTAATCCCCTGTTTCCTCCTCGAAATCTAGACCGATTTCAATATTTCTTTCCGTTAAAATGTAGAACAGGGTCTAAGCTATGCCCGTACGTTTTGCTTTTTTGGGATATGTTAGTAATTACCAATTTGCTTGATGTTTGAAAATGTATGTAAAAAAAGTCGATTTTTTTTATTTTAAATGATTTTTTTTCTCTTCTATTAATCAATTTATGAAAAAAAAACATAACGTACAGTCATGGCAGAGGTACGTATAAATCGTATGGTATTTTTTTCTCTTCTGTAACTTCTTTATCCTAGGAGGAAACAGGGGACTACGTTTGTATGGAAAAAGTGTCGACTTGTTCGCTTGTGATATCCTCTTAACATACCTATTTTAATCTTCTTTAAAAAACTCAACGAACATTCCTTGACCACCATCGTATAACCACATAACTAAGCATAGGTATATTAATGGAATTTATTAAAAATATGTAGTACCTAATGAGTTATTATATCGATAACAAATAAGTTGCCAATGCATTTTACAGTGAATCTGTAATAATTTTGTTGGCCTTCTTAGGGCTCCGTTCTTTGTAAGGCCATCATGTTCCTAAGAAGGCCAAACTAACAATTATCATCTATGAAAACCATTTTTATATTAAACTAGTGGACGCCCGCAGCTTCGCTCGCGTAGAGTTAGACCCATTAACAACGTCTTCCCGTCTAACGACTTCAAAAACGGCAAAGTTTCATACTAACTTTGCACCCCCGTTTTACCCCCTTAGGGGGTGAAATTTCAAAAATCCTTTCTTAGTGCTCCCCTACGTTATAAAAGGAACCTCTGTGCAAAATTTCAAGTTTCTAGCCCTTATAGTTTAGGCCCTGCGTTGATATGTCAGTCAGTCAGTCAGTCAGTCAGTCAGTCAGTCAGTCAGTCAGTCAGTCAGTCAGTCAGTCAGTCAGTCAGTCAGTCAGTCACCTTCTCCTTTTATATATATAGATAAAATAATAGACACTACAAACTAAGTTGTACTGCTTCCATGGCACGTCTTAAACTATCTTCATCCCAGGTATTTACCTCTTTTTCAAAGTTTTGACCTGACATTCTTGAAATCTGAAATGATGCATGTAAAATTTAATCATCTGTTCAATTATAGACTTATTCTTATAGTAATATTTACAAACATACCCTTTTCATTAAAGAAAAAAGATATATCTGTAATAGAATAATTTTAGAAGAAATCTCTATTCAGCCTTAGTTAAAAAGTTGAATACTTAATCCTTTTATAGAATGAAATTATATACATAAAACATTGTTTCAACATTCTCGGTACGTATTTATAACTGAAAACTAAGTGTTCATATTTTCATTATTTGTAAATGTTCCTATGTGCTAATCTAGGTTATTATCTATATAGGTAGGTACGGTACGTCTGTGCCAAGATTCATCCAAATCCGTGTTGTAGTTTTTACGTGATTGAGCAACAAACATTCATATTCATAATATAATGGTAAAGTTAGGATAAATGGGAAAGTATGTTGTTTGTGGGTTTGTTGGTTTGTCCGTGTTCACCTCCACCCTCCACAGCGGAAGGATGGCGCAGTTATTTTGTCTAGGTATATTATTAAGTAGTGTGATAGTGTGTAGTGGGCGCAGGGCGGGGCCGCTTCGCTCGCCTGGAACCTGGAACCTGGAACCGGTCTTTACCATTTAGTCATCAGCGACAGATTTAGTCATTCTCCTCAAACACATTACCGCTCAAACTCTACCCTTTGAAGGCTTTGAACTTAATCCTAAGGATTAAGATTCCTATATTTTTGGACTGAACGGTCGCGTGTCCGAGTGAACCTCCGTATTTTCCGGGAATGCATATAGTTAACGTTAACTTAAATCATACGTAAATGTTAATGTTAGATGTTGTAAATTAACATTATCATATCATTATCCATCGACGTTACGTCTGATCAATAAAACTATTTGACTTCACCAACTCGCACTTCCCGTCCACCTTGTAACCTTTACCCTTTGTACTTAGATTGAATACAAAAATGCTGAATGTATGTAGAGTAGGTACACATTTTGATCTTTTATTTGACTTTTTTTAAATGTATCTTAAAACAAAGAAAAACGGACAAAGATAAGATTTGCTGAAAATTTGAAATGAATCAGATAATATTTGACAAACATTCCGTACAAACTCATCCTGTACTCCAGCCAGGGAAGCCAGGGGAACCTTGCTTCTCGGAGTTCTCGGGATGACTGCACGATGATGAGTAGGATCCTGGACCCGTCTCAGCTCTCAGCTCTCAGCTCTCAGGGGTTCAGGGCATGTTTATACAAAGTTTTATTAAAATCCATCTCGCACATAGAGGCAGACAATAAAGAAAGATAAAGACAAACAGAGAATAGAAAACAATAGTAGGGAAGAGTGCGCCGTGGCAGCCCGGAGGCCTGGAGGCCTGGAGGGCTGCAGCCGGCGCTCGGGGCCGGGCCCGTGGCTCACTGGCCAGCGCTCCCCCGTGCGGGGATCGGGCACCCCCTGCGGAAGCCTAGGTAGCTGTGGTAGCTGTGGTAGCTACTAAAAGAAAAAGGTCTGCAGGAACGCTATTATGTGTCTCGCTAAAACACACAGCGTTGTGATGAAGAAAGCTGCATGTGAAATCACCTTCTCTAGATATCTATGGTACTACTTACCGAAAACTCCATGGTTTTACTACCTTTTTCGCTCACCAGTGGGCGCTCGCCAGTCCAAAAGAGCGCGATTTCTGACAACAGTTTCATAGCGTATGTGAATTTTCGCCGGTAAAACGTCTAAATTTTCTTAAGTTATACTTTTGGAAAAAGTATAATTATTGAAGTGTTTTTAGTGTAAAAATATCACACAGCGTCAGTTTTATACGTAAAGTATAGTATTTAGCGCTTTCTAGTGTTTTTTTTGTGATGCATTCGGAAGAAAACACGGAAGTAAGTACGGAGGTGACTAAAGCTCGAAGACTGGTGCTTCGGATGGAAACCAGCATTCGAGAAATACGAATAAGGATGTTTCTACATCTTCTTCATCCTCGGAGGATGAGATAGGCATTGTGTCACCTCCACCACGAGTATCACGTAAGTAGGTACTCATACGAACATGTCCAGACATGTTCGTGCCGCGTTTAGGCCACTTTAAGCACTGTTAATCAACTCAAATTATGACAAGTGCTTCTCAAGTTGTGCAAACTCCTAGTTCTGAACCAATTCCATCGACATCACGTCAGGAATTTTGGAATGGGTAGGTATCCACCAACATGGGTATCCACCAACTTATCAGAACAACAAACTTTCTTTAGGCCAGATCGAAACGGAGTTTGATAGTAACCGTTGGTCTCCGCTCGTGAGGGCAATGGGGCTAGTAAATACTATAGTGGCGCGGTATCCGGAACTAGATACATATATTTATTTGTTCCCCTATATAATTCCAAAAGGTGGCTGGACGTCTCATGGAATCATTGACCATTGGTAGCAGTGTTGTTAATTAACATTGTTATTTAACTATAATTACCCATATATATTATTTTTTTTTCACATTTAAGTTTGGCTTAGCTTTAAGTAAGATGTTGATTGTTAATAAGTAAATAAATAAAAGTAAAGATATTATTTCACCAGCCAACGAAGAACGTTTAGAAAAGTTAGTACATTTACAACAATTCAATACACCTGCATAAGGGTATTCAGTATAAATTTTTCAGTCTAGCTTAGCTCAACCAGGTTTATAGGACTCAAGGTTAATGATGAGCTGTTATTGTAACGAGAGTAAAAATTATTTATTTTTATTTATTTACATCCTTAATGTAAACCTTAAAATAGGGTTTAACAAAGGACAGACTTGTTGCCAGTAGGCATTTTTCTGCCAGTTGACCTGATTATTTAGCTTCCACTGAGCAATTATTAGCAGTGTTCTATAATAAAATTCTTGGACAGAGTCAACTGGATACAAGATTTACTTGACTGGGCTTCGGTATATTCTATACTCAGAAACCACTATGCAAATAATCTGTGGTAAAAGGCCAGAATGCATTGAGGTCAGACATGACAAATTTTAAAAGAAATTAGTAATATTAACTTAACGGTAGTTTATCTTACAGAAAATCCCAGAAAGTCAGGAATATCTATATAGTAGAGAAACCTTACAACCTGTAATTGCTTCCTTAGACGTTTCTCTAAGGTGGTTAAACACCAAACTACTTGAAAAATCAAAAGATCTTTTCCAAATTATCAATAAATATTTAAATATAATATTCCCAAAATTTTCCTTCTAAGTCCACAAAGCAGAAAATAAACAAAATGTAAAGTTCAGAAAGGACCCTTTTGTCAACACAGTACAGCATCAACCAGGATGGCACATAAACTACAGAATGTCGGTTCTGGAGCCAACTCAGACGCAGCGGATGCGGGCTGGGGGTTCAGCTGAACAACACCCTCCTAGAAGGAGATGAATCTAGTGTTTATAACATTAATTAGTCAGCGGATGACTTTAAAAGAAGCAAATATATTCGTGAAAACCGACAAGAGAACTGTGGTAGAGTATGTATATCAGAGACCAAGGGGGCACACAATCCCTGGCCCTTCTGAGTCTGACTACCAGACTGTTGCAACTTAAGGAGTCAGAATCACTCTATCAGCCACTTACCTCCCGGGGAGGCTAAACGGAATTTCGTAACACCTATCAAGGGGTCGAATAAGTATAAGAGTGGCATCTTCTGCCCCAGGCCGCGGAGGCTATATTTAGAGTGTGGGGCGTCCCAGACATATTATTGTTACTTATTTATTAACTATTACTTATTTGCGGAAAGGGACACCGCTATCGTACTAAGGTATGTCACTATCGACACAAGATGGCTGCGCATTTTATTGCGACGCTCTCAGCCAAGAGTGGAACTACCTACTGGGCTGAATGGTTCCTCCACCTAATCTCATACCTAGGGTGCTATCCCATCTGAACAGTTCAGAGGGAATATATATTCTAATTCACCAATCCGCGTGCAACATCACCACCGCGCGCGGGGTAGCGTGGTGGATATGCTCTAGACCTTCCGTAAATCTGTCTGTGGGGGAGACCCATGCCCAGCAGTGGGACGTCTATGTTTGCAGTCATATATTCTAATAGCACCTCTAGGGTCCAAGTGCTTTGGGCACTGGTTCATCTGGGAGCTAGGGGCCTTATCGGAACCAATCCCAATACAGAGCCTCAGAAACACATTAATAGAGTGGACCACAGGCAAGTACCCACCACAGATCGACAAACTGGTCTTACTTGCTTGGGAAATTGGAGGTGGGCCGACCAAGTCGCTCACTGGACCTTAAAGGAGCAAAGTGTACTTTTTATTTTATTTTATAAGACACGCCAACAACGTTACTTACATAACATTTACAAATTACAGATCAATGGTATAGGATAGGTATGAAGATCAATTACAGTACCAAGCAATAATATTGCAAGTATTATATAAATAAATAAATAAATATCTTGGACATTCTCAAATACAAGTGTTCGTTACACGAATATTTGTCCTGAGTGGGATTCGAACCCACGACCTTTACCGCAGCAGACAGGGTCACTACCGATTGCGCCAACGGGCCTGTCTTTATATATATTTATATTAATATTATGGTGTACTAAAGAGTAGTCGGCGGACATCTACCTTGGTTACATACAATGCTCCAATTAAAAGATGATAGCCTGGTGTGAGAGCAAAAATCTTACCAGAAGGTCATGATGTTGCTAGATTTATAGCAAAATTATTTTTGGAGGTCAATTTTGTTTACAGCACTATTTTGTTGCACAAATCCACTAGTTAGACATTACCTACTGGGCATTTCTATCTTCTTAAAGCCATTGCTCTTGCTAGACCTTAGAATTTGAATAGCCAGGTCGACGACTGCACGATCTCACATCGTTAGAGGTTAGCAAAGAATATTTTATATCCACGGAGGATGAAATCAATCTGTGGCCAAAGTTTTGGCTCAAAAACTGATACAACTCATAGACAATCGTTGGATGTTACGGAAACATCCAGCTTCACAATTTTGTCCTGTCAGAGACATTACTGAAGGACATTATTTCATATCCACGGAGGATGAAATCAGTCTGTGGCCAGAGTTTGGCTCAAAAAACTGATACAACTCATAGACAATCATTGGATGTTAAGGAAACATCCAGCTTCACAATTGTGTCCTATCAGACACATTACTGAAGGACATTATTTCATATCCACGGAGGATGAGATCAGTCTGTGGCCTAAGTTTAGCTCAAAAATGATTCAACACATAGACAATCGTTGGATGTTACGGAAACATCCAGCTTCACAATTTTGTCCTGTCAGATACATTACTGAAGGACATTATTTCATATCCACGGAGGATGAATTCAGTCTGTGGCCAAAGTTTGGCTCAAAAACTGATTCAACACATAGATAGACAATCGTTGGATGTTATGGAAACATCCAGATTCACAAATTTGTCCTGTCAGACACATTGCTGAAAGACATACCTGTGATAGAACTATTACTAGTCTATTTATTTCCCTTGCTGGAAAATTTACACCTACTTTGAGTAGTTACTATGATTGCGGATCAGATACATAGTATTTTCAAGGAGGCTCATATTGATGCCCCACCGGGCAGCATTATCTGCCATAGCCTCCAAAAGTTGGGTAAGAGGATTTAGCTGTGCAGGCGATCCTTAACAGAGGCAATTGGAAAAATATTGAAACCTTTAGAATATTCTACAGTACTGTCACCCTGTTGACAAAATTAAAGACAACAAGAATTTTATTCATATATAATTTTTTTTTTTTTACATGTTAATTTTATTGGAACAAAGTTCCTTATTGATATATACAAGGAGATTCAAATGTTGTTTGATCTCAGAGATTAAATTTATTTTTGTTTTGTATAAATAAGCATTTTTTAAATTTATTTTTAAATTATACATATTATAGTAGATACTGGTTACATTGATGATCTTTTATCATAATGTGTACATATTTATTTAATTCAACATAGCGTATGTACTTCTCACCAGCAGATACCAAACAGGTCTTCATCACAACGCTGTGTGTTTTAGCGAGACACATAATATAACTGTTTTGCATTACAACAAAACAGGTATTATGTGTTGAATAAAACACACAGCGTTGAAGCAAGGTCCTTGCTGGTTTTGTTCTGAAGACTCTATGAAACTGTTGTCAGAAATCGCGCTCTTTTGGACTGGCGAGCGCCCACTGGTGAGCGAAAAAGGTAGTAAAACCATGGAGTTTTCGGTAAGTAGTACCATAGATATCTAGAGAAGGTGATTTCACATGCAGCTTTCTTCATCACAACGCTGTGTGTTTTATTCAACACATAATACCTGTTTTGTTGTAATGCAAAACAGTTATATTCTAAGTTAACTGATTTAAAGTAGCCAATGATTTATTTAATTGTAAGTAAGCGCTCTCACGTTCAATCCATACTAATATTATAAATACGAAAGTAACTCCGTCTGTCTCGCTTTCACGCCAAAACTAACTGAACCGATTTAAATGAAATTTAGTACACAGATAGTATAGAGCCTGAGAAAGGACATAGGCTACTTATTAATTGAAGAGGGTTGAAAGGTTGTATGAAAGTATTGTCATTTTCAGAACTAGAAGCATAAAAATAGCACTGGACGCAGGCTTGCTGTAGCCGCCAGCAGCCCGGCGCGCGGCCGCTCAGCAGGTGCCGACGCCAAGGTTACACACACACACACACACATTATGTATTTATATTTTATAGAGTAATTTATTTTGATAAGGATTAATACCAATATACCTACTAATAAAGAGCCGTCTAGCGGCGGCATTTCAATTATTTTATTATTTTATTTTATTTTATTGTGGCATAACTATAACACAAAGTTAGACATAAGCTGTCGCGACACTTTTTGTAAGTACCTAATGATGTGTTCTGGAAAGTCGTTTTTTATTCGATCATCAATAGTTTTCGCAGCGCACGCGATGTAACGTATATTTTAAATATTTTTTTACCTCGGGTTATATTATTGCAGTTTTAGTAAGGATCCCTAATTTTATTGAAAATATAATATAGCCTATGTCACCCGGCAATAGGGTAGCTTCCCAATAATGAAATAATTTTTCAATTCGATTCAGTAGTTTCGGAGCAATGCAAACAAACAAACAATCAAATCTTTCCTTTTTATAATATTAAAAGTACCTATAGGTAGATGTAAAATAAATAGTCCAAGATCCCAGGGCCCCCAGACGTTACTTATTTTCTCATAAACAATATAAATGGGATAAGCTACTTTTAGTACCTACCTACATACTGTGGGCGTGTGCATACCCGCTAGGCGCTAGCTTGGGTCGACTCGACGGCCTATTCATTGGTACGATGCTGAAGATCGATAATTACAGTAGGTTAGGTACAGTACTTTTCTTAAAGTCTCAGAACCGATTTTGACATATGTTTTAGATAATTTTGTTACAAATTATTAATAACTATCGACAGACACTTTCCGTCGGCGCTCACCCTCACCGGCCCCTGCTGCCCCTACTGCCCCTGCCGCCCCTGCTGCCCCTGCCGCCCCTGCCGCCCCTACTGTCCCTGCTGCCCCTGCTGCCCCTACGCCGACCGGCGCATCGGCCGGCTCCGTCTGCCAACCGGACTAGCGGACTAGCGGACTTGCGGGTCCCTCCCCCTCGATAGGCATCCATACCATACGGCCGGCCGCAAATCAAAACATTCATTAGGTCATTACAAATTAATGCGTAATTAGCGTCGAAAGGCGGCATACGGCGTAATGGCCGAACAGCGCGGCCCGAGGGGAGGTTGTAATGATATAATGAGGCGCCTCGTGACGCGTGCCGGCCGTGGCGGCGGCCGGGCTGCTGAAGGTTCCCGGTCCCGGGCCCGAAGGGCCGATGCTGGTCCTTTTATTTGGTGTCAGTCAGTGAATATACTTAGTACTCGTAGTAGTCCAGTTAGTGATCGGGAGCGAGTCTCGTTCCGAGTCGGTCACGGCGTTGCCTCGCCGTCGTCGAGAGACAGTAGCGCACGCTGCAAACGGTATACGTAACTACTGTATTTATATAGGCATCGATTGTGTTGTACCCCGCGGAGACCGGCCGGACCCGACTGGGACCCGTCGAGCTGCATAATAATCTTATGTAGGTGCGGAGAGGAGGGACATTCAATCAAAAGTATAGTTGAACTTCCCCGCGGGAGCTACCGGGAGCACGCAATCCGGCGCGGAGGACCTTCTGAACATTTCAGCTGAAAGATTATATCGCCGGCCTGTAGAGACGCGAGGCGGTCAGACAATGAAACAACCGTCTCTGAGCTGTTAGTGAAGTACTAAGTGTGTTCTTACGAATAAATGAATATGGTTAACCATGAAACCTTTCGAAAAAGAGAGGAGTTACTAAAGTTATTAAAGTCAGCAACACAGTAATTGCCCCCGGAGCCCCCGGAGCCCCCGCGTCGCGGGCCCGCGCCTTACGAACTGCCATCAAAAAGTAATTTGCCGCCGCGCGCGAGCGACGCGACACCGGGCCGGCGGGCCCCCATTTGAATTATCAATCGATTATTAATAGTGCGCGCCCGTGACGTCGGCACTTCTTCTCGGATCTCCCGCTCGCGAAGAGAAATTGATTGGCCCATTGTGTATAAAAAATGGTATGCACATATTATTTAAATAATTTGTTGGCACATGTCGACGTTGACGCGTCGCCGATCCGTGAAGTGCGGCGGTGGCGCGGACCGCTCCCGCCCGCGCTGGGCGCTGGGCTGCCGCTGAGTGCCGCTCGCTCGCGGCAGGAAACGTCGGAGTGATCCATTAGGGCTCCAAACAGTTCCAATGAACTCCAACAACAATGTGCTCCAAGCACAGTGAGCTTCCAGCGGGCAGGCGCCCGGCGGCTTTGTTCCCGGGGTTGTACCGGTAGTACCGGTTGTACCGGTTGTACCGGCGGGAATAGGCTGTCTCTCTCGGTGGTCATATAGTGTGTAGGATACATTCACTCAGAAAAGTATCGGGAATGGATGGTTTGTTGTTTAAGGTTCTAAATTCAAATTTTTGTTTTTTTTTGTTGTTAGATTAGCACAACGGTTTTCGATTTTGGCGCGGAGTTTGAGTTGCATCTGTTATTTAACTATACTACTAATTTAGAGAGGAAAGATGTGTTTTGTAATGTAACACAAAATGAATTTTACAAAAATTCTTTCACCTTTAAAAAGCTGCATCTTCACTGAGTAACATAGGCTATATTATAGGTATATAATTCAGTATATACAGTATTCTTTACATCACGTGCGCTGCGTAAACTATTGATGATAGAATAAAATAATGTAATACGACTTTGCAGAACACATCATTGTTTACAAAAAGTGTCTGGATGCCATATGTACAGCTACTGTAGTTATGCCATTAAAATACTTTTTTACATTTTAAAAGTTGATAAAAGTGCCGACAATAATCAAACCATATTATTTATACCTGTGTATTAATCCTTATCCCATCAAATTATATTTTAATAAAGACCGTTTCAATACCTGTAAAATACTTTTTAAATTGTTAAAATCGGAAATTCCATTCAAAAGATAACGAATTTAAAAATATGTCAATCTAAAGAAAATAATGCTATAGGTAATAAAATAATGAATAGAATTGATGAATTGACAAATGTTTACAGTTAAATTAATTAATAAAAATATAGGATATGTAGGTACTTTTCATCTCGGTGATTTCCACAAGAATGAAGTTCGAAGGACAGAATTTGATCGATAGTGTCTTTGAAGAGGGTGGGAACTAGGTGTAAACAAAACTATTGTTATGTCTAATTCCACGTGAGCGAAGCTGCGGGCGTCCACTAGTACCTATCTATTAAATACAGTGCTGTTTTTAGTTATATCATATCGAGTGTGTATTGCGAATTTCATAATGGACAAAAACATCGAACATAGAGTTTGTCTTAAATTTTGCATCGCCAATGGAATTTCGTGTTAGGATTCTGAAAATGTTACAGGAGGCTTACGGTGAATCGTCTTGTTCAAAAACACGTGCTAATGCGTGCTAAAGCGTTCATAAGCGGTCGAGATGTGATGGAAGATTTGCCTCGCTCTGGTAGGCGATCAACGTCTGCAACTGAAGTTAACATCGCAAAAGTGAAGGAAATAGTGACTGAAAATCCTCATTGAACCTTGAGAGAGATAGCCGCCGAACTTTCTGTATCTCACGAGTCGATCCGTACCATTTTAACTAATCATTTGGGTATGAAACATGTTACCGCTCGGCTAGTCCCAAAAAAAGACCTGATTTTTTTCCAAAAATTCAATCGCATGAGAGTCGCTGACTGTGGTCGCTGAGGACATGCTAGAACGAGTCAATTCCGACCCAACATTCATGAAACGCATTGTTACTGGTGACGAGACGTGGGTTTACGAGTTCACATGCAAACGAGTCAACAAGCTTCGGAGTGGCGCCTTCCAACTGAACCTGAACCGAAAAAACCACGCCAAAGTCCATCAAAAGACAGTCATGTTGACTGTTTTCTTTGACTATCGCGGTGTTGTGCACTCGGAATTCTTGCGGGAAGGTCAAACTGTAAATAAAGAACAATATTTGAGCGTTATGCGGCATTTAAGGAGCAAATTCATTGTGAACGAATTTTTGACCAAACACTCAGCAAATACCATCGAGCAACCACCATATTCACCAGATATGGCTCCAGCCGACTTCTTTCTTTTTCCTAAATTCAAATTACCACTTCGCGACACCCGTTTTCAATCGGTAGAAGACATAAAGGAGAATTCGCGGCGAGAACTGAACTCAATTCCGGAAACAGCGTTTAAAAAATGTTTTGATGATTGAATTATTCATTGGCGTAGGTAAGTGTATCGTTTCTGAAGGAGCATACTATGAAGGTGATAAAATAAATTTGGATGAATAACAAACATTTTGTGTATGTATGTACCTATTGTGTAACATACCTTTTCCCGGTACTTTCTTGACAGAGTAGTAGGTATATATAAACGAGACGATATGTATCGTTCCCGGTCCTCCCTCGCCTCCAGCTCGCGGCGGCCCGCGCTACTGCCTTTTGTCTGTTTTGTCGAGGGTTGTTTTAGTAGCTAGGAGTTGGGTTTAATAGCGATTAATAGCTAGGAGTGTCAAACCTTACGGAGGAGCTGGCGGCGGACCCCCGGAGCGCGTGCCTGCCCTGCCCTGCCTGGGCGGGCCTGGCTGGCGGGCGGTCACCTGGGCGGTGCCTTCGCCCGGCCGAGCCTCGCCGCTCGAGGAGAACTCCAGGATATCTATCAGATAAAAGCTTGTAATAACCGCCGACCGCCGACCGCCTCGCTCCGAGCCTGCGCCCGTCACTTACAATGTCGAGCGTTCCTCTCGGGGCGCAGCGCTGGAGCTCCCCTTTTGGTAACGACGGCGTGTGACTAAAGCCTAGGCTTCATATCGGTGCCACCTTTATTTACTTCAAGTGTAACATTTCCAGCAGGTGGAGCCGAACGAGCCGGCCGCGCCCGCACGAGATGGAGGCGGGCGGAGGCCGGGCGGAGGCGCTGTGCCGCGTGTGCGGGGACAAGGCCTCGGGCAGGCACTACGGCGTGGCCTCCTGCGACGGCTGCCGCGGGTTCTTCAAGCGCAGCATCCGCCGGTGAGTAGTCCGGCGCCTTCTCGCGAGCGATTCCCCGGCGAGAGCGGCCACTCACTGCGTGCTGCGGTTGTGTCCACAGCTCGCTGCAGTACGCGTGCAAGGAGGGCGGGCGCTGCGTGGTGGACGTGGGCCGCCGCAACCGCTGCCAGGCCTGCCGCCTCGCCAAGTGCCTGCGCGCCAACATGCGGCGGGACGGTGAGCGCTCGTACCGCTAGGGTGGTGGACGTGGGCCGCCGCGACCGCTGCCAGGCCTGCCGCCTCGCCGAGTGCCTGCGCGCCAACATGCGGCGGGACGGTGAGCGCTCGTACCGCTAGGGTGGTGGACGTGGGCCGCCGCGACCGCTGCCAGGCCTGCCGCCTCGCCGAGTGCCTGCGCGCCAACATGCGGCGGGACGGTGAGCGCTCGTACCGCTAGGGTGGTGGACGTGGGCCGCCGCGACCGCTGCCAGGCCTGCCGCCTCGCCGAGTGCCTGCGCGCCAACATGCGGCGGGACGGTGAGCGCTCGTACCGCTAGGGTGGTGGACGTGGGCCGCCGCGACCGCTGCCAGGCCTGCCGCCTCGCCGAGTGCCTGCGCGCCAACATGCGGCGGGACGGTGAGCGCTCGTACCGCTAGGGTGGTGGACGTGGGCCGCCGCGACCGCTGCCAGGCCTGCCGCCTCGCCGAGTGCCTGCGCGCCAACATGCGGCGGGACGGTGAGCGCTCGTACCGCTAGGGTGGTGGACGTGGGCCGCCGCGACCGCTGCCAGGCCTGCCGCCTCGCCGAGTGCCTGCGCGCCAACATGCGGCGGGACGGTGAGCGCTCGTACCGCTAGGGTGGTGGACGTGGGCCGCCGCGACCGCTGCCAGGCCTGCCGCCTCGCCGAGTGCCTGCGCGCCAACATGCGGCGGGACGGTGAGCGCTCGTACCGCTAGGGTGGTGGACGTGGGCCGCCGCGACCGCTGCCAGGCCTGCCGCCTCGCCGAGTGCCTGCGCGCCAACATGCGGCGGGACGGTGAGCGCTCGTACCGCTAGGGTGGTGGACGTGGGCCGCCGCGACCGCTGCCAGGCCTGCCGCCTCGCCGAGTGCCTGCGCGCCAACATGCGGCGGGACGGTGAGCGCTCGTACCGCTAGGGTGGTGGACGTGGGCCGCCGCGACCGCTGCCAGGCCTGCCGCCTCGCCGAGTGCCTGCGCGCCAACATGCGGCGGGACGGTGAGCGCTCGTACCGCTAGGGTGGTGGACGTGGGCCGCCGCGACCGCTGCCAGGCCTGCCGCCTCGCCGAGTGCCTGCGCGCCAACATGCGGCGGGACGGTGAGCGCTCGTACCGCTAGGGTGGTGGACGTGGGCCGCCGCGACCGCTGCCAGGCCTGCCGCCTCGCCGAGTGCCTGCGCGCCAACATGCGGCGGGACGGTGAGCGCTCGTACCGCTAGGGTGGTGGACGTGGGCCGCCGCGACCGCTGCCAGGCCTGCCGCCTCGCCGAGTGCCTGCGCGCCAACATGCGGCGGGACGGTGAGCGCTCGTACCGCTAGGGTGGTGGACGTGGGCCGCCGCGACCGCTGCCAGGCCTGCCGCCTCGCCGAGTGCCTGCGCGCCAACATGCGGCGGGACGGTGAGCGCTCGTACCGCTAGGGTGGTGGACGTGGGCCGCCGCGACCGCTGCCAGGCCTGCCGCCTCGCCGAGTGCCTGCGCGCCAACATGCGGCGGGACGGTGAGCGCTCGTACCGCTAGGGTGGTGGACGTGGGCCGCCGCGACCGCTGCCAGGCCTGCCGCCTCGCCGAGTGCCTGCGCGCCAACATGCGGCGGGACGGTGAGCGCTCGTACCGCCAGGGGCGGGGGAGGTGGACATACTTATCCTCCTCGTGAACGTTACTGGTAACACTACCTTCCTTATTTTCTAGGTTTCCCTTCATTTCAACCCTGTCCGGGTTGCTTACACATTATGCCGGGCCAATCAGACTTCTCTTCGCCGCGGTCAAATCTTTTATCCCCAACCCTTTGTGGTTTGAAAATTAAAAACCCTGACTTAGTATTGGAGACCACATATCAAAGGGCTGCTCTCGATTTAAAATATTTCGTCCGGTCTTGAATTTTTTTATTTCCTTTTACCATTCATTTGATTTTTTTCCATTTATTTAAATTTTATTAGAAATCCGGTATAACAGATATTCCATTAATTTATGTACGGAACGTTTATTGCCAATTTTGAAATGAATCGAACGAGATTTAAAAAACGTCCAAACAAACCGTACCTATCCCTAGGGAACCTCAATATTTTTCGGGAATTAGAGTGACCTTAAACCATAACCCGGGGTAAAAGTAACAACTTTAATAAGATACTTCTAAATCAAAAGACAGACAATATTTTCAAAAAACCTCATTTTTGAATTCCTACTCGTTACTATAATGCCCCTGAATTGAAATTTTGAACAAATATGTAATGTACAGAAAAAGTCAAACATCTTCAGTTTTATTTTATTATATTTTATTATAAGATAAGATAAGATAGAACACCTATCTACTCGACGATACGACCTTTCAATAGGAAAAAAATCATTTTTCGCGACACTTTCCGGCCGGCGCTGGCTGGCGTGTAATGGAGCGGTGAATCAATGTGACACGGCCGCGCACTTGTCGCGCTGAAGTATTTACACAGGCTGACTCCTTCGCAGCATGTCTCTTCCATTAGCGACGCGTCGAGTGCTTGCGGGGGCACCGGGGGCACCGGGGGCAAGGGCAAGGGGCACGCCGCACGCCGCGCTTCCCACGCCGCCCCGGCCTCCCCGGCCTCCCCGGCCGCCCGCCGCCCGCCGGCCCCCG
Source organism: Carterocephalus palaemon (assembly GCA_944567765.1). NCBI lineage: Eukaryota > Metazoa > Arthropoda > Insecta > Lepidoptera > Hesperiidae > Carterocephalus > Carterocephalus palaemon. The sequence goes on from OX155637.1 coordinate 56,737, forward strand.
CCTGACTCTACAGACTACAGCCACTACATGACATGTGGCCATTGATTTCAGACTTCAGTCCTCTGACAGACTGATTGACTTGTATTTCAACCCTAGCATATGTACGTGCGTAGCGGAAGTATGTAAATGTTCTACCACGGACTACACACTATAGTTCTACCACGGACCACACACTGTAGTTCTACCACGGACTACACACTATAGTTCTACCACGGACTACACATAGTTCTACCTACTAATACCAATTGTAGTCCTTTTATTTTATTGACGAAGGACAAGTCTGGACAAATTACTTAAAACAATAATATTTGTCTCGGATGTGATACTTATTTACGAAAATATTCAATTGAATGATCTACATTCTAGTTAATTCAATTCAATATTTAGTGTAGTTTAGTAAATTATTAGTATACCTACTTATGATAAACTAAACTCGTATAATACTTAAGTATACCTACAGTTAGAGAATTATGATGTACCTAATGACTTGTTAGCCACCGCGCGGTGCCGCGACTGCCGCGAGTCATTCAGTATTCTGCTTGCTACGTGTTGCTACGTGTTGCCACGTGTTGCTACGTGTTGCCACGTGTTGCTACTGCGGTCGCGAGCAATCTGTTCGTTTCGGCAAACAACCCGGCAGTCCTCGAGCCGCTCCCCATTGCTTATCAAATTTCAATTTGATTTTCCTTCCACTTCCGAGCGGCGATCGCCGAACGCATTAAACACTAGATATTGAGTTGAGTACTCAATATGTTTGGGAAATCCTCTCCGATGTCAGCGGTCGCGACCACAGCGACCCTCGCGAGAGTCACGAGAGTCACGAGGGAGGCGCGTCGATCTCCGCCAGCCGCCACCTCCGAGATGTTTGTCCGCGGTAAACTAATCCGGACGCCGTTCGTGTATACTGTTATACTCGTACATCCGGAGCGAGTGGGTTCGACTTGCCGCTTTGGAGTTACGTATTTTAAAAGCTTTTATTTAACTTCACTCGTATGTATGTCCTGGAATCACGCAATCAATATTTCACCCACTTCTACTGAAGCTATCGAGCTGAAATTTGGCACACATATTAGGTTCCGATGACAATGCATGAAAATAAAAATAAAAATTATAAAAGCTTTAAAAAAAAATTGTTTTTTACAGTATAATTACTTAACTAGATTAGCCTGCTATAGGATGCTACGTCACAATGTAATTTATCTGAGGAATCTGAGGAGGATCTAAATTTTAAGAAAGAAAGAAAGAATATTTTATTTGCTACAATCCTTCATGCAACACAGATAACTGCAACAGGTATATTATTATGTTATGTTCAACAAAGCTTAACCTATACAATTATAAATAGTTGTATGTTGCAGTGACCACTTAGCGAACAGGTCTACACTCGGCATAGCTGCAGTTGCTTAAACTGCAACATTGATTTTCAGTGCAGCCTGTAGTTTGTAAGGTAGTTCGAACCTGTGGTTCGACAACACCTGACATTCATGTCTTAAAACAAAAATACAATAGTCTACATGTGCTTTTTTGACAAAACACGCTTTCAGTGTCGTGGGAGGGACAACCGGGAAACCGGGTTACGAGGAATTTCCACACACTAGGTCTTGTTCGGGGGCTCCGGTCTCGAGACGTCGACGGCCGGGGTCATTCTAAGACTTGAATTTCACAGCGGCAGTCCACCGTGAGAAATCCGCCGGATACTGCGTGCATGTGGCACGTGTTGGGTTAACATGCTATGGCTGGGAAGGTTGGCAGCAGTTGGCAGGGTGGTTGGTCGGTGGTGGTGGTGGTGGTCGCCTGAGCGCGGCGAGGCCCAGGATTAAGGTCAAGGGGGAGGGTTCGGGCGGTGATGTCTTTGACAAATGGAACTATTCTACCCCTAAGAGTAGTAAACTGTAAAATGGCTGTGTAAAAATTACATTGCTTACCTACTCTCATCGCACATGACTAAGACAATGTGATGACGTGTGCAGCCGTACAGCACGAGCGCGCGCCGCGGGCCGCGCCGCCGCCGCCGCCGCCGGGCTGCGCGCTGCGCCTGCCGCCCTGCCCCTACCCCTACCTGCTGCCGCTCGCGCCGCTCGCGCCGCCCGCGCCGCCGCCCGCCGCCTACTTCCCCGCCGTGCTCTGCCCGCCCGCCGGTGAGTACCGCCCGCTGGCGCTGGCGCTGCGTCATACTCGACAGCTTCGGTACCGACCCGCCCGCTCGCTTTCAATGAACTCGGCGAGACCATTGTCAGGAGCGTCGCGCTGGCGGCGCGAGCGGCGGCCACCGCGGGCCACCGCGGGCCACTGCGGGCCACACCGGGGCAACGGGCAGTCGGTTAGCTTTAGTCACATAGATTATTGACTATTATCTGACCCTAGCTGCGACCCACACACGTCCCACCGCTGGGCACGGGTCCCCCGCAGACACTGCTGCGGGAGGTCTAGAGCATACCTACTCCACCGCGCTGCTCCAATGCGGACCGGTGGAGGGTTTAGTGACCAGCCCAGTGTCGAATGTTCTCAAGCCATCCGAAGGTCTTCGACAAGGCATAGCGACAGTTTCCACCATTGAAAACAACCGGGACCGACGGCTTAACGTGTCCTCCGAAGCACGGTAGCGTCCATGAAATTTAGCCACTAACGGTCTCCCATCCACCGCATCCACGGGTCACGGACCACGGACGCTAAACTATCCGACCATACTTTAACTTAATTGTATATTACGAATACAAAATACGCAGTCACTCGTGTGGAATCGCTCACTGAAGAGGTTCTCAGTTGTGTGCGATTTCAAAAATAAAATACACCTGCTGCGACGGCGAAGGAAAACGTCGCGAAAGAACTGCACGGGCATGGCCTCCATGATGTTTCGGAAGGCTCGGGGAGTCTGCCGAGTCGCACATTGCCAGCGTGGTCGACTGAGACACGACCCCTCTCGTTCCGAGGAAAGACCCGTGCCCGGCGGTGGGACGACACGGTTGTGGCGGTGGTGGCGGTGAGATAGCATTTTGTAGTCCCACTTCCGGCGCCATGTGTCCGGCTGGATACAGCTAGTCTTGATGCAGGAGCGGAGCGGGCGGCGGAGCGGGCGGCGGAGCGGGCGGCGGCGCGGGAGGACGAGGTGTCCAGCTCCGAGCCGGGCCGCGGGGGCCCCGCCGCGCCCGCCGCGCCCGCCGCGCAAGGTTCGTCCTCGTAATCAGTAACTCCGCTGACTGCGTGCCTGCCTCACACCTGCTCGCAATGTTCTGCCGCGCAGGTGCAAGCTCTGGTTGCTCTTGTTGTTTGATTCTGGAGCGAATTCTCTCTCTCTTTCTCTCTCTCCTCTTTAAAATTCTTGCGATGTCAGCGAAAATGTTATGTAAATTACGAATCTTACATATAAAGGAGAAGCTGACTGACTGACATATCAACGCAGGGCCTAAACTATAAGGGTTGGAAACTTCAAATTTTGCATTTGGGTTCCTTTTATAACGTAGGGGAGCCCTAAGAAATGATTTTTGAAAATTCATCCCCTTTTTTTTTTTGTTGGTCGAGGGGAAAACCTTCAAAAGGTACCCGGTGCCGTGGGAGCAACACAGGGTTATGTGTTATGAGGGATTTTTATCTTTGTGGGCTTCCTCGGCGCTATGTGGAGGACTCCGGGATCTCCAATGGAACGCAACCGGAGTCCTTTTAGCGCGGTGCCCTTCATGTGCGGGCTCTGCTTGGGAGGTGCTGCCCCATCCCTGATCTGCCCTTGTTACGACGGTAGCGGCCACACATACCGTCGTCCTGCTCGGGGCTACTGGGTGGGCGGTTTGAGCTCCCACTCCTGCCGCCCGTAACCCTGAAAGCCCCCTTTTAGTCGCCTCTTACGACAGGCAGGGGATACCGTAGCTCGTATTCTGGTCCCGAGCTACACGGATAGAAAATTCATCCCCTAAGGGGGTAAAACGGGGGTGCAAAGTTAGTATGGCAGTATCCGGCTCGAAGGACCAAAAAAAAAGGATGGAGGGTCATTTGCTAACCTCTACACCTTTTCGATTTGCACTTGATTTGACTTGATTTATATTATACTCGAGTGAATGGTTTCAATTAAAGTTATTTATTGCTTTACGAATGATTTGATGTGCTATGAGGTGAGCACTGAGCACGCGCGGATTCCATGCTAGTACCGAACGCGTACTGGCTATAAAATCCACGCGTCTCGCGGAAACTGTCGAGGCAGCGGAATGTACGACTTGCACCGTACATCCATACTAATATTATAAATGCGAAAGTAACTCTGTCTGTCTGTCTGTCTGTCTGTGTCGCTTTCACGCCAAAACTACAGAACCGATTTAATGAAATTTGGTACACAGATAGTCTAGAGCCTGAGAAAGGACATAGGCTACTTTTTATTTGGAAAAAAGTGTTTTAAGGGGTTGAAAAGGGGGTTGAAAGGTTCTATGAATGTTTTGTCATTTTCAGAACTTGAAGCATAAAATTTATATTATAGGCTGTTGATTAGATATAAATAAATATGACTGTATCGTACAACACAGGGTCGGTGAGCCCCGCGATACAAACCTCAAACCACGGGTATGTACAGCTCTGCTCGATATAAACGAATATCTGTAACCTACTCACCTGTGCGCTTCGTGAGTATGCCGGGGGAGATCACTCGTCAGTTTCTATAGGTCCAGGGATTGGGGGTCCCCCAGGGATTCAGATTAATGTACTTACTCAATGAAAGGGAAATGATATGTAAATATTAATACAAGGGGAACGCTAAGGGGGTAAGTGTGTGTGTCCGTCCTCGTGAACTCCTTGTCCACGCACACAGCGAGTGAACACAGCACCCAGCAGCTAGGTCTTCAACTCGACACGCCCTAATGCAGAGCGCATGCACTATTTCAGCACGACAACAAAGTTACACAATTAATTGTCCCGATTCACAGCATGGACGCCATGCATGCGAAAATTACTCTTCGGTTTTCACGACCGCTTCGCCCCGTGGCGACGTGATTTTACTATCAATAGGCGCCGGCCACGTTAATAACAACAACAAAATTCCGATCACTCGTCCCGCGGCGAGGAAATACTTTAAAACAAGACACCGGCGATTTTTAACCTCTAATTCACTTGTCCGTGGCCGGTCCGAACGCCATTTTTTTATTACAAGCCGACTGACGCAATACGACGCGGGCTGCCCTCAAGCGGCCAATCTGAACAATTGTAGGCTGCGCGCGGGCACAGATAACTTAGAAATTGCAGACCCGAAACCGTATGCGCAGACCGCGGCCCATATTGAAAGTAATAGATAATAAATGTTGTCTGTTCCGAACAATGACATTCAAAGTTTGTAAAAATTTTGTAAGGGTGTAAAATAAACGTATATTATTTTGTCTAATTCCACGTGAGCGAAGCTGCGGGCGTCCACTAGTATAATATATGCGTGTAATATATTAGAAATGTATAAAAAGTGTATAATGATGTAAAAAATGTATATGTGTAAGACAAAAAAAAGCAAAGGAAGGAAAAGAAGTAATTAAAGATTGCATTTACTGAGAAGATTTACTATAGTAAGATTTTATTTTTCACCATCGGAAAGTAGAGGTTTCAACGAACAGAAAGCATACCAACTTTTTGAAAAAAGCTGATATTTTGACGGGTGAATTTTCGATTGAAAATTAGGGTGTGTTTTCGATATTAATTCAAAATAAAGGTGAAAAAATAAATATTTCTAATCAAGTAAATTACAGCGTATTTGGGACATAAAAAGGTACGTATTCACCAAATTTCGTGGAAAAAAAAAATGTTTGTAAAAGATAAAAATAAAAAACCAAAACCAAAACCTTTTATTTTTATAATATTTTTATAATATTCTCCACATTTAACCTCCTTTCGGCTTTACGGGTAGTTTTGTAACATCCTGTATATTTTATGTATATTATAGGTATGTGATACAGACAAAAGGCCTGCACTGTGTATATGATATTAGAAACGTACGAGTATCTGGCAGTTGTGATATAGGTAGGCATAACAAGTAAGATATGAGATTGATAGATGATACGTGTCACAATCTCTATTTTTCTATCTTCACAAACTTATATCTCCCTCTCAACTTCCGGTCGCCTCGCCCGATGCAATTTCCGTAACGCTCTCGTCAAGCATTCACCAGCTTACTCCCCAAGTCAAGCGTGTTTAAAGATATTATACTTCAAAAATTAAATGAACAAAATTAACTAAAATTTTGGTTACTCGTTGCGGTAGCCGATAGGTGCGAGCCAACAATCGGCTACTGCCGCCGCTGGCTATACGCGTGTATTAATTTGAGGTGCTCCACCGCAGGTGCGGCGGGCGTAGAGGAGAAGTGGTTCACCGCGGAGTGGGACGGGGACGGGGACGGGGACGGCGGTGGCGAGGAGGGGGCGGAGGGGGAGGAGGGCGAGGAGGTGCTGGTGGCGCGCGCGGGGGGCGCGGGCGCGGGGGCGGCGCGGGCGCTGGCGCGGGCGGCGCGGTGGGCGCGCGGCGTGCGGGCGCTGGCGCGGCTGCCGGCGGGCGCGCGGCTCGCGCTGGCGCTGCACAGCTGGCGCGAGCTGCTCGTGCTCACCGCCGCGCAGCACCACTACTGCTTCGAAACCGGTACGACCGTCCTATGCATACGATGATGAGTGACCCTGACAGCCGATTCAATAAATATTTGTATTCGGGTTCTGCATGTTACGTTGTGCCATATCTAGGAAAAGAAGAAAGGAGTCCTTGATTGTTTCACGAGCATTTCCGCCTCGCCGCACAGGCTTAGCTACGCTTGAGCGGCTATGCTTCCACTCTTGCCGCCCGCAACCCCAGATTGCATATTTGAAGCGCCTTCTTTGTATTCAAGTTCTGAGTTACGTATCTCATGTAAGTAGTACATAGAGGGAATCCTGGGAGTGAAAGGCCAGGTTATATGACACTCTTACTCGATACAATCTCATCAGGAATGCACCGGTGACCTACATGCAGTACAACTTAACGTATGTAAACTTTTTACAGATGAGGTAGTTTTAGACGAGCTGTCGATGGGAGAAGACACTCACGAGGAGCTGCGGAAGTTGGTGGCGGTGACGCGGCAGATCCACGCGCTGCGGCTGCACGCGGCCGAGTACGACACGCTCAAGCTGATCCTGCTGTTCCGCCCCGGTGAGTGACGCGGCAGATCCACGCGCTGCGGCTGCACGCGGCCGAGTACGACACGCTCAAGCTGATCCTGCTGTTCCGCCCCGGTGAGTGACGCGGCAGATCCACGCGCTGCGGCTGCACGCGGCCGAGTACGACACGCTCAAGCTGATCCTGCTGTTCCGCCCCGGTGAGTGACGCGGCAGATCCACGCGCTGAGGCTGCACGCGGCCGAGTACGACACGCTCAAGCTGATCCTGCTTTTCCGCCCCGGTGAGTGACGCGGCAGATCCACGCGCTGCGGCTGCACGCGGTCGAGTACGACACGCTCAAGCTGATCCTGCTGTTCCCCTCTGGTGAATGATGCGGAAGACCGGCACTTCTGAGCCTTCACTAGCGATGCTTTATAATAAATAAATAAATAAATAAATATCTTGGACATTCTCACACACGGCCATCTGACCCCAAAGTAGGCGCGAGCCTGTGTTATGGGTGTCAGAGACTGATATACATACATAGATATTTTTAAATACATACTTAAATAGATAATATTGACATCCAGACACAGAACAAATACAAGTGTTCGTCACACGAATATTTGTCCTGAGTGGGATTCGAACCCACGACCTTTGGCGCAACAGACAGGGTCACTACCGATTGCGCCAACGGGCCTTGTACGAGTAACAATCTAGATCATCGTCCTCCATTGGTAGCTTTCCGAAACCGAATACCTCCTCAGGAAGATTAGGGACACTCCGAGGTTGCGAAGCTTTCCTTATGATTCTTGTGGAATGTTTCATCTTATCCATAAACCAGTAGTAGGTGTGCCAAATAACACGTGTTGCACGTGCCGTCCGTTCTTGCAGAGGCGGTGGCGTGCGGCACGAGCGCGGCGGCGGTGGGCGCGCTGCAGGAGCGCGCACTGGCGCGCCTGGCGGGTGGCGCCGCGGGCGGTGCGGGAGGCGGCGCGGGCGGTGCGGGCTGCGCGGGCGGCGGCGCGGGCGGTGCGGGCGGGGCGGGGCGCGCGGCGCGCGTGCTGGCGGCCCTGGGCGGCGCGCGCGCTCTGCTGCCGCGGCTGCTGCTGCCCGCCGCGCCCGCCGCGCGCCGCCCCGCGCTGCTGGCCGCGCTGCTGGCCGCGCTGCTGCGCCTGCCGCCCCCGCTCCCCTACTCCTACTCCTACTCCTACTACCGCAGCCCGTGGTGGGACGTCGCTCTATGAGTGTCGCTCCCGCTGTGTACAAGTGTGCAACTATTTTCTCATGAATATCGCTGTTGTAACGTGTACAAGACCCTTAATTATTAGAGTTTTTATTGGAAATAAAATAACATAATACCAGTCGACTTTCATTTACGGCTTTAATATACAAGAACCTATTATCATCTATTTTATTACACTATAGTAAAAGTGTGTACTAAGAATCTCTTAGAATCTATTGAATTTATTAAAATAAACCGGAAAAATGTCATTAAGAGGATATCAGTCGACCGTCACTTTTGAAGAATAGGTTTTTACCAAAAATATTGCCTTCGCGCTGAGCCCCTTAGCGTGCGATAGAGAGAAGTGCAGTCTCGAACTGATTTTACCTACGTAAAATTAAGAAAATCGTCCTTTCGTAATCCCCTGTTTCCTCCTCGAAATCTAGACCGATTTCAATATTTCTTTCAGTTAAAATGTAGAACAGGGTCTAAGCTATGCCCGTACGTTTTGCTTTTTTGGGATATGTTAGTAATTACCAGTTTGCTTGATGTTTGAAAATGTATGTAGAAAAAGTCGATTTTTTTGATTTTAAATGATTTTTTTTCTCTTCTATTAATCAAATTATGAAAAAAAAAACAAAACGTACAGTCATGGCAGAGGTACGTATAAATCGTATGGTATTTTTTTCTCTTCTGTAACTTCTTTATCCTAGGAGGAAACAGGGGACTACGTTTGTATGGAAAAAGTGTCGACTTGTTCGCTTGTGATATCCTCTTAAGGAGACGTTAATATTGTGTGGCACGAGACGACCATGATAGGCACGGTGCCCGTTCACTATGAACGATAATGTCGTGCGACGGAATTAGTCGATTTAAATATTTTAAAAAATATACCATACGGTTTAAGATTTTTATTTCTCATAAGAATTACAAAAAATCACTTACAGAGAAACTAAACTATTACAATATTTTGCCGCTAAGCGTAATAAGCACATATATTATTAAAATCATACGCTTACAATGTTTCTAAAGATATCATATTGAGGGTAGTAAAAGAATACAATAAGTTGTCAATCAAGTTGGATATTTTTCATTGTCAACTTGCTGTAGCGTTTCATTATTGATTGTAAGAGGGTTAAAATTCCCAATTCTTTTGTTTTTAACTGTAAATATGATAAATTTTGTTTTTGATTTATTAATGGTAAGTAAATTAGACAGTAGCCAGCTATTTATAAGGTCCAAATCCGACTGAGCTTCCCTTATGATAGAATTGATTGAGTTACCGGCATAAAACAGACTAGTATCATCAGCGTATAGTGTAACATCTCCTTTAAGTCCAATGTCGTGTACGTTGTTGATATAGATTAAGAAGAGTAACGGCCCTAAAATCGATCCTTGTGGAACCCCGTGTGTGATTAATCTGGGAGCACTCTGGTGTTCATCGATTTTAACAATTTGGTGTCTATTTGATAGGTATAATTTGATTACTTCTAAAGGTGTCCCAGCGATACCCGCATATTTTAATTTTAATAAAAGTATATCATGACTCACAGTGTCGAATGCTTTTTTTAGATCTATTAATATTTTTTGTGTTATCTTCTTTTTGTCAATATTAAGCTTGATTCTAGTTACTAAGTCAATCGCTGCGGTGAATTTGTTTGATTTTGGCCGAAAACCGTACCTACAGCTTTTCAAAAAGAAAGTGTTTGGATGCCAGAAATTCACTAAGGCGATTATGCAGTATTTTTTCAAATATTTTTGATACAGTAGGTAATTAATACAGATATTGGTCTATAGTTCCCAGGGTCCATTTTGTAACCTGATTTGTGAATCGGACAAACTTTAGCTACCTTTAAGGAATCAGGAAATGTCCCATCTGCTAAGTATTACAACGTGTCAGGTATTCAGCAATAGGATTTTTGACGCACTTGATCATTTTTGTACTGATCCCATCAACGCCAGTTCTTGTGTTTGGATCCAAGTTGTATGTCCATATACCACTTTGTGCCAGTTCAGTATATAATATACTGGTACTACTTACTTCTTTTATTTCTTACTTACTTCTGATACTGCTACTTGTACTTAGCTGCAACCCATAGACCCCACCGCTGGGCACGGGTCTCTCCACAGACAAATCTGCGGGAGGTCTAGTCTAGCTAGAGCATACTCCACCACGCTGTGCCCGCCGAAGCAAGGTAGTGCCCATGAAATTTGCCACCCACAAACCGACTGCGCCCGTCGTAGCTTAACTCTGTCGATCACATTGAATTGACGCGAGCCATTGAGCTATGGACGCTACTACTTGTTTCAGTTATATAAAATATACTCTGTGCTTGTAGGTATTACATACTACCTTACTCTATGATACTACTAAAATGATTGGTTTTACCTTTTTTCCCGCCAACTGACTTACAACAAACCAAAAATGTCAACTGAATGATTAATCGACGTGATTAGCTGCCTTATTAGGTAGATAATAATTAATCAAATATTTTAAAATATTCCTTTAATACATTTGTCGCATGAACAGCCTTTTTTATTTCGAATTGACTTTTGCTGTATGGTCCTAAAGACCTTTACGGCGTCACCGAATAGGGTGGTAAGCTTCAAGGAGCTCAAACCAAAAGGAAAAGGATTAACTCCTTCAAGTGTGGGGGTGCGATTGATCCAAGGGTCTGCTCAAGGTAATGCGATCCAATTATAAAAATTGTAAATTTTGAAAAGAGTAACTACCGAGTTTCTTGCCGTGTTCTTCTCGGTAGCATCAACTTTGTGAACCGGCGGTAGATAAAACATGTTATGACGTTCATTAGCGTATACAAAATACCATATAATGAAAAATAAATGAATCTGAATCTGAAATCTGAATCTCCTAGGTGCGGACCTCGGCATAAGTCACCGCTGTGTAGAAGGGGATCGACCAGTCACTCGGGGATACCTCGTGTTAGCCGTTCGAAAGTTGCCTTCGCCCCGCCGGTGAGGCGGTGTACATGTGGTGTGTAGGGTATGTTGAGGTAGGGAGTCATTATGTAGCAATAGTGATGGTCATCGGCGTCTTCTAGCACATGTCTAGGTCGTTTAAATCGAACTACAACCCAGTTTTTACTTTACCAGCTGTTTACGAACATATTTTTATTTTTGTATTTCTTTGTTTTTTTAATTTATATTGGTAGCATTTTTTTGCACCGAGTGCAATGTGACCTCTAAAAATGAAGCTTCTAGGGAACGTCAACCTATCTCTATGGGGGTCAGCAATTCTTGCATACCTATATAATCTGTGAAGAACACCCATCACCATCTCTTGGAAGGCCGCAAAGATAAAGACAGAGATACCTAGTTAAAGATATCATAGTTACTTCATTTTTTATATAAACTAGATGGCAGCAGCAAATGTCGCCACCATGTCGCCACCAACTTCTAAAAAGCTTCTAATGCCGAGACAAACTAAGTAGAGATACTAACGAATGACAATTGACAACTGCCTCGACAACTCTTAATGGTTCGCCTTTGGTATGGTATAAACAAATCTATATATATAAAAGGAGAAGGTGACTGACTGACTGACTGACTGACTGACTGACATATCAACGCAGGGCCTAAACTATAAGGGCTAGAAACTTGAAATTTTGCACAGGGGTTCCTTTTATAACGTAGGGGAGCACTAAGAAAGGATTTTTGAAAATTCACCCCCTAAGGGGGTAAAACGGGGGTGCAAGTTAGTATGAAACTTTGCCGTTTTTGATGTTATTCGAATGAAATTCAGTGCCTATGAAGGTTTTTTATTGAGTTTCGAAAATCATCTCTTAAGGGGGGTAAAAGGGGGTGCAAAGTTAGTAGGTATAAAAGTTTTTCGTATATACCTACATTTTTCAATGAAATTTTGTATTTAGGTTATGTTACGTCTAATTTTACGCGAGCGAAGCTGCGGGCGTCCACTAGTTTTATTATATTGTGCCATGACCCGGTAATATTCACACTAGCCCTTCTTGATGTGACCCACATAATACTTTTAAACCTAAGCTGGTTCCATTAAATAATTTGAATACCTCACAATTGTAATATATAATAAATTGAATACCAACAATGTGGAAATTAAAAGAAATATAGTTTTCATAGAGAAAAAGCAAAAGTGTGATGATGAATGCAAAGTTGTTATTAAGTACATGGAAAATAAGGAAGGTAAATCTACTGGGTTCCAGAATGAATACCAGAAATGGAGTTGAGCAACCTCTATGAAACTACAGTGAACTCAAACGAGTCTGATGGGAGTGAATATGAACCACCAAAGTTAGACACCACAAAGGCTACCCAGCAAGTGTGTGAAGAAACCTACCATATTCTATAATTGCCATAATTAGAGGCTTTGAGCAGGATGATATTTTAAATTTAAATGACCTTTATGCCCCAGTAGCAAAACTGTCAACTCTTAGATGTTTTGTAGTGATTGCAACCAAATTTAATTTACCTATTTTTCAACTAGATGTAACAGGGGCGTTTGTGTATGGTGAAATTAATGAAAATGTTCATATTCGCTTGCCAGAAGGAGCTTACTCAGGTACTAATAATATTGTGAAATTAAATAAATCACTTTATGGGCTCAAAAGTTCACCAAAATGTTGCAATACTAAATTTAGTGATGTAATGATAAAACAAGATTTCATTAAATCTAAATGTGACTCTTGCCTCTATATGAGGTGTAATGAAATAGACCAAATATATGTTTTATTATGTGTTGATGATCTCTTGATCTTTGGTTCAGATGATACGTTAATTAAGTAGCTTGTAAAAGTATTGGGTGAAGAATTTAAAATGAAGGACCTAGGGGCAGTAAAAGATTTTTTGGGTATACATATAGAACAAAATAGGGAGACAGGTATTACTGAACTGAGCCAAAGAATATTACTTATAAAAAGTTCTCAAAAGATTTAATATGGAAAATTGTAAACCTATTTTTACACCTTTAGATTTTTTGCAAATATATTGCTTTAATGCAAATATATTTGAAAATGACAATAATAATACAGATAAAAATATTGAAAAGTTATGTCAACATATTATTGGGTGTCTCATGTATGCAGTATCTGGTACCAGGCCTGATCTTTGTTTTCAATCTCTTTATTAAGTAGATACCAAAAAGATGCAAATTACATGTTAACTATTAGCATCATTAAAAAGGGTTTTAAGATTATCTTAAATATACTTTAGATTATAAATTAATTTATAAATGTAGAGATGATTATTTGGAGGGATATTGTGATGCAGATTGGGGTGGTGATCCCAAATCCACTACAGATAGAATCCAGATAGAAATCCACTACAGACTATTTGTTTAAATTTTCTGTTTAATTTCATGGAGCTCAAAGAAATAGGCTTCAATTAGCTTATCATCAACTGAATCTGAATATGTTGCAATAAGTGTGGCTGCTAGCGAGGCCTGCTGGTTAGTTAATCTGTTGAATGATTTTAGAGTCAATAATGTATGCCCAGTGCATATTTATTATGATAATGAGTCTGCCATTTCAGTTGCCTGCATGGATACTGTGAAGTGTTTAAAACACATTGATATAAGATATCACTTTATAAAAGAATTTATTAAAGATAATAAAGTTTGTTTAAGGTTTGTTAAAACTAGCGAGCAACCAGCAGACATGCTAACAAAGGCCTTGAGTAAGGAATTGATAACTCGTTTCTTAGAGAAATGCAGTGTAGGTAACTCAGCAAAGTTGTAATAATTTTTTTTGTAGATGTTAAGTTTTTCTGTGTACTTGCATTGAGAGGGGGTGTTAGATGTAATTACACAACATATTTACTCTGTGGCAAATTACAACACTGCTTGTATGGTCTATGTCTAGACACTATATTTTGTATACTAATCTGTGCTCGCTGTTAGAGTAGAGTATATTCATCTGTCCTTGCTGGCTGTGCTCACCGCTATTATTCTTGTACCTATGACTAAAGTTGAGTTGAAGAAATAAAACACGTTGTCTAAATTAATGCATACATATTTAATTCTATCAGTATTTAATACTTTTATAATTACAATAACTATACACGGATAAAATTGTTCTACTGATTAACGTTTCGTACTGAGTAACGTTTTCATTGAGTAGGTACAGATAATAAATAGACAAATATTCGTGAGAAGAGTTCTCCAGTACCACTAGGAGACGTCGCACAAGGTAACATTAAACGATTTTCCTCAACATGGCTTTTAATACTTAAATTAAAGAAGAACAGTCACAGCGCAGGGCTTAATATAGGACTTTGCCTAAGGACGGCGTAAGTGAAGGGTAAGATCACATAGTGAGCCTTAATGTTCACTCGGGAGGCACTTTCAAGTAAACCACCAGAGAGCGCGGGAAGTTTAAAAAGTAGAGTAAGTACGAGTAAGTACAGTTTATTTAGAATTAAATATAAGTCTATCTAAGTAATATAAGTAAATCTTTAATACAGATACAGTGTAAAGACATCACAAACTCTCGAGTTACCTGTATTATATATTTATCTACATATATATCCAAAAAATGAAATATCAAAATTTCAACTGCGGTGTGGAAAATAAGTTAATTTTATTTTAACAAAAAAATAACTTACCAATTAATTTACTTCGTTAATCGCTAATCCGAAGCTTACGTTACAAGTTGGATAATTTAACGCAACATTACGTCGTTATATCTTTATAGAAGTCGCAGATAGGACTTAAAAAATAAGAAAATAAGGATTATAGTCTTTATAAAAAGAATAAGTAAGTATCTAAAAATCACTAATTTGTTGTTATTGACATAAGGTGCATATTACCCTTTATCAACATAAATATATTAATATTTTTTTATGTGAAAGCAAGGAATGTCTTTACTGATCTAGAGAAGAAGTTCGACTCATCGACTGAAGCATTTAATGATGACAGATTTACTGTCATATCTGCTGGTGAAGGAATGCTGCATCATCGAATGAATGTTGACTTAATCTCTAATCACATTGTTGTGACGATGCTATTTACATAAAATCGAAAGAGCGGGTCATAACACATTTACACCTGCAATAGGTAGGTACTACTGTACCAACAAGCAGCACATCTCTCTCTTACATCATCTCTCTTACATCATTTTTTCACACCAATGATAAAGCTATATCTAAATATATTAGAATTATTAGATTACATACATATTTATGCCTTTGCGAGCTACGATGCAAAACTTTGTTAAACTATCATTACTTGTTGTTTGCAAAACTATCATTACTTTGGTATCTTTAGGTTACAATCCAAAAAAATATTTTCTACTATTTTATTTAATACACTTGGACATTTCGTTCACATTTTATAAGTGTTTAATTAAAAAGTAATGCCCACATTGTATGTAAATTAAAGCTTACAGTGATCCTTTGGAAACGTTCCCAGCCAAACAGTCTGTGGCGCCATGTATGGAGCGCACACGGTTTAAATATTTTTCACGAACATACGTACACAAAACATAGCACAAAGTACAGAGACACAGAAGTGACGAGCGCGGCCGGGGCTCGCCTCGATACGGCTTCGTTAAGCAGTCTCGTTCCGAGGGGACGGGGCGCGGGGCGGCAGGACACGGAGGAGGAGGAGACGCTCTTACTTGAGCGAGGAGCACTTGCGGACGGCGGCGGAGGCGCCCTGGCGCAGCGCGCCGTAGCCGGCGGCCGTGGCGTCCTGCAGCGCGGACCAGGGCGCGGCGGGCGGGCGCGGCAGGCGGCGCGGCGAGCGGTGCGGGCGGGGGCGCGGGGAGGAGCTGCGCGCGCGCCGGGAGCGCGCGGCGGCCGCGGCCAGGTGCGGCGCGCTCGGGGACCCGCCCTGCACACGCACCGCTACTTGTATCGCGCCAGAGCGCGAATGAATAGGCAGAGTAGGATTTTGGGCAGGGGCAAGACGAAGGCTTTTTTCCACACTTCTGTATGACTGGGTACTGACCAGAGTCAAGGGAAGAGTTAATTATATGGGTAATCGCTGCGAGGAGGTGGTCAAGTATAGTAAATACCATATCATATGTTATCTGTTTCTCGCGGATTACAACAACTATCATAAGGTACTTCACCGCACCATCTCAGTAAGTTGACTGCTCACAAACAGGCACCTAAACGAAAACAACAGCTATTCACAGTTAGAACAAACTATCTACGTTAATAAATGAAAACAAATAATAATACCTACCGTTAATTTTTTTTTTTAAAAAAGCTTTTTAAAACTTTTTTTATTTTCATGCATTGTCATCGGAACCAAATATGTGTGCCAAATTTCAGCTCGATAGCTTCAGTGGAAGTGGGTGAAATATTGATTGCAAGATTCCAGGACATACATACTTACAAGATACATACGAGTGAAGTTAAATAAAAGCTTTTAAAATGCTTTTCTATGCGTTAAAAACGTGCTAAATAATTATGTTTTAATTCCCCATTTATTAGATTGTTACTACATATTTAAATAAATAAATACCATGGACATTCACACACGGCCATGTATGTGACCCCAACCAAACTAGGCGCGAGCCTGTACTATGGGTGCCAGAATATACATACATAGATATTTATTTGTAAATACAGTGTAAACTCTTTATAACGTCGTTCGTTATAACGAAAAACTCTCTTATCTATAACGTAGAAATTAGTTCAATTTGGTTGGTTTACCATAAAACCCATACATTAATTCACTCTCTATAACGCATCAGCCATTCTCCATTACGAATAAATATCTACATATTTAGACTTCAACTACATATTAAAACAAAACAAAACTAATCTTTTGAGGTGCCGCAATTCCTAAGAAAGATACCTGAGGTCATGAACAGCTATCTAGCTTTTGTTATTGATAAAGGTGTGCTATTATTCATAGATTACATTGTCTGTAGGAAATTTGGTGTCAGTTATTAAGCGCACCATCGTCACCTATCATGTATTATCAGTCGTAAACCAACATTGTAACTTAAAAAATGGAGCCAATACTTACAAAAATACAAAACAAATATTGACATAGCACAAAGTTAACAAAATATAAGTGTTTAGAATAATGTATCTATTGTATTGATAGTATTAAAATAAGAAATAATTGTAATTAGTTAAATATGGTATACCTTTTTCCCTTCCCTCCCTATAACGAAAACTCTTTATAACGAAAATGCTCGGTCCCTTGAAATTCGTTATAAAGAGTTTACACTGTACATACTTAAATAGATAATTATTGACGTCTAGACACAGAACAAATACAAGTGTTCGTCACACGAATATTTGTCCTGAGTGGGATTCGAACCCACGACCTCTGTCGCAACAGGTAGGGTCACTACCGATTGCGCCAACGGGCTCGTCTATTTAATTCGACTTTTTTAATTAGCGATTTTTATAAATCACCCAAATCATATAATATGGAAAAAGGCTGTTTGTTTAAGTATACGTAGTTGCATAATAAATTCACTTGGATAGTCAAACTAAACAAGAAGAACTATTATTATAACTGAATAACTTAATATTCAACTAATTACAATCTAGCAGTCTACTAATAAAGCACCATCCAGTACACGGAACGCACTACGTTATCGAAACAGCTTGTATCTATGTATGTGTGCCTTTTACTGCATCTACCGCATGCTTTTGAAAATGATATTCAGCGTTATGAAGCGAGTCATCTAGGTGAAGATGTAACAGAGAGTACAGCTATACAAAGCAAGAAAGATTTCACGTAGATGTCGCGTACAGTGTGTTCTCGCGGGTTTTCTCGGATTTTTTTAATCTCGAGAGCTTGATGTGGGGATCGTCCGAGGCGACGTCGTTGTGTAAGTTGTGTAACGCGATATTCAAGATAACCATGGAACATGTTCATGCTACTGCCAAGAACGGCCGTAGCCCACCTGGTACTGTATCGTGACGAGCCGGGCCGCGGAATCGTATCGGACCTCGCGTCATATCATCATAGATGGGATAGGTTTGCATGCTGTATAGGATCTGGTTAAAACCTATATCAACACGGACCGTCAATGAGGTCAGAAGTGCGCCGCGTACTGTGTGGCTCCGCGGCCGGGGTATGTCACCGTGACATTCCCCCGGCCGCGGAGAAAACACGGGCGCCGGCACGTGGTCGGTGGATGGTTGGGCGCCATTAGGGAGTAGTCATACTCACGATCGTGCTCCGTGCAAGCTGCGTAGAAGGACAAAATAGCAACAGTGAGACAGTGTTACATAAGGCCATTTAGTTTAAAAACCGAATCGCGTTAATGTCATTTAGAATTCTATACGTTTACCGCAAATAAATTAAAAATGTATTGATTAGGCACATTTCCTAGTTTGGTTACGATCATACGATCCTAAATTCCAGTCGCACAGCCGAAACATTCGTGTATTTGTGGAAAAAGAGAACGTAGCCGACTCCTTTTTGAATTCATTTAAAATTTTGAAAATACTGAAAATGTTTTAATTATGTTGTTCGATTGTGTAAGCCAATTCGTCTGTAAAAATGATATCGATCGATGCCATCGTCCTACGGCGTACGAAGATAGGACAGCTTCGTGCGTGGCGGCTGGTGACGATGACGATGATGTGACGAACATGCATGAAGGATCGGTCCGGACGCGCCGGCTCGGATCGGAAGTAGAAGGGGAGCGGAGAGAAGATGCCGTGAGATGCGTGATGGACGGGAAGAGAGCACGCGGTTGTGATACGTCACCGATGTCGCCGTGCAGATGTGAGCGTGTGATGGGTTGCAAACGATAACACGCTCGCCCCGGTCGCCGGGGCGGAAGGACATAATCGCAGAAGAGAACGGAGCACATTGATGCAAGCCGAACGTGAGGACACAGACAAGGATTCGGGGCGACGCGGCTACGCATCGTGCGAGGGTACATCACTTACGACGCGCGACGCGGGCGGCACGGACAGGCTCGAGCCCGAGCCGGCGGCGCGGCCCCTGTGCTGGTGGACGGCCTGCCAACACAACACGCTCACTAGTATGATTACGAGGGCCGGGGGAACGGTTCCTATCGAGGCGGATCTCATCGAGAATTTTGTTCTCGGGAAGCATCGGCTCGGCAAGAATGACCCTAATCAGATAGAGTATCGAGGGGTCTGGCGATGCTGACTTACGGTGGGCGGCGAGAGGTCAGCGGCGGAGGAGCGGCGCTCCTGCGGGCCGGTGCTGGAGTGGCGGCGCGCGGGGCCGGGCGAGCCGCCGGGCGAGGGGGCGGGCGAGACGCCGGGCGAGGGGGCAGGCGAGGCGCCGGGCGAGACGCCGGGCGAGACGCCGGGCGTGGAGGCGAAGGAGGGCGCCACGCGGATCTCGGGCGCGCCCAGCGTGTTGTCGGACTGGCGGCGGGTGGTGACCACGTTGCTCACGCGCAGGAACATGCCATCGCCCGACTCGAACATCCAGCCGAACCCTGACTCGGCCAAAAATTCTAACAAAAAAAGATTATCTCGTATTATTATCACGTAAAATTGACAAAATACTATGAACTAAATACGATTAGGTGTCGCACAATATGTTGTCAGAAAGTGAGTATGTATTTCATAAATTTTAATACCATACTTTAACTTTAATACCACAGAATAATAGTACAAGTACAAAATTGATGGTTGTCTGTAAAGTCGGTTTACGGACGATCATTTTACGTGATAACGTCATAAGAAATATTATTTGAAATTGTAGCATTGATTCACAAAACATACACAAGATGGCGCTGTGCCTTTTTCTGAATCATGCTATCAACTTTACTGTGTAAGGACTATTAATATCTCAGTACGCCCTAGTAAACTAGCTCTATTGCTAAGGGTTACACTTTACAGACCAGGGTTGTTGCTGATGTAGGTTTTTTCAATATCAGCTGATGCTGATGCTGATGCTGATTTTTTAAATTAATATCAGCTGATGCTGATGCTGATGCTGATTTTATTGAAACACGAAATTGAAACTATGAAGTTGTTGGTAAAAGTGATAACTTTATTAAGCATTTTAAATAAAAGGGAAATTATAATAATACTGTGACTTTTAATTATTAAAAACAATCAATCTTCGTAAATGAGTCAAATCTGTGTTTGTTTACTAACATTCGAACGAACAAGTGAAGTTCGCTGAACGACTGACAATTTTACGATCTTTGATTGGTCAAAAACCAGCGTTGCTAGATATATTTTTTTGCCAAGTCGGGATTTTGGAACATTCTGAGTGAAAAAAGCGGGATTCTTGCGTCGAAAGCGGGACATAGTAAAAAAACGTATATAATCAGAAGTTAACAAAAACCAAAATCCGTTTATTCTGGGATAGCCTGTATATATAATATTATAAACGCGAAAGTCTTTCTGTCTCGCTTTCACGCCAAAACTCCTGAACCGATTTGAATGAAATTTGGTACACAGATAGTGTAGAGCCTGTGAAAGGACATAGGCTACTTTTTAATTGGAAAAAAATGTTGTAAAGGGTTGAAAAAGGGGATGAAAGGTTGTATGAAAGTTTTGTTATTTTCAGAACTAGAAACATAAAATTTATATTTTAGGCTGTTGATTAGATATAAATAAATATGGCATTCAAAGTTTTAAAAATGTTACCCTTAATGGTGTAAAATAAACAGGGGATAACACATTTACGGATTCATTATAAATTTGTGGAGATAAAGATAATGCGTTACGACGAATCTATTATTATGTCTAATTCTACGCGAGCGAAGCTCCGGGCGTCCACTAGTAAGAGAATAATTATTTATAAGAATTACTTATTCATGATATTTCTGTGAAACGTCTTTTAAAATTTCCTTTTTCTCTTTAATAAAGATGAAGAACTCTTCACAGGATAGCTGTAGATTAGCTTGGATGAGTAACCACTCACGCTTCCTCAGCACGGTCGAGCTATCCCCGAAAAGCGGGACTGAGGTTGTCCCGCGCGGGACATTTAATTTTGATTTAAAAATCGGGACGTCCCGCCAAATTCGGGACATCTGGCAACGCTGTCAAAAACCCACGCCGTCATAGCATAGTCACGACTGGAATATCAGCAATAAAATCAGCATCGATTAATGCGGATGCTGATGCTGATGCTGATGTTGAATCCTATGCTGATAATCAGCTGATGCTGATGCTGATGCTGATATTCGCAACAACCCTGTTACAGACTTAATAATGGGGAGTATCGCGTGTCAATTTGCCGCTAGAGGCGCTTGTGTCGCGTGAGGGAGGTCCAATAACATTCATTTTTCATGACATAAATTATAATTTCTCTAATTTACCTGTTGAAAAGTGATCTCCTTCGTGAAATCATCGCAAATATGGATTATGCAATTTTTTATAGGTAATGACTTTGGTGCACCACCATTATTGTTTTATGTTTTGGAAGCTGTTGTGATAATATAAGTGACTAACTAACTAGTGACGTTCTCATGTAAGTGACTAATGTGTCTTTATGAGAATAAATGTCTTTAAACCTATAATATAAATAACTAGCGGACGCCCGCAGCTTCGCTCGCGTAGAATTAGACCCATCAACGACGTCTGCCCGCGTTCGGGTTGCCCACTTGACTTCAAAAACGGCAAAGTTTCATACTAACTTTGCACCCCCGTTTTACCCCCCTAAGGGGTGAATTTTCAAAAATCCTTTCTTAGTGCTCCCCTACGTTATAAAAGGAACGCCTGTGCAAAATTTCAAGTTTCTAATCCTATTAGTTTAGGCCCTGCGTTGATATGTCAGTCAGTCAGTCAGTCAGTCTGTCAGTCACCTTCTCCTTTTATGTATATAGATACTAGCGGACGCCCGCAGCTTCGCTCGCGTAGAATTAGACCTATCAACGACGTCTGCCCGCGTTCGGGTTGCCCACTTGACTTCAAAAACGGCAAAGTTTCATACTAACTTTGCACCCCCGTTTTACCCCCCTAAGGGGTGAATTTTCAAAAATCCTTTCTTAGTGCTCCCCTACGTTATAAAAGGAACCCCTGTGCAAAATTTCAAGTTTCTAATCCTATTAGTTTAGGCCCTGCGTTGATATGTCAGTCAGTCAGTCAGTCAGTCAGTCACCTTCTCCTTTTATATATATAGATTAAGATTATCTTTTTCTTTTAATTTCATTTGTCTCTTCACTTTCTTGGTTCCACGAAAATTGACTAGGTGCAACTTTTGGCTTTATTTATAATATTCTCCTAGCTGAATATTTGTGAACAGAAGAGATACAAGATGTCATACAAGAGATGAATGTAACGTAAAAGTTATTCAAATCAGGATGAATAAGATTAGGATTTTCTGTATTTAATTCTTTGGGTAACACATAATCCTCGGGGTTAAATTGTTTTTTACAAACACGAGAATGTTTTGTCGGAGTATAGTTATTCCTGCTAATCGCCACTAGCCACTGTTTTAAAACAGTTTTATCTTTTGGAAACATGTGTCCTCCTTTTTTTCCGAACAAAACGGAACTGCACAACATTGCGGCATAGCTATTCGATATGATAGATAGTTATTAATAATTAATAAACCTATTGAGATTTAAGATTTAAAACTTTCTTTTGGCGCCGATCTCATATAGTCGCCTTTGACAGCTATAACTCTGGACCTTATTCAACAGTGGCGCCAACTGGTGAGCAAAGAAACGATAGTCCCCATTGAATAAGTACACTTGGCTCACTTGATATAATATTATTATAAAGAATACGTAAATGTGGGTGAGTGAATCAGTTCCTCGATTGTTATTTGTTACTACTGAACTGATTCACTAGATGGCGCTACGTATACGCTGTTGACTCCTTGAGTCTCCTTGTAAAATACGTAAATGTGAATGTATGTAATTTATTTAGGCCAGTGTAATTTTTATATAATATTAGTGCAACGCACCGACGAGTGAACCCAAGACCCGGTAATGTTGCCGCTAAAGTAACACCGCGGCTCTCCAATAAAAAAAATAGATACGTACCTTTAAAACTGTCAGTGACGTTCTCGATGGCGGAGGCGGCAGCGGAGGCGGAGGTGGGGGTAGCGGCGGCGGCGGCGGGCGCGGCGGCGGCGGCGGGCACGGCGGCGGCGGCCGGCGCAGCGGCGGCGGCGGGAGGGCACCTGCGTGCCATGTCCTCCGCGCTGGAGGTCACGCGCAGTTTGGGGATGAAGAAGGGCGGCGCCTCGTTGTCCGTGTTCAGCTGGAGGCGCGGGCGCCGGTGCTCGGGCAGCGGCGACGACGGCGGCGACGACGGCGGCGACGACGGCGGCGCCGGCTGCGCCAGCCGCGCGAGCTCATGCCGCTTTATTTGACCCAGCATCTGCTCCAGGAGCTGCGGCGAGGACCGTACCGTGACCTACTGTACCTACTGGTCTGTTTCATCGCATCGCTCTCGACATCTACGAGTATAACTCATTTTTAAAAGCTTTTATTTAACTTCACTCGTATGTATCTATGTAAGTATGTATGTATGTATGTATGTCCTGAAATCTTGCAATCAATATTTCACCCACTTCCACTAAAGCTATCGAGCTAAAATTTGGCACACATATTTGGTTTCGATGACAATGCACGATTCAATAATTTCCGCCATTTTTAATCCAATATGGCGGACGTTACAAAATGGCGATTTATAATTTTTACAGCAACCCCTATGATATGGGTATCAAATGAAAGAGCTCAATGAGCAGAATGTAATAAGTAAAGTAACGTCATTCTAAATTCAAAATGGCGGACGTTACAAAATGGAAATTTATAATTTCTTCAGCAACTCCTATGATATGGGTATCAAATGAAAGAGATCGATATGCAGAACACAATAAGTAAATAAAGTAACGTCATTCTATGGCGGACGTTGCAAATCGCTATGATTTGCCAAACACCCAAAGTTAAGGTGAGTACGTGCCAAGGGCTGAATGGTGTGGGAAAGATGTCATGCCGCTAACGTACAATCTCAGGAGACTGGGGACCCTCCTGTTGTAATTACCCTTACCTCTCTACACGGACCTCTGGGGAGGTGGACCACTGTTTGTCTGATACTCGTGGGTCAAACGTCCCAAGTGCCAAACACCCAATGTTAAATATCATATTTCTTCTAAGATTTTAAAAGACTAAAAAGTAGAAAATAATATTATAAAGTAAAAAATATTTTTTAATAAAAAGCTTATATTAAACAATTAAAAATGCACTAAAAAGTAAAAAATAAGTTGTTGCTAAAATTGACAGACTGAAAATAACTGAGCTATAAATTTTGGGTTTTAAAGGTATTTCAACCAAAATATATCTTTGACGTAGGTATTTCTTCACGGTATTTCTATATTCATATTACTATAAATAAAAGCTTGGGCGCTTATTTGATGTTAAAACTATAAAAAAACGAAGTAAAAAAACTTCGTGTTAAGTGGAACAAGGCATCATGAAGTGGAATAAGTGAAATTATACTAAATGTTAAAAAGTTAAATGATATTACATGAACAAAGTGAAACTATGTTGAATCAAGAATGAAGTGGAATGAGGCAGAAGGAGAAAAAATAATGCTAGAAAATTCTTACAATCTAATTACGCCCAAGTTTTTATTTATAGTAATACTAGCTGAGCCGGAAAACGTTGTTTTGCCATATAAATAATTTTTACTGAATATTTTGGAAGAACTTCATGTAAGTGTGTGGACTACAACCATTACCACTACCACTACACTACCACTACAACTACCACTACCACTACCACTACCACTACCACTACCACTACCACTACTACTACTACTACTACTACTACTACTACTACTACTACTACTACTACTACTACTACTACTACTACTACTACCACTACCACTACCATTACCACTACCACTACCACTACCACTACCACTACTACTACCACTACCACTACCACTACCACTACCACTACTACTACTACTACTTGAAAATTAGCAATATATTATATTAGCTTTTTACGCTCTTTTCAAAACTCTTCAAACGAATTAATTTTCCCCACAGACCGTTTTCCATTTTTTTAAAATATAAACAATGTACGCCTTGGCCATGTCATCGTCAATGGCAACGTTATGTGTCAAAAGTAATACGAAGTGGCGATGGCTGAAATGACATTATTGTAAAGCATGTCAGTTAGACGTTTTCAAATATAAAATTACATTAAATAATTTGCAATAAAATAATATTTTGGCTAAAATTAAGATGTAAACTATCCTATCTTTCAAGTTGGATCAAACTGCACACGGTGTGCAAATTTAATTTAAAATCGGTTAAGTAGTTTAGGCGTCCATTAACGTCCAACAACGTGACACGTATATTATATATATTAAGATAGCTGACCTGGCAAACGTTGTTTTGCCATTTAAATAATTTTTGGTGAATATTTTGGGAGAATTTAATGTAAGTGTGTGGACGAATGTGGACGTGTGTGTGAGAATCGGTCAAGCCGTTTCGGAGGAGTACGGTAACTAACATTGTGACATGGAAATTTTATATATTAGAACTAGCTGACCTGGCAAACGTTGTTTTGCCATAAAATATTACTACCACCACTACCACTACCACTACTACTACTACTACCACTACAGCTACCACTACTACTACCACTACCATTACCACTACTACTACCACTACTACTACTACTACCAGTACTACTACCAATACCAATACCACTACCACTACCACTACCACTACCTCTACCACTACCACTACCACCACCACTACACTACCACTACAACTACCACTACCACTACCACTACCACTACCACTACCACTACCACTACTACTACTACTACTACTACTACTACTACTACTACTACTACTACTACTACTACTACCCCTACCACTACCACTACTACCACCACTATCATTACCATTACCACTACCACTACTACTACCACTACCACTACTACTACCACTACCATTACCACTACAACTACTACTACCACTACCACCAATACTACTACTACTTGAAATTATTAAAAATAAAAATCGCGATGGAAAAATAGGGGTTGAAAATTCAGGGTTAAATGTATTTTCTAATGCTGTATCCTTTGGGCGATTTTCTAATGCTGTATCCTTTTGCCCTTGGGCGTGGGGTCATACACGTCCATTAACCCGGCTCCTTGGGGAGTAGAGTTATCCTCTCTACTTCTCGCTTGGGCAATTCTTGTCTGGCGCGTCCACGTCGCGGGGGTGGGCATCTTACACTTCAGCAGGCCGGAGTGTGCCGATGGCAAAGTTCAGTACAGGGACCCAGTTCTGCGGAGCCCGTGCCCAGGGTTACGGGTGAAGACCTCAACGGTGGGAAGAGCGGAGACAACAGTTGTCGGTACGGTCCAACCAGCGGAGGAGGCGAGCCACAGGGGCTTTGTACCTGGATCCTGATAGAGGGCAGCGGTAGCTATCAGTACTGTAGTGAAGCGCAAGAATCATATGTTCCGAATCGGTTCACTTACAGAATTCTACGGACACTGAGTCTGTAGTACCGCGATGTAGAAAGCAACGGGATACTACTACATTATCGATTCCCACGAGAGTTGAATGATGCCTCCAACAGAGAAGTACGTTTGCCTGACGATCCGCGTAGCGACCAATCCATCTAGTTCGTCTCATACGTCGACTTTACGAGGACGGAACTGCGACTGTCCGGGTAGACGACATTGACTCGGAAAGCTTCCACACACACGCTGGTGTTCGACAGGGTTGCATACTCTCGCCACTCCTGTTCAATATATACACGGAGTGCATCATGAGAATTGTTCTTGAACAATGGGACAAAGGTATTTCAGTGGGAGGTCGAAAGATGTCGAATTTAAGGTATGCCGACGACACTACCTTTCTCGCCCAAACAAAAGAAGACATGGAACACCTGCTGACACGTCTAGAGACAACAAGCCTCTCCTTTGGACTCGCGATCAACAGAGACAAGACCAAGATGATGATAGTGGACCGGGCTGAACTTAATCATCCTAACATCTCTGTAATTGGCAACTGTGTGTGAGGTTGTCCAATCTTATGTGTACCTCGGTTCCACTATCACAAATACTGGGGGATGTGAGGACGAGATTCGAAGGAGATGTGCTATAACAAGATCTGCCGTTGACAAGCTAAAAAGAGTCTGGTGCAACCGCAATATCACTAAAGCCACGAAAGTCCGCCTAATGAGAAGCTTAGTCTTTCCCATATTTCTTTATGGCGCAGAAACGTAGACGGTTCGCCTCAAAGACCGACGCAAGATCGATGCACTCGAGATGTGGTGCTGGCGGCGACTGCTCCGGATCCCTTGGACAGCGTTTCGGACCAACGTTTCAATCCTGGAGGAACTCAATATCAATGAGAGATTATCGTCGACTGTGCTTTTACGAATCCTCAAATATTTCGGAGTTCGGACACGTTGTTCGAAATAATCACTCCATGGAACGTCTCGTTGTCCAGGGGCAGGTAGAAGGCAGGCGGTCACGCGGTCGATCACCTACACGTTGGACAGACATCATTAAAGCGTCGACACAGACTTCTATAGTCCAGAATAAGTGGAGACGCATCGCAAGGGTTGCATGGACCTATAATAACAGAGCATTATCAACCACGACCACTCTGTCAAGAGTGAACGACTGAGGAGAGAGAATGCTGTATCATAAAAAAATAAAAATTTATCTAAAAATTAAAAAAACAATTAGGGGTGGACCACCCTTAACATTTAGGGGGATGAAAAATAGATGTAAGCCGATTCTCAGGACTACAAAATACGCATATAAAATTTGGTAAAAATCGGTAAAGCCGTTTCGGAGGAGTACGGAAACTAACATTGTGACATGGAAATGTTATATATATATTATATTAGACGAATATAGAAATACCGTGAAGAAATACCTACGTCAAAGATATATTTTGGTTGAAATACCTTTAAAACCCAAAATTTATAGCTCAGTTATTTTCAGTCTTAGTCAATTTTAGCTACAACTTATTTTTTACTTTTTAGTGCATTATTTTTAAAGCTTTTTATTAAAAAATATTTTTTACTTTATTTTTTGACCTAGCATTATTGTTTTGGCCGTGGAGAATTATTACTCGTACGTTATTCTCTCCGGCATCTCTATTGTGGCTTACCTCCATGGCGGCGGAGAACTGGTCCGCGTCGAGGTGGCTGTGGAGCGACAGCGGCACCAGCGCGGGCAGCAGGTGGTCGGCCATGGTGTAGACGGATATCGCGAACTTCGGCTCTTCAATCATTTCTTTAAAAATCTCTGTAAAACGCATAGATTTATTATTAGAAAGATTGGCAATAGGAACATCAAAGCAAGACCAAAACTTAAATACACTAGTGTGCGTGTAATGTGCATGTGTGCAAGGAAAATAGTGTTGCGCCATGCGCCTACACTATGATTATCGATAAAAATTGAAGTGGTTTTATGGTTGCTGATTTATTGTATTTGCACAGTAATAATGTCAATAACTAAGAGAAATTAATAATAAAACTACAGTTAAAAGAACAATGGCGAACTCCCATACAAGATTTTAGTTGAGATGTAATTTCGAAGTCTATGAATGAAAAATATTTCAAAAAATTATGTATTCATTTCTGAGTTCAATTCAATAAGAATTTTTGATTTTCTTAATGGAGAATTTGAGATAATAAAGTTTAAACATTTTCAGATTATGTTGATATGTTGAATGTTGAAGTGTTAGTTTTTGACATTTTGTGAAATAAAATAAGTAGGCACCTATCAGTTTATTTCACAGAGTACTTTGTTGTTTATACAACTCAGACATTTTAATACTGTTAGGAAATCTCATGAAAGTAATCACAAATAAAACAAGGTTCTTTACATTAATTAATTTAATGTTCTCTTAGCATGATATTATCTAAAATTTCTGCAGGTGCTGGTATATTTTGTTCATATCTGGCCCATCCTAGATACCAAACCAATGTCATTATATGTGCACATCAGCCTGCAGTGCGGCGACCAACTAAGCAAATAAAGCAATACTCAGTAATTCCGGTCCAGCCAGGAATTTTATTTTCTATTAAAATATAAACATAATACTGCTTCCGCTGTTCAGTGAAAGAATTTTCAAAATCGGACCTGTAGTATATTAAACAAACACCGCTTCATAATAACAGTACAGTTAAATTTATGTTGTCCAATATGACTTTAGTGATAATATGTAAGAATTATTAATTTTAACAAATATATATAAGGACGCAAAGGTAGCAAATACACACGGTTGGATATAAACGTATGCGTATCAGTAGAAACATATTGACCTTGAGATACGAGTATATTCCGTTGCAGTAGCAATAATATTATTATTCGTATTGCAAATATTAACATTTTATAATTAGGAAATAACATACGGGCATGAATAATGTGGGCATTGAACCAGAACGCAACTTCACTCTCTGAGAGCTCCTATTAGAAAAACATTTTGGTTCAAAATGTCTGCTGCATATAGATGAATATTTTCTTGGGGTCCAATTTTCTCTATTTGTCATTTTTAACCATTTTTGGCGAACATCATTATTTTGAGGGAATCTGAAATATTTTAAATTACTTATTATATCCTAGAATTAATGAAATAAAAGCACTGTGAGAATAATATAACATAATTAAGTCCGCCCATTGTATATCTCTTTGGATGTGTCAATAAAGTTGAATAAATAAATAAATATAACAATGCTATTTATAAAATATAAATTTGTGAAATTTTAAAAAGTATAATTAAATAAAATGCTCTGTGTACGATACACACTTATCACTTTACATATCGATAAGCGGTTGTCGATATTACGTCAATGTCTACAGGATTGGGGCTACAAATACTAGAAATTCACGTATTTGATAATATTTTATATTCAATTCCTATGCATTCAGAGCATTTATATATGTATATTAAAATGTCACATTATTGGCCATCCATTTGTTAATAATTTCTTTTACAAAGTTCTCAAACATTACAATAGGAGAATAAAATCTTTCAATCGTACTTACCTACATATGAAATGTATAATTCTGTCGATTTTCTTTCTTAGATGAGTTACATCCTGGTAATGCACACGTAACCATAATTATTTACGTCTAAATCACACCAAATCTACGCTTTTAAACGTGGGACTTAGAAAAATAAGCAAAATTTGTTTTCTTAACAATTGACGTTAGGACAATACAGGACAATACAATAGCATAGTATAAAGACTACCGGAGCGAAGACTTTTTATACTATGACAATAGCGTGTTCGCAAATGGTCTCGCCTATCTATCTCGCTCTAACATATGAGTATCTATGTTCTTTCTCTTTCGCATTGCCGACCTATCTCTAGTATAGAGTAATAAATCTATGGTAAAACGATTGTGGCCGATGGATTCGCATTAAAATAACGGCATCGATAAACATTTGGAATTTCGCACAGATTCTATTGTGTCGATAGAAACATGGATTCACGCTCAGCTAGTAGGTACTATAATTAGTACTAGTAATTAAATAATAAATAATAATAATAAATAATAAATATCTTGGACATTTTCACACACGGCCATCTGACCCCAAAGTAGGCGCGAGTTGTTATGGGTGTCAGAGACTGATATACATACATAGATATTTTTAAATACATACTTAAATAGATTATATTGAAATACTGTTGAGATGCATTCATCTAGGTACAAGCGCGCAGCGCTCGCACGCGATTTACATTAATAATAATAATTAAATCGTAGGCCAACAGCAAATAATAATTGTCGATTTCACGACAGCACATTCACGAGCGCGGGCAGGAGGACGACCGATGTATCTAGACCTTTCGCACCGTGTGTCGAGCTCACCCGGTGCGAAAGGTCCGCTCGGAACTTTGTTTCCAGATCACTCACTAAAAGTTCGATGCACTATATCCGGGTCCACCAGCTTGATGGCGAGCAGCGTTGGGATGACCAGGTCATCGACCTGGGCCTTCTCCAGCCTCCGGAAGTTCTTCTCGAGCACGGCGAGCGCCAGCCCCACCACGCGCGCGTCGGCCGGGCTGCGCTCCACCAGCCGCCTCAGCAGCGGCACGACGCGGCAGCCCAGCGCGCGCTGCTCTATCAGCTCCGAGGACGACTGCAGCCCTATCAACGCGGACAGCTGGAACACGACCGAAAACAATTGTTGAACATCTTAAGTGATCTTTGGGCCAGTTAAACCGTTCGAAGCGCGCGCCCCGCCGCCCCGCCGCCCGGGGGGGCGTAACCCGGGTTCGTTCGCGTAACGCTAGAAAACTCGTAAACTAACCTATTAACTTTTTCTACAAATCTTAGTGTTTTCTTTTTTTACGAAGGTTCAGTTTAATATTGTAATTTTTTTACTATCTGCTTAGCTAGTCAGACTTTCTAGCTTTCAAATGAGACTATTTTGAAGATAATTCACCATTTACAAACAAAGAAACAAGCTAAGAACCAAAACGTGCGGTTTTCGTTAAAAAAAATTAGTGCCTTGATTTTTTAAAATGCGTACTAAATTAATTTTTTTCGTATTTTTAACGATACGATAACGATACGATCTAACGACGATTTCTGGTGGGGGGGCGCACCTGCAGCTGGTAGCCGCCGCACTCCAGCGCCTTGTAGACGAGCGGCAGCAGGTCCACGCTGGCCTCGGTCTCGTCGCACTTGCGCATGAGCAGAGTACAGTCTGGTGGGGGACGCACCTGCAGCTGGTAGCCGCCGCACTCCAGCGCCTTGTAGACGAGCGGCAGCAGGTCCACGCTGGCCTCGGTCTCGTCGCACTTGCGCATGATGTGGTGCATGTGCTCGAGCGCCGCCGCGCTGCCCGGCAGCCGCCGCGGGTCGTTGACAAAACCCCGGAAGCTTTGCCTGTAACACCGCGAGCAGCGGACGGTATGAGGACTGCTTGTGGCTGGCACTCCTGTTAGCTCGCCAGCGCTAGAGACGGCTCAGATGGTAGTTCCTCCTAACTCGGAGTGAGGACTTTGCCTAAGTCGGCCACAGTTTTACTATTTTTATGGCAGCGGATTGATGTTGCTGCATTCTCATCTTAACCATAGAAACATAGTAGTAGTAGCTAGGTATAGTTTGCCCCTTACCGAATGGCGGGGTAAATATGCTCGAACTGTTCGGGGCTGGCGTCGCCCACGAACCAGACGACCGGCACGTACACGGAGGGGCTCGGCTCCGCCGCCCGGAGCTCGTCCGCCAGCGCCGGCCAGACCGTCGCCCAGCGCAGCTTCTGCAAACGAGTGGCTCGTTCACAACTGCACCGTCGATATTGACCACAGTGAGCGCATAATTCATAAAATCCCACGACATCATTTCTACGCTCATGCTATTAGGAGAACACGTTTCTGCAGGGTTATCGCTGCAGTGGAGGCGGTGCATTGTTAATTTACTGATGTGTAAAATTCTAAAACAACGTTACTTAAAAGCGAGCCCCCAGTTCTAGTGGAGCGACAGCTGAGTGCTAGAATCCAGACATTCTGCCAGGCAGAGATACACCCGGCAGGTCTCTAGCAAAGGAGCCGAAGGCTTCAAATCGTACAAAAATAGACCTCTAGAAATGGGATATCGATGCTTGGCGATGGGTAGAAAAACATTCACAAAGAAAATGTCGGAGAAATCGGTTACATATAGTGCACCGCGATTAAATTCGCATTCGCATTTTCGCATTATTGAAAGCTATTTTATTACTGAACGATTCGTGAGTGTCTGTATTCATAGTTGAAGTTACCGGCTCACGTGTGATTTAAGTCTGAAACAGGCCGACTAGTTTCGATCGATTACGATGATCATCTTCAGAATCAGAATCAGAATCATTTATTTGCCAAAATCGTTCATGCAACACAGAAAAATATAATGTACATGGTATGTTTTACAAAGGTTACCCTAAATAAAATAAAATAAAGAAGAAACAAAGTTCTATGTTGCAGTGACCACTCAGCAAATAGGTCTATACTCAGCATAGCTGCAGTTGCTCAAACTGCAACACTGATTTTCAGTGCAGCCTGTAGTGTGTAATGTAGTTTGAACATACATGACATACATCTCATATATGACACTAAAACCTCACGTATTGATAAAGAGAAAAATAAAACAATTATAAAACAAACGCAACAGGGAATGCAAAAAGAACACTTATCAGCAATAACTAACCAAACAATAGAAAAATAAAAAAATATATATGTGTCTGTGTATGTTACATATGTTACATAAATTATAATAAATATTATACATAATAAAAATAAGTAAGAATATAAATAATATGTTGAGCTAAAAAATTCCTAAACAAAAACAAAATATATGTAAGTCAGATATCTATAAAAAGTACACCGTTAAACCTGCATCAATTGAAGTTCTATGAGATGAAGTTTATATTTAATTTTAAAATTATTTACTGATTTTAAACAACGGAGAGGTGGTGGCAGATTGTTCCAGCACTTGGTGGCGGCGTACTTAAAACTGCCACAAAATGCAGCCGTACTATGAGAGTGGTACATAAGTCTGTCGGGATATCGACTGGGAAATTTAGTGTCTAAATCCCTCCTCCACATTAATTTATCATAAAGGTAACGTGGGTCCTTGTGTTTTATTACTCCGAAAAGAAGTGTTGCGAAATGTAACATCCGTCGAGACTCCATTTTCAGAATTCTAGCTGAGTTTAAAAATGGTGTGACGTGTGCACGTGCTGGAATATTGAAACAGAATCGAGCACAGGCGTTTTGCACTTTTTGCAACAATTTTCGCGATTTTAAGAGAAGTCTAGAGCCAAAGGCAGTGTCAGCATAATTTAACTTTGAAAGTACTATTGACTCGCATAAACGCACCCGGAGCTCCGTACCTATGCAATCTCTGATTTTATACAGCACTTTCAGTCGATAGAAACAATTTCGGACCAAATTTATCACATGTTTTTCGAATCTTAGACATTCATCCATGATAACGCCTAGATTTCGAGTCTCAGATATACGCTCTATACTCTGCTTTGCAACTGAAATGGTGAACTTATATCTTCAGGAGTGAACTCGATCACTCGACTATTAAAAGCTAGCTTCGGCGGCGGCCGCTGCGGCTGCGGCGAGTTATCCATACAAACACAATTACTTCTGTTATTGTTGCAGTTGAGCTCTATTTTAAATTACCGACCTGAACGAAAGTTCCATCCGATCACAATCGTCCCTTAGCTAAAACATAATCATCATCAAAACCCTTTCATTGTCCCACTGTTGGGCATGGGTCTCGCCAGAACGAGAGGGATTAGGCCTCAGTCCACCACGCTGGCCAAGTGAGGATTGGCAGACTTGACATGCCTTCGATAACATTATGAAGAACTCTCAGGCATGCAGATATCCTCCGATGTGTCCTAAACCGTTACAGCAAGTGACATTTTTAATTACTTAAATCGCGCATAACTTACAAAAGTCATTGGTGCGTGCCGCTGGGGTTTGAACCCGGACCGCTCGAGTGAGAGGCGAGTACGATAGCCACTGGGCTGTCACTGCTTCAATATAGTTCCATCTATCAGCCCTATGAGGTCCACTGCTGGACATAGGCCTCCCCCAAACGACACCGCTCCGACCGGTTTCCCGCGTCCACATGGCATACCAAAGTGGGCGTTCAAAGCATGTTCCAACAATAGCCTTATAAGGCGACAAAAGGATTAAGTTTATACACATCATAAATCTTATGCATTAAAATATAGCAATATACACATGAAATCTATCAAAACCAATGATTTAAATAGACATAATTATTCTGTCGCAGTAATGTCAGTAGGCCGCAGTCGTCCCAGACAACAGATAGTGGCGCCTATAACCACAGCAAAAGTCCATTCGAAAAAATTAATGGTTGTCTGTAAAGTCGGCTTACGGACGACAATTTTACGTATAACGTCATAAGAATAAACGCAAAATTTATTTACACTCATTTTACAAAGTTAGTCACAATCTATATAT
Organism: Carterocephalus palaemon; assembly: GCA_944567765.1. NCBI lineage: Eukaryota > Metazoa > Arthropoda > Insecta > Lepidoptera > Hesperiidae > Carterocephalus > Carterocephalus palaemon. Next base: position 91,884 of record OX155637.1, read on the forward strand.
TTAATAAGAGTATTGCCAGAATGCAAATTAACATAGTATCATACAAAAAATATCGCTAGCGCCATCTATGCACTGCCGTGTGAATCAGTTTCTCGATATGTTGCAAATTTTGCATGAAAAGCAATACTATGACTTAAAAGAGTTTTTCAATGATAATGTAATTTAATCATAATTTTGACATTAATTTTCTATATTTGACATTTTAAATTTAATATTGAAATTGTAAATTAAATATGAGCTAATGATGATGTAGTGATTTTTTAATGAATATAGCTTAACTAATATTAAATATTTGTACACTGGTATAACCAGTAAAGTATGTAGTTCCAAGCCTTCTTATAACACCTTATATTTACACATACTTTAACAAATAAATGCATTTCATTTCATTTCATTTCGATCGATTTTCTTACAACTGTATTGATTCACTGTTTGCTCACTGTAAAATTATATTCTGAAACACGCAAACGGTGTCATTTTCATTTACATTATACAACCGATTACTCGCGCTAATATTGGGTTATAGACTAAGGTCGGCGTAACACTTGGTGCTACGGGACTTACGGGAGGTAACATTTCATTTTTTCGTATGTGTTGGCCATCATCGATTTATAAGATGTTATCACGTCAAAAAAAAGCAGAAGCAGTCGTCCCTCACGTTTTCTGTCTAATTCCAGCTAAAAATATGATGAGCTCTATTCGCATGAAAATATACCGTCGTGAGTATGTAACTACTACATCGCTACGTACAAATCTGTAAGTTAATATGGTGACGGATTTCAAGCACGTTTTTGTATGAAGTGCTATGCGGTGCTATGCTACGGTGGTGGTAAATTAATGTGATAAGAGTACCTATAAATAAAAAAATAATATACCATAAAAATAGCCAAGCCCCTGTTCTAATGACCGAGTTCATCTTGGTATTGTGTAACCTGATAAAGTCGATCATTCTAACAATATAATAAGACTGTGCCTACATACATGATGACGTATTCGCACAGCCAGCTGCATTTTGCACTCATTTAAGTTCAGGATTATTCTTGCTATACATTTTACGCCTTGCATGTTTCGATTTATCTATGACGCCGCGCGCCGTCGAGAGAAAAATAAGCGACTACGGAGAAGCCGCAGAGAAGCACGCGGAGGTGAGCGCGAGAGCGGCGCTGGGAGCGGCGGGCGGCGGGCGCTGGCGGGGCCGGGCGCGCGGCGGGCGGCGCGGCGGGCGGTTAGGGCGCGGCGGGGCCGGCGGCGGGCTGCTGGCGCTGCGGCGAGGCGCCCCGGGCGGATCGATGTCGGTTCGCTAATTATAATTGTGATCAGTGCAACGAACATGGGCAATTAAAAGAGATGTGTAGCCAAGTGAGTGATCGTCGGGCCGGAGCGCGCTCGCACGCACGTGGAGGGGGGCTGCTCGCGCTGGGCGCGGACAGCGGCGCGCGCGGCGGGGGCGCGCGGGCGCGGGGGAACGGGGAAGCGGAGAACGCAGTTAACGCGGTAAAAAGGCCATAAAGCGAGCCGTTTTTGAGAACGAAGACGTTCCGACTGCATTATGTAGGATTTTGTTTCAATACCGCGCGCGGCCGCCCGGACGCGCTGCGGCCCTGCGGCCCCACCCCGCGGCGGCAGAGGCGGGCGGCGGCCGCGCCGGCACCGGGACCAGCTGGCCCCCGTTCGAGGAATGAACCGGTACTCCTTGTCTCGAACGAGTTTAGCGGTCACGGGGTGCCGGTGAAGGGCCCGGCGACGACGAGGTGCCGGTGAAGGGGAAGCCAAATAATGACCACTGAGTTTGTATTTTCGATACCATAATCGGTCAAATACCGACGGAGTGGAAGTGAGATGGGGGCGTGCTTGTTCCGCGCTCTCGCTCGCACGCTCAGAACGCTGGGCGGACCCGGAGGATGAGTCACGCTTTTTCGTGCGTGCAGCCGGCGTTCATCGATTAATAATAACGTCTTATCATGTCAAAAATAAAATAATAATACAAATAAATGATTCTGTCAAAATAAGTGGACAGCGTTTTGGTGATCTAAGTTTAACAAGTGATCTGAGAGTAACCAAAAATAATGCGAACGAGATCCAATAGGAACTATCAAAGGTGACTGACTGACTGACATAGTGATCTATCAACGCACAGCCCAAACCACTGGACGGATCGGGCTGAAATTTGGCATGCAGGTAGATGTTATGACGTCGGCATCCGCTAAGAAAGGATTTTTGAAAATTCACCCCCTAAGGGGGTAAGACGGGGGTGCAAAGTTAGTATGAAACTTTGCCGTTTTTGAAGTTAGTGAATGTCTAATTCCACGCGAGCGAACCTGCGGGCGTCCACTACCTATAAATCAAAAAGGAATTAATCACATATACATCCAAGAAAGATCGAATTGAAAAACAGGGATCCAAAGGGGATCGAAGAGAAATCCAAAAGAAATCGAACAGGCGTTGAGTACCGGCGGGATCCGCGGCAGCGCGGCGGGCAGCGCGCGGCGGTAGTAGTCGTCCCGCCCCGCGGGGCTGCGGAGCTGCACCCGGTCCAGCTGCCGCAGGGCGACCACCACGTCGCTGGGGAAACATCATGATTTATTTATTTCTTTATTTAATACACACAAAATTAAATCTAACATTACAGCCTGACCCAATTCCCAACGCGCGGAATAATTTTTACTTGTTCACAAATTAGCGATGCGCGCACACCAGCGCTTTTTTTTTAAAGACAAAGGCACAAAAACAGCCAGTATTACTGATAAAGTAAATTAATATTTTTTTGTTTTTGTTATAGATAAATGATTGTAATTTATTGCCAAAATTAATTAAATTAAACAATTAAATGTTTATTTTTTATATTTTATCTCCCAATGTTAATTTTTCATAAAAAAATGTTGACCACTTTTCTGACATAAAAACTCTCTGTTATGATTGAAAAAAGTACCGTTCGTTTTAGACGGAGCATCTTGATAAACCGTGCGACTTACATTACAATAACGCACAAGTACGTATTGAGCTACATTACGATATTGAAATAAGAGACCCTTTACGAGCAAATGTGTTATAAAACAAACTAGCTTTTACCCGCGGCTTCGCCCGCGTGGTCAAAGGAAATTTACAAAGAGTTGTTTATCATACATGACACATTTGTGGTGGACGAATAGTGACAGTTTCACGATTAAAAGATACTTAGAGGAACCAGAGTTAATGCTGACTGTAGATAAAGTGTACGTACACTGACATACTGAAGCTTTAAGCTAACTTCAATAGAAGTGTGATGGTGAAGATTGATGCAGGATCCACCCATCCTGTGTGATTAGTTTTCCAAATGGGTGTGAATTTTTCTTTTGAAGTGTTTCCAGCCATACACGGCTTGGGACACATAACAGAGCACTATTTTAATACGCTACTGTAGACGATATTATATGTCATTCCATTTGGGGATAGATTATAAAGATTCTGGGCATTGAACACACGCGAACATGCTACATAGGTATAATTGTCCACGGGAGAAGCACGGTTTTTCTAAGTTCACCCCTTACCCGCTACCTTTAATGTTTGCCCTTGCGCTTTGTATAATGGTCATAGCGAAACTAAGCTTAATAGGAAATTGCAGCCTTTTGAATTGGAATGGAACATCTGTGGGAATTATAGGAATTCGTGCGATCATTACATTTTCACCCTTACCTACGCCGGTTAAGATAGTGGTATTAATTAAAAATAAAGCAGTCTAATTATACAAATACTACTCAAAATCCACTTTAAAACTAACTAAAGTACTAACTAAACTAACTATTTAAGGTAAAAAATAAAGCAAATTCAAATTACACAAAAAATTAAACAAAACTACAATACAAAATATTTGTAAAAAAATAATTGTTATTTTAAGCTATAACAACAACAGTCGACAGAACCAATTCAAGAAGCGAACCAAAACCAAAATCAAAGCGTATGTCTTATTCCTTTACCATATTAATTTTATACCAAAACAACTACTTATCCAGCGCAAATTCAAAATTCAATTAAATTTAATAGTTGCGTATGATTTCATTATCTTACATGGTGTAATTTGTTAGCGTGATTCAGAACTTGCAAATGAATTTTACTAACGCCATCTATTAACAATATCCGGAACTAAATATCTAGCCAATGACAAAACATCGATATCTTCCCACGGGGATGTTTTACCGCGGTAAAAAGTAGCCTACGTCACTCTCCACCCTCCTCACTATCTCCACACACAAAAACCATACCGTATAATAGCTTAGTTGCGACGTGAAAGCCGAACAAACAAACAAACAAATACACTTTCACATTTATAATGTGATATACCTAGTATGGATTACAGCATTTCTCGATATTTCAAAGGCTGTGACTACGAACCGTAAGTGGTTTCAGGTATATGAGCTGCATGAGAGAATACAGAATGCATCGAAGAAGAGCGGGCAGGTTTACTACTAGTCCATGGATACATACTCTTCCTTGAAGTAGTCGATGAGCCGCAGCAGCTGCGCGCCGGGGCGCGACGGCGGCGCGCGCGCCAGCATCTGCCGCGTCGCGTCGCGCAGCGAGCCCGGCAGCCGCGGCAGCAGCGCCTCGACGCGCCCCTCCAGCTGCCGGGAGACGAGCCTGCAGTCCTCACCGCCAGCACACAGGGCACACAGGGCGCACAGGGCACACAGGGCGCACAGGGCACACAGGGCGCACAGGGCACACAGGGCGCACAGGGCGCACAGGGCACACAGGGCACACAGGGCGCACAGGGCGCACAGGGCACACAGGGCACACACCCGAACAAGCCTGAGAGCCTCTACCGGCGCGTCGCTTCCCTTGACGACTGATAATATGATATGCCTCACCATACATAGTACTTCGGTTGTACCCAAATACCGTTTTTATTAATATGTAGTCAAAATATGTGTAGGTAACAACTTTACTATAATGTTCGCATTATTTTATTGACTAACAATAATTGTCTTTCATTCACTAGTGGACGCCTGCAGCTTCGCTCGCGTGGAATTAGACGTAACATAACCTAAATATAAAATTTCATTGAAATAATGTAGGTAGTATATACGAAAAACTTTTATACCTACTAACTTTGCACCCCCCTTTTACCGCCCCTTAAGAGATGATTTTCGAAACTCAATAAAAATCCTTCATAGGTTTAGTACGTAGGGTAGGAATTTCATTCGAATAACATCAAAAACGGCAAAGTTTCATACTAACTTTGCACCCCCGTTTTACCCCCTTAGGGGGTGAATTTTCAAAAATCCTTTCTTAGTGCTCCCCTATATCCCTATACGTATAACATAGTGAAAACAATGGATCGAACCGGGTAACATACATAACCGGTAACCTTGGCTTGGCGTATCGAGGATGTAGTTTTATTTAATTGATAGATAATAAATAAATAAAATTGATAAGAACCTTTTCATGTACACTACCAAGTATAAGAATATATTATAAATCTATATATATACAGGGTGGAAAGATCGAATGCCACATGCATGGCAACTACCTTAAATATTGTAAATAGCACATTATTTATAAAGGAGACTTTCCTTTGTTTTTAAAAACAATAAATTCTGCATTTATGGATTTACGAAAAATCGCTTGCCTCATCGGGACTCGAACCGGTCAAAATGTGACAAAAAATAGCATGCCGTATTTTATGATGCAAATTGAAGGGGTTACTGATAAGGTACATTTCTCTCTAAATAACAAATACAATCAAAATAACGGAAGGCCATGAAAACTAACAATTACCTTTTAATTTTGTTTACACCCGTCACGTGAACGCGCAACTAAGATCGGTGATCGAATTCAAGATCAAAAAGTACAATGATGAGCTACACTTATGTTTACATATCAGTTAAGTTGCGTTAAGTAAGTTTATTAAATGAATATTGTTTTTTTTTGTGTTAATTGTTGGTTTTCAATTTTCATGGCCTTCTGCATAATTTGATTGTATTTGTTATTTAGAGAAAAATGAACCTCATCAGTAACCCTTTCAATCTGCATCATAAAATACGGCACGTTATTTTTTTTCACATTTGACCGGTTCGAGTCCCGACTGAGGCAGGCGATTTTTCATAAATCCATAAATGCAGAATTTATTGTTTTTAAAAACAAAGGAAAGTCTCCTTTACACAGAATGTGCTATTTACAATATTTATGGTAGTTGCCATCCATGTGGCATTCGATTCTTCCACCCTGTATATAAAAGGAGAAGGTGACTGACTGACTGACTGACTGACATATCAACGCAGGGCCTAAACTATAAGGGCTAGAAACTTGAAATTTTGCACAGGGGATCCTTTTATAACGTAGGGGTGCAATAAGAAAGGATTTTTGAAAATTCACCCCCTAAGGTGGTAAAACGGGGGTGCAAAGTTAGTATGAAACTTTGCCGTTTTTGAAGTCAAGTGGGCAACCCGAATGCGGGCAGACGTCGTTAATGGGTCTAACTCTACGCGAGCGAAGCTGCGGGCGTCCACTAGTTTACTATATTAGTAGGATTAAGTATTAATTTAGTAAAGTGGAAGAACTTACACAGTCGCTCTGCTTGCGGAAGAGGTTGGGGTTGTTGTTGGCGGCGATGATCGGGTTGCCGCGGTTGAAAATGGTGCACACCACCAGCCCCAGCGAGTAGATATCCGACTGGACGGTGCAGTGCGCGTCGGACTGCACCTCGGGCGCTGCAGGGCCAGGCGGCGCAAACAAACAGCATTAAATATTCTTTATTTCTGTATAGTTTTGTCGCTATTCCTGTCTATTTATTCCACCAAACGAGACAATCGAACTAAACTAATGCAGCTACATCGTGTTGTGGCGTATGGATGGATCGCTAGTGTCAGGATTTCAAGGACGCTTGCGCGCTTCGAAGGGCACGTTGGGTCGCCACCCCGGTCGTCTTCAATCGTAAAATAATCTTTAAGCAAGCGAGTCATCGGAGAGCCGGGGCTGGCTCGAGGACACCCGACACCGGTCGGCCACCGCCCCGCCACCGACCCGCATCCGAGCATCGGATGGGTGATCTGAAACCAATACCATCAATCCTTCCTATTTGGCGAGGGAGAAGTGTAGTCCTGTAGTACCTGTGTAGTCGAGGAGCGGCTGCGCGATGCGCGGCAGCTTCACGGACCACTTCGGCACGGCGATGGGGGCCTGCGGGTCCGCGCCGGGGATGTGTTCTGCGGACAAAGTGTCGGTCACTCGGGCGCCGCAGAGAGCATACACTGCGCACCGGCCTCGCGGTGGGCTGCGGGCCTCGCATGCGGGATCCGCGCCCTGCGAGACCCGGTGCCCCCGGTTAGTTAACATCTACTTTAAAAGCAACGTACGGCAGCAGATTTCGCTTTTAAATATTTTTAGTAGACTTTCAGGCTACATAATTTTTAAACTATCGGTCGACGCTCCATCAGCTCCGTCACTGCCAAATGTCAACGTGAAGGCAGAGGTGTCAGGTAAGTAACGGGTGCCCGGGCTGCGGGCACAGGTTGCGGCGCTCTACCTGGCTCGCTACAGTACTGACCGGAGAACTCCAGGCCGAACACCTTCCAGCTGCCGCGCTCGGTGACCAGGATGTTCTGCGGGCACAGGTTGTGGTGCACCATCTTGGCCGTGTAGTGCAAGAAGTGCAGTGCGTCGATCAGCTGCACACACAAAGTAAAGGTAAAGGTAAAGATTTTTATTCATTTGCTCTCACAGTCTTGTTTACAATAGTCTTATTTATAGTTGTATATTCAAACCATACTTTGTGAGAGCCTGGTGACTGATGTAGGTTTTTGGAACCTGTGGTACAGTTCACCAGCGCCCTCCCGCGGGACGATTTTGTATAATTTCATCGGTACACTCTAGCTAGACTGACAGTTAACTATGATTAACAATATCGGTGAGCAAGATTTAAACAAAAAACATATAAACAACTTAATATTAATTTGTGTGTGAGGAGTGTATGTGAAAAGGTAATGTGTGTGCATGTATAATATAATGATATGAGTGTGTGAGATGCTAATAATTTTAAAGTAAATTGAGAGATAATTCCATATTTTAGTAATCATTTAACTTATTTCTTTATCGTTACATTGATTTAAAAGAACATGTATTGATGTTGGTATTTGATATTCAAGTATGAGATTGTTAATGTAATGATATTATATTATGGATTACTAATAATTCATAACGTCAGATGTCAATATCTAAGATTAATTTAAACCTGTGTATTTATTATAAAATGGTTCATTATTTATGTTATATTTATTTACTGAAAATTGTATTGATTTGAGTAGTGGATTGTGTTTGGAATGTTGTAAGTAATATTATAAATACATAATATTACTTACAATCACAATCACATGTTATTATAGTCAAATTAAATTCAAACTGTTTTTAATAAAATAGTTTAGAACTGTTTTCTTATGATCTGGTCGTTTAGTTTTGATAAGAGAACTTGTATTGAATTGAGTAGCAGCATTTATGTTTAAAAAGCTATAATATAAGTACATTATATTATATAAAATAACATTTAATAGTATTAAAATGTAGTTCAAAGCATTTCGGACAGTATAAGATTATGTAAAAGCAATCCATTATAAATAGGAAATGGTACACGGAAGTGAGGCTATATGAAGAGGCGTGGCAAAAAGAGGTATATAAAGGCTGCCCATGGTGATGCTGCAGGATTCGTCGCAAGTTGAAAAAGTGTTAAAAGAGGACGTCTCGCTGCCTCTGAGTACATACATAATTCAGTCTAAAGTATTAAAGGTCTTAAAGTACTTAAATTGTGAAATAATATTGTATCGACGACAAAGTTAAGTATGGTTTATTAAAATTGTATTTAGTACAATGTACTTTGTTGTTTTAGATCTTTGTGTAATTTCAGAAACAGTAATTGTTGAATATTGTTACGTGTTTGGGTTCGACTGATTTGGAGAGAAAGACCTGCTGACTCAATGAAGACTTTATTGACTAGCACTAACACAAAGCACTAGGTTCAAACACTAAACACTAGGTCCAACACAAAGCACTAGGTCCAAACACTAAACACTAGGTCCAAACACTAAGCACTAACGATGTCCTAGGTCGTAAGCCAAGTCGTAGGTTTCACTTGTATCACTCCGGTATCACTAGTTTTCACTTCGAAGTCGCCTCGAAAGTAGCTCGAACTGAACTAACTCGCGGCGCTCCCCGCGACTATTTATACGTGCCGTCGCGAGTACTAGACGATTCTGGAAAGATACCGCGTGTTCCCGAACACGCGAGAATACAGGCCCACTAACGCCATCTAGTATCGAGTCGGGATATCACGTTGTCTATGCGTTCACTGAGTGGTTCCACCAGCGGCGCTAGATGGCGCTAACTTCCCTGTGCCTTCGTAACACCACTCCCCTCTTAGCGATGCTCGTCCCGAGCATCGTTGTTACTGCCATGGTAACGCGCCAGACGGTCTATGTGTACCACTTTGAATGCTCCTCTTGGTTGCTTTTGAATCCTATAAGTCACATCATTCAGTCGGGTAACCACTTTGTATGGACCGTCCCACTTGGTCTGCAACTTTGGAGATTTTCCTTTCCGGCGAGTTGGGTTATGCAGCCACACCAGTGACCCTTCCTCGAAGCCGCTCGTGTTCGATTTCCGGTCGTATCTGGTTTTCATGCCCTCACTTGACTGTAACCCATTTTCCTGTACCAAGGCGTGTATATAGCGCATTTTTTCCCTTAAATTGCAAACATAGTCTTGTACGGTCTCTGGTCCCTCCGGTGACCCTCCTGTCAATAGATCTACTGGTATTCGTAGTTCTCTACCGTAATTGACATACGCCGGGGTAGCTTTTATGCTCTCATGCTCGGCGGTTCGGTACGACAGAAGGAAGAGTGGTATATACTTGTCCCAATCCTTTTGTTTGTCGTCTACCACTTTCGCCAAATGCCTCTCCAGAGTCTGGTTAAACCTCTCAACCATTCCATCAGACTGTGGATGGTACGCGGTGGTCCTCGTCTTATGCATGCCCAAAATTTTGCACACTTCCTGGAATACTTGCGATTCGAAGTTCCTGCCCTGATCAGAATGGATTTCTAGAGGCACACCAAAGCGACATATCACTTCTTCGACTAACTTAGAAGCGACTGTTGTAGCTTCTTGGTTTGGTATGGCGAACACTTCGGGCCATTTGGTGAAGTAGTCCATGACGACCATAAAATACTTGTTTCCCGATTCCGTTACAGGAAATGGCCCAGCTACGTCAACTGCTATTCGTTCCCACGGTGCACCGACGTTATACAACCGCAGGTTCCCACGGCTCCTGGTCTGTGGTCCTTTTACAGCAGCGCAGGTAGTACATTTGCGGCACCAATCCTGTACATCATCTCGAGAATGCAACCAGTAGAATCGTTCTCGCACTTTTGTTAACGTCCTCTTGACACCTAGATGACCTCCTGATACGCCATCATGTATTTCACGGAGAACATCTGGTACTCTCGTTCTTGGGACAATTATCTGAAGATGGAACTCCCTGCCGTTAGTCTTCTCCCATTTCCGGTAGAGTATTCCGTTTTGAAGTATCAGACTGTCCCATTGCGCCCAGTACGCCTTAGTGACAGCGCCAGTGGGTGCAACCTCGCTCCAGATTGGTTTTACGTCACCCCGTTTCTTCCATGTGATGATGTGCCGAAGGTCTTCATCTCTTTCTTGAGCCTCCCTCATAGCATCGTTCTCCCAGAGACCCAAAGGACCTGTTCTCGTTAATTTTAATGTTACTTCATGAGATTCCTGCTTAACACAATGTTTGCAGTCTTCCGAACACGGCCTTCGTGAGAGTGCGTCAGCATTCCCATGCGTCTTTCCGCTGCGGTGTTCCGTCTCGAAGTCATACTCCTGGAGCTGTTCAATCCATCGAGCTACTTGACCTTCTGGGTTCTTGAATTGCAGTAGCCACTTCAAGGCTGCATGATCAGTTCGCAGTAGAAACGGTCTGCCGATGAGATATTTATTGAAGTGTTGTAGCGTCTTTACAACAGCCAAGAGTTCTCTTCTTGTCACACAGTAGTTTCTCTCTGGCCTGGATAAAGATTTGCTGAAATATGCAATAACAACTTCTCTTTCACCCTGTTTTTGAGATAACACCCCTCCGATGGCCGTGTTGCTTGCATCCGTGTCGACTATAAACCGACCTTCAGTTTGTGGATACCCCAGGATTGGTGTTTCACATAGATGTTTCTTCAGTCTCTGAAAAGAATCTTCACAAGTCTCATCCCAACTAAATTGTCGTTTATCTTCTGTCAGCCGATGTAATGGCTTGGCTATCTCTGAAAATCCCTGAACAAAACGCCTGTAGTATGAGCATAGGCCGAGGAATGCCCGCACTTCGGTTTTGTCCTTAGGGGTAGGCCATTTTTGAACTGCTTCCAGTTTCTCCGGGTCTGTCTGGATTCCATCACTGGAGATAACATGGCCGAGATAATTGACCTTACTCCTGAATAAACGACACTTTTTCGGGTTCAACTTTAATTTGGCTCCCTCTATTTTGGTGAAAACTTGCTCCAAGTTTCGCAAATGGTCCTCGAAGTCACGGCCGACAATGATGACGTCATCTAAGTAGACTAAGCAAGCCTCTCCAACTAAGCCTGCCAGTACACACTCCATGAGTCGCTCAAATGTGGCAGGTGCGTTGCACAATCCGAAGGGCATGACGTTAAATTGCCATAAACCTTTTCCGGTCGAGAAAGCTGTCTTCTCCTTGTCCTTTGGATGAATTTCCACCTGCCAGTATCCAGATTTCAGGTCTAGGGTCGAGAACCATTTCATGCCACTCAAGGTATCCAAAGTGTCGTCGATTCGAGGTAACGGGTAACTGTCCTTCTTAGTGACATCATTGAGACGCCTATAGTCCACACAGAATCTCGTGCTACCATCTTTCTTCTTCACTAATACAACAGGTGAGCACCACGGACTTGCAGACGGTTCAATAATCTTATTCTTTCTCATGTCCTCCAAAAGGCCTTCAACTTCTTTTTCCTTTGCAATTGGTATCCGTCTTGCTCGTTGACGAATTGGTCTCTCGCTTCCGGTATCTATCCTGTGCTGAACCATCGACGTTCTTCCAAGGTCCCCTTCTTGACTGGAGAAGATATTCGCGTAGCGCTGTAAAAACTTCTTAGCTTTCATTTTCTGCGAATAAGTCAGATTACTCTTGCAGTCATCGAGTAGCTCAGTCACTATTCCGTAGTTGTTGCTGTTTGCTGAGTCCGTGCCTGTCATCGAACTACACTTTTTCATCCAGACAACTTCCTCGCACTTTCCAATGACGTCACCTTTGTTCACGCAGATCTCGCGATCACTAAGATTCAAAACCTTGTCCACAGCGTTACTGCTTCCACTAAACACGGTTCTCGCCGTCATCCGTTTTTGCGTCTTGGTAGGTGTGTCTTCGATCAACACGCATCTGTTTGACTTTTTCTTTCCCTGATCCCGCGCAGGGGATGAAGCCCCTTGCTTCTTCAGCTCCTCTATTTGCTTCTCCATCCTTTTCATCCTTGCCATCTGGGTCTCCTTCTGCGGGCAGTTGAGCTGAAGATGGCCCCTCTCACCACACTTGTAGCACATGACTCCATATCTTTTCTTCGTAGGAGCCTTAACCTCCTTGACTTCCTCAGAGACCTAGCGGATCTTATGGGTCTGCCGTATGTCATGGCGAACAGCCTCGACCTCCAAAGCATGCGCCAATGCTTCCTTTAGTGAGGTATGGTGACGAAGCCTCACTGCAGCTCTGACCTCCAGGTCTTTGATTCCGTCGACAAATGCTTGAACAATATTCGTGTTTACCATCTTGGTGTCGGCTCCTGGGTGTGCCTTCCTGACGAGTTTTTCAATTTCCAACGCCCATTGCTGTAGTCCTTCTCCTGAGCGTTGGACTCTGTCACGCAGTTGGGCACGGAACACGTGCTCCAGGTGTCGCTCCCCGTATCTGGATTCAAGTGCCTCCATCAGGTCTTGGAACCCATTTCCTGTATGTGGCAGTGCTTCTAGGACCGACAAAGCTTGCCCTCTGAGCGCAACAGTGAGAGCGGTCAGGCATTGTTCTTCCGTCCATCCGTTGGCAGTAGCAACAATCTGGAACTGCCTACGATAAGCGTACCAAGAAGTAGTGCCGTCGTATGGTGGCACTTTTACTCTTGGTCCTTGCACCACTCCGGTAGTTCCACTAGACATCGCAACTCCCATGGTTTCAAGCCGCACTACTTTCTTTTGTAGTTCAGCGAGGCCGGTTTTCACATTTTCCACATCCAATCCCAACCCGGTAACTCGTTGCTCCACTACGTCGAAATCCTTTCGAAGCTTAATCACCGTGTCACTAACATCATTTATAGCCCCAAGCACTTTTTCTTGGAGGTCTTTTTGTTGCTCTTGTAAAGCGCCGAGCTTGCGCTCTTGTGACTCCTGCAAAGCACCGAGCTTGCGTTCTTGTGACTCTTGCAAAGCACCGAGCTTGTGTTCTTGTGCCTCTTGCAAAGCACCGAGCTTGCGTTCTTGTGACTCTTGCAAAGCACCGAGCTTGCGTTCTTGTGACTCTTGTAAAGCACCGAAATTGCGATCTTGTGATTCCTTCATTTCCCGAATTAATACAAACAAACTCCCTAATTGAAGAGGGGCTGTAGAAGCTTCGGTGTCACTGGTGGGCGTGGCCTGTTCAGTGGGCGGGGCCTGGTAGGCGGGGCCACTGGGCGGGGCTTGGCCCACAGTGAGCGGAGCTTGGTCCCCAGTTGTGGCCTCCGCAGCTCGTTGTGCCCTTGTCCTGACGCCCTCCTGTAAGTCCTCTCTCGGAGTCAATGGCATCTCCAAATCCCACTTCTGACACCAGTTGTTACGTGTTTGGGTTCGACTGATTTGGAGAGAAAGACCTGCTGACTCAATGAAGACTTTATTGACTAGCACTAACACAAAGCACTAGGTTCAAACACTAAACACTAGGTCCAACACAAAGCACTAGGTCCAAATACTAAACACTAGGTCCAAACACTAAGCACTAACGATGTCCTAGGTCGTAAGCCAAGTCGTAGGTTTCACTTGTATCACTCCGGTATCACTAGTTTTCACTTCGAAGTCGCCTCGAAAGTAGCTCGAACTGAACTAACTCGCGGCGCTCCCCGCGACTATTTATACGTGCCGTCGCGAGTACTAGACGATTCTGGAAAGATACCGCGTGTTCCCGAACACGCGAGAATACAGGCCCACTAACGCCATCTAGTATCGAGTCGGGATATCACGTTGTCTATGCGTTCACTGAGTGGTTCCACCAGCGGCGCTAGATGGCGCTAACTTCCCTGTGCCTTCGTAACAATATATTAATATGTTAGAAATGATTAATCCAGTTTGTTGTGTTGAACAACCTAAAACCTGACTGTGTATAACCTAACTAAAGAATTAATTAATGTTTCAGTAGGTATATTTGGTTAACCATTTTGTTGTAAATAAGCTTATCTAATTGTTAATGTTGAAAAGAGTTCCTACCGAGTTTCTTGCTGTGTTCTTCTCGGTAGCAATAACTTTGTGAACCAGCGGTAGATAAAAAGATGAAATATATTAAATTATTAGTATGGATGTAAGGTCCTAGAAAATAATAGAATTTAAGCGACATCGATGTCATAATCGGCACTGAGGCGCATATTATATCCTTTCGGCGAATATCTTTAAGAGCTTGTGGGGTATACTTTATTTCAGAGTGTTTTTTTAGTATAGTTTGGAGTATAAATGTTTGGCGAACTGTAAGTACACCCCACCTCTTATAGAGGTCAGCAGTAGGATAGCGAAATGGAAGCCCTAGAGCAACTTTGAGTATGGCACGCTGTGCTCTCTCGTCTTCAATCAGGTGGGACTTGGCCGCTCCGCCCCAGGATGTGACGCAATAGTCTATTAGTGATTGACACAGGGCAAAATATATCATCTTTAATATTTTAAAATCTGCCACATGCCGCATGTTTTTGAAAATGTAAATAAGTTTACGAAGCCTGGTAACTAAGGAATCTATATTTTGTTTAAAATTAAGAGTTTGGTCAATAAAAACTCCTAGGTATTTAGTCGCTGCTGTACGTTCCAGAGAGGGGCACGAACAGGGGTCGGTTCGTAAGTTACATATATGAGCCCTAACAGAGAGAGAAGCATCAGGGAGTAAGTTTGAGCGTTGAGCAAACGCCATCAATTTAGTTTTTCCGACATTCAACGTTAATAAATTACAGTTTAGCCAGTCTTTTACAATAATAAAGCCTTCCTGTGCAATGTTGAAAACTTCCTCCCAGCTGTTTCCCCTGAAAAATAAAGCAGTATCATGTGCAAATGTAAATATTTTCCCGTTTTTTAGCTGCGTGAAAGTGAATGAAAGACTCACTCAAACCCAAATTATTTATTTTCGATCTAAATTTTAATAACATTTATTAATAGTAGGAAGCTAGGTATTTTGATGTAAAACATCTATAGCCGCCCGTAAAACTGATTTCTGGCGTGGCGACGCATGCCGTGGCGACGGGTCGCCAGGTCGCCACGCTATATGATGGTATATGTCGTTAAGCCATCTCTCTCACTACACTGAGCTCGGATACCTATAGTATATACTCCGTAGTGTATTTTTTGTGTTTGTTTTTTGTATTTTTTTTTTGTTGTTTTGTTTTTTGTTTTGTTTTTTTGTTTTTTTTTTTTTTATCACCTTAATTATTTTTTGTTTTCTTATATGTTTTACTTCCTGTAATAATCTGTACTTTTAATAAATAAATAATAATAAATATCTTGGACATTCTCACACACGGCCTGACCCCGAAGTAGGCGCGAGCCTGTGTTATGGGTGTCAGAGACTGATATACATACATAGATATTTTTAAATACATACTTAAATAGATAATATTGACATCCAGACACAGAACAAATACAAGTGTTCGTCACACGAATATTTGTCCTGAATGGGATTCGAACCCACGACCTTTGGCGCAACAGACAGGGTCACTACCGATTGCGCCAACGGACCTGCCAAATATATTGCAATTTTGTGGATATTAGATACTTGTACAAAATAATTTCGATGTTTCACATCTGCCAGGCGTCCCGTGACGGCTCACATTTTTTTTATCTGTGAGAGTACAACTGATAATGACTAAGACACAAAAAATAAAAATAAAAAAATGGCTTAATTCACAAAGAAAACATTTTTTTTAATAGTTAGGTTGAAAATTTTAAAATATATGGAAAAAGAAATCATATCTCGTAAACTACCGAAAATCGCAGAACATACATAGGGTATTTCAGAGTACCCCCAGATGTCAGCAATACAAAAAAAATTTTTGGACGTCACCGTTTGGGCCGATCTGGATATATACGAGTATAATGTTTAAGGAAAATCTCAGGAACCATTAACATATAGATGAGAAACAAAATAAAATAGTTGGAGCTGGAGGTGGAGTGGTCGCTCACCCCAAACAAGCTATAACATATCTCGCTGTCCCCCAGCTCTTGGGGGCAGGGGAGCGGCGCTGGCGGCCGGGGCGGCGTGCTGCGCGGCGGCGCCGGCGGGGACGGCTGCACCGGCTCCGGCTCGTCCTCCCGCAGCGGGCAGCCCGCCTGCAACCGGCGCTCGGGTCAGCCACTACACTACGCCACTACACTTCATCTGCAAAATCTATTCGACGAAGAGGAGGAGTTTTTGGAGTATTTTATGTCGGTTACTTAAAAAGTTTCATGTAGCGTCCATAGCCCAATGGCTCGGTTCGATTCAATGTGATCGAAAGAGTTAAGCGACGACGGGCCCGGTCGGTTTGTGGATGGGTGACCGCTAGTGGCAAAAATTTCATGGACGCTACCGTGCTTCGGAGGGCACGCAAAGCCGTCGGTCCCGGTTGTTTTCAATGTTGGAAACAGTCGTTAAGCCTTGTCGAAGACCTTCGGGTGGCTTGAGAAGATTCGACACTGGGTTGGCCACTAACCCCTCCACCAATCCGCATTGGAGCAGCGTGGTGGAGTATGCTCTAGATCAGGGTTGTTGCTGATGTAGGTTTTTTCAATATCAGCTGATGCTGATGCTGATGCTGATTTTTTAAATTAATATCAGCTGATGCTGATGCTGATGCTGATTTTATTGAAACATGAAATTGAAACTATGAAGTTGTTGGTAAAAGTGATAACTTTATTAAGGTAAAGTCACCTAATTCCGTGGGGTTCCAAAAGTGGCACCATATTCCGAGGTATTTACAAAATCCGTGTTTTCGGCCAAATTACAAGTTCATTTTGCTTGCAACTAACATTATTCAATAAATAATTTATCTCTTCATATTTGTACATGAAAAAAATTGCTTTAGTATGAGAACATTTTAAAATAAACGATAAGTTTTTCGCAAGCAGCCGACTCGAATGCTTGCTTCATACATTCTGGACCTTACGCACGTGAATTATACGTTTCTCTAAATAGTGTTTTACATTGTAGTTTTACACTGTGCGAGTGTTTGTTTTGGTTTCAAATTTCGAAAGCAGTTTTTATGATTACGTTCTTAAGATTTTAGATCTGATCTAATGCAATCAATTTTGAGTTGATTTATTTAATATGAAAAAATGTATTACTTTTTAGTACTCAGAATTAGAAAACTTGATTTAGTAATTAAAAAGCTATTCCGATGTATTTAAGTCGGAATAAGGTTATATGAAACCACAAGTCCGCGGTATCGGTATACGTTAAATAGAGAGTGTTCAGTATTTTACACAGCTTATTAGGAAACATATTATGTAAGGTTTTAGTAACTTAAATAATCTTATGTGATAAAATTATTGTTGGTAATTTCTATGTTGATTTTGATATTTTTTATATTACGTTCTTATAAGTTAAGTGATTTTATTTACAATTAAAAACCGTGAACATTTCATTAATCATCACAAAGAACAGACTGAAATAAATAGATTTTTATAGATAGATTGACTTTTGAACATCATTCTCACCCACCTTTTCCTTTGTATTTTGTACACTCGGAATTAGGACCCAAATGCCTCGGAATTAGGATTTTTACCTCGGAATTAGGCGCTTCGCACTTTTTCTCGTTTTTATTTAATTTTACATTTTTAATCAACTTTTATTGTGAAACAGTGAACATATTTCAACTAATAACTTTGGATAAAACTATTAATTACAACACATAAAGGAAATATAAATGCTTAATATTCTATGTTCTTTCTAGTTATCGTGAAAATACCGCGGAATTAGGTGACTTTACCTTAGGCATTTTAAATAAAAGGGAAATTATATTAATACTGTGAAAAAATGCGTTAAAATGATTCAAATTTGTGTACGTTTACTAACATTCGAACGAACAAGTGAAGTTCGCTCGAAGAACGACTGACAATTTTACGACCTTTAATTGGTCAAAAACCCACGCCGTCATAGCTAAGCCCCGCCTTCAACGGTCATGTCACGACTGGAATATCAGCAATAAAATCAGCATTGATTAATGCGGATGCTGATGCTGATGCTGATGTTGAAACCAATGCTGATAATCAGCTGATGCTGATGCTGATGCTGATATTCGCAACAACCCTGCTCTAGATCTAGACCTTCCGCAGCTGCGTCTGTGGGGGAGACCCGTGCCCAGCAGTGGAACGTCTATGGGTCGCAGCGAAACTTAAAAAGTTTAGTTTATTAAATTAATTAATTTCATTCTTAATTACTCGCCGACCCTAACTCTGCTGGACAACTACTTAAATTGTACTATTATGTATTCTGTGCTTAAACTAAGAAGACCAAACATCGCGATCTTGTGTAAGCTTTCAAACAAAAAAAACAGATCTTAATTTTATCGATCTATTCGTTTAGGAGCTACCTCCTTTATCTGTTCTGTGGGAGCTACGATGCCACCAAACACACAGACACACAGACCAGACACGTCAAACTTTTATTACGCCTCTTTTTGCAGTGAGGGCTAAAAATACCTAAATCGAAAGTTTTTATATACGTATAAGTTATAAGTATACTCTAAATACGAAACCGAAAACGATGTCCGATTCCAGGTAGCAATGCTACGGCAATACATCCCGGATCAGAGCCGCCCGGCATTAGCGAAAGGCAAGCGAGAAATAAATGAAAAGTTTTTTAAAACACTTTAATATTACAGATAAATCGCTTGTTTATACTTGTAAAATACTTAGCAGCTATCAAGGACTTTAGTATCGCAACATTCGAGCACTTTCCGAGAACTTCTACACCGATAAGTTGATACTTTGTTTTGTAATGAATTTCCTTACTTAGAATATTTTCTGTATATTTTGTGTCATTATTTGTCAAGTTGGAGTTATAAAACTGAGATTAAATCCAGAAATTCTTACCGAAAGCGAGCGCCGTTCAAGCCATGGAGCAACAAACTGCTGAGCGGTCTCTTATCTCGTCAAAGGATTCATTTTCAAGTTGAATCCGTCCGTTAGCACTTCTGTGCTAGTGGCCTTTATACACACCGAAAGCAACACCATTAGCAAACATAGGCACCAACTGCGGTTCCGAGCGGATGCTGTGCAGGCTGGCGACGATGGGCTCGGCGGCGAAAGCGAGAGTGTCGACGCTCTCCTCCAGCTGGTGCACGACGGCCAGCAGCCTGGGGTGCCGCCAGCGCTCCAGCAGGCCGACGGAGTAGCAGATGCGTAGCGGTCACCTTGTAAGCCAGGATATTGTGGAGGCTGGCAACGATGGGCTCGGAGGCGAAGGCGAGAGTGTCGACGCTCTCCTCCAGGTGGTGCACGATGTGCAGCCGCTTGGGGTGCCACCAGCGCTCCAGCAGGCCGACGGAGTAGCGGATGCGCTCGAGGATATACTTCTTGCGCTCCTCCTTCATCTTGACCTGATCGATCTCGGAGCGCTTGTCTAGTATGAAGACCGACACCTCCTGCAACAACATACGTCGCGTGAGCCATGGTTGTGCCGGCGGGCGAGGGTCACAGCGGTTAGCAGGCGGCAGACAATATGATACAGGACATTATTGAATTAAAATTTCTTTACGCACGTGACAGTATTTAGTAGTAGGTTATTTAAGTGTTTTTGAAGACAATTCTCAAAGAAGTTATTACTGTTTATTAAAATCAAAGAATCTAAATCGATCTGCTCAGAATTAGCACAATATACCTTTGGTTACAATATTAATAATTTTAATGTAAGTAGGTATACAAGTTTTTCGTATTTACCTACATTATTTCAATGAAATTTTATATTTAGACATAGACATAGACAAAAATTTATTTCGACATACAACATACAAGACATGTGAAACAATACAATTTTAATTATGTAAAAAAATTTGCGATGCCGAAATGGGACGCCCTCAGCAAATGGCCGTGGCATTTAGGTTATTAGTTCCTAATAATTATTATTTGAAGGGGGTGGCAACGTAGGGGAGCACTAAGAAAGGATTTTTGAAAAGTCACACCCTAAGGGGGTAAAACGGGGGTCCAAAGTCATTATGAAACTAATTCTAATTCCACGCGAGCGAAGCTGCGGGCGTCCACTAGTATATATATATCTCAGTCAGTAGTTCGTTTGCGAGTTTGCTCGCGTTACGCGAACGGTGATTTCTTGATTATTTCGTAAAATTATATCATAAACACGTATCTTATATCTCATACCTTAAGCCTATTGTCTCATTCCGAGCATGAACGGAGGCAGGGGCTGCCACCCTAGCCAAGGACAGATGATATTTACTTCTTCATCTTATAACATAATTTGATACGTTTTAGAAACATCTCCTTTGGGCTCCGGATCTCAAGACGTATAAACCGCCTATGACTGGCGCGTGCCGGGCAGCGCGACTGAATGTATATAACGAGCACCGTGGCAGCTTCGTCTGCATTCGGCAAGGAGACCCCACGCCCGGCAAGGGGACCCCACGCCCGGCAAGGGGACCCCACGCCCGGCAAGGGGACCCCACGCGCGGCATTAGGAAGACGTCGGTATAGCTTATTATCATGGGCGCACGAGGCCATTCCTTGAACGCCACGACCTGTGTAGATGGCACTGCGAGCACTGCGGGCACTGCGGGCACTGCGAGCACTGCGGGCACTGCGGGCACTGCGGGCACTGCGGGCACTGCGGGCAGTCGCTGCTCAGCGGATCACACGCGAGCGACGCGAGACTTCTTTTCTTCTTGTGTAATGTTGAGTACTACTGGTACTACTCATCTGCTCCTTACGATCATGTCTTTCAATTTGACTATGGGAGAGTTTTCGGGCGAAAGAGATGTTATCATTAGATATTTTGTTAAGTGAGCTTGCTATACCACAGTGGAACAGTGTGGCCCATGCCTCGATGTCTCCCAGGGGGGCGGGTGGCGCGGCCGGCGCGCGTTTCATTATTATTTATATGTAACAACACACGTAATAAGTTATGAAATATGAACTTTAATCGGGATGAAATGCAGTCAGGTAAATTAAATTAAACTGTTTTTTAAAAGTTTTTCATTTGCCACAAAAGTATTGAACACCGAAAAAGAGAGAATCGGCATCGAGTTCATTCAACGTTTATTTTCTCACCCGCCGCCTGTAAGACAATGAATACAGACAATTTCTCTCGATGTCAGCCACATGTGCGCTACCTTTGACGCTAGGACTATGATCGTCTCTCGAAAAGTGTGACCGAAAACCAGAACTTTCCGACCGGAACAGAATGCTTTTAAATTAATTCACGGCAGGAAATATGGGAAATATGGTCGGCGCCGTACGCCGCGGCAGGCACACAGCCGCACAGGCACTGCCTGCTGCCTGCTCGCTGTAAACAGAACACGTATTGTCTCCGCGAGCGACAAATAGTTTACAACTACAAGTTGGTCCAGAGCTAGTGGCGCCGCGCCGCTCGCGTGCAATTAGACAACAGTTGCCGCTCCGCCGACTACTGTACCCGCGCGGCGTGCGGCCGTGTACCGACATATTCTATACTTTTATTCATTTAATTGTAAACTTTTGTTGCTTCATAATGTATTAAGCAATTTTAATCTCAACAGTTTTTCATGTTAAGTAAATAAATAATTTTCTTCGACTTCAATTTAGTTGAAACATTCCTCCCATTTGTAACTTAGTGGATTAAACTTCGACCGTGCTTCGGAGGGCACGTGAAGCCGTCGGTCCCGGTTGTTTTCAATGCTGGAAACAGACGTTAAGCCTTGTCGAAGACCTTCGGGTGGCTTGAGAACATTCGACGCTGGGTTGGCCACCTAACCCCTCCACCGATCCGCATTGGAGCAGCGTGGTGGAGTATGCTCTAGACCTCCCGCAGCATAGTCTGCGGGGGAGACCCGTGCCCAGCAGTGGGACGTCTATGTGTCTATGGGTCGCAGCGAGCTCAATTTGTATCGGAGAACACACATAATTGATGTATCGTTCTTCTTAAATCCAGGACGGCAACACCCTTGGCTTAGGATGTAATTTTCTCAATAACTATATAGTGGCATACTGACTGTGGCGTATTGACTGCCCGAAGAGCTGAGCGGTTCAGTAATTTGAGATGGAGACATAAATTCGTTTATGTATTAGTATTAATAGTAGTAGTAGTTAATTCTTGCTCCGGTGTGCATTATACTATGCAAAAAAAATAATTCTACAGTAATTTTGAAAGTAATTAGTTTATAGATCCCGCTCGAAAGCCAGTCAATTGCATGCTGCCTGCCCTTGGCGACTGACAGCCGCGGACAGGCCCCGAGTGCCCCCGAGTGCCCCCGAGTGCCCCCGAGTGCCCCCGAGTGCCCCCGAGGCGGCCGAGGCGCGGCGCGGGAGAGGTGCCGTGTGGTACAGCGCTGCAGCGCTGCCAGATTTTTTTTTGCCAAGTCGGGATTTTGGAACATTCTGAGTGAAAAAAGCGGGATTCTTTCGTCGAAAGCGGGACATAGTAAAAAAACATGTATTATTAAGTTTTTAAAAATATATCTATCTTTTAATTTGTATTGAAATTACGTTATCAAGGAAGATATTGGAATCAAAGATCGACAAAGTGAACGCGAAGCCAGCTTCCAGGTACTAACGTGCGTTGTACACCTGTACTGGGTAAGTAGGGTTCGATTAATAATAATTAACGATGTACGGGCATGCTATGAGTCTGTCCAATGTCTTCAGTGGACTATCATCCACAGTGGAGAGGCTGCGCCTGCCATCTGATCACAACGAACGTACAGACGGACGACCGCCTTAAATAAATGCAGTATAGGTATAGGCCAGTCGCGTAGTCCTATAACTATATGTATAGAGCCATCGAGTTGCATACAGATAGTCGGGCAGTCTCTGGCTGGCCTGAACTATATGTATAGAGCCATCGAGTTGCATACAGATAGTCGGGCAGTCTCTGGCTGGCCTGAACTATATGTATAGAGCCATCGAGTTGCATACAGATAGTCGGGCAGTCTCTGGCTGGCCTGAACTATATGTATAGAGCCATCGAGTTGCATACAGATAGTCGGGCAGTCTCTGGCTGGCCTGAACTATATGTATAGAGCCATCGAGTTGCATACAGATAGTCGGGCAGTCTCTGGCTGGCCTGAACTATATGTATAGAGCCATCGAGTTGCATACAGATAGTCGGGCAGTCTCTGGCTGGCCTGAACTATATGTATAGAGCCATCGAGTTGCATACAGATAGTCGGGCAGTCTCTGGCTGGCCTGAACTCGCACCTGCTGGCGTTTATCAGAACTAAACTAAGCTGTACTCAGCGAGGTCTGTTCTGTCTGTCTGTTGGGGACTGCTTAATTACATGTCTACGTGCGAGCTTGGAAATGATACATCTGAGATGTGCGCCCTCGTAATTGTATCTCAACATGGTGCGACGTGCAACATTTCAATATTCAACAATGGTTTAATTAACTAGAGCACGCTTGATGAACACACGAGGTACCAATAATAGATTATAGCATGGAATAATTGTATTGCAGAGTTACACTACCTTTGACATATGTAGCTACAGACTATAGATACATATGATAGATAGATTTACTATCTATGTTGCAGCGCTAACCTGCGAATGGTCTGCACTGACTGTTGGGACGATACGAGCCAACGGCGCTGCTTTTCAGTGCAGGCCATATTTGAAGTTCAATTCAATTCGATCAGTCGGCGACCTAATACAATGAAAAAATAAATTGATTTTGGTTTTTAAAAAACAAAACAAAACAAAAAACTAGATAGCTACAACTCATGGATGCCCCACTGTTGGGCTTCAACGCTAAGACCGCTGTAGGTACAACCTTCTATGCTGGGCTTTGAAATATGAAATGTTGGCCATAGATTTATCGTGTGAATTCCTCACGTCAATATTAAAAACAACGGAGTCTAGTCCGTGGAGGTGTTCTCTCGAGCTTTTATTAATATTTTTTGCTGCATTCCTCCATCCTTATCTAAACTATTTGATATACTCGTAGGTAGTTACAGCAGGAATGCTCTCACCTCACTTATATGAGAAAGCGTGCGAGTAATAATGTTTGTTTATAGAATATATGAATAGAATAGACGACCTGAAGAAGACGGCGGGAAACCGCTGGTTTCAGAAGGCACAGGACCGGTCGGAGTGGTGTCGTTTAGGAGAGGCCTATGTCCAGCAGTGGACCTCAAAAGGCTGATGGATGGATGGATAGAATAAATATAAGTTTGCATTTTTTGAAGTAAAACTTCTTTATTAAACTATTAATTTATTTTAATGAAACGAGTACTCTTTACTTTTGGAACGAAGTTCCTTATCGCGCGTTGGTGGTAGAACCTGTATACGGTGCGATTGCTGTTGTTTTGAATAGCTAGGTGGTAGAACCTGTATACGGTGCGCTTGCTGCTTGTTTTGAATAGCTAGGTGGTAGAACCTATTTACGGTGCGCTTGCTGTTTTATTTTGAATATCTAGGTGGTAGAACCTGTATACGGTGCGCTTGCTGCTTGTTTTGAATAGCTAGGTGGTTGACTGACTGACTGACTGACTGACTGACTGACTCACTTACTGACTGACTGACTTGACAGACTTGACCGACTTGACCGAATTGACCGACTTGACCGACCGACCGACCGACCGACCGACCGACCGACCGACTGACTGACTGACAGAACGCGGGCAGACGTCGTTAATGGGTCTAATTTTACGCGAGCGAAGCTGCGGGCGTCCACTAGTAACTTCAACTTCAAAAAATCAAGTACCTGATAAGTTTTACTTCAATCGCGCGTAAAGGTTACACGCACACACTTTTTTATTTGGTCCCGCTTCTGTCGCGAGGCTGAAGGTCTACTGAGAAGGTGGCCCCGCCGCCCCGCCGGTGGGTATACACTTGAAACCTAATCTGGCAGCACTGGGGCGAGCGACCGCGATGACGATATAAGAAGCAATTCCTACTTACTATATTATATTTCCTATTTGTATTGCACTCGAGCGCGTATCATGAAGACAGCCAGGGATTGTCCAATCTTACATCCTTTAAACGAGGAGCGAATCGATGCTGGGGTTCGCGAGAGTACGGGGCTGTGCACCTTGTCTAGTACAGGTACTGCTGGCTCCGCGCTGCCAGAAGGGTACAGACTGAGTGTCGGTTGACTCCCTGCTCCCACCTGCTCCCACCTGCTCCCACCGGCTCCCACCTGCGCTCGATGATAATCATGATATCTTTCGTCCCACGACGGTGTGCCGAGCCCGTCGCGCGGCGCCGAGGGC
This sequence comes from Carterocephalus palaemon, assembly GCA_944567765.1. Taxonomy (NCBI): domain Eukaryota; kingdom Metazoa; phylum Arthropoda; class Insecta; order Lepidoptera; family Hesperiidae; genus Carterocephalus; species Carterocephalus palaemon. The sequence goes on from OX155637.1 coordinate 117,538, forward strand.
CCCCGCTGGAGCCCCGCGGGTTTAGATTGTTACATTATTTCGCAGATTAATATTTAGTACTCAAGTGATGCATGTTAATGGTGTGTGGTTCTCTGTAAGTGGCGCCGTCGCCGCCGCCGCAGCACAGCCCGCTGCCACCGCGAGTATGTTAGCGATCAATTATCCATAACTATGTTGCGAGCTCACCCCCGTATTCACAGACGATACTATGAGGTCTCACAGTACTCGCGAGCGCATAGGCTCATTCAAACCAATTCATAAACAATACTTAGGTGAAATCCGCTACTGTGCGTCTGTCCAAAGGGACGCACAGTTAAAAATAGCTACTGCAAGGCTATTCTGTAACAACGTTTTCGAATCTCGACAGCTGAATCCGCGGTGAGTTTGCAAATTGGTATTCTATAAAACTCGATAGTGCAGGTGGCGCCGCACTGTAGAAAGCGGCGGTGAGATAAACTACATCTTCGGGCTAATTTGACATTATGAAGTGATATTTGGTATTCGGTAAGGGAATTAGAGGCATCGATCGTCGAACTACGTCACCTTCGAAGCTCGTGTCCTCTTGTCAAACAAAAAGTTAATCAAGAGCTAGCGAGTTCTCTTGGGAAATAAAGATTTTAAGGTGTATTATATTATATTGATGTAAAAATAAGTTATTTTTGATACATATATTAGTCATTACTAATTATTACCTACCATGGCTCGTTGATTCAACTCGAAAGAGTTGATCGATATGGTATTAGAAGATATAAAATATATTATGATAGCACCTCCGCATCAAAGACGTAGATTATCAGCCAAAGTAAAGGTTAGTAAAGCTTTTTTCCTTTTATTACCTAACTTTCCCTACTAGATCTCGATTTAGTACGTAGGTTATTATATTGGACTGTCTTAGCATTATTTTTTTAATGTAATATTATAGATATGATTTATTATATAATATTAATACAGTATAATTGATTTGTAATGATTCATTGTATCATTTCAGGGGATTCTGGATATGCACAGCGGTCATAGGTATTTGATGGAACAAGGGTTACCTGAAGCGCAGTATAATAAATTGCTACAGCACGTAATACAGTTGAGAGAGCTATGATGGTGCACAGAGCGCTGCATTACCATCCAGATATAGTGGCAAAAATTGTGATAGCAGGTTGTGTGTTTCACAATACTTGTAATCGTGCAGGGCTACCTTCAACAATGGACAGACATGAGCAGAAACTTGAGGCACAGTTCCGCACTGCAGCAAGAGGACGTGCCTCTGGGAATGAAACTGTGTCTAGAGAAAGTGCCATGGGATTGTCTATTAGACAAGGCATTATAAACGCCTTATCTAATAGACACGTACTACAAATTAAAATAAAAGAATTTGTTCTTATAATCAATAAAAACATCTTTTTTATTTTTTAATGCATCTGTTAATGATTTCAATCCCTCTCCACTGGCGAGCAGCGCCTAGGTTGTAGGTACACGAATCTCTTTTCCTCTCATGATATTATGGCTTCGTAAAGCAGCGAAATGTAGCGTCCATAGCTCAATGGCTCTCGACGATCCAATGTGATCGAAAGAGTTAAGCAACGACGGGCGCGGTCGGTTTGTGGATGGGTGACCGCTAGTGGCAAAATTTCATGGACGCTACCGGTTGTTTTCAATGGTGGAAACAGTCGTTTAGCCTTGTCGAAGACCTTCGGGTGGCTTGAGAACATTCGACATGGTTTGGCCACTAACCCCTCCACCAATCAGCATTGGAGCAGCGTGGTGGAATATGCTTTAGACCTCCCACAGCTATGTCTGTGGGGGATACCCGTGCCCAGCAGTGGGACGTCTATGGGTCGCCGCGCAAAGCAGCGAATTGCGCGGTCTATCTCAATCCGCTGTTCTTCTATACCAAATTTAACATTTATTTATTTATTTATTTATGTACACACATTACAGTGAAAAATCTTAAATATTAAAAGATATGTAAAAGGGTACTACTTATTTCAAAGTGAAATGTCTTCCAGTAGACCCGTTGGTGGAGCAGTCATTATGAGAGGCAAACAACATTATAATACCTAACTAGTTAATTTAAAAATTGTTTGTTTATATCCTAAAACAAAACTTATCATGCGAAATTCGAAATAACTGGCGCTCGGCATGTAAACAAACAACGCAATTTTTATTTTTATTTTAGGCAAAGAACCGTCGTCATACAGCCTATGTAAATGTTATTTAACTATTTTGTCGTTAAAAATTCAGATTTATTTTTTAAAGTCTACATTTCTTAGTAATAAAACAATAAATCATAGAATTTATATGAAATTTGTACGTGTTTTCCTGAAAGAAGGATAAAATATTTTACCGATTCGTTTATCCATACTGAGGCCATCTCTAGACGTGCGAACTTCGAATTCGAAACTCACTTCACTTCGCAAGTGGGTGTCAGGTGTATATAGAATTGCAATTCAGTGACATGTGAGTTCGCTTTCGAAGTGAGCTATCTCACTTGAGTGACCTTCGATTTCGAGTTCATATTTTACAGAATAGCCTTGCTGAGCTACTTTAACGACCGCATAGCGTCGAATTGTTTTGTCATTTACGTCAAAGTTGAAAGATCAAGGAAGGGTGGTTGTTGCACGTTGGATAAATTAGAGGTTATTCTTACAAAATTGTAAAGGAAAAAGGAGTTTACTGATCTGTATTATTATTATTATTATTATTATTATTAACTCTTTATTGCACACCAAGACATAAAAGAACAATTACATGTAATAAGGACTAAAAACTACGTAGGTACAATAGGTGGTCTTATCGCTAACTAGCGATTTCTTCCAGGCAACCTTGGGCTGAGGAGTTAGAGAAAGAGTTTAAATATGGTAGGGTGCACAAGAATAAATTAGGAAATATATAAGCAAGATACAGGAAAGCAAGAAAAGCATATTGATAACGAGTAGAGCGAGATCCCAGTGCCGCCAGACGTTACTTATTTTCTCACAAACAATTTATATGCGATAAGCTAGTGTTAGTACATACTTTGAGCGTGTGCATACTCGCTAGCTTCGGTAGACGGCCAATTCATTGGTATCAGACGCTGAAAATCGAAAATTTCAGTCCCAACTTTTCTTATTTTCTCATGGCTGATTTTCACATATGTTTTAGTTAGTTATGTTACAAATTAATAATAACTATTGCCAGACACCTTCCGTCGGCCCTTACCCTTGCCAGACGCCTTAAAGATCCAGAAAAAATGATGTAAGTTTACTTATTTTCTCAAGCTTGATTTTTATGCACGACACTTGGGGAACTATTTCAACACTGTTAGTCAGCAGCCAGACCAATTGGATGGGCCAAACGTCCAGCCAGACACATATAAAGTGCCGCTAGGTATAGAGCGTGAGGTCATTATTTGTACGATTGAGAGTGACAAATTAAAGTCTCAGTACTGATTTTAACATATGTTTTAGTTAGTTATGTTACAAATTAATAATAACTATTGCCAGACACCTTCCGTCGGCCCTTACCCTTGCCAGACGCCTTAAAGATCCAGAAAAAATGATGTTAGTTTACTTATTTTCTCAAGCTTGATTTTTATGCACGACACTTGGTGAACTATTTCAACACTGTTAGTCAGCAGCCAGACCAATCGGATGGGCCAAACGTCCAGCCAGACACATATAAAGTGCCGCTAGGTATAGAGCGTGAGGTCATTATTTGTACGATTGAGAGTGACAAATTAAAGTCTCAGTACTGATTTTAACATATGTTTTAGTTAGTTATGTTACAAATTAATAATAACTATTGCCAGACACCTTCCGTCGGCCCTTACCCTTGCCAGACGCCTTAAAGATCCAGAAAAAATGATGTAAGTTTACTTATTTTCTCAAGCTTGATTTTTATGCACGACACTTGGGGAACTATTTCAACACTGTTAGTCAGCAGCCAGACCAATTGGATGGGCCAAACGTCCAGCCAGACACATATAAAGTGCCGCTAGGTATAGAGCGTGAGGTCATTATTTGTACGATTGAGAGTGACAAATTAAAGTCTCAGTACTGATTTTAACATATGTTTTAGTTAGTTATGTTACAAATTAATAATAACTATTGCCAGACACCTTCCGTCGGCCCTTACCCTTGCCAGACGCCTTAAAGATCCAGAAAAAATGATGTTAGTTTACTTATTTTCTCAAGCTTGATTTTTATGCACGACACTTGGGGAACTATTTCAACACTGTTAATCAGCAGCCAGACCAATCGGATGGGCCAAACGTCCAGCCAGACACATATAAAGTGCCGCTAGGTATAGAGCGTGAGGTCATTATTTGTACGATTGAGAGTGACAAATTAAAGTCTCAGTACTGATTTTAACATATGTTTTAGTTAGTTATGTTACAAATTAATAATAACTATTGCCAGACACCTTCCGTCGGCCCTTACCCTTGCCAGACGCCTTAAAGATCCAGAAAAAATGATGTAAGTTTACTTATTTTCTCAAGCTTGATTTTTATGCACGACACTTGGTGAACTATTTCAACACTGTTAGTCAGCAGCCAGACCAATCGGATGGGCCAAACGTCCAGCCAGACACATATAAAGTGCCGCTAGGTATAGAGCGTGAGGTCATTATTTGTACGATTGAGAGTGACAAATTAAAGTCTCAGTACTGATTTTAACATATGTTTTAGTTAGTTATGTTACAAATTAATAATAACTATTGCCAGACACCTTCCGTCGGCCCTTACCCTTGCCAGACGCCTTAAAGATCCAGAAAAAATGATGTAAGTTTACTTATTTTCTCAAGCTTGATTTTTATGCACGACACTTGGGGAACTATTTCAACACTGTTAGTCAGCAGCCAGACCAATTGGATGGGCCAAACGTCCAGCCAGACACATATAAAGTGCCGCTAGGTATAGAGCGTGAGGTCATTATTTGTACGATTGAGAGTGACAAATTAAAGTCTCAGTACTGATTTTAACATATGTTTTAGTTAGTTATGTTACAAATTAATAATAACTATTGCCAGACACCTTCCGTCGGCCCTTACCCTTGCCAGACGCCTTAAAGATCCAGAAAAAATGATGTTAGTTTACTTATTTTCTCAAGCTTGATTTTTATGCACGACACTTGGGGAACTATTTCAACACTGTTAATCAGCAGCCAGACCAATCGGATGGGCCAAACGTCCAGCCAGACACATATAAAGTGCCGCTAGGTATAGAGCGTGAGGTCATTATTTGTACGATTGAGAGTGACAAATTAAAGTCTCAGTACTGATTTTAACATATGTTTTAGTTAGTTATGTTACAAATTAATAATAACTATTGCCAGACACCTTCCGTCGGCCCTTACCCTTGCCAGACGCCTTAAAGATCCAGAAAAAATGATGTAAGTTTACTTATTTTCTCAAGCTTGATTTTTATGCACGACACTTGGGGAACTATTTCAACACTGTTAGTCAGCAGCCAGACCAATTGGATGGGCCAAACGTCCAGCCAGACACATATAAAGTGCCGCTAGGTATAGAGCGTGAGGTCATTATTTGTACGATTGAGAGTGACAAATTAAAGTCTCAGTACTGATTTTAACATATGTTGTAGTTAGTTATGTTACAAATTAATAATAACTATTGCCAGACACCTTCCGTTGGCCCTTACCCTTGCCAGACGCCTTAGAGATCCAGAAAAAATTATGTAAGTTTACTTATTTTCTCAGGCTTGATTTTTATGCATGACACTTGGGGAACTATTTCAACACTGTTAGTCAGCAGCCAGACCAATTGGATGGGCCAAACATCCAGCCAGACACATATAAAGTGTCGCTAGTAGTCCGGTCAATTTAGACAATTGAAATAAAGAAAATTCCGACAGAGCCAAATCTTCGTAGAGACCTTAGGTTTACCACAAGGAATAAAGTGTCAAAAGTCCCAATCAGTCCCGTGCGCTTAGGGACTTATTCGGGGCCGAAGTAGGCATTTTTGTTTGCTTGAGTACCTAAATATGTATATACGTGGCATATTGTGTGCATACTATGTAGAACATGATTCTTACAAGCGCAATATCTGGGAAAAAGCGGGTCTTAGAGAAAAAATTATGGGGACCATTTTTATAGAGAATTTTAAGATCTACAACTTTGCTCTAAGGTACTTTTTCGATAAAACTTACCGTTTTCGAGAAAAATCCAAAATACCTAAAATTTTGACCTTGGGCCCCGAATAAGTCCCTAAGCGCACGGGACTGATTGGGACTTTTGACACTTTATTCCTTGTGGTAAACCTAAGGTCTCTACGAAGATTTGGCTCTGTCGGAATTTTCTTTATTTCAATTGTCTAAATTGACCGGACTACTAGCGACACTTTATATGTGTCTGGCTGGACGTTTGGCCCATCCGATTGGTCTGGCTGCTGACTAACAGTGTTGAAATAGTTCCCCAAGTGTCGTGCATAAAAATCAAGCTTGAGAAAATAAGTAAACTTACATCATTTTTTCTGGATCTTTAAGGCGTCTGGCAAGGGTAAGGGCCGACGGAAGGTGTCTGGCAATAGTTATTATTAAATTGTAACTTAACTAACTAAAACATATGTGAAAATCAGCCATGAGAAAATAAGAAAAGTTGGTACTGAAATTTTCGATTTTCAGCATCTGATACCAATGAATTGGCCGTCTACCCAAGCTAGCGAGTATGCACACGCTCAAAGTATGTACTAACACTAGCTTATCGCATATACATTGTTTGTGAGAAAATAAGTAACGTCTGGCGGCACTGGGATCTTGAACCAGAGTAACACTAATTATATTTTAGAAACAGATGAGAGAGGAAGAAGGGGAAGAATAGTAATACTATATTTATATTTGTAGGTAATAGGATTTAAGTCGACTTTTGAAGGAATTCAAAGAAGGGGCATTGCGAATGGATAGGGGAAGGGAGTTCCAAAGACGCACAGCAGTTACAGAAAAGGATTTGGAAAAGAAGATGGATGAGTGAGTAGGAGTACGAAGTGCAAGAGTTGCTGAGGAGCGCAGGGAGCGGTCGTGGGTTTGATAGGTGTACTGAAATCTCTGTTTCAGATAGGGAGGAGAACTAGGATTATAAAGCACACAGTAAAGCAGAGATAAGATATGAGCATTCCGGCGAAGGCGAATTGGGAGCCACTTGAGTTTAGTGCGATATTCTGAAACATGGTCATATTTGCGCAAGCTAAATATAAACCGTATACATAAATTTTGAAGGCGCTCAAGCTTATTTAGTTGCTCCTCAGTTATGTCGAGATAGCACACATCAGCATAGTCGAGTATTGGTAGAAGAAGAGATTGAGCAAGCGTAATTTTTGTGGGTATGGGCAAAACATGTTTCAGCCTTCGTAACGAAGCAATCGTTGCGAATAGTTTTCTGCTTACTTCAGCAAGCAGCGGAGCCCAAGTAAAACATTGGTCCATATATATATATTCCTAAATTTTTAACTTTAGCAAGGGTATGTCTACGTTATTTAATTTTAATGGCAGCAGTGAAGACCAGTCAATTTTTGATAACAGGCGAGAACTTCCTAATATTATTGCCTGGGATTTGGCAGCATTTAAATTAAGACCATAGTTGTGAGCCCATTGTGAAATACGGACAAGATCTGCATTGGTTCTTGCAATGGCCTGAGGCAAGTCACTAAGGCTATCTTGATTGTAGATCTGCAGGTCATCAGCGTACAAATGGTAGAGAGAAGAAAGTTGAGAGCTAATGGAGTTTATGAAAATACTAAATAGGAGCGGGGATAGCACACCACCTTGTGGAACACCGGCAATAGTATCGGACCAACTGGAGAATCTGTCCTGTACTTGGATACGCTGCCGTTTGTATTGTTTTTATTCTATTTAAATGTGTTGGGAAGGTAAGTCCATATGTACTCAAACCGTAACATATAGTTGCGTCTGCAAGTGCTTATTATAGCATGTATAGAATTCCACGATTTACAACGTACTTAATGTGATTTAATTTTCCTAACACTGAACGAAATGTTGTTATTATCTTGTTGCGAAAGGTTAAGTTTATTTCTGTGTTTCGATAAGTGATTTGTTATGAACTAGGGACCGATCTAATCTAAGAGATTAAAGTGCATTGAAGTGAAGCGAGTGGAGGTATGGAGTGTTTGTATGGCTCTGTGGACAAATATAAGAGCCTGGTTGTGTCCACAACTCCACACAAGCAGCCTCTCCGCCTCCCGGCAACTTTACCGGAAAATGGCATCACTTACTAGTACCTATCACGGTATGTTAGATCACTACGTTACAATAAACGTCGCGCCGCGTCCGTCTGTCCGTCTGTACGCAATAAACTCAAAAACTACTGAACGGCCTTTCGTGCGGCTTTCACCAATAGACAGAAGGATTTGTGAGGAAGGTTTAGATGTACGATTTGTTAAGGGGTTTTGTAAATTGGTTGAAATATGATGATAATTGTTTGAAATGACGTAAACGAATAGTGGAGTCGCCTGAGAGCATGTCATGGCGGTCGGTCTGTAGATGGGTGACCGCTAGTGGCACAATTTCATGGGGGCTGCCGTGCTTCGGAGGGCACGTTAACCCGTCGTTCCCTGTCGTTTTAAATGGTGAAAACAATCGTTAAGCCTTGTCGAAGACCTTTGGGTGACTTGAGAGCATTCGACTCTCTGTTGGCCACTAACCCCTCCACCAATCCGCATTAGAGCGGCGTCGTAGAGTATGCTCTAGACCGCAGGTTTGCCCCACAGTGGGACTTCTGTGGGTTGCAGCTTAGCTTTTTTAAATAAATCCTTATGATAAATGTTGCAATGAACATTTATCAAAACTATGATATGAAAACAAAACACTGTGTACAAAAATTATGTGCCCGTTTGTAGATATTTCCGTAGCGTCCATAGCCCAATGGCTCGCGTCGACTCAATGTCATCGACAGAGTTAAGCAACGACCGGCGCGGTCGGCTTGTTGCGCTACCGTGCTTCACGGGGCACATGAGGCCGACGGTCTTAGTTGTTTTCAATGGTGGGGATAATCGTTAAGCCTTGTCGAAGGAGTATTTCATAAACAAACATTTAAAATAACTTATACCAAACAATTTTCCTTTGATCATAATATGTAGCATTCAACGAAATTCATAAAACGATTTTATCTGTAAAAACAAATGAAATGAAAACAAACATTATTAAGTTCCAAATACAAATATTGCTCCAGTAGATTGCACTGTACACTGTACACTGTGCACACATTCCTTTTAAACCAGTCGTTCGCGGATGAATTATTCCCGAGTATTTCAATAAATACTCGGGAATAATTTTAAATAGGCATTTATTAATAGATACAGTTTGTATTACCAATCTGTACTGTAGTAAAACTATTGCATAAAAATGGCGATAAAAACTTATTTACTATCTATAGACCATATTACTTCAGAGTCAATCGTTTCGTTTTGAAAAATATTGAGAAATTACTAAATAATAAATTTTGAGAAATAAATAATCTTTAATCGTTAAAAATCTATCCACAGCCGTATTTTAGTACATTTCTAATAATTGTATTTTAACACAATTGTGATACGGTTGGAAATGTGTGATTTCCGATAACACTTCTTTAGAGGCGACCATGTTAGTCCTGAAGAGTAGCAACACATTTGTTGACTTGGAACGAGACTCTTAATAACAATTACTAACTGGACTATTTTACACTAACACTATCACTAACAGTCCCTGCCCTAGTCCTCTCTCTTAACTCTCTGTGCTAACTGGACTTATCAACAATATCCTAATTCCTATTAGAGTCTTGTTCAAAGTCAGTCACAGTTATCATGGGCGGCCGCAGGGCGGCAGCGACTACTGCAAGCTCGTTTGCTATCTTAAATCCATTAAAAAAACCTAGTAGTTAAGTTAACTAAATAACCTTTATCAATTGTTGTTGACTCGAAGTTGTTGACGAGTAAGTCCAACATCCCTTAGACGTCCCACTGCTGGGCACGGGTCTCCCCCACAGACATATCTGCGGGAGGTCTACAGCATACTTCACCACGCTGCTCCAATGCAGATTGGTGGAGGGGTTAGTGGCCAACCAAGTGTCGAATGTTCTCAAGCCACCCGAAGGTCTTCGACAAGGCTTAACTACTGTTTTCACCATTGAAAACAACCGGGACCGACGGCTTTACGTGCCCTCCGAAGCACGGTAGCGTCGATGAATTTTTTGCCACTAGCGGTCACCCATCATCAAACTAACCGCGGCCGTCGTCGCTTAACTCTTTCGATCACATTGAATCGACGCGAGCCATTGGGCTGTGGACGCTACGCAAACACTGCACTGGTCTATTCGATGAAACGAAACGTCAACTAAATACACCGTTGTCGTTAAAAAACCGTGGCCAAGTGGCATTTTTAAACGGTTTTATTTAGTTTGCCCTGTTTGTTTGTTTGTTTGTTTGAGAAGCGAATTCGTTTGTAAGCGCCTGAATGCTTTGATTGCTAAGCGAACGTCGGCACCATCCATGTAGAAAACACTACAAATAGCCGTTGTTTGATCAGCTGGTGAAGCGTTTTGGTTTAGCTTGTGACTTGCGTGTGAATATTATTGTTTAAACCTTTAAATGCATTCGTTTAGATTATCACGGGCCGCACAGCCTGCACCACTGGCCGCACTGCCTGCACCACTGGCTGCACACAATGAGGGTGGCTGAGGCGGCAGAAAAGAAATACTTCTCGTCGATATCTGCAGGAGATAAGAGAAATGCTGGCTATTGTTCCGGGAGAAGCTTAGATTGGATATGCAAACATTTAATAAGCTTTGTCTTGCATTGAGTGCTCGTACCTCATTGCGAGTCACTAAAGAAATTCCTATGAAAGTAAGGGTTTATTTATTTATTTCAGATTTATTGCTTTACACGTGTTATAGTAGGTAACATACAATTATATGCAACCAACACGTGCACCTTGTTAAGGCATTGGTAGTGGTGGTGGTGGTGGTGGTGGTAGTAGTATTAGTGGTAGTGGTGGTGGTGGTGGTGATGGTAGTGTTAGTGGTAGTGTTAGTGGTAGTGGTGGTGGTAGTGGTGGTGTTGGTAGTGGTAGTGGTGGTGGTGGTAGTGGTGGTGGCAGTGGTAGTAGTAGTCCACACACTTACATTAAGTTCTCCCAAAATATTCAGTAAAAAATATTTATATGGCAAAATAACGTTTGCCGGGTCAGCTAGTATTTATATATGTATATGTGTGCATTTTGTTAATAAGTTTTTTCGTTCATTTGTTTGTCTCTTTTCTCGTTAAAAGTTTTATTTGGCTGTGTATTGTACGGGATGAAAGTAATTTTGCCGGTGAAATCGGCTCTTGTCTACTTTTAGCTAGCCTCCTATAAATCCTTTCATACGTTGTTGCGTATTTGAGCAAAATGAAATTGTTTGAGCCGCTCGGGGAGCCCGATGGAATCCAAATCAAAATACTTGAACTCAAAAATTAATGATATATTGATGTAATAAATTATTTAAAAAATTTAAAAAAAAAAGGTTTTTATAACTTTTTTGAAGTAAAACTTCTTTAGGCGCGACTAGGGAGTAACTCAGATTTTTGATTCTGATTCTGACGGATGTTCCGGTTATTTTCTTATTAATTTATTTTAATCAAACGAGTACTTTTTACTTTTGGAACGAAGTTCCTTATCGCGTGTTGCGAAAGGGGGCTAGACGGAAAAAATTAAGACTAAAAGTTCTGACACTTTTTGGTGGTAGAACCTATTTACGGTGCGCTTGCTGTTTTATTTTGAATATCTAGGTTACACAATAAATAAATAAATAAATAAAAAAACAATAACAATAACTTATAATAAGTTTTGCTTCAATCGCGCGTAAAGGTTACACGCACACACTTTTATTATTTTCATGCATTGTCATCGGAACCAATTAAGTGTGCCGAATTTCAGTTCGATAGCTTCAGTGGAAGTGGGTGAAATATTGATTGCAAGATTCCAGGACATACATACGAGTGAAGATAATTAAAAGCTTTTTAATTAAAAATTGTGAGATACAAAGTGATCCGTTGCGTGCGTATTCGTGAATGTGAATAAAATGACAAGTAATAATCGCGACACGTCATACAGATAATAATATGCGCCTGTAGATCGTCCGGCATCGCTGGGGCGACACGGGCGCATACAGAAGTTTTGTTTGTTTCAGCAATAGCCTTAATTTCAATGTTCATAGAGGTAGCTTGAGGAATGAAATTTTGTACGAGCTGTCCGCATGATCGGGAGAGTGGCGTCGGTTGAGGGAGGCCCCCCCTGGCCCCCTCCCCTCCCCCTCCGTGACAGGCTAATGGAAGCGTAATGTTATCTTATTTTAGGGCCAGTAATGTAACCTCAGCTCCCTTCAGTGCCTGGCCCAGCCCCGGGCACCAGCACCAGCCACGCTTATCGCACCCCGCTGATGAAGCTGATGAACAACACTTGACACTCCTCACTACACTAATCACCACCATTTCGCATTTTACTTTCTTCCTTGGAATCTCTCCGGTTCCTCAGCCGTCGCCCTCGACCGCCGCCCTGCCCGCCAGCTCGCCGGTCGCTATATTGCGGAACATTTTCTAAAAGAATGGAACAGTGTTTTTAAAATGTTGAACGTGCAGACTCACCTCGCGGTCGCTCTTGCGGTAGGCTCTGTGCACTCTCCAGGAGAGCGGGGCCCCCGCGGAGGCCACCTCGGGGCCCACGTCGAAGTGCTGGTAGATGGGGTTGACGACGACGGGCGGAGGCCCCGCGGGCCTGCGCAGGCCGCACCGCGTCGCCGGCTCCACTGCAACAGAATACATAATACTTCATCATCATCATCATCATCATCACCCCTTTCTTTGTCCCACTGTTGGGCACGGGTCTCCTTTCAGAATGGGAGGGATTAGGGCTTAGCCCACCACGCTGGCCAAGTGCGGGTTGGCAGACTTCACATGCCTTCGAGAACATAATCAAGAACTCTCAGGCATGCAGGTTTCCTCACGATGTGTCCTTCACCGTTATAGCAAGTGACATTTAGTTTCTTAAATCGCACATAACTTAGAAAAGTCATTGGTGCGTGCCGCTGGGGTTTGAACCCGGACCGCTCGAGTGAGGCGAGTTCGATAGCCACTGGGCTGTCATCGCTTGATGAATTGCTTCATATTGACAACAAATATAAAAATATAAAAATATAGGTGGAAATCACCGAGATGAAAAATACCTTCATTTTTTTTCATCTCGGTGATTTCCACAAGAATGAAGTTATAGAAAAAGCTATTGTTATGTGTGATTCCACGCGAGCGCCTACGTAGCGCGTCGCACGGCCGGCCGTCGCCGGGTCCGGCCAGCGCTGGGCCACGCTGGGCCACGCTGGGCCGTCTCTCTTAAGCCCGCACGACTCTGAATTGCTCAAATACGAGACACAACCACAACCCTTTCTTTGTCCCACCGTCGGACCCTGTGGTCGGACACCACTGACCACCGTCTTCTCTCGGGATAGTCTCTCGGGAGACTGAGTGAGTTGCCTGACTTGTTGACCACGCTGACCAAACGCAGATCTAATGGAGAATACTTAGAAGCAGCTGGTGGACCGACGAGCTGACTGAGACAGCGGAGGCCGCTGGGTTCAAGAGCGCAGGATCGGGAGGAGTGGCGTCGATCATGGCGAACGCAATGAAATTTAAAAAGATATTGATGCGTGTCGCTTGGATAAGAACCTGGACCTTCGAGTGACAGTTCAATAGCAATGTACCGGTGTATAGCGACTGATATTTGGCAAGCGTTAGCTAGACTGAATTACACAAATACGTCGGCACAGATACACATATTTCACACACCACATACACACAAACATACATAAGCGCACAAACTCTATTGTAACATGTAAGGCTATTCGGTTAAGGCTTTCCTGTCCCGCGGACCACCCAATCAATTATTGAAACACTCATTGCAAACCGTTTGCAATCCTACGAGTACAATTCGTTCAAGTTCGTAAATCTTCCTTCCATTTCCTTCACTAGTTTCAATTTCAATTTACTTAGTGCAAGTCAAGTAGCTTTATCGATAAGTTATTGCTTTATAATTTATTTTTAAAATATTAATGTCTATTGCAGTCACATCCAAAATGTTCACCATAACCCTACCTATGCGACAACGGACGCACTGAAAACCAGCGTTGCGGCATTAATGTTGCGGCAGCAAAGGTGTTCTACCGCAGGAACCATATATTTGGAGCTTATTGTGTGTTTGCGCCTACTACTTCGCTGCGCTGGATGTGTGAGATAAAGCTTTTTGTCTATTTCTGTACGGTGCACCGCACATCCAATGACATAATTTTCATCAATCAAATTCACCGGCACCACGAGCAAGATGGACGAGCGGAAACGTAAGCAATCGGTCAATTTAAAAGCTTTTATGAGGACAGTTCGGAATATCAGGATAGGATTGGGAGTTTGATGACGTCATAAAGGAGTTGCAGACTCGTTGGTCTGCAGTTGATGCCCTTCATTGGGAAATCTGTATGGAATTAAGCGGAGAAGACGACGAATATGAGGAGGTATTCAGCAAGCACGAAAATACCTATATTAATCAAATAAGGGCCGTAATAAATTTACGAAATAAACTTAACTCAGCAATCAAGTCAACATATAAAACGAATGCATGACGTAACCTTAGAGAGTCTTTACGCGATCGCAAACTTAGGAGTAGATGTTTATAGTCCACATACTGTCTCGGAAGCTGAGAGATTATGTGTAGTGTTACGTACAGCGACTATATAGATTCGTTAAAAAACGCGCGGGATCTGCCAGTCCTGAAAGAATTTTTAGCGTTCCTGGAGAGCAAGTTTACTTGTCTTGAATCTTCCCGTAGGAAGCGAGACCGCGTGCCTAAATCGTCGCCTCAAATTAGTCAGCCTAAAATTCAATATTTTGTGGGGAAGCCAAATTCATTTAGCAATAATTTTAGTAACAATTACACTCCTAAAGCCTTTGCCGATTATACTAATAAGTGTGCAACTTGTAAAGGTCAACATGGTATACCTAATTGTTCCAAATTCATAAGTCAAGGTTGCAAACAGCCAATAAAGTAGTCTCTCCACCTATTGCATGGAACCTGAACATAACCGGTGAAGAGTGGTGTACCACACCTCTGAGTACCCCTCGGGGGAAAACAGGCGTGATGTTACGCAACGAGGGGTAGTGGTAACATTGCGGGCGGCTGAGACCTGACACACGGTGAGAGGGTGTTGCGAGCGAGCATTCAGGTGTGATGAGGCTCAATAGCGGGCGAGCGGCGCCAAGCGTGGCAAGGGGCAGGTAAGGAGCTTACACGAGTGAGTGGTAAGTACATGGACAGAAGAAGCTTACACGAGTGAGCAGTAAGTACGAGGACAGAAGTAGCTTACACGAGTAAGCAGTACTTAGTAGTGCTTAGCAACGTGCCAGCCAACTTACTCTCATATGGTTGATATAATCGTTGAAAATTAACCTGTTGCGGGACAAAATGAGGAAAAAAATAATTATTACTTGCTATTCAATAATATGTCCAGCAGTGGACCCAGAAAGGCTGATGGATGGGATGGGTGGATTCAATAAAAGATAACAATAAATATGAATTTATTTTATAATAAGTAGTACAAAATCAGCACTCTTTTTTTTTACAGATATATTTAAGTCTTACAAGGTATCTACATGTTTAATGTCTAACATTACTGTGTTTGTGTCCTTTTTTGGTGTACAAATATTAAACTGATATGTTTAAAATCGATAAAGCTCTTCCTTTTATATAAATTATTAAAGATTAAATGAGCGATAATGATTAGATTTAATCTAAATAATAAAATAAAATAATTAATTATTGATATTAGCAGATCGATACACAAAAATCTGTGTCTAAATTGTAGCTAATAAATATAAATGAAATATCTATGCACCTACCGGGGGGCTGGGGCCTGGGGGCTGGGGGCTAGCTACAGTAGATCTCTCTAGGTCGCAGTGGCTTGACACCCCCGTCCTATACATAATAATAACGCACCTAGTAGATTCCTCAGGATGTTTAAAATACTAGTCTCTAACACTTCCGTACCTACTAACGTTTCCAATTTAGTTATCGCAGTGATGAAGAGCGCTGTCGCTGCCAGTGACAGTTTCTTTTAATTTATATTTCTTTTTGTTTCGTAGACTGCAGTATGAATTATATTAATATTAATTTATTAATTTTTCATATCCTCTCAGGCGAGTTATCTAGCGAGTGGCTGACGTCTAATATCCTGCGATCGCCTGGCGATATGCAGGTATATGGTGAAAATGGTATATACCACTATAATTATATCCATGGTATACAGTGACGTATATGGCGACAGTGCGTCGTTGATAAACGAAGTTTCCTTGAACCTCAAAGTTTAATATCCACCGATCTCCGCAGCGGGCGCCGGGCATACTGGCCAAGCGATCCTGCACGCGCAGTCCTCCTTGTTAGATAATTATACGGTTAATTTTTTTTTTTATATGCTCTTTATAACTTTCTTTTTTATTTTCGTGCATTGTCATCGGAACCAAATATGTGTGTCGAATTTCAGCTCGATGCTTCAGTGGAAGTGGGTGAAATATTGATTGCAAGATTACATACATACGAGTGAAGTTAAATAAAAGCTTTTAAAAACCGTTTAAAAATACAAAAGCTTATAAAATTCAAAACCAATATTTTCATTGTTATTTTAGTATTATTTTACCGTAGTGACGTGCGGCGTTCCGGATATCGATATGCTCGTGCATGCTCACGAACACCGCCACCCCGGCCCCGGCCCCCGTCCCGGGCAGGCCTGCGGTCCCGGCTGCCCGAGCGCTGGTGCCTGATTCGTATCCAGGCGCGGATATTTTTTTATTCACAGATAAATAGTTGATAAATATTTGTCATGGATGTGTTGCTTGGCGTGTGTGTCAGCACACATCGACGACAGCGCAACACAGGCCTGCCCGCGTGGCCTGCCCGCGTGGCCTGCAGCGGGGGTGTGTGTGTTTAGAAGACGTACGGGGCGCGTCGATGGTACGTGATCGACCGCTCGACCATTCCGCGTTGGAGCAGCGTGGCAGAGAATGCTTGAGACTGCCCCCTCCGTTGTGGTTGCGGGAGACGCCAGGGCAGGGTCCAACGGTGGGACGCGTGGGGTATTTCAGCGTTAGTCCGTGGATAGAACACCGGCAACGCCACGCGGCCGAGCACTATGTTCAGTAGCCACCGCTACCACCCTGTGTTGTTAACACCCCACACCCCACACCCACCGCTGGCGGCGCCATTGTTCCGACGCTCAGGTTTAAGCCTCTTACACGAATGATTGTATCGGAACATTGGAATGAAGCCTTAAAATAGTTGCAGGATCTAAATGGAATATTCAATTTTAATTTGGTAATACTTGATAATTATTATCGAATTAAACTTATTGAAGTAGGCACCTACCTAAAACTTCTTTAGGCGCGACTAGGGAGTAAGTAACTCAGATTTTTGATTCTGACGGATGTTCCGGTTACTTTCTTATTAAACTATTAATTTATTTTAATCAAACGAGTACTTTTTTTGTTTTGGCGGATGTGACGCTTATTTTTAAACTATTAATTTATTTTAATCAAACGAGTACTTTTTTTGTTTTGGCGGATGTGACGCTTATTTTTAAACTATTAATTTATTTTAATCAAACGAGTACTTTTTAGTTTTGTAACGTAGTTCCTTATCCCGTGTTGCTAGACGGAAAAAATTAAGACTAAAAGTTCTGACACTTTTTGGTGGTAGAACCTATTTACGGTGCGCTTGCTGTTTTATTTTGAATATCTAGGTGGTTGGACATAGTAAATACCTAATAAAAATAACAATAACTTATAAGAAGTTTTACTTCAATCGCGCGTAAAGGTTACACGCACACACATTTTTTTTTTTAGTCGGCTGCATAACAATATTGATGATTAGTTTGTAACTAACAATTCGCTAACAGGGAGTCTGGTCGCTTGCTGGCTGATGTCGCTGATGTAGCTGATGTCGCTCGCGCGGCGAGGACAGTGGCCGACGACCGAAACAAGATGTTTTCTGCTATAATGTTACAATGCTTTTATTTCTTAACTAGTGGACGCCCGCAGCATCGCTCGCGTGGAATTAGACATAACAATAGTTTCACTTACACCTAGTAATATTATATAGCCTATGTCACTCGGTGAAGATGCAGCTTTCTAATGGTGAAAGAATTTTTGAAATCGGTCCAGTAGTTTTTGTGTCAAAACATTACAAACAAATGTTTCCTCTTTAAAATAAGTATAGATTCACTGGCATAGTATTAGTTCGACGAAAATAAACTGTCGGAAACGTCCAAATCGGAGCAATCGACATTAAAAGGATTTTAATGTCCAGTTGCAATGAAGGTCGTATGTCCGGAGGCTCGCAGGTACCGGGGATGCGACGGCCGAGCCGGGGGTCCACCCCAGCTCCCCCCAGCTCATCCCAGCACCCCTCAGCTCCCCCCATCTCTCCCAGCTCCCACCAGCTCCCCCCAGCTCCCCCCAGCTCCCCCCAGCACCCCCAGTTCCCCGAGCGACGTCGGTGGCCGGTGGGATCCGGATTTAACGTTATACAGCACAGTTCATAACATTGCAATAAGTACTAAACGTTTATGAAAACACAAATGAAATGTACATTTTGTAAATTAATTTCAAAAGCCAACAGATGCAATTACGTAAAAGCTTTCATAATAAAGCTCACTGCTGTTTCCTGTGGCGAACGTTTGAAATGACCAAACAATGGAAGTAGAGTTGCAAACGTCAAAGTCAAAGTACATATGTTAATTAAGATACTCGTTGCGGACACAATGCTGTGGCAACCCCGCCTTCATTGTATTTCATAGCTTTGTGTTTTATGACTGTTTTCAAATCGGTATTGTCTCGTCCTACTAATGTTTTTTGACGTAATAACGTCTTTTTGACGTAATAACGTCTTTTTGGCGTAACAACGTCTTATTGACGTAATAACGTCCTATAAATTGATGAACATCGACAGCGCATATGAAAAAGTGTCCCGTTCTCCGTTCCGACTTTTGTATATTCCAGCATAAAAAGAGAAAAATATACTGATTCACAGAAAAATATTAAAAAAAATATTAAATGAGCGGTTCTCTGCTGAGAAATTATTTTCAATAAATTAATTTCACACACGACAACATTGGCGGTTCCATGGCTCCGAAATAGGGAACTGTCAAAATAAATATATAGACTTGTCTGTTGTCTGTTATCTTTGTATTTTCAATTCTCCTTTTTTGTATTGTATATTTTTTTAATTATTCAGGAAATTCCTGTTTAGTGAAAAAGTTATTAGATTCAACTTTACTGCGTTATCCCAGCGAGCAGTACTTTAATAAGTTACAGTCACCTAATTTCGAGGGATTCCAAAAGTGTCACCATATTCCGTATTCAAAATCGGCGTTTTCGGCCAAATCACATGTCCATTTTGCCTGCAACATTATTCAATCAATAATTTATCTCTTCATATTTGTATGTGCAAAGAATTGCTTTAGTATGAGAACTTTTAAAAATAAACGATAAGTTTTCGTTAGCAGCCGACTCGATCGCTTGCTTCATACATTCTGGACCTTACGCACGTGAGTAATACGATTTTCTAATAGTGTTCTAGACGGTAGCTTTACACTGTGCGAGTGTTTGTTTAGGTTGAAATATTTGAAGGGATATATTTTGTAATTGAAAATACATAACATTTGAGTATTTAATTTAGTTATTGAGGAGAAAATAAGATTTTAAAATACCGCGGCATTAGGTTTCAAATATTTTATTTAGTTCCTAACTACCGAGGCATACCACGGAAATACGATTTCATAGATGTCACACATTTTCTAAATTTTGAAGTGTACTCTGATTACTGATTACTTAAATTATCCATAGATACAAAAATCTATTTCCGAGGTACACTATGCCGTTGCATTCACTAATTATAACAGGTTAAAGATTGTCTGTTTACGTATACCTACCTACTTTATTGATTTTTTGTATAGAAAACTTAAGTACAGAAAATTAAGTTATTAATGTTTTCTGGCATAATCCTATGTATTCTAAGTATATTTTTTCAAAGGTAATGCAATAAATTTTTAGTTGCCGTCGCTCGGCATGCTCTCGAAGGCAAGTCTGCCAATCCCCACTCGGCCAGCGTGGTGGACCGTGGTGGAGCCACCCTTGCCATCCTGAGAGACCTGATACGCTTGAGACGCCGGCCGGCGGCGGCCATGACGCGAACAGAGGACTAGTGGTGGTGGATCGGCGAGCGCTCGGGATTAGATCGCAATTCTGCAAATATGTAATAACATCCGACTTAACCCACACGTAGCAGATATGCAGCGCCCGGGGTCGCAGTTTTGAATTTCGCTCGCATATTAAAATCGCCAAAGCCTCAAAGAATTTCACGCTGTCTCCATTTTTTATTAAAAGCTTTTATTTAACTTCACTCGTATGTATGTATGTATTCATTCATTCATGTATGTATGTGCTTTTAATTATAATATTTGATTGTAAAAGCGTGGGGCGCTGGAACAGGCAAGAATTTTTGTATAACTTGCTGTTACAGGAAGCAGGTTACACAGATTGGCGTTCCAGTAACTGGAGTTGCAGCTCGACTAGTATTCGCTTAGATATTCTATTCATTACAATGATGTCGAATATTGCATTACTACCCAATATTTCCTGTTCCAGCGCCCCACGCTTTTACAATCAAATATTATAATTAAAAGCACATAGTTTACACTTCAGTCCCAGAAATAGAGACAACTTGAACGATCCATAATTTATTTTTTAGTTTTTACGTGCATTTATAAAAGCGTGTTTTTCTAGTTTTTTTAAATTTGAAATTCAGTCGCGGCTCGCACCCTATGCTCGCTCCAGTGCAGTCCAATTCTAATTTCGCGCGGCGATAGAGCGTGTGTGGTAGATTTCATTCGCAGAGTTTTGGTTTGAATTTTACTTTTCGTAAGTCTATAATTAACTCGTTATGAAATTGGCATACGAAAATGTTTCGCATGCGAATATCTTAAATTTTTTGTGTACGTGTTTATGACAGTGAACTCCTCCGAAAAGGCTGGATAGATGTTGATGACATTTTTTGTAGGTGTTCAAGAGGATTCGAGGATGGTTGTGATTCACAATTTGTTCCACTGGAAAATGCTTTTTAAACACTATTTTAGTATTTTTATTTTTAACCGTCGTTCATTGACGTGAAGCGTCGCGTTTTGCGCACTTTGACATTTCATATGGCATAACAACGTTTGCGGGGTCAGCTAGTTAAATATATTATTTACATCGTGGCGTCGATTTTGAGCCCTATTTCCAGCAGTTGTTAATAGGATCAGCCTTTCAGCCTTTTAGGGCGGATGGACACCGTAATGGTATCTGTGTGGGTATGTAATTCAATCAATCGGATATTCATGCTCGCATCGTGTCCACCGACTGCAGCCCGGAGCCCGTATTCTATTTTTCGCAGCGCGAGCAGAGTGGGTATTCTCTAGATCCGTGCCCAGCAGTGGGACGGGGGTTGCAGCCTTGCTTTAACCATAATAATACAGATCCTACAATCTTTCACACTCAATAGCTAGTAGCATTGTTCCTATATTATATTTCATCGACAATTCAGCGATTCGAACGAGCAACATAAAAGCTTTATACATGGCTTGACTGAGAGGTCAGGTTTACAAAGGCATATTAAAATACATTTCATGCTAAATGAACATTGAAACTTATTAAGTTCTTTTGTAGACGCGTTTAATAAAAACATTTACTTATCACACTAAAAGTTTTACAATTGCATTGTATAAGATAAATTAGCCTCGGGCTTGCATCTTAAGTCTATTTGTTCTCAGCAGCTCCTATTGCGAAGTGTTTCATTACACCTCTGCTCTTATTAAAGCTTTGTATAAAACAATAATTTTATTGTAAGTGTAGCTAGGAGCTGGTGGCAGTAATTTTTATGTGATTTATTCGTCTGGCAGAGGTTGATAATATTAGAGTACTGAGGAAAATGATCATTAGTTTAAAATGATCATTTTCCTGATTCATTGAAAAATGATCACTGATGATTCATGCATTAATTGCTGCAATATCAAATAGGAGCTTGCGCAAAATGTTAAAAAAATAAGTGTCCTAAACGATATCATCGTTTCTGTCGATAGTCTTAATAAATTGTATTGTATATAAAAAAAAATATAATGCTAGTGGCAGAAGTTTTTCCTTCTGTGTTTTAGAGTACATCATTTTTTTTTTCTAATTATTATAATATCTTAAAAAATTAATAACTTCATCGGCGGGCAGACTGGAATAATTACTGAAATTATATTATAAGAGATAAAAAAAATTACTTCTGCCACTATGATGATGTTGCATTAATAATCAGTATTGTGAAAAAAAGATAAAATTAAAATTTTTAAAATATTATAAGATCGTTTCTGCCTTTAAGTCTACTATTTCTGTCAGTTATGAGAAGCATATAAGTATTTTACTACCTGAGGACAGCTACAAGGGCGCACAAATACACACTCACTAAAATTATTTGTGTATGTGTAGGTAAGTTCGCATGATAAAGCAAGCTAGAAAGAATAGGTGGTTTAAAACCGGCAATGAAGCTACGGGTGATGCTCCAAAACACGTCAGACGCTGCAAACAATATTTTAATACAGTTTGGATCATCCGTGCGACCGGGGCTGGCTCAGCTGTAATTGCATAAAGTCCCGTTTTGGCGCTCGTATCGCAATCGAGACCACAAATTGAATGTACGTACGCTTCGAATTGGACAGTAATAATCTGTGGAAATGTTGCCGCCGTGTTGATGTTGTTTCTATCATCTATATCTGTAACTGACCGTCATTACCGGTGCTTTGATTTCTTTGGTCATTACATACATTTTACATAGGTACTGAAATCTTGCACAGATTTTGGTTTGGTCGACTTCGGAGGTTAAATTCTATTTGGATTGCCGGATTTGCCTGAGTTGACTTCGGAGGTTAAATTCTATTTGGATTTGCCGGATTTGCTTGAGTTTACTTCGGAGGTTAAATTCTGTTTGGATTGCCGAATTTGCTTGAGTTGACTTCGGAGGTTAAATTCTGTTTGGATTGCCGAATTTGCTTGAGTTGACTTCGGAGGTTAAATTCTGTTTGGATTGCCGGATTTGCTTGAGTTGACTTCGGAGGTTAAATTCTGTGTACGTTGCCCATGTTTCGTGTGTTCTCGCTTCTTGCTTGAGTTGAGATTCTTGAGACACCAATAACATTTGTGAAAGTACGGTTTACGGTTTCCCAGTTCTGATCGGGAATACCTTGCCATGGGTATCTTTAAGTGTTGTGTTGGAGGCTGTACTTCAAGTGTTCACCTAGTGAAACCCACCAACTATTTAAATTCCTTAAGAACGATCGTCTTGGGAGTTTGTGAATGTCATTCCTTGTGCCTGCGAACTCGCTGTTACCCGGACTTTCAAAAGAACATCTTTTGAAGAAGAGAGTTTGTTCAAGGCATTTTAACACCGCACAGTTCGATGAATTAGGACAAAGGATATGGTTTTCTTATCCTACCTGTATTTAGACATAGAAATTGCCCATGACTAACCACTTAGTACTGAAGGTAATCCATTACTTTATACTACAATCTACATAATCTTAAAAAAAAAAAAAAATTGTGAGCCGTCACGGGACGCCTGGCAGATGTGAAACATCGAAATTATTTTGTACAAGTATTAAGCACAAAAGTACAGATTATGACAGAAACTAACACATGTAAGAAAAAAAATTTATAAAAAAAAATTAAAAAAAAAAAAAAAAATTAATTATTATATTTTATTAATAAAATAATTTCCGATCGTCTTTTGTCGGAACTGTATAGTTCATATTCCATATTCGCTACGCTCGCTACGCTCGCCACGCTCGCCACGCTCGCCACGCCAAAAATCTAGTTTGCCCTCCACTTAAAGATGTTTCACATCAAAAAACGGCTACACACTAACATCCCTGCGGTAGGCCTAGGCTTGTGTTGCGGATGGCAGACACAGAAAACAACACAATTTGACATCTATGACTGGAGTACAAATTTTTATCTGCGGATTAAATATCTGCCCTGGCCTCGATTCGAACACGGGACAGACGGTTCTACAGTAAGGGTCTCCCTCTAATCTGCACCACAGATTCCTCTCCCACAAAAACGCAATACAATGGTTGTGGTTGATGGATGCTTATCTGCATAGTAATACTTGTCTTGGCAGAGATTCCCTGAGACCCATGAGTTCGCAGATACTAATGTATTGTGTGTTACAGAATTTAGACTTTTTTTTCTTTGATCTTTGCATTCATATGAATGGTCAGTTATGCAAAACTCAGAAATTCAGATTGGGTACAATATCTATATATATAAAAGGAGAAGGTGACTGACTGACTGACTGACTGACTGACTGACATATCAACGCAGGGCCTAAACTATAAGGGCTAGAAACTTGAAATTTTGCACAGGGGTTCCTTTTATAACGTAGGGGAGCACTAAGAAAGGATTTTTGAAAATTCACCCCCTAAGGGGGTAAAACGGGGGTACAAAGTTTGTATGAAACTTTGCCGTTTTTGAAGTCGTTAGACGGGTAGACGTCGTTAATGGGTCTAATTCTACGCGAGCGAAGCTGCGGGCGTCCACTAGTTGTACATAAACTGTAATATAATAATTTTCCATATTAATTTTCAGAATAAAATGTACACAGTGAGAACAACTAATCTCGGGAGGACAGTGGCGATGACATCCCCCAAACTAATATAAGTGTTGATGAAGCAGTATATGCAGATACGTAGGAAAATTACAAAAAAAAATTTACATCATGTAATAAAATAGTTGTTATAGATTGTCGTTTTATTTTATTTTTCCAATGCCAATAATAAATAATATGTATAACTAATAATAACTCATCACATTTATTTTGAAATTATCGATACAATAAGCACTACCCTATTGCATGATATCGATAAGTAAAGAGAAGTCGGCACTTCACTAGGTATGTCTGTCGACAGTGGCGCCAAGATGTAACTTTTGGAAACTGTCGTAATTTCACTGTCCCAGTAGCTAGTACTGATACATAATCTGTGTATGCGATTAGACGTGCGTCTAAAATCAGAGTTGTATGTTTCTGCCACCTTTTTTTATATATTTTTTTTTTTTATTTATTTATTTTTCATGTACATACAGGAGAATAGAATATATATTTCCAAATACTTTATAAATCAAAAAAATAATTTTCGAAAAGACGATGGAATGATATTATTATAGTACCTACATACTAACTATTTTATTTACAGTTTTATAATTATATTTATAAAAACTCCCACCATCCTGACTTCTTCCACCTTTAATTTTACTATCTATAAAATGTATTTCTGACAGCCCCGTTGGCGCAATAGGTAGTGACCCTGTCTGTTGCGCCAGGAGCATAGGTTCGAATCCCACTCAGGACAAATATTCGAGTGACGAACACTTGTATTTGTTCTGTGTCTGGATGTTAATATTATCTATTTAAGTATGTATTTAAAAATATCTATGTATCTATGTATATCAGTCTCTGACACCCATATCACCGAGTCAGATGACCGTGTGTG
Organism: Carterocephalus palaemon; assembly: GCA_944567765.1. Classification (NCBI taxonomy): domain Eukaryota; kingdom Metazoa; phylum Arthropoda; class Insecta; order Lepidoptera; family Hesperiidae; genus Carterocephalus; species Carterocephalus palaemon. The sequence goes on from OX155637.1 coordinate 143,145, forward strand.
AGAATGTCCAAGATATTTATTATTATTATTATGATGGCAGACACGATAATATCATTTTTGACATTTACTTCACAATTTCGAAATTATTTATTTAAAAAAATCAGAGCTACCTCGCCACTAATTTTTTCTAGTTAAATCTTTTTATCTTTTAAAAAATTTCCATCACCTCCATAGCTATTACTTGTTTTGTGAAAATAACTTTTCTATAGGCTTGTCTATAAAGGTGGTCTGAAAAGTTTCCGACATCAACATAGATAGCAGCACTCGTAATTAAAAGCTAGTGAATTTCGTTGTTCATCTGTTGAGAGTTACTCAACAAAGTTTCAACCATTACGGAATTTTCGGACGCGCAGTTGTTATGCAACAGTCGTTTGAGCGAGTTGATGCGAGTTTCTATGGAAATGGACAAAATCGAATATCGAGCTGGCATTCAATATTTGTTTTTGAAAGGCAATACGCCTACGCAAATCGTCGTAGGTACTAATATTTTATAGAGGAAAGATTTGTTTGTAATATTTTCACACAAAAACTACTGGACCGATTTCAAAAATTCTTTCACCGTTAGAAAGCTGCATCTTTACTGAGTGACATAGGTTATATGTATAATATTACTAAGTGTAAACGAAACTATTGTTATGTCTAATTCCACGCGAGCGAAGCTGCGGGCGTCCACTTGTCAGATTTCTAAGAAGATAAAAAGATGAAACTAATGTCGAACATTCAATAAAAAATAATAACAGGTAATAATTATATGTGATAGTAAGAGGGAAAAATATCGTCTTGCAAAGAAAAGTGACCTTAAGTGACCCGTAAGTGTGTGATGACGTAAAATATAATTATAATATTCTTTCAATGTTGTTATCTGTCAATCTGTCTGCCTCTTCACTCTGTCTGACCCTTCTGTCTGTATGACTGTTCTGTCTGTCTGACTCTTCAGTCTGTCTGACTCTTATGTCTGTTTGACTCTTCTGTCTATCTGACTCTTCTGTCTGTTTAACTCTTCTGTCTATCTGAGGAACATCTTCTTGAGGGAACATAATATCAAATCATATAAAACTCTGTAATCATAAATGTCTCCAAATGATACAACTCTATCCACTCTCTCCACCAATCCGCATTGGAGCAGCGTGGTGGAGTATGCTCTAGACCTCCCGCAGAAGTGTCTGTGGGGGAGACCCGTGCCCAGCAGTGGGACGTCTATGGGTCGCAGCGATACAACTCTTCGCAAGCCTATGTGAGTACATAAGTCACCCACACGATCTCATGCCGGGTGTTCACTAACGATTTACGCTTTCCGGATTCATCCCGAAGCTGGGCTGGGCGGCTGGGCGGCTGGGCGGCCGAGGCTGTATGATTCCTTTTTAATTTTCGATACAGATACGATATTTTTGTTATTGTGCCAATGTCAACGTTTCAAAACATAAAATAATTATTTACTCTATCGATCCCTACATAGGTACACGAGCGAGAACGTGCATCCCCAATGATTCGCTGAAGTCGCTCCTAAGTAAGGCATATGTGAATATTAGTAATTGAAAGTTATTTCAACGTACACTCGAGTACAGCGGCAACTTGTAAAGGGATTCTCACCGCCTGCGCAAAGTTCGCCGGATCATGAAATTCTCCGCAGCGCTCGAGCGCTCGCACTGGCTTCATCTCGAACTTGCAGCAGCTGCACAGCCGTCTCGCCGCTAAGCCTTATCCGTCTACGAGTACTTCACTAATTAACTCGAGCGCTGCTGTCGATCCTTCCGAAAGGCTTTCTTTTCACAAATATTCGAATCGATAAATAACTAGAGGCACCTGCGGCTTCGTTCACATGAAATTGTACTGCGATTGTTTAACATATTTTAACAGAAACCCTGAATTATTGGCGATGGAAAATAAAAGCGCCTTGACGTTTTTATTCTTTTTTCTTATAAGTATACAGTTTTATATTTTTCTATAATACGGTGCGCCGCCTACAATTTTTGATTATCGATAAAACACGAAAAGTTTTTTTTTCTGAAAATGAATCCTAGCTAGATCGTAACCCCCTGTATAGGTAATAAATTTAATGAAAATCGTTGGAGCCGATTCCGAGATTCCAATTATATACAAGAATTGCTCGTTTAAAGATATAAGATTATATGATTTTTTTTAGCAAAAATTCGTGGTTGGTTTTTTCTTTTTAATAGACATTATTTTGACAGTTGGGAAAGAAAACGCAAGAGTTCGGAAAAGGTAAAGAAAAAGCACGAGTGTGTAATAGCCCACTTCCCGAACGCTATACGTCCCTGCAATACGCCACTTTTTGAGCAACTGTATTAAAAAGGATTTTTAAAGGATACTCTAGTACTCTAGTACAATGTTGTTTTAAATGGCAGGCGGGCTCGCTTCCCAGCTGGCCGCCGCGCGCCGGGCGCCGGGCGCTAGCTACGAGCTTCTGCTGGGAATATCATGTAGAAAATTCGACTGTTTTTCCCGACCCGGGGTCGAACCTAGGAAGTCAAGTAAGAAGTAATACTTTTTATGGCACGTGCTCGCCGCTAGGCTAGGGGGCACACAACGGGACAGCGGCTAACCGAGCTACGAGAATTCTTACCCGGCCTTAGGACCGTCCGTTCCCTTCATCTGAGGAATCTTGTGTCAGGACCTCTCCGTGTCGCATCCAAATGGATTCAGTATTTATTTTTAATTTGTTGTTAGTTTAATGAACAAGAAACACCGTTTTGATCAAATAGCATTAAGTATAATATTTTAATTGTTTATTTTTAGTAGAAAAAGCCGCTAACGGCGCCGTTAACTGAACCGTGCGGCCGTGGCGCAGGCGAGACGAGCAACACCTCCGCGAGGCGGAGACGCTCCGGCGACGGTGGCGACGGTGGCGACGGTGGCGACGGTGGCGACGGTGGCGACGGTGGCGACGGTGGCGACGGTGGCGACAGTGGCGACGGTGGCGACGGTGGCGACGGCGCTGGCTGTGCGAGCAGGTATAGGCACTGAGCGCCTATTGGATGTAAGTGATGCGAAGGCGCAGGGCGAAGCATTGGTGTACCACCAGGTGACGAGTGACGGGCGACGGGAGAGGCGGCGGGCGGACCGCATCGGACGAGAGGAATGCGGTTACTTAATATTGAGTCTCGTGCGAAGTCAGTCACAGTTGGCACGGGCGGCAGCGGGTGGGCGGCGCTGCAAGCTCGTTTGCTATCTTATATGCATATAAATAAAAGTATAGTTGTGTAGTGTATTACACCCGGCTGTACTCACGGATTCGTTCCGCGACGCGTGCGCAGAGGGCGCGCGCGCGCCTCGCGGGGGACTCCCTCTCCGCCCCCTGCGCCCCCGCCGCCCCCTCCGCCCCCGCCGCCCCCTCCGCCCCCTCCGCCCCCTCCACCCCCTCCATCCGCCTCCCGCCGGAGCCTGCGCACAAGGAAATCATTTTGTAACAAGAGTACATACATTATGTATTTCGTAAACAGTATATTTAAAAAAAAATGAATATAATTACATAAATAATAATAAACGTATTTGTAGAAAATAAACAATAATTTAATAATAATAAATAGTAATAATGAACCATTGAAAATGTGTGTACATTATATATTATTATATTAAATCAAATTCTTGACTAACTTGACTTGTGGTGCAACGATCTTTTCTTTATCTATGGTATTTTAATCTGGATCTATGTTGTGGTGAGTTATAAAATTAAACTAGTGCACGCTATAGCGTCCATAGCCCAATGGCTTGCGTCGATTCAATGTGATCGCAAGAGTTAAGCAACGACGGGCGCGGTCGGTTTGTGGATGGGTGACCGCTAGTGGCAAAGATTCATGGACGCTACCGTGCGTAAAACCGTCGGTCCCGGTTGTTTTCGATGCTGGAAACAGTCGTTAAGCCTTGTCGAAGACCTCCGGGTGGCTTGAGAACATTCGACACTGGGTTGGCCACACGCCACCAATCCGCATTGGAGCAGCGTGGTGGAGTATGCTCTAGACCTTCCGCAGCTGTATCTGTGGGGGGACCCGTGCCCAGCAGTGGGAAGTCTATGGGTCGCAGCGAGCGAGTGGACGCCCGTAGCTTCGCTCGCGTGGAATTAGACATAATAATAGATTCTTCTTGACGCGTTAACTTTAGCTCCACAAATTTGTAATGAATCCGTGAATGTGTTATCCCCTGTGTTTATTTTACACCCTTAAGGGTAACATTTTTACAAACTCTGAATGTCATATTTATTTATATCTAATCAACAGCCATATTTATTTTGTAATTATTTCTTTTTAAATATTTCTTTGTTTTAGATCAACAGCCTAAAATATAAATTTTATGCTTCTAGTTCTGCAAATAACAATAGGTACTTTCATACAACATTTCATCCCCCTTTTCAGCCCTATTCAACCCTATTTTCCAATTAAAACAGCGACTCGCAGCGTTCAGCGATAGGGACGCACGGAGAGACAGACAGACGAATTTTACGAATCTGAATCAATCACTGGCAGCCGCCGTACAGCGGGGCGGCCCTGCGGCTACTGTGGCGCGCTCGCCGCTCGCGCGAGGGACCGGGTTCAAATACAACCGACACGCACCGATGACTATTCTTAGTAATGTGCGTTTTAAGACATCAACATTCAACAGTTGTAACGGCGAAGGAAAATATCTGAAACATCGGAGAGTCTGAGAGTTCATATAATGTTCTCGAGGGCATGAGAAGTCTGCCAATCCGCACTCGGTCAGCGTGGTGAGCTCCATAGCTCACCACGCTGACCGAGTGCGGATAGGATTAGGCCATCCTAATCCCACCCGTTTCGAGATAAGCCACGAGCCCAACAGTGGGACATAGAAAGGGTTGTAGCAGTGGTGGTGGGAACGACCACTTATCGTTTGTAGTTTTTTTAAATTTACTGACTCATCCTCTTATTATTTCCCAGCGGACGCATAACTAGCGGACGCCCGCAGCTTCGCTCGCACCCCTGTATCGTCCGCACCTCGCGCCGTCCTCCTCAAAGACAACACCGATCTATGTCGTTTACGCCACACATTCTGTATGTTTATTCATTCTACTGTGAACCTTTGTTGGAAATAAGTAGCAATTCCATTGAAATTAAATAAATATTCAAACAAACTTCTATCCCATTTCCCAATTATTTTCATAACTCAAAATATAGTATTGGTCGAAATGCGTCGACAGGTTTTCATGCTATGAAACGTCGCTTCCAGTGCAGCGCCGCCAGAGGGCGCGCGCTGTCGGGAGTTGTCAGGTCATTCGGCGAACGAAAACATCCCACAATAGCCACGCGCACCGACCGGTAATTATATTCTAGCAACTCATTTATCTGCAACAGGGATGACGTTTAGACATAAATTGTCATTATTTTTTTTAATAATAGACCATCAGAATTGTGTAGGGTCTGTGTGTTATCTTTGTTGCAATAATTCTGCACAAATAAAGTCTTTCTTTTCTTTCTAATTTACGTCAAACGACTTTCATTCCTCACAAATGAAGAAGCGTTCATTTTTAATTGTGGCGAAAGGTTTGTCGTGTGTTCAAAGCCTTCAAAGGCGACCGCGACGAAGCGACGTCGCCTTTGAATCATTTTTAATGACAGGCTTGGTTTTAAATCCAAAGGGATTATAATGGGAGATTCTATGGAATGAGATTAAGGAATGATAAAAGTTGTGTGACATATTCATAATAATAATATGTAGTGCCGGGAAACAACAAACTGTTTATAAGGTGGGACGTTCCCGAACCGGCCCGACAGAGCCCGCCAGAGCCCGACAGAGCCCGACAGAGCCCGACATGATTACCCGCTACAACGTCAAGGCTGTATACACATACACGATAACGATAAATTACGTACACTGCTTATTTACATAAATCAACTAAAATCCTGGCTAACAAGAAAAGTCTTCATAGATCGAGACAAATAAGTTGACCTAAATGAAATAAGTTAAAATCAATTGAGATGGTTAATTTAAACTGTGAGAGCCTTGAATAATTGTTATTGTTATATTGTTTAAGTACATATTCAGGAAAATTAATTTATTTAATTGTGTTTTATTAATTTAAGCATGCATTATGTACACTGCACAGGGTTTCTGTTGAGTATACTTGACACTAAGCCGTGTCAAGCTACGAGCACGACAGACAGCAATAATGAGTTTGAATTTGAACTTGAACTGTGGTGACAGCAAACCAATAAAGTTGAGGAACAAATGCCACGGTTCCACTCGAAGCCCCGTGACAAAGATGACAAAGACTTGATTAAAGTATGACATCACGGGCCGGGGAGGCCGGGGAGGCCGGGGTAGCGACCAGCGCGAGATGAACTTGCCCTTAGAACAATGGTCCTCACGTTTTCAAAAATGGTTTGAACGAATGAAAAATAGTTTAAAATATAATGGAAAATACTTCGAAAAGCTATAAATATTGTTTATTGTTGATATACGCGAAGCTCTCAACGTGCCCCGTAAACAAATAAGTGGATGAACCTATAAGCCCCGTTCCAATTTATTAAATGGAATATCAATTGCATTGATTGGAAACCCCACCGACAAATATGTGAAATATCAGATCATCTCTGAAACTACGCCTGAGTGAAAAATATTCAAATATACGCCAAACAATATCGTGTGTTTCAAAGTACAACTAATGTAAATATTCAAGTTCAATATATTTCCAATATTCACATCAAATTATTTTATGATTTCTGAATGAAGTTCAGCGAGGCGGAACGTCGGCGAGACGGTGAGATACAATGTTTACCGGCTGCTCCACTGCAGTACCGAGCGGCATAAAAGCAATAAGAGGAATCGCACATAACTTCATAACGCACGGAAGTTTCGATGTAGATGATTGCTTACAACGAAAAGATTTGTCCGGGGCCCGACTCAGATCACTATTTTTACTCTTATCGTCTTGCCGGAGCGTCGTAAGGTGCTCAATAATGAGCAACCTTGCGAGTGTTGCTACAGCCAGTCGTAACGAACTGGCGAGCTTGCACTTGTGAACTTCCAATTAAATGTATTTCAAAACCTAGATGGTATCGCTTCAGCGAAAAGCGAATGAATGCTATTCAATACACCGGCAGGAGTGGGTGTAGCCATTGCTACAAAGATAATATTTGTACATACGAGTAGCTAGGGTAAGGCGTGCAGTTAGTGCGAAATGAAATATGATCGAGTAGGTACCTGAGTTCAAATACAAATTGACTTGTTTGTGTAAGTGGGCTAACATTGGAAAATTTTATACCAACTAAATTTAATTGCCACTAAAAAAGGATGAACGTGAAGAGTGTAAAAATATACGAGTACCTAATTAAAATTTCTAAAGTTATGATTTCTTAGCGCTTGTTACATTTTTGCTTTCCCTATTTGGAATAATTAATCCTGTTTCTAAAGCTCTACAGCACGAAAATAATGACTTACAGAAAGCTAGTATTTCATTAAGTAATCTTTTTCTTTTTCCAATGGTTTGCTGCAACCGCAATAGCTGGAAGTAGTTTTAAAAAAGTAAAACTGATAAGAAATTACCTAAACACTTCGATGGGGCAGGAACAGACAGAATCAGACTGAACTGAAGAAAACTGAAATCGTCTTCAGCTATAGATGATTTAATAAATCAATTTGCCGAAAAAAGGCAAGAAAATTATAGTACCTACCTACCTATATGTATTTAATTTGAATTGTTTGGCTAGCTCCATTTCTAGTAGGAAGCGTTATCGGTTATAATCAATAGATATTTATATTAAATTAATGCAAGCATTTTTGTTTCTTTTGTGTGAAATCTTTACCCTTCATTTGGGCCCCAGCAATCTGTGATACAGGGCCCCTCCAAGGCACGCTACGCCACTGCGTTTCGTCAGACTACTTTCTTTAAAACATCCTTTATCTGAACTGATATATAAAATAAAGCTAATTATTAAGGTACAAATTTCAGTCAGCAATTTTCAGTAGGCAAACAGCCGCCGTAAACATTTAATATTTTCTCCTTCATTATATTATCATGAAAATATTTCTACTACCTACTGACGATACAAGTACTGATGGGAAGGTTCGATGTCCACCCGCGGTAAACACCTTTTTCGAGATAAAATAATAAAGTTTGGAAAATTTATTTATTTATTTTTATTTATTAAAATAATAATTATATATATTATTAATTTAAATTTAAAATGTCATCGATTATCTTCAATGCCATCATCAAAACATCTTCATTGCTTATTCGGTTCTACAACCTTCGAGCTGCGACACATAGGCGACCCACTGCTGGGCGCGGGTCTCCCAGACAAAGACAGCTGTCTAGAGCGTACTCCACCACGCTGCTCCAATGCGAATTGGTGGAGGGGCTAGTGGCCAACCCAGTGTGGAATGTTCTCGAGCCACCGGAACGTCTTCCACAAGGCTTGACGACCGTTTCCACCGTTAAAAACAACCGGGTGCATGTTTTTTTTGCCGCTAGCGGATCCGCAAGCCGACCGCTCCCGTCGTCGCTTAACTCTTTCGATCACGTTAAATCGCCGCGAGCCGCTGGGCTATGCGCGCTACACTGCTCACCGAAAGCCAAAACCTAGACATTTTTGCAATATAAGCACTATACACACATACACACTTTGAGTATTCACATTATACACACTGAGTGTTCACAATATACACACTGAGTGTTCAGCTTTCATTGCATATGTGCAATGGATTTGAGTTCACTTCATTATTCCGGCCCAGCGGTGATGATCGTGTTGCTGGTAAATATGATCTATATTGTTATCTAGCTCTCCATATCTGTGTGCCTCCGCTGCTGCAGACATTCAGTTTCCAATAACATACTGCGCGGCAACACACCCAATATCAAATATCTAACAATACGAGTACGTGTAGCATTTCAGCATTCAGCTTACCAAATGGAATAGGTATGTAGTTTTAAAAAAGATTTCCAAATTTAATATTCACATGTCGTGCATTGCGACGACAGCGGTGACGGCCCAGTGGCTATCGAACTCGCCTCTCACTCGAGTCGTCCGGGTTCAAACCCCAGTGGCACGCACCAATGACTTTTCTAAGTTATGTGCGACTAGTGGACGCCCGCAGCTTCGCTCGCGTAGAATTAGACCCATTAACCACGTCTACCCGTCTAACGACTTCAAAAACGGCAAATTTTCATACTAACTTTGCACCCCCGTTTTACCCCCTTAGGGGGTGAATTTTCAAAAATCCTTTCTTAGTGCTCCCCTACGTTATAAAAGGAACCCCTGTGCAAAATTTCAAGTTTCTAGCCCTTATAGTTTAGGCCCTGCGTTGATATGTCAGTCAGTCAGTCAGTCAGTCAGTCAGTCAGTCAGTCAGTCAGTCACCTTCTCCTTTTATATATATAGATTTAAGAAATTAAATGTCACTTGCTATAACGGTGAAGGACACATCGTGAGGAAACCCGCATGCCTGAGAGTTAATCAGAACGTTCTCGAATGTATGCGAAGTCTGCCAATCCGCACTTGGCCAGCGTGGTGGACTAAGGCCTAATCCCTCCCATTCTGAGAGGAGACCCGAGCCCAACAGTGGGACAAGAAAGGGTTGTGATGATGATGATGCATTGCGCCGTGTCTCTGCAGTACTCTCGTGCTTGAATAGGTTCACAACGGCGCCTGGGTCCCACACTGGTGCACGCTGGTGCACGCTGGTGCACACTGGTGCACACTGCCCGCAGCTCCGCCGAGCAGAACTTGGCCCCCGTCTATTACAATCTAATGTGAACTGTAAGCAGATCTCTACCGCAGTTAGATAAACAAAGGATACCATAGGATACCATAGGGTACCATAGGATACCATTGGATATCATAGGATACCATAGGATACCATACTAACCCGGGCATGTAGTGGATCCACGCTCGGACGAAATTAATAACTTATCTTTGGTAGATTAGTACTTAGATTTGCCTATCTGCCATAGTTATATGACACATTTTATATGGAGCATTATGTCAAATAACTATCTCAGATAGGAAAATCTATCCATAGATAGGTTATTAATTTCGGCCGTAAGTCTTTACCATAGAGTAAGGACCAATGTAGTCCGTGTCTTTACTATACTTCAAATAAATAGTTGTAGCATAGAGTAAGTAGTAATAGCGAGGCTCGATGCCGGGTTGATTAAGTCTGGGATTGCTACCTGAATATTGTGCGGCAACAGGCCTACCGCAGGCCTACCGCAGGCCTACAGCAGCAGCAGGATCGTTAGTTATATAGACTATCTTCGGCGCTCAGGTTCCGGAGATAAGTCGTTCCCGGCCCACGCACGGTACGGGCCTGCTGTCGGAACGGGGTTAGGGCATATTCCACCGCGCTGGCCCAGTGCGGATTGGCAGGCTCTACGTGCCGTCGCGGTGATGATGACATACTTTGGAACGAACGTGTCGGGCAGCGCGGGCGGCGATCGTTGGAGACGAACACCGAGCCCAGGCCGCGGTCGTGACCATCGTGACATTCGTGACCACCGTGACCATCGTGGTCGTCTTGATCATCGTGACCATCGTGACAAACCAGTCACTGTCCAGAGCCCGGCAATTAACAAGTGTGTATCAATTTATTGAAATTATTTGGATTCTCAATTTATTTTGTTTCTTTTCATTCCAATTTTGTAAATTATTAATTAATTATTTGTTCCTACTTTAATTTATTTCTTCTTTATATTATACTAGTGGACGCCCGCAGCTTCGCACGCGTGGAATTAGACATAACAATAGTTTCGTTTATACCTAGTAACATTATATAGCCTATGTCACTCAGTGAAGATGCAGCTTTCTAATGGTGAAAGAATTTTTGAAATCGCTCCAGTAGCTTTTATGTGAAAACATTACAAACAAATGTTTCTCCTTTATAATTTAATATAATATGTCACAACGTTAGTTACCGTACTCCTCCGAAACGGCTTGACCGATTCTCATGAAATTTTGTATGCGTATTCAGTATGTCTGAGAATCGGCTACTATCTATTTTTCATCCCCATAAATGTTAAAGGTAGTCCACCCCTAAAATTTTTAAATAAATTTTTAGATAATATTTATTTTTTTATGATACAACATGAGAAAATACATACCTACATATAGGTATGTATTTCCTCTACGATCAACCCTTATTAATAAAGTGTATTACAGAGTTCCACAATATCTAAACCTATTTTTGCTACAACTAAATGTCGCCCCAATGCTGGGAAACGTTCACCTTTACATCAATACTGCGTTGTTATAACGATAATTATAATAATGTTGACTTTATTGATACTCATCCCAGATTTTTCAAAAATCAAATATTAAGTGCAGTATATCATAATATAGATATAATTTAAACGTGTTGGTACCTTCTCATAGAAATTAATAAAAACAAATATGTTTTGTTTTGTATACCTACCTTTAAAGTATAAGTGCATCAACTTTCAAATTCATATAAATGACTTACTAGTAATATGTGGTTAACGGTGTTGGTTTGCAGTGTGAAAATACTTGTAGAATTATTTTTTCACATATATAATGTACCTACTATGTTTCTGTTTGTTAATCCAAATAAAGAGTTTTTTTTTATTATTTCTCCCTATTTTTCGATCGCGATTTTTATTTTTAATAATTTCATACTTTTATTTTTTATAACGCTTTCGCTTATAAGTATCCCAGAACACTTAAAGTAATAGTTAAAAATACATAAAACCCTAAATTTTCAAGTAGTAGGTAGTAGTAGTAGTAGTATTGGTGGTAGTGGTAATGGTAGTGGCAGTGGTAGTGGTAGTGGTAGTGGTAATTGTAGTGGTGATGGTAGTGATAGTGGTAATGGTAATGGTAGTGGTAGTGGTAGTGGTAATGGTAGTGGTAGTGGTAGTGGTAATGGTAGTGGTAGTGGTAATGGTAGTGGTAGTGGTAGTGAGTTCAGTGACATACACACGTACAATTTAGAATAGCATTATATTTCTTTTCTTTGAGTAGTTTTTAGCGAATAATGGCGTAATAAATTATTATACTTTGATTAATAATTTAATAGTTTTATTTGGTATTAATTAGTTTTTTCGACTTTCATTTGTTCTTTTAGTATTATTTTTCAACTGTAAAATGACACTATCACATGGAATTAATTTTAGGTGAACCAACGGCCCATATATTTTTTGATTTGTATATTACTCTTCGTTTAGGTGGACCACGGGCAAGAAAAAGTGCCCGTGGTCCACCCAGGTGGACTTATCAGGTGGACCACGACCAATGCCTGGGCAAAACAACGTTTGCCGGGTCAGCTAGTATAGATTTAATTTATTTTATTCTTCGAATTCCGTCGCGTCCTCGCTTTAACTTCATATCGACGGCTTCCTTCGCTGCGACCCATAGACGTCCCACTGCTGGGCACGGGTCTCCCCCACAGACGCAGCTGCGGGAGGTCTAGAGCATACTCCACCACGGTGCTCCAATGCGGATTGGTGGAGGGGTTAATGGCCAACCCAGTGTCGAATATTCATAAACCACCCGAAGGTCTTCGTCAAGGCTTAACGATTGTTTCCACCATTGAAAAAAACCGGGACCGACGGCTTTACGTGCCCTCCGAAGCACGGTTTTTTTCTTCCTTCGCTGCGACTCATAGACGTCCCACTGCTGGGCACATATATTTATTATTTTCTTCCTTAATTAATGATTAATTGAAATTCGCGCGAAATTATTCTGGCGTAAATGCGTCGTTATTAAAAATATCCACCTTCACAAAATATCGCATACACGAATAATAACAAGTAGTAGAAAAACCACATCAAAATGAATCTTCTTATTGCACATGCGGCAGAGCTCAGGGAAAGGAAAAAAATAAATAAACAAAAGACAAAGGAATATAACTAATAATAATTAACTAATGACTAATAAACAGCGAAAACACAGCGACATAAATACATGATCGGGCCGAACGTTTTGTTTAATGCCGTGCGTACACTCGATGGACGAAACTGTGGCGGCGAGATCCAGGAGGACAGGCCTGGGGGCGGAGGCCTAGGGCCGAGGACCCGGATCGCGAACGCTCGCCCCAGTTGCGGAGCGCGGCTTACGAGAAACTTTAGGCTTTTACTCACCGGAGGTGGACGGCAGGTCGTCGCGCTGGCTCTGCATCGCTCTTGATAACAGTTAGGCGAAGTTTGCTTCGACGCACTCGCGGCGCGGGAGACTGGCCGACTGGCGCTTTGATACGACCGCGTCAGCTGACTGAGCCGACAGAATGCCGGAATGCCGGCCGCACTGCATATATATGCACCCTGCAAGCAGGGGGGCGTGTCAACGCCCACCTGCGCAGAACTACTTCAATTTTAACGTGCATACTTCGCGACGTCGCGCATGGCGAAGGCCCGCGGTGCTTCCGTGGAAGTCGTGGGGGTGTCCGGGTACAGTGGGATACGGGTGAAGTATGGTCGGAGCAGCCCTCGCCGGCGCCGGAGACGCTCGCCAGCGACCCGTGCTCCCGCCGCGGCCTGGCCAGTCCTCATCTGTACCACAGAGGAAGGACCAAAAGTCCGTGTCTATACTGAGGCCTGCCCGCGTTCAATTTATAACATACTAGCGACCCGCCCCGGCTCCGCTCGGGTGCAAAGCTGATACATATATTATGCATGTTATATACATATAAACCTTGCTCTTCAATCACTCTATCTATTAAAATCCGTTGCGTAGTTTTAAAGATTTAAGCATACATAGGGACAGAGAATGCGACTTTGTTTTATACTGGCGCCTGGACTGATGATCGTTATTGTTTTCCATGGTAAAAACAATAGTTAAGCCTACTCGAAGACCTTGAGAATCCGCATTGGAGCAGCGTGGTGGCGTATGCTCTATTCCTCCCGCAGCTGTGTCTATGGGGGAGACCCGTGCCCAACTACAGTGGGACGTCTATGGACTGTAGCTTGTAAAAGTACAAGCTACAACCTGTAGGCGTCAATCTATTCACCACGGGTCTCTCTCTCAGCTCCATAGATGTCTGTCAATAGTTATTATTAATTTGTAACAAAATTATTTAAAACATGTGAAAATCAGAACTGAGAAAAGTAGGTACTGTAAGTATCGATCTTCAGCATCTGATACCAATGAACTACACACTAGCTTATCCCATTTATATTGTTTATGAGAAAATAAGTAACGTCAGTAGTGACAGCCCAGTGGCTATCGAACTCGCCTCTCACTCGAGCGGTCCGGGTTCAAACCCCAGCGGCACGCACCAATGACTTTTCTAAGTTATTTGCGAGTTAAGAAATTAAATGTCACTTGCTATAACGGTGAAGGACACATAGTGAGGAATCCTGCATGCCTGAGAATACATCATAATGTTCTCCAAGGCATGTGAAGTCTGCCAATCCGCACTTGGCCAGCGTGGTGGACTAAGGCCTAATCCCTCCCATTCTGAGAGAAGACCCGTGCCCAACAGTGGGACGTCTATGGGTCGCAGCGAAGTATCGTCTGGGGGCCCTGGGGTCTTGGACTATAGCGTGGAATGTTCTCAAGTAATCTGAAAGTCTTCAATTTAACGATTGTTTGACGATTGAACAACCGGAAAGCAACCGGAACCGATCCGGAGCACGGCACCCATCCGTAAGACATTGCCGAATCATACCGATTGCATCCGACGTTGCTTAACTCGATCGTTTACGATCAACCAGCTTTTTAAGCAACTGCCAAATAAATCCAAATTAAAATGCAAGTCCGTCCATAAAAGCCATAGAAAGGTGAACGCTGCATGTAAGTATGGTAGATTTCGCGGCAGGTAAGTAAATTATTTATAATAATAATAGTGGACGCCCGCAGCTTCGCTCGCGTGGAATTAGACATAATAATAGATTCTTCTTAACGTGTTAACTTTAGCTCCACAAAGTAATGAATCCGTAAATTCCGTAAATGTGTTATCCCATATGTTTTTTTTTACCCACTTTGAATGCTATATTTATTTATATCTACTCTACAGCCTAAAATATAAATTTTATGCTTCTAGTTCTGAAAATGGCAATACTTTCATACAACCTTTCATCCACCTTTTCATCCCTATACAACACTTTTTTCCAAATAAAAAGCCTTGAAATGACCTTTCTCAGGCTCTATACTATATGTGTACCGAATTTCATTTATATCGGTTCAGTAGTTTTCGGAATCGGAACCAAATATGAGTGCCAAATTTCAGCTCGATAGCTTCAGTGGAAGTGGGTGAAATATTGATTGCAAGATTCCAGGACATACATACAAGATACATACGAGTGAAGTTAAATAAAAGCTTTTAAAATTTCGAACAAAACAAATTAGTTATGACAAGAAAATGGCATGACATCCGATTGACGTGGGAAGTGCAATCAGTGGGGCGTCCCTCACCTCGCTGGCTGGTAACTAAAATAAGAAGGTCAAGTGTGAGTCGTGTCCATATCGACACCGACTCTTCTTTGGATTCCGTATAATACTACTAATTAATAAATACAATGCATTACAAAAAACATTGTGTGTATAATTCTTTCTGCGCCAGTAGCCTCAACTCTGGCATATCGGTGTGACCCGTAGACGTCCCACCGCTGGGCACGGGTCTCCCCCACAGACGCAGCTGCGGGAAGGTCTAGAGCATACTCCGCCACGCTGCTCCAATGCGGATTGGTGGAGGGGTTAGTGGCCAACTCGGTGTCGAATGTTCTCAAGCCACCCGAAGGTCTTCGACAAGGCTTAGCGACCGTTTTCACCACTGACAACAACCGGGACCGACTACGTGCCTCCCGAAGCACGGTAGCGTTCATGAAGTTTTGCCACTGGCGGTCACCCATCCACAAACTGATTTAACTCTTTCGACATTGAATCGACGCGAGCCATTGGGCTATGGCCACTAACACTGGCATATACTTGTACGTAAAACATAACATCACGGCTGTATTTTCTCGAAGGGGTAGGCAGAGATATAATCCTGCATCACGATATGGTTTGCGCAACATCTCTCGCACATGTAATCAACTGGGACGAGCCCGCTTTCGGGTTCCTCGGCGTTTGCGTCGGCATTGCTGATGCTTAATTAAAAGAAAAAAAGTGAAAATATCGTTTCAACGATTTAGATTTTCATCGTTACAGTAGCGTCCGTAACCCGATAGCTCGCGTACGTGATCGACCGAGTTAAGCAACAACGGGCGCGGTCGGTTTGTGGTGTGCGCCGCTAGTCGCAAAATTTCATGGGCTCCACCGTGCTTCGGAGGGCATTTTAAGCCGTCGCTCTCGGTTATTTCCAATGGTAAATCAATGGCTTAAACCATTCGACACAGGGTTGACTCACTAATCCCTCCACCGATTACTATTGGAGCAGCGTGGTGTAATATGCTCTGGACCTCCCGCAGCTGTCCTCGGAGGGGGTGAGGCTCGTGCCCAACGTTGGGAGGTCTATTGGGTTGTAGGTACGTATTTCTAGATTTTCACTGGTTCACGGAACCCTAAAAAGAATCACTTTACCAGATCTATTATTATCCATAAATGTTCAATTGAATTGGAGTGGAAATGTTTGCCGATCGTTCGACCGCTGCCTCGGCTGTCGCATCACATATGCTTCTTGGAATTCATATATGTACATGTACCTACCTACTCGTAGATTTTCATCCATCCGTCCATCAGCCTTTCGAAGTCCACAGTTGGACATAGGCCTATCTAGACGACGCCGTCCCGATCGATCAACGCTGTACAGTCTAAACCACCGCGCCGGTCTAAAAATGTTAACCTAGGTTCTCTTGTAGGCATACATTAAGAAACGATTTTGCAAAGAAGGTAAAATTTGGGGTTTGAAAATTGTATGAAACTTCGTTATTTCTAAAGCTATATCAATGAAAATTTTAACTTGAGCAATTAGTTAAAAATCCATACTAATATTATAAATGCGAAAGTAACTCTGTCTGTCTGTCTCGCTTTCACGCCAAAATTACTGAACCGATTTAAATGAAATTTGGTACACAGATATTCTAGACTAGAGCCTGAGAAAGGACATAGGCTACTTTTTAATTGGAAAAAAATGTTGTAAAATGTTGAAAAGGGGGATGAAAGGTTGTATGAATGATGAAAGTATTGTCATTTTCAGAACTAGAAGCATACAATTTATATTTTAGGCTGTTGATTAGATATATATAAATAAGCGAAGCCGCAGCGTCCACTAGTAAAGAAATAAGTGTGTCGCCTTTATTTTAAGTTCCATTCGTATGAGGTGTAAATTGGGGGTTCAATGTTTAGATCGTTGTACAGCTTAGTACAACGTTGTACAGCTTAGTACAACGTTGTACAGCTTAGTACAACGTTGTACAGCTGCTGGGCCTTGAAATATGAAATGTTGATACTAGATGCCTTTTACGTTGCATGCAAATACGTGGAAAGAATTTTGATAAATTCCACCCCGCAGGGAATAAAGTAAATGTTGCTCAATTACGCAAAAACCACTGAACGGATTTGAACGAAGTTAAGGCGAAGGTGCGCTGACAGCCCAGTGGCTATCGAACTCGCCTCGCACTCGAGCGGTCCGGGTTCAAACCCCAGCGGCACGCAACGATGACTTTTCTAAGTTATGTGCGATGTAAGAAATTAAATGTCACTTGTTATAACGGCGAAGGACTCATCGTGAGGAAACCTACACGCCTGAGAGTTTATCATAATGTTGTCGAGGGCATGTGAAGTCCGTCAATCCGCACTTGGCCAGCGTGGTGGCCAAGTGCACTACTTTTAACTGTTTAACTAAACAATTTAATTAAATGAAAACTAAATATGTACAATTTCTATGAAAAAGGTTTGTTTTACACCAAAGCGTTTTGAACGAATTATAGACGGTCATTGATCCAAGCTTGAAATTTGTTTGTTCGGTATTTATTGTAAGTTCTCTTCGATAGCTTCGGGAACGGAGCGGTACTAACCTTTTCGCCTGGTCTCGCGCACTTCCGGAGGCCGACCTCCGGTCAGTCCACAGGAACCGGTGTTGACGGATCCTTCAGTCCTGGGGCGGATCTCTGCCTTACAGCAGTGGCACAAGTCACTAGCACTTGTACTGTTTTGGTAGAGCGGACGTGCGCGTCGCGCGTCGCGGTGTGCGTGCGGCGCAGACGTATGAAGTGCAACTGGTCCAGGACGGTAGGACCGCGCGGTCGGCGTGGTTTTCGGCTCAACACACCAAATAGCTTAAGCTTAACTTAACTGAATTTTAGAATTGGTGCATGCTTAATACTAAATACTCCTTGTGAAACCATGGCACAAGCTGAGTGCGGTACCTTTTTGCCGTCGAATATTTTCATATCTGTTAAAATTTAAATGTAGTAATTAATAAAGTACTTGTTAATAATAATTATGATTGTGTTTCTTATAGGAAAGAGAGAGTTGTTAGTTATGTAAGTAAGTAGTGTATTAATTATTTTGTGCTCTCGTGATTGTGATGATGGCCAATAAAGATTTATTCTATTCTATTATATTTATTTGAGAAATAAATGTCAGCCCTGACCGGAATTTGAACCCGGATTTCGCAGTCAGGGTCTCATCACCGTGCCACGAAGTTGTCTCATCACCGTGCCACGAGTTGTCTCATCACCGTGCCACGAAGTCGTCTCATCATCGTGCCACGAAGTTGTCTCATCACCGTGCAGGTGACATTTAATATAATGTCACCTGCATGGTGCACAATCCAGCGATAACCCATGAGTTCTTGGCACTCCGGACTTATTCGAAATGCGGAATGTTCCAGAGGGTGAAGTCTATCGATCCACCTGACCCAGAGACCCAGAGACCCAGAGTGTATCTTTTGATGGCGTTATGGAATTTGACTTCTGTATTGGAGAGGTCTGTGCCTATGGTCTTGTTGTGTGATGGTAAACTGGGCGGCGTGGCGATGAGATTGATTAGAACGGTGCAGTAGGTAGCGGTACTCCCCGTGGCTGCGTGAGGTGCATGGCGCCTTCCGAGTCGTCGTCGAGGAACCGGTTGAGAGCCTCCTCGCACTGCATAAGAGCAGTATTAAGGACCATTGAGCCCCTGCTGAAAAAATCGCTTTTAATTGTTCGCACGTTACTGGGGATCGATTACACTAGGCTGGCAATTTCGGCAAGCGTCTAGTCAAAGGCTCAGTTGAACTGGAGTGAGAGAAGGGTCATCTAGCCAATTTACTTTACAACGAGTCGGCGGGCCAAAAAGACAATTCGCCCAGCGTCCGCGACTCGTATGCGAAAATTGTGATCGGGTCTACGAATTTCATTTTGTCTCTATTTTAAAAGCTTTTATTTAACTTCACTCGTATGTACTGGAATCTTGCAATAAATATTTCACCCACTTCCACTGAAGCTATCGAGCTGAAATTTGGCACGCATATTTGGTTCCGATGACAATGCATGAAAATAAAAAAAGTTTTAAAAAGCTTTTTAAAAAAAAAAAATTTTTAACGGTATAATTATTTTAATTTATTTGGGTGAATTATGTAACGATAACCTTATACAGAATGTGTGTAAGAATGTCAATTGTAGAGTAGTGTTAGCGTCCATAGTCCAATGGCTCGCGTCGAATCGATGTCATCGACAAAGTTAAGCAACGACGGGCGCAGTCGGTTTGTCGGATAGGCGACCGCTGTGACTACCGTGCTTCGGAGGAAACGTTGAGCCGTAGATCCCGGTGGTTTTCAATGGTGAGACAATCTATAAGCCTCGTCAAAGACCTTTATACGGCTCGAGAGCATTCGACGCTGGGCTGGCCAGTAACCCCTCCACCAATCCGCATTGGAGCAGCGTGGTGGGCGTCTGAGACCCGTGCCGGGCAGTGGGAAGTCGTGGGTTGCAGCCAATGATACACTTTTAACGCATAAATATGTATGATGCAGCTAGCTAGTGTTTAAGATCACAAACATAAAATAATAAAGGATATAAAATAAAGTAATATAAAATCTTATGAATAATAATATCTTTAAAGTGTACTTCACTTTAATCCAAATTGGAGTCTCGCTCAGGAAGCGAAGCAGGCACTCTTGCACTTTGATCCGGGCGGATGTAACTTTATTATATCTCGTAGATACTTTAATAACCAGTCACTTACAGAACGCTTCAGAACGGAAGTTTGCGCCGCTCGGCGCTCGTGCATTTTTAGAATATTCGCATGCTTTAAACTCGTAGCAGTTGTAGCAGTTGTAGCAGTTGTAGCTCGCTCGGCGGAATGTCACCTGCAGGCATTTTGAACTCCCTGCGTATCTTTTTTAGAACGTACTAAGGGCAGTACCGTGCGTCTATTTTGACAGAATCGGCTCACAAAGAGTACATGATTGCTAAAATGCAGTTCAAAGTGCCGCTGCCGGCTACGCGCTACGGACAAAAAATACACCCCTGTGTTGTGACGTAATTCAATATCGCGCATTCTTGTCGGCGCAAAATAATGTTTTCAAATTCAAATTACTACCTCAGCTTAATTGACCTATGTTCTATGAACCAATATTACACGCAGAAAAATTCTTGTTTCAGTTAGATTATCGTTAGTTTAGCTGGATTGTTCGTTAGTAAGTATGTATTTTAATGTTAGAAGATTAAAATGTTCTGGTTACTTACGAACCGATCGGTACTATAGATAAAGAATATATTATATCTTGTTACCAGAAACAGTCAGAAACTGTCACTAAATAGTAGATATTACTAGAATATATTGTACCGAATACTAGATAACCAACTACCAAAATGGTCTTACGAGTCTCCCAAGACCAAATATCATACGAGTGATTCCAGCTGGTGCACCGACGAACTCCTACGGGCGATTTTCATTTATGAGCTTCCTATTCAAAAATGTTTACAAATGATTTACCCTGAGATATTTCAGATTGAGACATTCTTATTCGTCCCGTGAGCGAAGATAGGATTCGATGGCTACTATAGAAAACTGTCCTACAGATGCCATTCCGCCATTGCATAGAATCATCTAGAATATCTAGAATATATCTTTAGAAATAACTCATGCTGACATTTCAATTCAGACATCAAACACGTCCTTGTAAGAACCTAGATTATAATAATATTATCTACGTCTATATGAAGGGAGAGTATACAACCATGTGCTTAACGACTATCCTATAAGACAAAAATATAATCTGTTTAATAGCTTTAGTCTGACTACAGTGAGGCCGTAGTCAGGTAAGTCAGGTGGTTGGTATCCAGACATGGCTTCTCCACTGATTGATTTGAAATTGGTTGCTGTAATTTCTCTGTATCAGCTGGAGTAGGTATGTATTCTCTGTTCACTTAATGAATTAATGAATAAATTAATATAAATTTGTTTCGTCAAATTAGAACTGTTGCAGAAGTATTGTATAATAATATGTGTATAAAATAAATAACAGAATATAACGTGATGGTTCACACAAAATCTTAAATTCACGTGGTTCGTCTCGCTGCCACGCTAGCACAAGTAGCGCTCGTGTAGATCCGAACTCATACCTTGTACCTGTACATGTACACCTATGTATTGTATGCTCATGCTAGTTCATATTATTATGCGAGAATCACACCGCCGGTCGGGGGAAAATGTCACACACCAAAAATTCCCAGTAAATACGTTGTCACTACTCGCCAACAGATGGCGAGCTCAAGGAAACAGTCGATATTGTTAGGCAGGTTATTCGCAATGAAAGGTGGAATGTACTGAGACTATTTATTGCTAATTATATTAATGACAAATAGAACGGAGTAATGAGGCGCGTACACAGGTAGCAAGCGGGGAGCCAAGAGAGACGGCACGGGCAAAGACTACAGAGTCATAGATAGTTAATCAGCCGCACAGACTATGTAAAGAATGTAGAATGGGTATGCAATTCTATAATCCAACAGATATTTTGCAAATAAAATAAGCAATACGAATATTACCACATCACGCCTGTGTTTCGCTGAGTGGGTAAACAAAAGTGTGTAATACATCAACTGTAGCTCAATAGCTTGCGTCGATTCTATGCGATCGACGCCGCGACGGAGTTAACGACTGGCGCGGTCGCGCGGTCGGTTTGTGGATGGTCGCAACGTCGCAAGTGACAAAATTTCATGGGCGCTCAAAGTTTGTACGAAAGCTCGTCATCTAAAATCTTAACACGTTTCCGCCCAAACAAAAATGCAAAATTGAGCCGAACCGACATACTTTTTGCAAAATACTGTAACGAATGTAGGTATTACCATAGTATAAAGACTAAGCGAAGACTTTTTATACTATGGTATTACTACCCTGAAACACGTTATGGCTCAGGAGCGTATAGAGTCATGTTTGCTCCTGCACGTTCATCCACATGTGGTTCAGGCTAGTTTTTAAATGTTTAAAGGATTTTTATATATGTATTATGGATTTTGAATGACAATTTATTTGTACAAATAATATTTTATATGCTTACAACATCAAATATTTATTACTGTCGTTTGTGCTGTCAGTTACTTTTTTATTTTCGAACTTGATTTCAGTGTTGTTTTAAAGTTATTTGGGAAATCGCTGCTAAACAAGTGAAACGCGTAGATACCGTGTGCTTTGTGTGTGTGTTTTGTGTGTGTGTTTTCAACGCAAAAATAACCTTTTTTGTTTGCCGTTTCAAAAACAAACATACTAATTAATAATTGCAATTTCGTATAAAATAAAGATATATTTTCGTACGTCTTGGTGTTTTCCTTTACAATATTTCATAATCTTAGCGCGTCCCAAGCATACACGTATTTAGTACAGTAGATATAATCGCTATTGAAGTTGCACAATGCGACACAATGCATGTGTCGCCTGACACCCTGCTCAGGAACCTAGGTATTTGCTTTCCAAGCGCAAGCTTCCTGAGCCGAGTGAGCCACGTGTGGTTCAGCGGACAGGGCTGGGAACGTGTTAATAACATCAACATGTTCCTATTCAGATTACCGAAACCTGATTTACTATTCTAAAATACTATCCGAAATCATAAACAAATTCATTATACAAGTACATCGAAATTTATGTTTATAAGTCATATAAAACAATATATTTCATGAATTTTAATTTAATTATAATTTACTTTGCTTGCCAAACTGCAAAATTTGATAAAACACTTCCAAATGGAATGATTTTGTAAAGTTACATTAGAAAAATCTACCTAATTACCTTGTGGGTAAGTCTCTCTACAAGAGAAACGTTAAAATATGTTTACATTACCACCAGTACAGCAGGCCTCTCAATGTCCCCCTGTGTCCCACTGTGTACCGCAGGTCTCCGAAAGAAAATGGCTTAGGCGAAGTCCACACAGTCCACTACAGCGGCGATGTAATTGGCAGTTTGGCAGACTTCACACGGATTCAAGGACATTATGGAGAACTTTATGTATGCAGGCTTCCTTACAATTTTTTTCGTCGATATTGTGTACACTACATTTAATTTCTTCCTGGAATATTTAGGCTGAAATTTTATTTCTTAAAACAAGCATGTCTTACGCGCTTGTGAGATGCTAATAATTTTAAAGTAAATTGAGAGATAATTCCATATTTTAGTAATCATTTAACTTATTTCTTTATCGTTACATTGATTTAAAAGAACATGTATTGATGTTGGTATTTGATATTCAAGTATGAGATTGTTAATGTAATGATATTATATTATGGATTACTAATAATTCATAAGGTCAGATGTCAATATCTAAGATTAATTTAAACCTGTGTATTTATTATAAAATGGTTCATTATTTATGTTATATTTATTTACTGAAAATTGTATTGATTTGAGTAGTGGATTGTGTTTTTAACGTTGTAAGTAATATTATAAATACATAATATTACTTACAATCACAATCACATGTTATTATAGTCAAATCAAATTCAAACTGTTTTTAATAAAATAGTTTAGAACTGTTTTCTTATGATCTGGTCGTTTAGTTTTGATAAGAGAACTTGTATTGAATTGAGTAGCAGCATTTATGTTTAAAAAGCTATAATATAAGTACATTATATTATATAAAATAACATTTAATAGTATTAAAATGTAGTTCAAAGCATTTCGGACAGTATAAAATTATGTAAAAGCAATCCATTATAAATAGGAAATGGTACACGGAAGTGAGGCTATTTGAAGAGGCGTGGCAAAAAGAGGTATATAAAGGCTGCCCATGGTGATGCTGGAGGATTCGCAAGTTGAAAAAGTGATTATAAACAGGACGTCTCGCTGCCACTCTAAATACATAATTCAGTTCAGTCTAAAGTACTTATTATCTAAAGTACCTACTTAAATTGTGAAATTGTGTGAAGTTATTACTTCACACAGTATCGACGACAAAGTTAAGTATGGTTTATTAAAATTGTATTTATTACAATGTACTTTGTTGTTTTGGATCTTTGTGTAATTTCAGAAACAGTAATTGTTGAATATATTAATATGTTAGAAATGATTAATCCAGTTTGTTGTGTTGAACAACCTAAAACCTGACTGTGTATAACCTAACTAAAGAATTAATAAATGTTTCAGTAGGTATATTTGGTTAACCATTTTGTTGTAAATAAGCTTATCTAATTGTTAATGTTGAAAAGAGTTCCTACCGAGTTTCTTGCTGTGTTCTTCTCGGTAGCAATAACTTTGTGAACCAGCGGTAGATAAAAAGATGAAATATATTAATAAATGAATCACAATATTGAATCTGCATATTTTATTATTACAATACTAATTAATCTGGAATAACAGTCTTAATAGTTTTCCTTTAACACCTACAGTAAAATACTAGATTACAGTTAGTTTACTTTACAGTTAGTTAAAGAAACATAATTTCAAGAAATCATTTATATTTCAGAAATCATTTAGATTTCAATTTAACACGCTCGTAAAATATGAATTACAAACTCTACTTTTATAAGTCACTCTGAGATTTGAACCGCCTGAACCGACTCTTGTCGAGCGAGTGCAGTATATTATTATGTTGCCTGTAATATATTATTATGTTGTCACCATTGTCACCCACCCACTTATTTATCGAGTTGAAAACACCCATGCATTTGCTTTGCAATAAAATAAAAAACTGTTTTAATCTATCTCAAAAATTTTGAATATGAATAAGTCAAACAATTACTAATAAAATTAATTAAAATTAAATATTTATTTTGGAAATTAAAATTCTAATATATAATTACACTAAAGAAGTAAAACAAATTATTTACAAAAAGAAATGCAAAGTATATGTACAAAAATAAATACTCGTACCTATGTCAGTTAAAAACAGATCTAGCGGCATTGCACCCAGCACGCTGGCACGCTGGCAGCGCTGCGCCGCTGTATCGCGAGGCTAAGTTTATGAGACTCACCTGAGACGGGAATGAGCTTGGTCGACAAGACTTTCGTGAAAGTTATCCAGGATATTACTTTGCAAATTGACTAGCTTTGAAGTCAAAAGAAGATAGATAAATATGTATAGCAACCAAGGGATACTAAAAGGTGCTTTATTGATTTTATTGAATTGTACTCGTATGGGCGACTGTAATTTTATGTGCTCGCGTCACCGTCACGCTGTTTCTATATAGGGTATATTTTAATGAAGATACTTACATCATTTAATACTTATTCACGCTTGATATAGACGTTACAACGCTTACGCTTATTTCGCTTGATAAGAAATAGTACAAGAAAATGTTTTAATAAGACAAACAATTTATTTTATAACACATTTGCTCATAAAGTTCACCAATTTCAATATCGTAATGTACGTCATTACGCACTTGTACGTTATTGTAATGTATAACGCACGGGTTTCTTTTTAATAAGGTAAAACGCACGGCTTATCAAGATGCTCCGTCTAAAATTTGCAATATCGCCTCGGCTGTAATTTTCAACTTACCGCACTTGTATCATAATGCACTATTATTCACAAGATAATTAATTGTTAGCAATCTCAGTTTGTACAAATTCATGTTTCATTGGACATACTTGTTACGAGTACGAGTTGAAGGCTTGATTCGGATTAATCATGCAGCTGTATAGAGCAGTATTGAAATGATCAACTGCGTGCGTGGATCAGGCCTCTGAATGCCGTCGTAGCACAAAGACCGGCCGTAGCTCCAATTAGTGAAACCTATATTGTGTGTAAATAAAGCGTTAGTGTGTAGCGTCCATAGCCCAATGGCTCGCGTCGATTCAATATGATCGAAAGAGTTAAGCAACGACGGGCGCGGTCGGTTTGTGGATGGGTGACCGCTAGTAGCAATATTTCATGGATGATTTACTTGGTGTATGCACATAAAATAAATATGACCTTTTTAATTATACATGTCATATTAGGATTTATAAGATACATCAAAATCTAAGTATAAAATTCTTAGCTTACCTATAAGATATACGAGTACAATCTACCTAGTAATTAAATATTACAAGTTAAATTTGACCGACTTCCCGGTTTCCGATTGAGCTGAAATTTTGCATGTTTGAGATTCCAATAATAAAAGTAAATTGAGAAGATATTTATATATTTAAGTTATCGTTTAACTTATTTCTTTATCGTTTCATAGATTTAAAAGAAAGTGTATTGATAACGGTACGGAAATTGTGTATGTATATAATTATATAAATAATATTATAATATTACATAAGATCAGATGTATAAATATCTAAAATTAATATAAAAGTTTTTTTAATAGTTATTTCTTTCTGTTATAATTATTTACGTAAAATTGTATTGAAAATTGTATTGGAAAATTGTATTTAGTAGTGGATTATTTTTGAAACAATGAGTTGGCCACTAGCTATCCACATTTATCTATATGGCTTGCAGCTGGAATAGGTACGCAGTTTGAAAACTTCGCCATAGCGTGCATCCTTCCATCCTTACTTACACATAAAAGTCTACATTGCTTCCTCTTAGAGTAAGTTGCTTCCTGTGTAAAGCGGTTCAATGTTTGAATACGTTCTCACTCAATTGTAATTAGATTTGACACTTCGATCTATTCCAGTCAATAGTTAGAGACATATTACTGTGGCTGGTCTAAAATGAATCTGGATGGTATTAACTTCTGATATCTTCCAGTATTATATTGTCGAAGGGCGGCTTATGCAATTTTTCCCATGTCTAGGTCTCCATTCGAACTGGTCAAAATATCAATGGTATAGTCAAATCAATTAATTAATTTAGCCAACTAAATGGAGCCTGTGGCAGCTTCTGCATTAATGACCATCTTTCAAACCTTTCAAGTAAATAAATTGCATGAAATGGATAGCTTTCAACGTTAAAACCGAACGTCCAATGTTACACGTAATTGACTTTAAAAGCACTTTGATATGGGGCTGCGGCTCTTGCAGCAACCTTCATTTAATAAACCGGATAATATTTGCAAAATGCTTGCATGGCTGCGCTCTATGACCGCGTTTTAATAGGCTCTGGCTCCGATTAAAAGGTTCGGTAGGTAGGTATATGGTATATGTATCATGAGTCGAACCACAATCTATTATCATAGCTTATTTCCTACAGCCGTTTAGCGGACAAGTTTAGATAGCATTTTATACCATAGGAAATACACTGATGTAAGAAAAGTTTTTATTTCTCAACAAAATTATTTACTTTTACTTGCAATACACATAACAACAACAAATTACAAAATAAAACATAGCCTTGTCCGCACTAACTCCGTTCAGTCTCTTCTCACGAATCTCACGCTCGCGATTCAAAATGCGCGGCAAAACAGATGCCGCGCTCTGATTGGTCCTACGCATAGATGGAGGACCACAGAGTATGGCCCGTTCCCTTTATGCGTTCGAAGAAAAATAAGGAATGTGTTCATATTCATTACACTGAGTAAAAAATTTTACATCTCTGCGGAAATTACAGCATTTCACGAGACCTTCGCTCGAGCAGTTCCGCTGTTGTATTGTATTAGAACTCTGAAAGGTTTCAAATCAGATCTTAATTTTTTAAAGAATACAGATCTGATACGTTCTAGAATTTAATTTATTTAGTCAAAATTTCTATTTGAGAGTTCCCACCGAAGTGAATTACCGGTAATCGGCATATTTTATCGCTTCGCAAAGGCTTTCCTATAAACGAATCTAAATAAAACCATAAAAAATAGAGGGATAAGTAGAAGAAAATATAGTCTCAGTATAGTATCTACTCAGCCACTTGGCCACGTAAATATGGGGGATGTCAACGGATGCCAAGTACCGGAGCGGATCAGCGGATCCACACAATCATCATACCTTTAAGAATTGCAGGTATCTTCAATTGCAGGTATCTTCAATTGCAGGTATCTTTAATTGCAGGTATCTTCAATTGCAGGTATCTTCAATTGATAAGTGACTAAATTGTTGTGATTGTTGATTTAAAACTAATAACTTGGCTAGTCATTTCATTTAACTGAATATTTTTCCTACAAGAGACAGATTTTGTACAAATTGATAGATTATGTTTTTACGTTTGTCCCACTCATCCTGTTGTTAAGTGTCGGAAGCCGAGGTCTAAGACATGTTGCTACATTTTGAGAGAGATATGAGTAACCGGGTATCGAATGCAATTAACGAGGGGTCGAGCCCGCCGGCCGCCCTCGCAGCCCTCGCAGCCCTCGCAGCGCCCGCAGCGCGATGTATCGGACACACACATTACTGCTACTATTTGTAATGGAGAGGTACAACCCAATAGCATGGTGTTGATGACCGCTGTAGTTAAGGTATTTCATCATCATCATCATCACAACCCTTTTTTTTTCCCACTGTTGGGCACGGGTCTCCTCTCGCAATGGGAGGGATAAGGCCTTAGTCCACCACGCTGGCCGAGTGCGGATCGGCAGACTTCACATGCCTTCGAGAACATTATAATGAACTCTCAGGCTTGCAGGTTTCCTCACGATGTGTCACCGTTGTAAGGTATTTAATTCGGTGTAAAGATCTTTATTCTCATTAAGGTGCAAAAATCACTTAAATTATTAAATATTAAAAGGTATTAATACACGGGTCCGATGTGGGTAGTTTTGTTTAATGTTATATTATACAATAACAAAACATCTGAAACGATTCAATCCGAATAAAAAAATAATAGGTTGATATAAATTTCTGCAAGTGCCTCAAGTGCCTCAAGTGCCTCAAGTGGAATGGGTTGTGATCCAGGCTAGTAGCGGGCTAGGTATTCCAATCAAATTGAGTTTAAATTTAAAATGTAATCATGTAACTTTTTTTAAAACACATTGCGAATCTCTGAAATATCTAGAAACAGTATCATAAAGTTGTACCTCCGGAAATGTTATTTATGTATTTATTTATTTAAACTTTATTGAACCACATTAAAAATTAATTAAATGGGACAAATGGCGAGCTTAATGCATACATAATGCATTCTCTACCAGCTAACCACTGTACTATACAGAGAGACAACGAAGATGCGGTATTAAGCAGCCAGGTGAGAGTCGTGAACGTATGCAAACAGTATGAATTGGAATATACATATATTATCATAATAAATACAATGCATATATGTATTTATATATAACATACATAGATATGTTTATATACATATATATACATTTATATATAGATGTATAAGAATAGTTACATTAAATATAATATGTAGATATTTAATTATCTCCGTAAACATCATAAATAGTTACGAACAAATAACAATAATAAAAATAATACAAAAAATGAAATAAAATAAAGCAGAAGTGAATTCTAAATATGTCACTGATGCAGAAGGTGAGTCCTTAGTTGTTTTTTAAATGTGAGATTTGCCAAGGGTCTCCTGAGGTCACTGGGAAGTGAGCTCCAAGGACGAGATGCTTGGACAGAGAAGGAGTTGGAGAAGAACCCAGATCGGTGCAAAGGGATAGAGAGGAGGTGATTGAGTCGAGCGAAGGGGTAGATGATGGGTAGTGGACAGAAATTTAAAGTTAGATTTTAACTAGTCTGGGGACGGAGGATTAAAAAGAATAGAAGAAAGGAGACATAATATTCTAAGTTGCCGTCTCTTGCGGATAGGTAGCCACTTGAGCCTAGAGCGATACGATGAAGTATGGTCGTACCTAACCTACGAAGGCTATAGACAAAGCGGACAGCGTTGTTAATAAGCCGGTCCAGCTTGTCAAGTGGAGCCTCGTAAGATCTAGGTAGCATATATCACCATAATCGATTACTGGGAGTATCAGAGGAAAGAAGAGGGAAATGTTAATTAAGTTTTCTAAAATTACGTACGGGAACCAGTCAAAGCCAGATTGTGTGCAAGACGGAATGATTATTTCGCAGAAGCCCTTTTGTGGGGCATGCAATATGGGAAAGTACAAGTTTATTTTTATTTATTTATTTTTATTTGTGTTTAGCATAGTACAAGTAGATGGTATAACAAATTTAAGGGCGCTTATACTACCTATGTCAACATTGTGACATACACATTTTAATTAAATGAACATTTTAAATTACTAAAACTTATTTCAATTGCACATTACAATAAATAACAGTTGAATGAATTTTATATTATTACATTTTATTAAAAATACAAGTAGGTACTTATGTCAAATTAAATTAAATGTCAAAATTATTATTCTGTTTATAAGTTTCCATATCTTCCGAAAAGTCATTTACTGAATAATAACATATTATTATAAGTATACAAGCATTTTTTTAGCTCTCGTTTTTTAGGTTGTTTACACGTAATAGTATACAAGATATTTTTAATTATTTATAAATTTTAGATATTATTAATTTTTTAACTCTTTCTTTGGATTAATTAAAAAAAAAAAAAGATGTAATCTGTAAGTGCCACTTCACGTTTCAACTCAAGTAATGCGTATCCCAACAATTCTTGTTGGGGTATAGCTAGAACCCATTAAATAAATAAATAAATAAATATCTTGGACATTCTCACACGGCCATCTGACCCCAAAGTAGGCGCGAGCCTGAAATACATACATAGATATTTTTAAATACATACTTAAATAGATAAATTAACATCCAGACACAGAACAAATACAAATGTTCGTCGCACGAATATTTGTCCTGAGTACGATTCGAACCCACGACCCCTGGCGCAACAGACAGGGTCACTACCGATTGCCCCAACGGACCTGTCAATGCTGCCATTGCTAAAACAGATACATCTCCCACTGTTGGGAACGGGTTTCCCTCACAGACAGAGGTCTCGAGCACACTCCACCACGCTCGAATGTGGATTGGAGAAGTTCCCAGTTGGAGTGTAACCCTCCAGGTTAATGGCCATACCACACTGGGGGTATCAATGTTCTCAAGCCACCCGATGGTCTTCGACATGGCTTAACGATTGTTTTTACCATTAAAAACAACCGGGACTGACGGCTTAGCGTGCCCTCAAAGCATGGTAGCGTTCATAACATTTTAACTCTAGCGGTTACCCATCCACAAACCGACCGCGCCCGTCGTCGCTTAACTCGGTCGATCACATACAATTGACGCGAGCTATTGGACTATGGACGCTACAAGGTAGGGTATACCCATAGGGAAAGCCAACGTAGTATCCGTACTACTTATGGTAAAGCTTTAAAATAATAAACATGCTACGCCTACCACGAATGTGCAGTGCGACATGATCTACCCTACACGCACAGAGTACCTTGCCTACACGACAGAACAGGTAATATTCCTGACCAAAATGTAAGGACGCGATCTACTATGAATATTATCTATACCGATATTTGGATGGAAACAGCGAGCACTGAAGGGTTATGTTCACCGACTGTATGGAAAACCGCAGTCGATATCAAAGCAGAGTCTGAATAATATGTCACGAAGTAAAGTTAGGCGGCAGTCTACTATACTGACTATACTGCGTCTGCTCAGTTAACGTAGTCGGTCTAGTGCACCACTTTCATGCTAATTAAACGTTGGGGACGAATATGAGAGGAGTATTGTTATTGGAATGCTACATGTAAGGAACTCGAAATATATTTTGTAACTAGTGGACGCCCGCAGCTTCGCTCGCGTGGAATTAGATACAATCGCATTAGCTCCACAAATTTGTAATGATTCCGTAAATGTGTTATCCCCTATGTTTTCTTTACACCCTTCGCTGCGACCCATAGACGTTCCACCGCTGGGCACGGGTCTCCCCCACAGACATAGCTGCGGGAGGTCTAAAGCATACTCCACCACGCTGTCTTACCGTAGAATGCACAACTTCCAAACGTAGGACTGTAAAATCGTACCACTACATTTGTAGGACTGTGTGACCATTTGATTGTACAAATATTTATTAAGCTTCATACAAAAAATCAGCTCGTTAGCAATAAATTTGATGACCTCGTTATATGAAC
Source organism: Carterocephalus palaemon (assembly GCA_944567765.1). NCBI lineage: Eukaryota > Metazoa > Arthropoda > Insecta > Lepidoptera > Hesperiidae > Carterocephalus > Carterocephalus palaemon. Next base: position 175,345 of record OX155637.1, read on the forward strand.
GTATTCGGAGTGTAGGACGCTCCAGTCAAGCCATCCGTTTTGTAGGACAATTGTTTTTCGGAGTTTACCGTCCAATTACCTCAATGTTTAAAAAAAAAACATGCAGTTATTCAGACAATTTCGACACCCCACCGAATCGACATGTTCTATACCTGCGCACTACATTAGCTACCTCTATCGAGAATTGTCAGAGGTAGAACTTGGGCGTCTCGTAGCAATTTAATAAATGGACCCTTTGTACACAGAGACAGAATGTCCGAAACAAAGCCACGGTAACCTATGCGAGGATATACGTCGCAATACCACGCAATACTATTAATGCACACACTAAGCCTGCCTACGACGAGCATCATAGGATTTTCAGCGGCTCTACCATGAGTTCAAATGCAACTCGAGTGCAACTAGAAATAATTAGTGACTGTAGTGTTTGGGTATTATTATAGTAAATAAAATACGCCTTTGATCACTCAATAGGTGAAGTAGGTAATGCGTCCGGCCCACGTCCGTACTGGCTCACCGCTAGCGCGTGACTCACGCCGGCGCATACACTACAGTGACCATATTTTGAATATAATCGACACGTGATATGAAGTGAAATGGTGCACCACCTTTTATACCTAATGGATATTATATACCAAACGAGCATGCAACAGTTAAGCAGATAAATCCTTAGAGTGCTTATAATTAATATAAAATAAATTATTTGTTGCTTTATATTCATCAATTTAGAATAGCATTATATCGTCAGTACCAAAAGTCAACTAGCCAAAGTGTAATTTTGGCAGTAAACTAAGTTAACTAATCTCACATAGATTAGTTTACCTTTGTAGAATTTTTACTTTTTTCAGTTAAGCAGAAAAACGATTTGTTTTTTGCTGAAAAAAGTAAAAATATTTTGCCACAGTATGCATTGTGTCAATATATTGATGTCCATACATATACATACACAGTTTTTACATATACATATGTAAAAACTGCCAAAATTAGGTACACTTTGGTTAGTTGACTTTTGTACCAACGATATCTCTTTTTATTTTAGTAGTTATTTACACTTTCGTTAAGTGTGTCCAATAACCTCATAGCGAAATAAATTATTTGACTTTGAGTTTGCCTAACAATACACTTTAACTGGAGTTAATTAAGGAAACTTAATTACTATATGTGTCTGTCTTCTGAGTATATGTTGTACTATCCTAGACAATAAAACAACGGGCTAGTCGTGCGTATACAATAATACAGATTAGAACACAGTGGTCGGTCGTTATTTGCGTATATGAATTAATTATAGGTTTAGTGACTATGACTAAGTAACAAAATAAGAAACAGTCAGTGAAGTGCTTGTGGTAACGTGGGTTGAGATGTCTCATTAAGTTGGGAGATATACCGACCGATAGATAATGTATCAAGAATGATTTTCCCGACCGGGGACTGCATCTAGGACGCTCCCGCTTGCTATCACTAGACTAACGAGGAAATATAAAAATGTTTGTTTTTATGAAACTAATAGTTGAAACCCAAAGAGAATCCAAATAGCTGGCTGTAGGCGGAGTACGAAATTTGATTAACTGAAGAGCTGATTTCACTTGACCGGATTACACTACAATACCTTGTTGTATATTTAGTGTTAATACCTATCCTATCCTAACTTCTCCTTCATGCTCTCTAAGCCTTCTAATTTGCAATTGGCCAGCGTGGTAGAATAAGGATTTATTTGGACAGCCCATTTGGAAAAGATACAAGTGCCTGTTACAAACAAATTAAATCATAACTTACAATACGGGTACTAATACAGGTGGTATTGTAACGCGCAACGGGCACTTGCATCTTTTCCAAACGGGCTGTATAGCCTTATTCTACCATGCTGGCCAATTGCGAATTAGAAGGCATTGAAATCATGAAGGGAAATTTCAGGCGACGACAAAGTTATATAAATATGACTGGACGTGAACTGAAAGTTGCCGAAGTAGAGCCACTCAACATCTACAAATAAAATATCTTTGTTACAAACATTGTTCCTTGCTTTCATTACATTTAACTAATCCGCATGCCGTCCATACTTTATGTAACGTAGACTAATTAAATTACGCTGACGTGTTTGTTTGATAGAAAGTCGTAACTTTGAAGGATTGTAGCGCTTCAGCGGCTACTTTCCTTTATGCATACAATGGGCGATAACTTTTACTCGGGATAGCCTTCTATGTAGTTAGTGTAAATATGACGAAAGTTACACTACTTACAGTTAGACTTACGATAACTTCATCGTGGATTCCCGTGCAGTAAAATATTTTTCGATGGATGATGCATGGATTTGGATATATTTTGTATTATGTGATTGTGGATCTGCCAGTGCCTTCGCACATTGTAAATCTATACCTACTATAATAAATCTGAAGAGCAACTTTTTCTGTACATTGATTTTTTTTTTTCAAAATTTCAATTCAGGGGCATTATAATAACGCTTTAGAACTCAGAAATGTAATTTTTGAAAATATTGTCTGTCTGTCTGTCTGTCTGTCTGTCCGGGCATCACAAGAAAACCCGTGGATGGATTAGTATGTAACTTTGTAAAGTTATTACTCATAGTCCTGGTTAACAAATAGGCTATTTTTATCCTCAGAAAATAAAGAGGTTCCTATGGGATATAGATCGAAAGTTTGTATGGATTTTTTTTTAAATCTCAACCATTTCATTTCAAATTTGCAACAAACATTCCTTACAAAAATTAAAAGAATACGTGTTTACCAGATTTTTTGTATAATGTAAATAAAAGAAAAAAAACACGAAATAATGTAAATATTTTCAATTTTACAAAACGCGCGTTTGTAATAATCGTTTGTATTTTCGTATGGTATTTGATTATAATTAGAAGAAGATATTATTTTCTCCAAAACGAATTCAGCATTTACTAATTTTCGCCCTAGAAATGGTAAAAAAAAGGAGTTATGACTTCAATAAGGTTTGCACGGATTCTATTCAGTCCTCACGTGAAAATAAAAACCTATAATATCCATACTAATATTATAAATGTGAAAGTGTGTTTGTTTATTTATTTGTTTGTTTGTCCGGCTTTCACGTCGCAACGAAGCTATTATATGGTATGGTTTTTGTGTGTGGAGATAGTGAGGAGGGTGGAGAGTGACGTAGGCTACTTTTTACCGCGGTAAAACATCCCCATGAGAAGATATCGATGTTTTTTTAATTTGCTAGATATTTAGTTCCGGATATTGTTAATAGATGGCGTTTATTTAGCGAAAATTTAGTTAAGTAGTTAGTATAGCAGTTAAGTAGTTAGTATCTTTTAATCGTGGAACTCTCACTATTCATCCACCAATAAATGTGTCATGTATGATAAACAACTCATTGTTAATTCCCTTTGACCACGCGGGCGGAGCCGCGGGCAAAAGCTAGTTAATAAATAAATGTGCACTAAGCGTTTATTTTATTAATTTATTCGTAAATTTTAATTATGCATTTTATGAGTAGGCTAATATGAGCAAGTCGTGTCACTTGTCGGTCTGCAGTCGGTCTCCCTGCTGTGTGCAGACTGTGCAGTGGCTTATGACTATTTTTTATGATCGCAACAGCACTTATCTTGAATCTAATTTTATACAACTTTAATGGTACAGTATTTTTTTTATTAAAATACTCAGATTTTAAATAATATACAGGGTTACTGGTAACTTGATGGCAATCTAGTAATGTTAAAAAATCATTGATTGGTTTGTTTAAATTTAATTTTTGAATTGTTTTTTGAATTTAATTTTTGAATTGTTGCGTAATAATTGTCTTCAAAATAACCCAAAAGTCAAAATACTCAAAAATGGTTGACATTTACATCGGGGTCATAAGGGGTAATTTGGTTGCAAATGACCTTCCCTTTATACCTTTAATAATGTAATCATAAAATACTGAATCAATTTTAATGAAACCTGTTACAGACATGCACTGAATGCCTGAAACGGATCTTTTTTACTATTCATTTCTGAAAGTAAAGAAGATCTCCTGGAAAACAGGACTAAAGTTAGTATGAATTTCATATTTAAATTACTTGAATACATATTTCTCCCTTTTATTCAATAAAAAATTAAATAATAGTAGATAATTCATATTTTTCCTGGGTAAACCATGGGTGTTTTGTCCTGGACTTAACACGAATGACACATCATCATCATCATCACACCCACTGTTGGGCTCGGGTCTCCTCTCAGAATGGGAGGGGCGAGGGGTTAGGCCTTAGTCCACCACGCTGGCCAAGTGCGGATTGGCAGACTTCGCATACCTTCGAGAACGTAATGATGAACTCTCAGGCATGCAGGTTTCCACACGATGTGTCCTTCAACATTATAGCAAGTGACATTTCAATTTCTTAAATCGCACATAACTTATAAAAGTCATTGGTGCGTGCCACTGGAGTTTGAACCCGGACCGCTCGAGTGAGAGGCGAGTTCGATAGCCACTGGGCTGTCAGCGCTTTAATGACACATATAAATGTACACAAGTTGAATGAATAAAAGTGGGTACTATTTATGGGGGATATTTAGTGGGGGATATTACTGTTGTGAATGTCAAAGTCTGGAACCAAGACAGAATGGGCCGGGCCCATTGTCTTTGACTGATAACTGTTAGTTAAGAAATGTTAAGAAGTGTTAATTATCATATCAAGTACAATTTTTCACAATAAAAGTTAATTAAACATGTTAAATTGAATAAAAATGAGAAAAAGTGCGAAGCGCGATACCGCGAAATTAGGTTTTCATATAATTCCAACTTAAATATCCATATCCATACTAATATTATAAATGTGAAAGTGTGTTTGTTTGTTTGTTTGTCCGGCTTTCACGTTGCAACGAAGCTATTATATGGTATGGTTTTTGTGTGTGGAGATAGTGAGGAGGGTGGAGAGTGACGTAGGCTACTTTTTACCGCGGTAAAACATCCCCATGGGAAGATATCGATGTTTTGTTATTTGCTAGATATTTAGTTCCGGATGTTGTTAATAGATGGCGTTAGTAAAATTCATTTGCAAGTTCTGAATTTCGCTAACAAATTATACGTCATGTATGATAAACAACTCATTGTTAATTCCCTTTGACCACGCGGGCGGAGCCGCGGGTAAAAGCTAGTAGTAATAATTGAAATTAAAGCCTCTCGTACATGGCATGTTGGTATCGATTTTAAACAGGCAAATAAAAGGTGATGGTTAAGTAATCGATAATGACATCAAACGACATAATGACATCAAATTGACCTCGCCGGTAGGCCGGTAGGCCAGCCATTTGTGTGTAAAGCGGGTGAAGCTCGCTTCAGTTGCAGCCCCTTACTACCCTATACTACACTAGTGGACGCCCGCAGCTTCGCTCGCGTGGAATTAGACATAATAATAATATTATGTTCATTTTACACCCTTACAAAGTTTTTACAAACTTTGAATGCCATATTTATTTATATCTAATCAACAGCCTTTAATATAAATTGTATGCCTTTAGTTCTAAAAATGACAAAACTTTCATAGAACCTGTCAACCCCCTTTTCAACCCCTTACAACACTTTTTTCCAAATAAAAAGTAGCCTATGTCCTTTTTCAAGTTCTAGACTATCTGTGTATACCAAATTTCATTTACCTAAATCGGTTCAGTAGTTTTGGCGTGAAAGCGACACAAACAGACAGACAGACAGACAGAGTTATTTTCGCATTTATAATATTGGTATGGATATAATTTAGTGTTGTTTAGCGAATATGCGAGCCTGGTTTTAACGTGATTGACACTAACAACACGCTCTTTGTACTAACGTTAACATAATTTGTGTGACAAAAGTTCACTTGATTAGAATGTTGCATGTTGTTGGCACGTGGGTGTTGTATAGAATACTAGTGGACGCCCGCAGCTTCGCTCGCGTGGAATTAGACATACAGATTCTTCTTAACGCGATAACTTTAACTCCACAAATTTGTAATGAATCCGTAAATGTGTTATCCCCTATTTTTATTTCACACCCTTAAGGGTAACATTCTTACAAACTTTAAATGCCACATTTATTTATATCTAATCAACAGCCCAAAACATAAATTTTATGCTTCTTGTTCTGAAAATGACAATACTTTCATACATCCTTTTATCCCCCTTTTCAACCCCTTACAACACTTTTTTCCAAATAAAAAGTAGCCTATGTCCTTTCTCAGGCTCTATACTATCTGTGTACCAAATTTCATTCAAATAGGTTCATAACTTTTATCGTGAAAGCGACACAGACAGACAGACAGACAGACAAACAGAGTTACTTTCGCATTTATAATATTAGTATGGATAAATTGCTCTGTTGTTCATGTTTCTGCGGCAAGGTAGTCATAGTCATAGTCATTTATTTGCTTTGAAAAAACGCATATACAATACAACATATCGAGCTGTAGGTACATGGTATTCAGCTAAAATTAGCATGCAAATATTTTTAAAGTAATTACAATTATAGTTTCTAATTGTTAATACATGACGTCAATAAATAATTAATAAAAATATGTTATGGTAAAGAAATGTCAGAAATACAATTTACAGTATTTCGTGCAATCCACGGAACAAAGGCTACGCAATACGCATACTTGCTCGCTATATCCCTGCTATAGCCTGCTTCCCACTTCAATTCTCTGTAGTCCATGGTGCAATGGGTGCAATGGATGCCCGATGTACTATCGCACACGTCGAACACTATGACTGACACTTCAGGCAGGTGAGTGTGTCACAATAAAGGAACAGTCCTCCTGTGTCTGCGTTTAATGAAATTGGAATTCCGCCGTGTCCGAGACCCACTTCGCTGACAATTCGTTTGAATTTTGTCGCTTGCATGTCGCACTTAGGCCTCCCCAATTTCAAGTTTCAACCAATAGAGAAGTATTTTGTACTAGTGGATGCCCGTAGCTTCGCTCGCGTGGATTTAGACATACTCGTAATTATTTAAAAATTCTTCTTAACGCGTTAACTTTAGCTTAACATATTTGTAATAAATCCGTAAATGTGTAATCCCCTATGTTTATTTTACATCCATAAGGGTAACATTTTTACAAACTTTTAATGCCATATTTATTTACATCTAATCAACAGCCTAAAATAAAAAAATGTACTTGTTCTAAAAATAACAATACTTTCATACAACCTATCATCCCCTTTTCAACCCTTTACAACACTTTTTACCCATTAAAAAGTAGCCTATGTCCTTCCTCAGGCTCTAGACTATCTGTGTACCTTTCATTTAAATAGGTTCAGTAGTTTTGGCGTGAAAGCGAGACAGACAGACAGACAGACAGAAAGAGTTACTTTCGAATTTATAATATTAATATGGATTACGTTCTGGCACCTACATTGCCTGTGTTGCCCATGGCATATGGATCTGAGACGTGGTCCTTTACAGTCGGTCTGATCCGCAAGCTCATAGTCGCTCAGCGAGATACACTCGGTATTTCTCTACGGGACAGGATTCGCAATAATGTTATCCGCAGACGAACGAAGGTTACCGACATAGCTCGACGGATCAGTGAACTGAAGTGGCAATGGGCAGGCCACGTCGCTCGACGGACTGAAAACCGTTGTGTAAGAAATTTCCTTGAATGGAGAATGTCCTTTTGGCCGCCCACCCACGAAGTGGACTGACGACCTGAAGAAGACAGCGGGAAACCGTTGGATTCAGAGGGCGCAGGATCGGGAGGAGTGGCGTCGATAGAGGGAGGCCTACGTCCAGCAGTGGACCCAAAAAGGTTGATGGGATGGATGGATGGATACCTATAGTTAAGTATATGCCAGGAAAAGCATACGAACACCATAGCTCCATTCGCATGTAGCGTCCATAACCCAATAACGTAATGTCTTCATAATATTCTCGATGGCATGTGAAGTCTGCCAATCCGCACTTGGCCAGCGTGGTGGACTATGGCCGTATACAAATTCAAATTACATATTAGCTATGACCCAAAACAAACTAAAATCAAACATTAAGGATACAGAATAAAATTTTGTCAAAACAAATTATTTTAGTCCTGGACAAATTATTTGAATACATATTTATTTTCAAACTAGTGGACGCCCGCAGCTTCGCTCGCGTGGAATTAGACGTAACATAACATAAATACAAAATTTCATTGAAATAATGTAGGTATATACGAAAAACTTTTATACCTACTAACTTTGCACCCCCTTTTACCCCCTTAAGAGATGATTTTCGAAACTCAATAAAAAACCTTCATAGGTACAGAATTTCATTCGAATAACATCAAAAACGGCAAAGTTTCATACTAACTTTGCACCCCCGTTTTACCCCCTTAGGGGGTGAATTTTCAAAAATTCTTTCTTAGTGCTCCCCTACGTTATAAAAGGAACCCCTGTGCAAAATTTCAAGTTTCTAGCCCTTATAGTTTAGGCCCTGCGTTGATATGTCAGTCAGTCAGTCAGTCAGTCAGTCACCTTCTCCTTTTATATTGTACTAGCTGACCCGGCAAACGTTGTTTTGCCAATCATTCCTTATTAAAAATAAAAGTCGCGATGGAAAAATAGGGGTTGATCGTAGAGGGTTGAAAATTCAGGGTTGTATGTATTTTCTAATGTTGTATCATAAAAAAATACAAAAATAAAAATTTATCTAACAATTAAAAAAAAAAAATTAGGGATGGACTACCCTTAACATTTAGGGGGATGAAAAATAGATGTTAGTCGATTCTCAGACCTACTGAATACGCATATAAAATTTGGTAAAAATCGGTAAAGCCGTTTCGGAGGAGTATACTGCAACAAACATTGTGACACGGAAATTTTATATATAAGATATAGATATAGGTAGGTACTATATATTCAGAACATTCCACAAAAGACCTAAATAACTTTTTTATTCAAGGGCTTGAGGTTCAAGTTTTGTAAGTAAACGCGTTTTGTAAGGCCAAGCATTTCCTAACGCGCCGCGCTAGATGGCGGTGTACCGGTTTTTGAATCACGCTAGCGAGACATTCTCGAGAGATGTATATCAAGCCAACAAAATATCTGACTTGTTGATACCATTAATGGAAGCAGTACTAGTAAAGCCAGTGCAGTACTAACAACTAAACCTGAATGTATCTATTTTTGTAAGCCGACTACTTGTAGTCCGGTCAATTTAGACAATTGAAATAAAGAAAGCGTAGCGTCCATAGCCCAATGGCTTGCCTCGATTCAATGTGATCGAAAGAGTTAAGCAACGACGGGCGCGGTCGGTTTGTGGATGGGTGACCGCTAGTGGCAAAATTTCATGGACGCTACCGTGCTTCGGAGGGCACGTAAAGCCGTCGGTCCCGGTTGTTTTCAATGGTGGAAACAATCGTCAAGCCTTGTCGAAGACCTTCGGGTGGCTTAAGAACATTCGACACTGGGTTGGCCACTAACCCCTCCACCAATCCGCATTGGAGCAGCGTGGTGGAGTATGCTCTAGACCTCCCGTAGAAGTGTCTGTGGGGGAGACCCGTGCCCAGCAGTGGGACGTCTATGGGTCGCAGCGAAATGAATTACAAAAATAAATTTCATATTCAAATGATCGTCAATTCTTTGGCATTTTACTAGCTTGCTCTTAGATTGGCGCTAAGTATTGCCGCAGCCCTGTCGTTGCAAAATGTATGTGATCATGGCGAAGTTGTGTGTTGTATATTATTATTATATTATACACTAGTGGACGCCCGCAGCTTCGCTCGCGTTACACATTCACTAACTTCAAAAACGGCAAAGCTTCATACTAACTTTGCACCCCCGTTTTATCCCCTTAGGGGATGAATTTTCAAATTTTTCTCGCCGTAAAAACCATCCTTGAACTTCAACGAACATTTTAAAAAAAAAATTGGCCGAATTGGTCCAGGCGTTGTTGAGTTATGCGCTTACCAACACATTTTGCGATTCATTTTTATAATATAGAAGATAAGTTCATAAATTATTTTCAAACTAAAAAAAAAAGAAACAAAAAGGGTGCGTATGCTTCGATTGCCATGCATATATATGCAAGCCCTGGCGGGGTTTGAACCCACAGTCTTCGGCGTGATGCCGGGCCTTACCACCTTCGGCCACAGGGCGGTTAACGATAGAATTGAATATCACTCTTATAGTGTAACGGTAACAGTGACTATAACGTACATTACCAACTGATTTTTTAAAAGCTTTTATTTAACTTCACTCGTATGTATGTATGTATGTATGTCCTGGAATCTTGCAATCAATATTTCACCCACTTCCACTGAAGCTATTGAGCTGAAATTTGATTAGGTTCCGATGACAATGCAATAATATGGTACTGTCGAACTGATCTGATGACATGATGGAGCCGGAAGATATTAACTGGAACTTCATGATGGAATATCGTATCATAGTCGTGTTTGCACTTGTGGTAAAGTCTTGTAATTGACCACGATTAGGTTTCAAGGTCAAGTTATAAAAGCTTTTTAAAAAAAAAAATTTTTTACAGTATAATTATTATTTATTTATTTAAGTTTATGTATTACCTTTGTTATACAAAGGACTTACATAATGCCATACGGCATTTTCTACCAGTTCACCCTGGGCGATGGTGAGAATACTGATGGTAGGTAAACAGCACTTTCGAAATGTTTTACGTAACTAACATAATTCATAATATATTAGGTACTAGTGGACGCCCGCAGCTTCGCTCGCGTGGAATTAGATATAACAATAGTTTCGTTTACACCTAGCGATAAAAGTGTCTATTTTCATTTAGAATCAATTTATTACTACCAAATGTGCATTTGAAGTAGCGTCCATAGCCCAATGGCTCGCGTCGATTCAATGTGATCGAAAGAGTTAAGCAACGACGGGCGCGATCGGCTTGTGGATGGGTGACCGCTAGTGGGAAAATTTCATGGACGCTACCGTGCTTCGGAGGGCACGTAAAGCCGTCGGTCCCGGTTGTTTTCAATGCTGAAAACAGTCGTTAAGCCTTGTCGAAGACCTTCGGGTGGCTTGAGAACATTCGACACTGGGTTTGACACTAACCCCTCCGCCAATCCGCATTGGAGCAGCGTGGTGGAGTATGCTCTAGACCTACCGCAGCAGTGTCAGTGGGGGAGACCCGTGCCCAGCTGTGGGACGCCTATGGGTCGCAGCGAACTTTAAAGGTAGGCGGAAATTACAGAGAGAATGAAACGCGGCTTCAATTTAGTTGCTTTCCAAGTCTCTGACAATAGAGTAAAAGTCATAATGAAAAGCTGAGCGGGAAACTGCAAGGTTGAAAGAGGAAAAGATGTAAAGTGGGAAATATCAAGAACAAATAAAGCTACGATAATAATAATAATATAGCTACTATAGAATCTTTTTAGGTCGCAGTGGCTCGTGGGCTTTATGGCCCACTCCCCTTTGCAAGTGGGAAAAAGTGAAACAAACACAAGAGCTTCCATATGAAATATATTTGCGGGAAATATCGCGGGCTTCAAACCATAGGGATATACCTGACAACTTTAATCCTGTAATCTGTGGTAATACCACTATATATCAGAGGACAACATTTTTTTAATAATTAATTGTTTACTTTGCGTGTGCCATTAAAAGTACTTTGATTTTCATGTGAAATCAGGAAATACTGTATTTTCTTGCAAGCTTTTTAATAAAAGTGATAATGAATATACTTGTATTTTGCTCGACGATATTACAGGAAAAATTAGCTATATTTTATTGGAAAAGTGTTGTGTTGTACGAAACAAAATCAAGTCTGTCTGAAATTAGTTCATTTATAAAAAGTGACTTTCAACCATACGTCAAAAAGGTGTCAAAAGATTTTTCATTAATTTCAAAAAAAAAAAATTATTAGGATCCACAGAGGGATTATTAAAAGATATAAGATAAAATTAGAAACTAATAACGTAATAAAAAAAGCATTGTTTATGCGCCCCTATAGTTTGAAGCCCGCTATATGGGACCTATCCGCTATGTATGCTAGAAAATCAATTGGTAGGGTTAACTGGAACATTAAAAAACTGATGGCCATTTTTATGTTACCAAAAATCATTTTGAACCATATACATATATTTATGCGTCTGTGGGGGAGACCCGTGCCCAGCAGTGGGACGTTTATGGGTTGCAGCGACAGCGACATATATTTATAACCAATTTTTCAAATAACCCAATGAGAACCTACTATTAATAAAGACCCGACATGAACCCCCTGCCGATTACTGCTCTCTCAGGCTAGCTTTTGACGTCGTGTAAAGAGCGTTTCTATGTGAGTGCGTCATTTTCCGGACTTTAGTACTTTTACTGAACACGGTAATACAACGCACCTGTGATACCCCCGGTGTCTCACGTGTCCATAGACGACGTTGACCACTTACCATCAGGTGGCCCGCATGTCTATTTGTCCGTCTATAGTATTTAAAATAAATTAATAGTTTAAAAAAACTAAAAAAACACGCTTTTATAAAAAATCCAACTAAAAAAGAAGTCATGAGACCTTGAAACCTAATCGTGGTCAAAGTTCATTACAAGACTTTACCACAAGTGCAAACACGACTATGATACGATATTCCATCATGGAATGCCAGTGCCTATCTTCCGGCTTCATCATCAGACCTTGAAACCTAATCGTGGTCAAATATCATTACAAGACCTTACCACAAGTGCAAACACGACTATGATACGATATTCCATCATGAAGTTCCAGTTAATATCTTCCGGCTCCATCATCAGATCAGTTCGACAGTACCATATTATTGTATGTGTTTCAGAAGAACATACAGTTGCCAATTTTCATTACGCTACGATCCTTGGAAGATGGTTAAATTAGCTATCTTAGATTCCCTTACATTGTGAGTTACATACAAGTCGACCTAATATCAGTACTCTAATGTTATCAACTTCTGCCAGACGATTAAATAAAAATCCCTGCCACCAGCTTGGACGTGGCGCGGACCAATTAGTCCGCCATGCATGATTCTATTAATGTTTCTAAGGAGAGATGGCAAATTGAGATTCAGGTTTCATTTAATTTTCATTATATGGTGTTTCACACAAAACGCTCAATGAACGTTATTAAATTTTTTGTAGACCGCCGGGTAACAAGCTACCGAGAAGAAACTCACACCAAAGGTTTTTATCGTTTGTGTCATTATTTTATATAATGCTTTAAGAAGGATATTTTGTTTGATGTTATATTTAAATTTCTTTTCTTAGAGACAATATGACATACTAGTGGACGCCCGCAGCTTCGCTGGCGTAGGTTTAGACCCATTAACGACATCTGCACGCGTTCGGGTTGTCCACTTGACTTCAAAAACGGCAAAGTTTCATACTAACTTTGTACCCCCGTTTTACCCCCTTAGGGGGTGAATTTTCAAAAATCCTTTCTTAGAGCTCCCCTACGTTATATAAGGAACCCCTGTGCAAAATTTCAAGTTTCTAACCCTTATAGTTTAGGCCCTGCGTTGATATGTCAGTCAGTCAGTCAGTCAGTCAGTCAGTCAGTCAGTTTCTCCTTTTATATATATAGATAGACATTAAAGTAGCTTATAATATGTTGACCCAACCAATTAATTTCATCCAATATCACGCAAAAGGCCAAAAAAAAATCGTACAAATACAGAACTTGGCCGGACAATCGACCGTGTGACCTCGATCTATCAACAGTATGAGATGATGAGAATGCTTATCTTGACGAACCAGGAATATCTTGCGGGCCAACAACTGTCGTGTTTCATGTGTGTAGTTGTGGGTGTATTGGTCTAAAAAATATTAAAATAGTGTTTGTGAATAAATTATTAATTTTGAAAAAAAGTGAAAAATGCAAAACTTCTTTTATTCTTTAGCGGGAATAAGCACATTGGTAATACCAGTCATCAAGCCGCCATCGCCATCTTGTGCGAACGAATGGCGAACTAGGGGCGCGCAGCCCACTTTGAGAAACTCTGGTCTAGCAGAAGCGCGACTGGCTAGAGGTTCTGGGTTCGATCCCCGTGTCGGGCAAAGTGGTGTTGGGATTCCCCGTTTTAGTTTTATATGTATAATCGTAATATAATTATGTATAATTATGTGTGTAAGTGTAGCGTCCATAGCCCAGTGGCTCGAGTAGTAGCGTCCATAGCCCAGTGGTCGAGTCGATTCAATGTGATCGAAAGAGTTAAGCAACGACGGGCGCGGTCGGTTTGTGGATGGGTGACCGCTAGTGGCAAAATTTCATGGACGCTACCGTGCTTCGGAGGGCACGTAAAGCCGTCGGTCCCGGTTGTTTTCAATGCTGGAAACAGTCGTTAAGCTTTGTCGAAGACCTTCGGGTGGCCTGAGAACATTCGACACTGGGTTGGCCACTAACCCCTCCACCAATCCGCATTGGAGCAGCGTGGTGAAGTATGCTCTAGACCTCCCGCAGCTGTGTCTGTGGGGGAGACCCGTGCCCAGCAGTGGGACGTATATGGGTCGCAGCGAAGTGTGTAAGTGGCTGCGCGCGCGCCCGCACGGCGGAGCGGACAATTGCCGCACGATGTTTACAGGCGCACATCTGTATGACGTACCGCGCATTAATAACTCGTAGTTTTATATTCACTCACGTACACCACCTAATAGTACTCACCAGTTTTACTACAATATAACAGTTATTCTTGAGATTTGAATTCCATTGGGCTCCCCAAGCTCTCAACAATAATTATATTTGATTTTTATGAGATGAGAGATACCTATTCCCAAAGAAGTTACGATTTTAGATTTAACTACAAAAGCTTTAAATATTGTATGATCCAATTGAAGGTGAAACACTTAATTATTACATCGCCAGGGGCGGAGGGCCCGTAATTAAACTGTTCGGCGTCTGATCTAACGACGGAATAACATCGGCGACAGTGACAAGCAATAATTATGTCCGCGACATAAAGTGGCCGACTATCAGATTTATAGGCGAAAACACATTCGCTTCGTGTTGGAAATAAAATAATGTTAGAACCGCTTTTCCATTCATTTTTTGAAGTGAAACTTGTATGTATGCAGGCCTATGATTATTTATGTATTTATATTATTATATTATGCCTGACGGCGCGCCCAACGGCGCAGCCAACTTTTTAGTTAAGTTGTTCGAATCGGAACAAATGATCAATGATGCGGTATCTTGGGGGTAATCTTTTACATAACGCCATAAAAATCCAGTGGCGTTAGATCTGGGGATCTCGAAGATTATCAAGAGGAAGGTTATCAATCTCATTATCTTGCTCTCATTAAATTTCATATCAATGTTATGCGTTCCAGCTTCAAAAAGTATGCCTCCATTAATCCAACACGTCTAGTCTAGATGAACTCTTTCAACTACTCCTGATGAATTACCTACACGAGGTTTTTCACAGTTATTTTGACATTTAAAAATCTTTGACACCTGTATCACTGTATGCTCAGCTTTCCTTGAGTTACCTCTTATTAAAAAATAAGTTAAAATTAAAAAAAAATTTTTTTTAAAAAGCTTTTTAAAACTTTTTTTTTATTTTCATGCATTGTCATCGGAACCGATATGTGTGCCAAATTTCAGCTCGATAGCTTTAGTGGAAGTGCGTTAAATATTGATTGCAAGATTCCAGGACATACATACTTAGTACATGAATGAATGAATACATACGAGTGAAGTTAAATAAAAGCTTTTAAAAATATAAGAATACCAATCTTGTTAATTAATAAGGCAAACAAGTTGACAATGAAGGCTGCGCCGTACAATAAAATTGATCGAAGGCTGCGCCAAACCAAACAAAGGGAGCTATTTCAATAATAAAATGTTTAGAGAGATCTTCATTCTTCAGCGGAATTTAATATACTCGTAGCCACCTAAGAGTGCACTAAATATATGTATAGTAGGTATATGTAATACCTAATCTTTTCCATTCCGAGAGGAGACCTGCAACCGCACAACCGTTTCTTTGTCCCAACAGTGGGACAAAGAAACTTACTTAACCCTAGGTAAGGGTGAAAATGTAATGATCGCACGAATCCCTATAATTCCACAATCTTCACCAGCACACTTCTATTGAAGTTAGCTTAAAGCTCCAGTATGTCAGTGTACGTACACTTTATCTGCGGTCAGCATTACCTCTGGTAATCGTGGAACTGTCACTATTCATCCACCACAAATGTGTCATGTATATGATAAACAAGTCATTGTTAATTCCCTTTGACCATTCGGGAGGAGCCGCGGGTAAAAGCTAGTAAATAATAATTCAGAGGCACGCGCTTCGATAAATTAATACCATCGGTACAACAATACATCGAAGATCTAATTGCACGAGCCGTAACCATGTCGTAACAATATTGGATTCGCTGAAGCCGAGCTGTGTGCACTGGATTCACTGATGTCTGCATGTAACCCGATATTTAGTTGCTCCAATTAGTGCTAGGTGGTGCTAGTGGAGAGGCAATGCCACGATGATGTTTCGTTAGTCGAATAGAATTAATGATATTTGGCTACAAATATCAAATGCGATACGCTAGATCAAACTACTAGTCGAAACCGAATGTCAATCCCATACATTTAATATTCTATTCTACTAGCGTTGTTGCCACTAGTCTAGGCCTGCTGGTAACTGATTGTTAAGAAAATTTCTCACAGCAAACAGCGGTGACGGCCCAGTGGCTGTCGATCTCGCCTCTCTCTCGAGCGGTCCGGGTTCAAACCCAAGCGGCGCGCACTAATGTTATTGTGTTGTTTTTGAAATTAAATGTCCAGGTTCTGACGGTGAAGGAAACTCCGTCTGTCTGTCTGCCAATCCGCACTTGGCCAGGGTGATGGACTAAGGCTTAACCCTTCCCATTCCGAGACGACACCCGCGCCCAATAGTGGGACAAAGAATGGGTTGTGGTGGAAGAAAATTCCTCGAGCGGACGCCACACGGGAAAAGAGGCATTGGCCGCCCTCCGACTATGTAGATGGAGGATGCCCTGAAGAAGCCATTAGGAAACCACTTGATTCAAAACGCACAAGATACAGGTGTGTGTGTGTACCTACTCTAAAATGCTGATAGATGGACGCGTGTAACTAATGGACAACAAAAAAAGTGTGCGTGTAAACTTTACGCGCGATTGAAGTAAAACTTATTTTAAGTTATTGTTATTGTTATTTTTACTATTTATTATGTAACCTAGATATTCAAAATAAAACAGCAAGCGCACCGTAAATAGGTTCTACCATCAAAAAGTGTCAGAACTTTTAGTCTTAACTTTTTCCGTCTAGCCCCCTTTCGCAACACGCGATAAGGAACTTCGTTACAAAAGTAAAAAGTACTCGTTTGATTACAATAAATTAATAGTTTAAAAATAAGCGTCACATCCGTCAAAAAAAATGTATTCGTTTGATTAAAATAAATTAATAAGAAAATAACCGGAACATCCGTCAGAATCAAAAATCTGAGTTCCCTAGTCGCGCCTAAAGAAGTTTTACTTCAATAATATAATAAATAATGATACAATGTTGTTATTGTTGTTTTTCGCGCGTTCGGAAAGTCAATCACTAGAGCACTATACGCTAATTTGACTAATTGATTAAAAGGTCTCGATCCGTTGTGGAATTTGAACGAAATTATATTATTACCGATTATACTTTGTGCGAAGGTAATGGAATGTTAAAATTTATAAATAAATCTGTTTGTATTGGTACTTCTCAGGCCTTTTTAACTTTAATTTACAGTGAACTCCCGGTAATCCCGCCCCTGTCTCATATCCTTGTAATCCGACATGTCTATTATTTGTTATTTCGACACAAAAACAAGGAAATACAAAAACAAAAATATGTATGTAAACAGCTGCTAAAGAGTTACATGTCGGCGGCAGGCAGGGTGAAATTAGGTAGACGAGACGACTTCTACTATAACTAATTTAATTTTCTTCTATTGAAAATTACATTTTAACTTATTACTAAACTAAATATAGTGGTGAGACCCGTCCAAAGTTAGGCGCGGGAATGTCTTGCGTGGGAACCGCTACCGGACACCTGCAGCGATTCTCGGATCTCGAGATGCACAGTCAGCACAACACTGTATCTATAATAAAGTCCAATTGACTTGTCCGTACGTAACACGTCCCTCCGGAAGATCAGCAACTATTGGCGAACCGTAGTCGACAATATTGCTGAAGAGCCGATCACGAAGTGGAGCTGGAGTGGAGTTGAGTAGAAAGGTGAAGAGAATGAATATCGATGATTCTAATTTCTTGAGAACGGTTGATTCTGGTTTCTTCTAATTTTGGTCTTCATCACACTGTGGTAGAAATTTAGATCCGTAGCAGAGTATATCCGTAGACACATATTCGGATACTGGATTTGGTCCAACTTCGGGCATTCAGCCTCTATGTGCAAATTAAATACATGTCAGTGATCACTTTAGGGTTAGATGGATAAAAGAAAGGAAATTGGAAGGAAAGCTTTATATAACTGATATAGTTTAATTAATAAATAGGTATGCAAAAAATGAATAGTTTTTTTTTTTAGTCTCACGAATATAATCTACCGGAATATTTTTGCTAATACAAACTCATCTTCTAGGAAGAGGAGACGAAGCAAGTATTTTATTTAATATGTAGTTGAAATTAATCTCTCGAATAATTTTTACAGTAGCAAATTATATTCGAAAATTAATATGTAATAATTTTTCAATTTGTTAATATTAAATGTAATTTATAACTAATTTTAAACAGAATGAATTCCGTATTATAGCGTGTGGTATCCCAGTAATAGAGCTGGCAACCCAAGTAGGGAGTTGCCCCTTTCTGCCACGAGGCCGAATGGCGCGAGCGAGCGGGCTAGTTAAGTTAGTACTCGAGAGACTCCCGCGGCTCGCGCGTTTAAAATGTAATTATGTTCGTTTTGTGTAGAATAAACGTGTCATACAGCAATTACAGAATATTCTTTGTGCTCTCCACCCCATCCCAGTACTACACAGTACTATAACTGGCGCCCAACGTGTGTAGGTACATACTTGCCTCGAGTGAAATAGTTCGTCGCGGTCGCGATTCACTCGGCAAGTTCGTTTTCGGGGACTTCGGACTCATTGTGGTGTTGTTACGCGGTAAACCATAGAAGTAACGTGTGTCTTCAGTGGCTCAAAACCGATCAACAATGCCGAGAACACGAAGAATGTCGGAACAAGAAAATTCGAACAATGGAGTCGGCGCCGCCGACGCCGCCGCGGTTAATAATAATATTACGCTGTCTCAAGAAGCGCTCACCGGTTTGTTAACAAGTATTCAGCAGAGCCAAAATGAATTTTGCCAGCAATTAATTCGTGAGGTACGCTCATCTACGCCACAAGTTAATATGTCAGATTACCTATCGGGCTCAACACATTCGACGAATGGAAACTTCGCGAAGTGTTTGTCGCGTTTTGGCGGTCGCCCGGAGGAATCATTAGATAACTTCATCGATGCGGTTATTACATATAAGGAGTGTGTAAATGTGTCAGATGAAAACGCCCTCCGCGGTTTTTCCATGTTGCTGGAAGGCCCTGCTGCAGTATGGTGGCAAGGCGTCAAGCGTTCCACTGTGTCCTGGTCGGAGGCGCTCACTAGAATTAAAAGTGCCTTCGGTGACCACGACCCGCCTTTTCGTGTCTACAAGCAGTTGTTTAACCTATCGCAAGACCTGGAACACACAGACCTGTTCATAGCAAAGGTACGTGCTTTGTTTGCTAAATTACCTAAAGACGATCTATCGGAGAAGGTCCAGCTCGACATGGCATTCGGTCTTCTAAGTCCTCGTATAAGAAAACGGGTCGAGAGAGACAGCTTGGACAGTTTCGACAAGCTACTCCAAAAGTGCCGTACTATCGAGGACTCGCTGAAGGAAGCTGATAAGAAACCGAATTCATTCCGCACGAGTATGCAGCCTGCTTCGGGTACGCAGTCAACTTCGGGTTCGCGTACCGCGCCTCCGGCAAAGTCGTCGTACAACGTTCCCGCCAATTCCGCGGACTCCGTCGGTGCCGAGGTCGGTTCAAAAAGAAAGGTACTGTTCTGTGTTTATTGTAAGCGATATGGTCACGAAAAAGATAAGTGTGAAAAGCTTAATAATAATAATACGTCTAGTAGTGAAAAAAGTGAAATTAAGTGTTACGGTTGTGGTGCCGCGAATGTTACGAAATCTAAGTGCAAAAATTGTCAGGACTCATTTTATTCGATGAACAATAATAATAGTCATAAACGTCGTAGTTTTAATTTTTGTAAACAAACATTAGGTACTTTTAGTAACTGTAACAGAGCGGCAACGTCGCAGTCGCTACGGCCGGCGATGCCCGCCGCGCTAGCGCGTCGTTCGAAATCGAGCGCTTTTGGCGCTGCGCAGCCGCTATCTAACCCTCGCGTGCGGGAGGTGTTTATACAAGGTAACCCTACGCGTGCCGTAGGGGTTTCATGTAATAAATGTTTATTGAATTCTTGTGATTGTAATAATCGTGTTAATGATATTAGTACTGTTAATGATAGTGGTACTAATTATAATTGTGTATATGCTAATAACTTTAAGGCGCCCTTTCGACGCCCCGTGTTAAATATAAGCATTCTAGGGAAATGTGGCACTGCTCTTGTAGATTCGGCTGCTAAAAGCTGTGTTGCCGGCCACACGCTCTACGCTCTCCTGCTTAGACTAGGACACCAATTAGTGCCGTCGACACAAATTGTTAGGTTGGCGGATGGTGTTAGTAGGGAGATGAATGTACTTACCACGGAGGTATGGGTGACTCTTGCATACAAAACACAACTTATAAATTTTATTATTTTTCCTGATTCAGATAGCAATGAAAGTTTATTGGGCATAGATTTCCTCACAAAATTTAATCTTGTTTTTAATTTCGGTGATAATACCTGGCACTTTGCAGACAAAAGTAAACAAAAATTCGAGTTACAGTTTGAAAGTATGTCGTCACCTATATCTTCGTGTGCCGCCTTAGAGGTGCTAAGGGATGATGAGGCGACTTCACTTACTGATCAGCAACGTGAGATTCTTGCCCAACTTCTTGTAGAACACCAGGATATTTTTGAACCAGGGGGAGAGGCGACGCCTTTCGCTGAGCACGTCATAGATACCGGTGATCATTCCCCCATTGCTGTTCCGCCTTACAGGTTGACGCCGGCCAAGAAGGAGCTCATGCAGATAGAACTCGATAAGATGTTAGCTGATGATATCGTAGAAGAGTGTGAGTCGGCTTGGGGTTCTCCAGCACTTCTTGTGCCTAAGGCGAACGGTAAAGTTCGTTTTTGCGTAGATTATAGGAAGCTCAACGCGGTTACTAAAACCGACGTCTATCCCATGCCGTTGATAGACGAGCTTATCCAGTCAACTAAAAATAATTGTTTTATGAGTACTCTTGATATGCGCAGCGGTTTCTGGCAGGTTTCAGTACGCGAACAAGATAGGGATAAAACCGCGTTTCTAACGCCATCTGGTGCATATCGTTTTAAGCGCATGCCCTTCGGTTTGAAGAACGCGCCTTCGACATTCCAGCGTCTTATCGACCGACTACGTTCAGGTGCGTCGCTGAAAAATGTAACGTTACTTGCTTACCAAGATGATTTGTTGCTTATATCACAGGGTAGTTTTGAGCAGCATGTTTCGGATCTGCGAGCGGTATTTGAGAGATTACGTCTGTTCAAGCTCCGCGCTAACAGAGACAAGTGTGTCTTCGCACGAGACGAGGTAAAGTACCTCGGTCATGTCATCACACAGGATGGTGTATCGCCCGATAATGACAAAGTACGTGCAGTATTGGAAATGAAGACACCTTCGTCTTTGCGTCATCTTCGTACCTTTTTGCAGACCTGCTCCTGGTTTCGAAAATTCATACCGAATTTTTCTGCTATTGCTGAGCCTTTAACACGGTTGCTTAAAAAGAATCAGCCATGGTCTTGGGGTTCAGACCAGGCTGGTGCCTTTCAAGAGCTGAAACAGCGTCTTTCAACGGCACCGATTCTTATCCAAGCGGACTATAGTAAGCCGTTCATATTAAGGACAGATGCTAGCAGTTATGCTTTAGGCGCAGTGTTGTTACAGGGTGAAGGCAACGATGAGCGTCCAATAGAATACGCTAGTCGCCTTCTTATCCCTGCCGAGAGGAATTACAGCACCACCGAGCGTGAAGCGCTTGCAGTCGTGTGGGCTGTAGAGCGTTTTAGAGGTTATATTGAGGGCCATGAGGTTTTAGTTGGTAGTGATCATCAACCTTTAAAATGGCTACTTACCTTGAAGTCACCGTCGGGTAGATTGGTTAGATGGGCACTTAAGCTGCAGTGCTTCAATCTTAAGTTTCAATATACACCTGGGAAAGCCAACGTCGTTGCTGATACGCTTAGTCGTCCGGCCTGCGAAGAAGGTAATAGAGATGAGTGTGGATTATGCTCTGTAATTATAGACTTACCTGCTAGGAGTCCCGCTGATCTCCGGCGCGCGCAGCTCGATGACCTGGAACTGAAAAAGATTATTAGTGATCTCGAAGATACATCAGACGCAGATTCCATAGGTGCAAAGCGTTGGTCTGAAAGAGGCTATTTCTTACAGCAAGGCGTCTTGTATCGGTACAACCCAGATGTCGACACTGAAGAGCCGCAGTTGGTAGTCCCAGCTTCCCTTCGTCCTACTATTTTGAAAGAATGCCATGATTCCGATATAGCTGGTCATCATGGAGTCGATAGGACATATAATAGGGTGTCCCAAAATTTTTATTTTCCTGGCATGCGTAGAGCCATTACAGATTATGTCAAAACATGTGTCACCTGTCAACGGTACAAATCTTCGAACAAGAAACCTTCCGGATTTTTACAGACTCCTGTGCTTAATCAGAGGGGTGAGGTTTTAGCAATAGACTTGTTCGGTCCACTTCCTCGAGGGGAAAATGGGGAAAAATGGATCTTGTTAGTGGAAGACACTGCAACCCGTTGGATCGAACTATTTGCTTTGAAAGAGGCAACATCAGAAGCATGTGCTCGTACGTTGATTGAGGAGTATTTTCTTCGTTATGGTCTCCCTAGACGCATTGTGTCAGACAATGGTGTTCAATTTATTTCTGCTGTTATGCAGCAATGTATGTTTGTTTTAAATATTAGTCAAGAGTTGTTACCTTTATATCATCCTTCAGCTAACCCGGCTGAACGTAAAAATAGAGATTTAAAATTTCAGTTGTCTCGTCTGGTAGATTCAGATCATGCTTCTTGGCCTCAGCATCTTCCTTCAATAAGGTTTGCTATGAATTCGGCGGTTTGTCAAACCACCGGTGTATCTCCAGCCTACCTTAATCTTGCTAGAGAGCTTCGTTCGCCACTGGACGTACAACATGATATCAGGTCAGTTCTTAGTAAGGACAATTTCGTGCCACAAATTACACCTTATTTAAAAAAATTTGTGGATTCGTTTATTTCGGTTAAGGAAAGGGTCGAATCGCAGCAAGATCGACGCAAGGAATGTGCCGATAAATCGAAGAGGCCTGCTGAAGTCTTCGAGGTTGGAGATCAGGTGCTCTTAAAGTCACATGTCCTTAGTAGTGCGTCTAAGAATGTAACGGCCAAGTTTGTTCCTAAAAGGGACGGTCCTTACGTTATCGCAAAGAGAGCTAGCCCTACAGCGTATTTCATTGCTAGTGTCGATAACCCTGAAGAGATTTTGGGCAAGTTTCACGTATCAGAGCTTACACGCTTTCATAGCCGAGATAGTTCGCCTCCGCGTCCCGTAGTTCCCAAGCGCCGTAGAGGACGTCCTCGTAAACATGTTTGTCCGGTATGTTCTGTTTGTTTTAATGCGAGTTCATGAGCGAGGGCGTTCTCTAGAACTCGAGGGGGAGTGTATAGCGTGTGGTATCCCAGTAATAGAGCTGGCAACCCAAGTAGGGAGTTGCCCCTTTCTGCCACGAGGCCGAATGGCGCGAGCGAGCGGGCTAGTTAAGTTAGTACTCGAGAGACTCCCGCGGCTCGCGCGTTTAAAATGTAATTATGTTCGTTTTGTGTAGAATAAACGTGTCATACAGCAATTACAGAATATTCTTTGTGCTCTCCACCCCATCCCAGTACTACACAGTACTATAGTATTCTATTACCAAATTTAATTTTTAACACTAAACATTAATGTATAAAACTATAAAATTTTATTGAAGTTAAAAGTTATTTTAAATTACTATTAGACATTTTTTTAAAGGTACTTAGGATAGGACTTGGTACAAAAGGACAAGGATAAGAGATTCATTTTACTTTTATTTAAATTATTTTAAGCAAGAAATTCTTTAATTTATTGAGTTGTAGTAAATTTTTTTACACCAAATCTTAGAAATTTTAATAAAGCAATCATAGTAAATATATTTGCAATTAATATATTTAACAATTTTTTCTAAAGTTTAATTGTTCTAAACTTCTTGTTTAAGTTTTCACAAAGTTGTAAGTTGTGCTGACTTAATTAATTATATTTCATAAATTTTTCGATTGATTCTGCTGAATTTATCTATATTAGTTAATTATTGAATTAATTGATAGCGAACAAATAATTAATTATATTTCATAAATTTTTCGATTGATTCTGAATTTATCTATATTAGTTAATTATTGAATTAATTTATATTTTAACACTAGTTTTACGTTTAATAAATTTTAATTTGATTTAAATTTATTATATTAAACGTATTCACTTTTTTACGCTTCTAAACTATTAATTCTGCGATAGAATTGGATTAAAATGGGAAATAGGTAAGGCGAATCACGGTCGTGTCAATTTTTGGATCACTATGACACGCTGCAGCAGCACGACGATGTAGGTTCTTCTTGGACCGGCGGCAACCCTGGCTGGGGAGCCTGCCAGCCCATCCTTTTCGACTGCGCCAGTTACATGTCGGCGGCAGGCAGGGTGAAATTAGGTAGACGAGACGACTTCTACTATAACTAATTTAATTTTCTTCTATTGAAAATTACATTTTAACTTATTACTAAACTAAATATAGTGGTGAGACCCGTCCAAAGTTAAGCGCGGGAATGTCTTGCGTGGGAACCGCTACCGGACACCTGCAGCGATTCTCGGATCTCGAGATGCACAGTCAGCACAACACTGTATCTATAATAAAGTCCAATTGACTTGTCCGTACGTAACAAAAGTAAAAACTGTGTTTCAGTGGTAACATATATGTCGACGCATTTGCGTGGAAGTTTATTAACATGCTTTTATTAGGTCCACTTGTATGTAACTCACAATGTAAGGGAATCTTTGAGAGCTAATTTAACCATCTTCCAAGGATCGTAGCGTAATGAAAATTGGCAGCTGTATGTACTTCTAAAACGTATTAAATAATATGGTACTGTCGAGCTGATCTGATGATGGAGCCGGAAGATATTAGCTACTTTAAAGTGGAATCTTTGAGAGCTAATTTAACCATCTTCCAAGGATCGTAGCGTAATGAAAATTGGCAGCTGTATGTACTTCTAAAACGTATTCAATAATATGGTACTGTCGAGCTGATCTGATGATGGAGCCGGAAGATATTAGCTACTTTAAAGTGGAATCTTTGAGAGCTAATTTAACCATCTTCCTAGGATCGTAGCGTAATGAAAATTGGCAGCTGTATGTACTTCTAAAACGTATTCAATAATATGGTACTGTCGAGCTGATCTGATGATGGAGCCGGAAGATATTAGCTACTTTAAAGTGGAATCTTTGAGAGCTAATTTAACCATCTTCCAAGGATCGTAGCGTAATGAAAATTGGCAGCTGTATGTACTTCTGAGACACATTCAATAATATGGTACTGTCGAGCTGATCTGATGATGGAGCCGGAAGATATTAACTGGAACTTCATGATGGAATAAGGTATCATAGTCGTGTTTGCACTTGTGGTAAGGTCTTGTAATGAACTTTGACCACGATTAGGTTTCAAGGTCTGATGATGGAGCCGGAAAATATTAACTGGAACTTCATGATGGAATATCGTATCATAGACGTGTTTGCACTTGTGGTAAGGTCTTGTAATGAACTTTGACCACGATTAGGTTTCAAAGTCTGATGATGAAGCCGGAAGATAGGCACTGGCAATCCATGATGGAATATCGTATCATAGTCGTGTTTGCACTTGTGGTAAAGTCTTGTAATGAACTTTGACCACGATTAGGTTTCAAGGTCTCATGTCTTCTTTTTTAGTTGGATTTTTTATAAAAGCGTGTTTTTTTAGTTTTTTTAAACTATCAATATTTTTTATTTCTAGTTACCATTTATTTTACATTAGAATTTATGATTGATTTCAATTAATTTCATTACTTTTGTTTAGATCAATGAATTGATTAATGGATTTATTAATTAATTAAGTAATTTTATAAGAATATTTTAATCAATTACAATATTCAAAAAGCAACGATGGTTTAAGATTTCAAATATTAATAGTTGTTATGACCCGTTTGATTTGTTCAAGCTACGAGAGGACGCCGCGAATTCATTGTTTATCGTTGCTTTTTGAATATCCGTTTTCTTAATACTGTTTCATAAAATGAGCAAATTATTCGACAATTACTTTGAAATTATTTTATGAATTATGAAATATCACTTTGTATTGTTAAAAATAAGAAGTAAAAATGTGTTATTATAAATTCCGGTATCGTTGGGTTACCGTGGTGATGTTTGGTCGCCATGTTTGGTTCGTAGAGTGAGCTACTTGGATTTTAGGCGTTGAGACCGAACGGTTATCTTGTGAGTACTTTTTATATTTATAATTATTGTTCATTGTTTAATTTTAATGATAATTTTAAGGATTATTATAACATTACTGTAGTAATAATCTTATGAATTAGTTAGGGTTGGGCCATTAGTATATCGTAGGCTTAAGCCTATCAATTTATGATAAATAAAAGTGTTTTGCATTAGAAGTGTGTGTTTTGTTCATCTGAGACATGAGTGAAAATAGTGAAGATGGTGACGTTAGCGGGGCTGACGTCACCCTTCCTAAAAACTCGGTTGGGAGCTCCGTTATATACAATATAATACTGCTCTAAGAGGTTGTGGTAGGCCCCTGCATCTAAATGAAAAGTGCGCTCGTGAATTGCAACAACTATAATTAATTAAGTACTTAGATCATTGCATTTAATCTAATAGGTAATCAAAACTAATTAGGTATTTTATCGATACTGAGGAATAAGTGTTGTGTCCCGGTTGTTTTCAATGCTGGAAACAATCGTTAAGCCTTGTCGAGGACCTTCGGGCGGCTTGAGAACATTCGACACTTGGTTGGCCACTAACCCCTCCACCAATCCGCATTGGAGCAGCGTGGTGGAGTATGCTCTAGACCTCCCGCAGTAGTGTCTGTGGGAGAGACCCGTGCCCAGCAGTGGGACGTCTATGGGTCGCAGCGAGAGGAATAAGTGTAAATTAATGTGATATTAAGAATTAGTAATTGGTTAGCAAAAAGAAAACAATTGTGTTTCAAAGATTTATTCCAGGTTGATTTATGCGAAAAGGTAACAAGTTGAATAATAAGAAATTATTGTGATGTAAGCAATTAGAATTAAGATAGTAAGATTAAACAATTGTGATACAAAGATTTAGTCAATGCTATTGTAGGTAGATTTATAAGAAAAGAACTAGTCGGTTGATAAGATATTACTGTGATGTGAACAATTCGAATTTAGTAAGTTTAAACAATTATAATACGACGTATTAGTAACTGGTATAAACATTTACTTGTTAGTTTAATTATGAACGATTGTGATACAAATTATGTAATTAATTTAAGGCTGATTTAAAATTAAAAAAAATTGTGAGCCGTCACGGGATGCCTGGCAGATGTGAAACATCGAAATTATGTTGTACAAGTAATATGCACAAAAGTACAGATTATGACAGGAACTAAAACATATAAGAAACAAAATTTAAAAAAAAATATATTTAAAAAAAAAACAAAAAAAGAAGCAACAAAAAAAAAACAAAAAAAAACAACAATTTAATAAAATTATTATATTTTATTAATAAAAAAATTTCCGACCGTCATTTGTCGGAACTGTATAGTATATATATTCCATATTCACCACGCTCGCCACGCTCGCCACGCTCGCCACGCCAAAAATTTGGTTTGCCCTCCGCCTAAAGATGTTTCACATCAAAACTTTTTGACAATTTTTTATCGATACAACGATTGGACCTCCTTATTCGTTGTAGGTATTATTTAATTTTTATTGAAATGTGGCCGCGCGCTATCCGCGCTAGGGTGGCTAGGGTGGCTAGTCTGGCTAGGGGCAGTCAGGGGCACGGCAGGTGATTTTTAGCAGCGCGCTCAAAGGGCCTGTCTCGGACAGCGTTGCCAGATTTTTGATGTGAAACATCTATAGCCGCACGTAAAACCGATTTCTGGCGTGGCGACGCATGCCGTCGCGACGCGTCGCCACGCTATATGATGGTATATACATATATACAGTCGTTAAGCCATCTCTCTTGCTACACTGAGCTCGGATACCTATAGTGTACTCCGTAGTGTATTTTTTTTATTTTTTTATTATTATTATTATATGTTTTAGTTCCTGTCATAATCTGTACTTTTGTGCATATTACTTGTACAAAATAATTTCGACGTTTCACATCTGCCAGGCGTCCCGTGACGGCTCACATTTTTTTTGTTTGCCAAGTCGGGATTTTGGAACATTCTGAGTGAAACAAGCGGCTTTAGTCGAAAGCGGAACATAGGAAAAAATCGTAGGTACCTATATAATAAGAAGTTATTAAATAGGTATGTATTTATCTTTTAATTTTAGTTCATATTACGTTTACGTGACAATAGGTAGCAAAAATAGCCATAGAAAATGTATTTTAATAAAAATATAATTGTTGTAGGTACACGTTAAATTATTGTTAGATGATCTTTGATGAGACTTTGTATTGACTCAGATTTTCCCAATATAAGCGCATGTTGCGTTGCGAGTAAGCGGATGTTGGTGGAGGGTGAAATCTAGACGAGTAAGGGGTTACTCTGCCCAAGTACTTATGCCAGCGTTGAGCAGATATTTAATTGCAGCCATACATTCAATCGTTTAATTAATACACGTTTGGGAAGGCGCGGCTGCCGGCTGTTGGTAGTGTTGGTACGTTCCTGGGGGAGCTTCCAACATCTCATTCTCTCGGTGGCTGAATCCTATATATACATTTATGTGCTTGTGTCTCTATTGACTTATTTTTTCGTTTCATCGAGCTTGAAGTCACAACGATTCTAAAGAAGTTTCACTTCAAAAAAGAATTAAAATTTAAGGGGGGCTCTCATACAACAGACATGATTTTTTTTCCGTTTTTATAGAAAATGGCACGGAACCCTTTGTGCGCGAGTCCGTCTCGCACTTGGCCGGTATTCTGTATTTTGTAAGATATTAATATTTGATATCAATATATCATTTTAATTTTTCAAGTGGAATTCCTGGCTAAACAAGGGGTGTTTTAGTCCTGGATTTAAGACTGATGATACATCAATGTGTGTCCTCTAGACAGCGAATGCTTAAAAATGGCGCTGAAGCAATACCATAGGTCACTCCCGAGCTCATCCGATTTATTTTCACGCCGAATAATTATTTGTAAATTTCTGTGATCGGGTTGAATATTTATTTGTCGGCAAATTTTTTCGTCATCGGCGCTAGCAACGTATCTGAGTCGAAAACGTAGTAAGATGGAAAAAAGGTCATTATGTAAACTAGGGCCGATTAATTGAATGTCGTTAAGCTATTTTCCGGATGTTGTTTTAGCACTACCATCGAACATCACACGAAGTTTGGTAGTAATACTATGTTCCCTCATAACACAGTGATGAGGTAAAAAATAATTAGGCGAAGGATATTCATTTATGCGACTTATGGGGGCCAAAAACCAAATATTCATTCATGAGGTTGGTATATAATAAAGTTGTTTGTACTCCGGTGCACATCTATCAAATTTGCATTCAAGCCACAGTATGTGACTCGCCTGGTGCATTGCTTGACTCTGCCAGCGGCATTCGCACGCAATAAATAATGTACCAGATACTATCCATCCTGACTTAGTATTTTGTAATTATTACCACTATTTAACTTTTTGGTTGACATTTAAGCAACGGCAAGCTACACCAAAGATTACCACCACATAGTACCTACTTTGTTACCTATATACTCAAAACTAGTGGACGCCCGCAGCTTCGCTTGCGTGGAATTAGAAATTCTCATAATAATATATAAATTCTTTTAGCTCAACATATTTGGAATAAATCCGTAAATGTGTAATCCCCTATGTTTATTTAACATTTTTACCAACTTTGAATGCCATATTTATTTACATCTAATCAACAGCCTAAACTAAAAAAATTATATCTACTTTTTGTTCTAAAAATGACAATACTTTCATACAACCTATCATCCCCTTTTCAACCCTTTACAACACTTTTTACCCATTAAAAAGTAGCCTATGTCCTTCCTCAGGCTCTAGACTATCTGTGTACCTTTCATTTAAATAGGTTCAGTAGTTTTGGCGTGAAAGCGAGACAGACAGACAGACAGACAGAAAGAGTTACTTTCGAATTTATAATATTAATATGGATTACGTTCTGGCACCTACATTGCCTGTGTTGCCCATGGCATATGGATCTGAGACGTGGTCCTTTACAGTCGGTCTGATCCGCAAGCTCATAGTCGCTCAGCGAGATACACTCGGTATTTCTCTACGGGACAGGATTCGCAATAATGTTATCCGCAGACGAACGAAGGTTACCGACATAGCTCGACGGATCAGTGAACTGAAGTGGCAATGGGCAGGCCACGTTGCTCGACGGACTGAAAACCGTTGGGTAAGAAATTTCCTTGAATGGAGGATGTCCTTTTGGCCGCCCTCCCAAGAAGTGGACTGACGACCTGAAGAAGACAGCGGGAAACCGTTGGATTCAGAGGGCGCAGGATCGGGAGGAGTGGCATCGATTGAGGGAGGCCTACGTCCAGCAGTGGACCCAAAAAGGCTGATGGGATGGATGGATGGATACCTATAGTTAAGTATATGCCAGGAATATAGCATACGAACACCATAGCTACATTCGCATGTAGCGTCCATAACCCAATAACGTAATGTCTTCATAATATTCTCGATGGCATGTGAAGTCTGCCAATCCGCGTCCACACTTGGCCAGCGTGGTGGACAATGGCCGTATACAAATTCAAATTACATATTAGCTAAGACCCAAAACAAACTGAAATCAAACATTAAGGATACAGAATAATATTTTGTTAAAACAAATTATTTTAGTCCTGGACAAATTATTTGAATATTTATTTTCAATTAAGTTTATAAATTATTTTCAAACTAAAACAAACCGCAGTCTCCGGCGCGACGCCGGGCCTTACCACCTTCGGCCACAGAGCTGTTGATAGTACGGTTGAATATCACCCTTATAGTGTAACGATAACAGTGACTATAAGGTACATTATCAACTCTGATTTTTTTTTATTTACTTATTTAAGTTTATGTATTACCTTTAGTATACAAAGAGCGTACATAATGCCATACGGCATTTTCTACCAGTTCACCCTGGGCGATGGCTGTGGCGATGGTGAGAATACTGATGGTAGGTAAAAAGCACTTTCGAAATGTTTGACATATCATGTTTTACATAACTAACTTACTTAATAATATATTAAGTATATATAAAATAAAAGACGTACACATAATATATTATAATAAGTATGTAGATAAATATATATACATATATACCTGAATATCTTGTTATAATTGAAACGGCTTGGACCGTACCTACTCATTTTGATCAATGATTCACCGCGAATTAGTCTATTTTACCTTAGCACAACTCAAGGTTTAATGTAAATACCGAAAAGCTCAAGAATTTATACACCATAAAGCGTTTGTCGCAGCCACCGCAGCTGTGGAAGGTCTAGCTAGAGGTATATGTTATGTATGTTAACTTTACAGGAGGGATTGTAAGGTGGAACAGTAGGAGTTTTCAAATTGTTCTGTATAGACCGCGTAGCCTAATGGATAAGGCGTTGGATCTCGGTCCGAAGACGCAGGTTCGAGTCCTGCCGCGGTCGTTGTGCTAGTACATTGTACGCTTTTTAAATATTTTTTTTCAATTTATTTATTTGTTTAGTTTTTTACTCTACATAATCATTTTTTCTACATAAAATACAAATACAAACACAAATAAATACAAATAAATAAATTGAAAAAAATTATATGTGTTATTATTTCTTATGTAGTAACACCGATAAAGCCATAAACATACTTTACAACATATAAACAAAATTTATACTACTAGCTTAAAAAGTAGTCCGTGCTACGTGCTACTAGTTAAATCTTACGTGAGTATCTATTAATTCCATGACTAGATGGCAGTGTAAGCTCGTCCAACGTTTAGTCTCTGTGGCTGTGTGCTAGTTGCAAACATTTTCAATAGATGACCGTACGTTGGCTAGAATCTTGATGAAACTCTTACTGAAACATTATTCTGAATGTTGATGTAGTGTGTGAAAGCTTCTAACAATTCTAATGTGTTCCCGCCTGGTTTAGAACATAAATATTAAAACGCAATTCTAGTCGGATACTATAAATCTAAATACTAGTTGTCTATACTAAATATGTTGCCCTTGTTAATGTATCAACTTCAAATTATGTCACCAAATAATTATCACTAAGGAAAACACCGCGAGGATATCTGCATGCCTTATGTTTATTAAATGAAAAAAATATTCCACATTACAAAATAAACTGCGACTGACAAAATAAAATGCGTTAGTGTAGGTAAGAATCGGCACAGACTTACTTAGTGGATGAACCAATTTGTTGAAATACTTCGTAGCACCAGACGGGCTTCATGCTCATTGCACTACGACCATCGGTACCCCTCTCATGGCCAAGACGATCAACGTTTCACCGCGAATTAGTCTATTTTTTTTCTTTTTTGCGAATTTATTAATGTAAATACCGAAAAGCTCAAGAATTTATACACCATAAAGCGTTTGTCGCAGCCACCGCAGCTGTGGAAGGTCTAGCTAGAGCATACTCCACCACGCTGCTCCAATGCGGATTGGTGGCTAGACCTGCCGCAGCTGCGACTGTGGGGGAGATCCGTGCCCAGCAGTGGGACGTCTAAGGGTCGCAGCGAAGCGTTTGTCATTCATCGGCTACAATCCATAGAGGTCCCACTATTGGGCTCGGGTCACCCTCAGACACAGCTCCACCAATCAGCATTGGAGCAGCGTGGTGGAATATGCTCTGTCCTTCGTGCAGGCCGGCTGAATAGCATAACAGTGTATGATGACAGAGATGGACATGATACACTGACCATCCACTGAACTTTGGATGATTCTGATGATACCGTCGGCCTGATTCGCAAGCTCAGAGTAGCTCGTAAACACGAAGTTTGCTGAGCAGCCTTTGCCGAACCCCAGACTACACACACAGATAGACATTGTGCATCACGTGGCTGTGGAAGTTATGTTTTTAACTAAACTTGTACATAAATGCGGTATTGATGTCGACAAGCGAGGACATCACGGACTGTCATGCCAAAAAAGTGCAGGCCGCTTCTCGAGACATGCCGCACTTAACGATATCATACGCCGGTCCCTTGCCACCGTCAACGTGCCAAGTATACTTGAGCCGACTGGTATTGCAAGAGACGATGGCAAGAGACCGGACGGTATGAGTTTGATTCCATGGAAGGTGGGCCGGGTGCTGGTGTGGGATGCAACCTGTTCAGACACGCTGGCCCCTTCCCATCTACATGGAACCAACAACAGAGCTGGTGCGGCTTGTGAAGCGGCTGAAAAAGCTAAAGTAGGCAAATACAGGGGTCTAGGCAACGAATATTATTTTGTCCCATTCGGTGTCGAGACCCTTGGTCCGTGGGGTTCTAGCGCTATAAGGCTTTTTAATGAAATATCAAAAAGGTTAGTCGACATCACAGGAGACCGAAGAGCAGGCAGCTACCTTGGACAAAGAATTAGCCTAGCTATTCAAAGGGGGAACGCTGCCAGTATCTTCGGAACCTTGCCTAAGGGGACTCCTTTTAATAATATGTATTAGTTATTATTTTATATTTTTTAAGGTTTTTTAGTTTTAGGTTAATTTTAAAGTATTCTCAGATTTTGTTTTCAAAACAAATATAATTTTTAATGAATACAACAGTAATATTGTATAGAATGCGGTATTTAAATTAAAATTGTATCTCATTGTTTACATTTTCGCAAGTTCACCATAGTGGAGAACCTGCGAAAATACATGAGAGTATGAAAAATACATAAATTAATATTTCCATAATTCCATAAATTAATTTACCTACCCACTTATAATATTAGTATAATCGGTTGATAAACTACGATACCGCGGACGAGAAGCACAGACAAAAATAGAAAAATGGGTGGACTTCACTCTGCCTATCCCTTCGGAGAAATAAGGACGTGATGTGAACTTTACAGGAGTGATTGTAAGGTGGAACAGTAGGAGTTTTCAAATTATTCAGTATAGACCGCGTAGCCTAATGGATAAGGCGTTGGATCTCGGTCCGAAGACGCAGGTTCGAGTCCTGCCGCGGTCGTTGGGCTAGTACATTATATGTAACTTTTTAAATAAATTTTTTCAATTTATATTTATTTGTTTAGTTTTTTTATCCTTACTTTATTTGGAAAATGATTTATTTCACTTATTGAAATAAAATTTGACATAATAATATTATTTAGTTAATGTTGAATTTAAGATGACTTGTATAGGTTTTAGTTAGAGGTATGTAATTTTTAGTTTAACCTGTGGTTTAACCTATTTAGTATAATCACGGACTACATCTCTATGGTATAATATTATGAATATCTGAATGATAATAATATGTAGGTTATATAAAATCACAGAGAATTCCCAAATGTTTGTAAAGTATTATGATTGAATGTTGTAACAATAATTAATGTGTATTAATAATTGCAGGGCGAAGGTTTATGTTCACTGATAGCGATCTTCTCAAGGCCGGCTCTAGAAGCTTCGGCGGGCAAGCGAAACGACGAACTTGTATTTTATAATTATATTTTTATATAATACAGACGGACAAACGGACAGGCCTCTTGGTGGTAAGTGGTCACCGTCGCCTGGACACGTGCGACCCCGGGGCATTCCAGGTGCGTTGCCCGCCTAGAAGGTTTCAAGGCAGGCAAAGCAGCATTTACATCGAGCATAAACTACTAACACCAGAAAGAATTTGAGAATATCAACAATTTGTTATGATGTAGTATTAAACATTATTTTGGCACTTCATTAAAAGAATAAAAATGTCGATTGTTTTAACTAAGCGAGTGCGTTTTCCAGTTTTTATATACATACTAGTGGGCGCCCGTAGCTTCGCTCGTGTGGAATTAGACATAATAATATATGTTTATTTCACACCCTTACAAAATTTTTACAAACTTTGAATGCCATATTTATTTATATCTAATCAACAGCCTATAATAGGTACCAATTTTATGCTTCTAGTTCTGAAAATGACTAAACTTTCATACAACCTTTCATCCTCCTTTTCAACACTTTACAAAAAAAAATCCAATTAAAAAGTAGCCTATGTCCTTTCCCAGGCTCTGTGTACCAAATTTCATTTAAATCGTTTCTGTAGTTTAGGCGTGAAAGCGACACAGACAGACAGACTGAGTTACTTTCGCATTTATAATATTAGTATGGATTACCACATAACAAAATCTAGCTTCACCTACAGTTCGGCGGATTATAATCGCAGATAGCCATCAATCGATTAAAAACCAATCGATAGTTAGTAGGTAATGAAGAACAAACCAACAAACTGAGTCAACCTTTCTTTCTGTGGGTATTTTTCAATATTACCACGGACTACATTCCTTACTCTATGATATTACTAAGTAAGGAGTAAGGATGTATGGGAAGTAGCGCTATCTATCGAATACGACACTGAAACTACCAATTAGAGCGTCAGGCAATAGAGGAACGAAACGAAACCTTTCCTCCTCTTTCGCGGCGCTGTGAGCGCTCCAGCGTGAGGGAATGGGGAGTATCGCGTGTCAATTTGCCGCTAGAGGCGCTTGTGTCGCGTGAGGTTCAATAACATTCATTTTTCATGACATAAATTATAATTTCTCTAATTTGCCTGTTGAAAAGTAATCTCCTTCGTGAAATCATCGCAAATATGGATTATGCAATTTTTTATAATGACTATATGGTGCACCACCATTATTGTGTTATGTTTTGTTATATAAATAATTAAGATTATCTTTTTCTTTTAATTTCATTTCTCTCTTCACTTTCTTGGTTCCAAGAAAATTGACTATAAGTCAATTTTTTTCTTTATTTATAATATTCTCCTAGCTGAATATTTGTGAACAGAAGAGATACAAGATGTCATACAAGAGAAGAATGTAACGTAAAAGTTATTCAAACCAGGATGAATAAGATTATGATTTTCTGTATTAAATTCTTTGGGTAACACGACATAATCCTCGGGGTTAAATTGTTTTTTACAAACACGAGAATGTTTTGTCGGAGTATAGTTATTCCTGCTAATCGCCACTAGCCACTGTTTTAAAACAATTTTATCTTTTGGAAACATGTGTCCTCCTTTTTTTTCCGAACAAAACGGAACTGCACAACATTGCGGCATAGCTATTCGATATGCTAGATAGTTATTAATAATTAATAAACCTATTGAGATTTAAGATTTAAAACTTTCTTTTGTTTCATTTGTGAAGGAAGATGGCGCTTATTTGGTTGGATGAATGGCTATATTAAAAACTAGTGGATGCCCGCAGCTTCGCTCGCGTAAAATTAGACCCATTAACGACGTCTGCCCGCGTTTGGGTTGCCCACTTGACTTCAAAAGCGGCAAATTTTCATACTAACTTTGCACCCCCGTTTTACCCCCTTAGGGGGTGAATTTTCAAAAATCCTTTCTTAGTGCTCCCCTACGTTATAAAAGGAACTCCTGTGCAAAATTTCAAGTTTCTAGCCCTTATAGTTTAGGCCCTGCGTTGATATGTCAGTCAGGTCAGTCAGTCACCTTCTCCTTTTATACATATAGATTATCAAAC
The DNA here is from genome assembly GCA_944567765.1 of Carterocephalus palaemon. Classification (NCBI taxonomy): domain Eukaryota; kingdom Metazoa; phylum Arthropoda; class Insecta; order Lepidoptera; family Hesperiidae; genus Carterocephalus; species Carterocephalus palaemon. The sequence continues at coordinate 212,343 of OX155637.1, forward strand.
CATTCTACATTATTAAATGAATTGTGAACATAGTTTTGTACACTTCATAATGTATGATTAATAATCGAAAACACTAATTAAATTAATTAATTATTTATGTAGTTTTTTTTAACTTTACTACTTGTAACTCTTTTTAATCTAGTATCTACTTCAATTTGATTTTCTTTCGAGACTCAACTCAAGTTGAATTACTTGAATTTTAGTATCAGTTTGTGAGTTGAATTGAAATTTGAATGAAACTTTCAATAAAATTTGTTTTTGTCATCAAATACATCAATCCATCAAATTGTTTTCAGACTTCTTTGAGCTCGTAACAATTTTGAATAGCATGTGTTCTTGTGCGCTAGTTTCATTCAACCCTCACGGACACGCTATTGACCCTTGCTGGACTTGGTGCCCTTACCGATCGACCCTGCTATTTACTCCGGACTCTTTGATATACGCCTTCATTGACCAACCCAGCTGCTCTTCATTGGACTTTTGATTGCATAACATTTTGGATTCTGTGGCGTCTAAAGTGTTGACGGCATTCAGAAGAAATACTTCTTTTAATGTAAGGTCGTCGGTAAGTACCTACTTCATTATGTGATTGCCTCCAAAAAAATGGACACTCGATTACTGTACTTACCAATGACCCGCACGGCGCACGGGGCGGCGGTAACCGCACCGACTGCCGGACTGCCGGGCGAAGGGTCTGATTCCTAGGGAGGCAGAAATTTGATGGAGTTTAAATTTCTGCTGTTGATCTCGGTGTTAGGCACCCATGACACTATAAAATTTACCTCACCCATGTGGAGTCGGTCACAAATCAACAATATCAATGATAAGCTCGGTGGAATACTAGTAGTGATTATCCAAATTAATGTAAGTTGTTTGTGTGCGGAGGCCCTTAGTTGATAAGTTCCTTACTGGGTACGAGGACTGGGGAAGTCTTGTTTCAAGAGGGCCACGGTTGTGTTGCTACCCTTTAGGACTGAGACGAACCTTCAAGTGAGAGGCAAGTTCGACAGCTACTGAGCTGCCACTGCTGCTTCTTATAGTAAAATATAATTAAAACATATATATAAAGGCTCCAACCCATACACATCCCACTGCTGGGCACGGGTCTCCCTCACAGGCAAATCTGCAGGATTGGGGGAAACTCCTCAAAACCTCAGCCCAAGTAGACCAACCTTGTACACGCAGGCCTTGGTTGAGCAACCAAGGACCTGGTTGCTCTTGTCGTGACTTGAAGTTGAGAGTCAGCAGAGTGTTTTTGTAAGAACAATATACCGTAGTTGAGTGGTGACGTATAATTATGTAAACTGTCATGCTCTGCACTGGTTTACATAGAGATAACATTAATTATTCATTATTATTAATATTCCTGTCAAATTTAATGTATTATTACAACGTAATAAAGTTTATTACGCTGTTAATAATTCTATGAGTTTCTCTTCAAGAATGTTAGCATGTTGTCCAAGTAGGTACGCGACTAATATAATCACGAAAGTACACATACGCCTGGTTATTACACATAGCAATGTTTGGTTTAGTAAACCTTGCCAGCACTGTTTGTTACTGGCAAAAATATCTTCATCTATACTAATATTATAAAGAGGAAAGATTTGATTGTTTGTTTGTTTGTTTGCATCGAATAGGCTTCAAAACTACTGAACCGATTTGAAAAATTCTTTCACTGTTGGAAAGCTACACTATCCCCGGGTGTCATAGGCTAAATTTTATTTTGGAAAAAAAATAGGGTTCCGTAAGATATTTGGGTTTTTCGGACACAAGGTGTAAAAAATCTACCAGAAAAGTTACTTATTTTGCGTACGCTGCCTAAACTATAAAAGATAGAACCATAAAATGTTCTAATTAATTGTAGATCTTATAATAAATATCTATAAAAAAGTCCGCGACACACTATACCTATCTATGTCGAGTGAGGCACAACAACCATATTTTTATCTTGAATTTTTTTTGGACTACATTTACAGTTTATGTAGATAATACTTGGTCTTTGAATGATTAAAATTGGACGTTTGGTTTTGAAGTGTCTGTCTGTCTGTCTGTCTGTCTGTTTCGCTTTCACTCCAAAACTACTGAACCGATTTAAATGAAATTTGGTACACATTCTAGAGCCTGACAAAGGACATAGACACTTTTTAATTGGAAATAAGTATTGTAATGGGTTGAAAAGGGAGATGAAAGGTTGTATGACAGTATTGTCATTTTCAGAACTAGAAGCATAAAACTTAAATTTTAGGCTGTTGATAAGGTATAATCCTTACTAATCCTATCCTACTAATATTATAAAGGGGAAAGTTTGTAAGTATGTATGTATGTATGGATGGATGTGTGTTACTTTTTCACGTAAAAAGTACTGAATGGATTTTAATGAAACTTTACAATAATATTGCTTTTACATCAGAATAACACACAGGCTAAAATTTATAAAGATATTGTGTGAATTGTCCAAAATATGACGATAAGTGTCAATTAGGTAAGTAGGAAAAAATCTACCATCTGCAAGCTTTTCTGGCGTGCGCTGCCAAAACTACTGGACCGATTTCAAAAATTCTTTCACCATTAGAAAGCTGCATCTTCACTGAGTGACATAGGCTATATAATATTACTAGGCGTAAACGAAACTATTGTTATAATCTATATAATGTAAAATAAAGTCGTGTAAATTTTTATTTTTTTTAGTAACCTGACGCAAATAGGGTTTATGTGTGTGTATTATAATTTTGATTTTTATATAAAATACCCGTGCGAAGCCGGGGCGGACCACTAGTAAATTATATTTTGTAATTATAGCCTTATGCTAGCCTATGATCCCACTGCTCAATTCTGCAGGTATTTGTTTTTTTTTTGATAAAACTAATTTTAAAGGAATTTTATTTTATGCAATGGTATAAGGATAGGTTGCCTATAAACAATTACCCCCGATTAGCTACCTTATTTTCATAAATAATAAGTCAAAAAATACTTTAACTACATTATACTCTTGTTTACATCACGTAAAAATTCTTGATCTTCTCTCTTGCACTTCCCCTTACCTGGAGCGAGAAACGTTCATTGAAATCATGACAACCTCATGCAATGTCCTAAAATGCATTATAAAACATATTATGTAGTTGCAAATTATATCAGCGAATTAATTATAAAAAAATTAATTACAGGTAATTGCGGCTAATTGTTTATAGGAAACCTACTGTGGCAACCTATACCTAATCCATTGCATACTTTCTTAACATTTTAAATTAGCTTTATCCAAAAAATATCTGCAGAATCGAGCAGTAGGATCTTGAACTACTAGGGGACGCCCGCAGCTTCGCTCGCGTGTAAGGGTGACCTCTACTGGTAAAACTTCATGCACGCTACCGTGCTTCAGAGAGCACGTAAAGTCTTCGGTTGCTTTCAATGGTGGAAACAATCGTTAAGCCTTTTCGAAGACCTTCGAGTGGCTCGAGAACATTCGACACCGGGTTGGCCACTAACCCCTCCAGTGGTGGAGGGGTTAGTGTTAATTCACTTCATTCACTTCATTAAGGGGTTAATTCTCAAACCACCAACATTATATTTATATTTAAAAAATAATCAGCAAAGTATACTTTACTGAAATTTTTCGTGCGGGAGTTGCATATGTAGTTGAGTCGGACTATATTTTGATTGACTGCAATTAAGAGCGTAACGCATCTTCCCTTTTATTAGAAGCTTTCATTTAGTTTCACCTATCCAATGTTTGTCAAATCTTGCAAGCTATATTTGATCCACTTCCCTGTTATCGATTGAGCTGCAATTTTGCATGCATTTGTACATCGGATGACAATGCAAAACTATTATGACACGGAGCTGATATGATGATAGAACGGGACGGTGGCCATAGGAACTCGGTAGTTAAACGACACAACCCCATCGAATTTGGGCTCGTATGGTTCGTCTTTACGAGTACTTTGGTGCTAGATGGTAACCAGGGTCTGATGATGGGGCTGGAAGGTGGCCATGGGAACTCAGTTATTCAGCACAACCGTGTCGAGTTTGATTCGTCTTGATGGGTGGTGAGAGTTGATGATTTGGTGGACGTGAATATGAGACCCCAGCTTTGGGAAATTACGTTAAAATACGTTCGTTCGTTCGCTCCGTTTGTTCTGCTAATGGATTCCGTTTTTGATTCGATGATTTAGATGGATCAGATGGATGAGTCAATGCCAAGGTGAGCACGTGTCGAGAGCTGAATGGTACGAGGGGTTTGCCGATTGGAATTTCTTTCCAGATAATAGCCTTCATGACCAAAATGAGGTTATGAATGAAGCGTTGAATTTGCAAATTGCTAATTGAGAACGACTATCTAATTAACTTATTTGCCAAGTTATTTATGTATAATATATTATAATTATGTAATTAAGTTATAAAATGGTAATATTAATTACCACATTGTACCTACACCTAATGATATACGAGTATACCTATCTTCTTCTTTGAAATTACTGGTATTAATAACACCCTAATTATTTTAATAATATCGGTATGATGTATACTCGTAGGTAAGTCTGTTTGTTGGTCTGTTGGTGGGTCCTTCACGCCGGCGCTGCAGCTGTCGATCATCACCAGTTCTCGTATCTCCGTACTAAAAGGTATACTCAAAGAAAACAGCGGTGACAGCCCAGTGGCTATCGAACTCGCCTCTCACTCGAGCGGTCCGGGTTCAAACCCCAGCGGCACGCAACGATGACTTCCTAGAAGCTTCCTAAGTTATGTGCGATTTAAGAAATTAAATGTCACTAGCTGTAACGTTGAAGGACACATCGTAAGGAAACTTGCATGCCTGAGCGTTCTTCATAATGTTCTCGAATGCCTGTGATCGGCTTAATATGTGAGCACGTGCCAGCCTATTTACCCACCTCACTATTCACTAATTTGGAGCGACGATTTGGTAAAGCGATGCTAGTTATCGAGATAGGGATGCACGCAAGTATTTTACGAACCCGAAATGCTTACCACCGCTTCCGGTAGGCGAGCGTCATGTCATTACGCGGAATCAAAATCAGCGATATATCAACTCGGCGACATCGCAGCACAACGGCACAAGTCGGCACAACAGTCAACTAACTTCAGTCAAGTCATATCTATTCTGTGGTCAACTGGTCAACAGTCGCGCGCCGGACGGCAAGAGAACGACACGCGCGCGCAGCTCGCCAGCCAGTCGGTAGTCGGTAAACTCGCGCGCACGCGATGCTTGCCACTATGTACATGAAATTCATCGGCGTTGCAATCATAGCGTTGACAGGATACATATTGCGGAGTATTTGCAAACCCAAAAAGTATCCCCCAGGTAAGTTTAATGTAAAGAAATTAACTTTGTATCCGCCGCAGAACTGTCAACATGTTAGATAATTAACAAGTTTCATTCATCGATTACAAAATTAAAGTGGAACAATGCTTTTGGCAACGTTAATTTGAACCCTTGTTTACTTTTTAATTGTGTAAATAAATATTGTACCTACGCGATTGTACCTATACGTACGAGCTATAAATTAACCTCTCAATGTTGACTGATGTTTCTCGTCGGAAGCTATTTCAGAGCATGCACTATTATGTGACTCGTCGCATGAGAATGACGGATGGGCCGCGAAATATCGCTTATAAATAGGCATCATGGTGGTGTACTATGGAAGTTATTGGGGAAAATGATTTTTAATTGAAATCGTAAAAGGTAAATCATAAATAAGTAGTTATGTAATGTAGGTAGGTAGGTATCGACGGACGTACCGGAAGCGAAATTTTCTTATATCAAGCATTGAAGACGTTTTTTAATTCATTATTTAACATTCTTATTATCTAATTAGTAATAACTTTGTTTAACCAGGTTCTAGTAAAATTGGTCTGCATGCGTTAATTTCACTTATTTATGTATACTAGTAAATAATGAAGGTAAATGTTATGTACCACGGAGCGTTTAAGTAATATTCATTATTATATGTGTCTATCATTTTTATTATATGTAATTACTTTTGGTACTTTTTTGTCATCACACAAGTTAAGATCCAAACTGGGTTTGGCATCGTCGAAGGAGGAAATTGTGACAAAAGATATAATAAACTTTTTGAAAATGAGCCAATAATACCATATTGTTTTGTTTAAAATACTTATATCTTTTTTAAACGGTTTTATTAAATCAACAGATTGATTTCAAACATGGAACAAGTATCTCAGTTAAAATACCTTTTATTTTTTTGACGAGTGGGAAACCTTGAAAAGGTACCCGGAAGTCGTGGGAGCGACGCCGCGTTATGTGGGAGTTTCACCCAGTAAAAGTCTCTTGTAGAACGCGCCGGTCGCCTCCGGCGCTGCGCCCAAGATGGGCTCTTCCCGGTTCACACAACGCTGTGCAGCCACAAACAGCGTTGTCTTTCCCGGGGTCACATGATGGACGATTCGAGCTCCCCTCTCACCGCCCGCGACCCCAGAAGTCCCCTTTTAGTCGCCTTTTACGACAGGCAGGGGCTACCTTTGCACTATTCTGGTCCCGAGCTACAGGGATCAGTTAAAATACCTAATGTTTATAAGTTTTTCTATATTTTGTAAGAAAAAGAAAACAACACCAATCTACTACCAGCTACTTCGACGTCTCTGGCGGGAACGTCCTCCCACCCCATAACCTCTCGTGGATGGAAAATACCAGAGCGCGGTATTGGTATCGGTGAACGGATACAATATGCGTGCATTAAATCATATCTTTAATCCAGGACAAAAACACCCACAGCTCACCCACGGCTCAGAAATAACTAGATAATAATATTACATAACATTTTGTAAATCTTATTTTACAGTGAACGCCCGCAGCTTCGCTTGCGTGTATTAGATAGGTATATAAGTTTGGTTTATATATAGTTCCTGTCCTTCTTAACACGTTCAGTGCGGGGCCATTTTCAGAAGACTTGCAGCCAGTGCGTTTGAGACCTATTAGACCTCGTGCTTAACTGCAGTGCGTATGAGACCTAAAATATCTCCTAAAAAAAAAAACTACCCATTAAAATTCAAATAGAAGAGGTACCGTGAGGGTACTCGGTCCATACATGAATTGCAATTGCATACATGAATTCTGTGAAATTAATATTATTGTGTATTTCCCAGAAGGGCCGGGCAGCCGTTTTTATTTTGTGTTCTCGCGCTATCGCCGATAACACGACCGGCAGCGACCCGTTGGTACATAGGTACACCATGCACGCTTATCCCGTGCCTATTATCGTGATTTAACCAATTTGAACCAATTGGAAGCAGTATTAATTAATGTTGAATTGAATTGAATTACATAATTAGTACAAATGCGTAGTGTGTACAGCTACAACCCATATCTGTCCCACTTGACTGTCGGGCACGGGTCTCTTTAATCTATGTCCTCCACAGACTAATCATTAATGAGCGGTAAAAAATTGTAACTACGGTTTTAGCTATTCCCCACTAGATGGCAGTATGCATAAAAATAGCGTAAAGCGATTTATTGTTTAATTTGAAATATCTTTAAACTGAGGCCGGAAATATTGTTATATGTATATTACTATTTGAGTAATGAGAAAAAAAAACAGCTTGAGAACATCGGATTGGCCACTAACCCCTCCACCAATCCCCATTGGAGCAGCGTGGTGGAGTATGCTCTAGACCTCCCGCAGCTGCGTCTGTGGGGGAGACCCGTGCCCAGCAATGGGACGTTTATGTGTCGCAGCGAAATGCCATAGAGAAATGAAGAAAGGTGATTTACACGTGGTTACTTACATTACGTGAGAAAACAATATGGATCAACATATTCAACATGCTCCTACCTACCTCTCCTCCCGGGAGTAGCTGTCAACATGATAGCAACAGTAGGATAGTGAAATGGTGATCATGACGATCCATCCATCCATCCATTCATCCATCACCCTATCACCACTCCCCCGGCCCTGTGTCCTTTGAAACCAGTTGTAGCCCGCTGTTTGACAGTTAATCGTTGAACACTTTGCCAAGTGATCTTCACTATAAGCTGTCAACTGAGATACGCAATAGCAATGCAGGTCATCAGTCCACAGCCTTCCTGTCTGAGAGAGTTGAGGATGACGCAGTTATTTTGTCAACAGGTCCAAAATGGTATCCGCTGTTAGGTTGCAGCTCCCTTGTACAGAGTCTCAGCAGGCGGCTTGGGTCCCAGTGGAAAGCCCTCTCCTACTTGGCGAAGGAGTATTCGACCGACGTCCTCGGCTTGAAGCTCGGAGGCGAGCTCGTGGTGGTGGTGTTCGGAGAGAAGAACATCAGACAAGTCTTCACTCAGCAAGAGTTCGAGGGTAGACCCAACAGCTTCTTCATCCGTTTGCGCTGCATGGGAAAGAGAATGGGTAAGTTTTAAGCCTTTTACTTGGATAATTGGATAAGTGGAGTATGTCTAGACCTACAGCTACGGCTACGGGAGAGACTCGCGCCCAGCAGCAGGAAGTGTACGGGTTATCCCACTTAAACCCTCCGAACACCAGTTTACTCTTCCCAGCAACAGCAGTTTGAAAGTCGAGAGTCCCCCACCAATTTGTATTGGAGCAGAGAATATGAGTAAAGTTCTTGTTAGGAGGATGCCTTGCATTTCTCCTTCTTTTAGGCGTTACTTCTCATGGGGTCGGGCCCTTAAATGCTATCTTGTATTCTACTGAGTTTTGTTTTCCAACTGTATTGTGGTGAAATTGCTTGTTATGTTGCTCTTTAACTTTAATTAGGTATAGGAGTTTGATAATTTAAGAATAATAAATCCCATACTACCATAAAATCGTAACCTGTAAGCCTTTCTCATTTATTCTTAGATGTCCACAACACTAACTTGTCTATGTTCTGTGCTGTCGCTTTCGTTTCTGGAGCCTTGGAACATGACTATGGATGAGTTCATGTCCAGATGGACGTGCGGTAGGCAGCGGTCAGCTCCTGCAACCGTTGCAGGCTGTTGTAGCAAACACTGAACACGTTGTGTGTTTCAGGCATCACGTTCACGGACGGTCCAGTTTGGAAGGAGCACCGACAGTTCACGGTGAAGCAGCTGAGGAACGTCGGCTTCGGGAAGACGGTGATGGAGAACGAAATTCAGCGCGAGCTGGCTTCCATTGTTCGCTACATCCAGGAGAGCGAGGGCAGGCCCGTCAGCCCGAAGAACATCCTGGCGATGTCGGTCGTCAACATCCTCTGGAGGTACATGGCGGGTCAGTGCAACGCGTTCACTTCCGTAAATAAATATCTTGGACATTCTCACACGCGGCCATCTGGCCCCAAAGTAGGCGCGAGCTGGTGATATGGGTGACAGAGACCGATATACATACATAGATATTTTTAAATACATACATAAATAGATAATATTAACATCCAGACACAGAACAAATACAAGTGTTCGTCACACGAATATTTGTCCTGAGTGGGATTCGAACCCACGACCCCTGGCGCAACAGACAGGGTCACTACCGATTGCGCAAACGGGCCTGTCGATATTAAATATTCAATAAAAAATTGTAAAATATATTTTATCAGGTTAAATTGAATCTAAAAATATGGCGATAAGCACCACCTAACATCGGACCAAGATGAAAGTGAAGTGGAACCTTCGGGGAAGTACAGCCAGTACAGATGTTGGCGCGAGTTATGCCGCCCAGACGAGTAAAACGACAACAAAGACTTGTTGCGGACAATGACCGTTGCAATCGATACCAGCGCTCGTTGTGGGTTTCTGGGATTCTGGCTGGTCGGCGCGCGGTGCGGGGTGCGGGGTGCGGGGTGCGGGGTGCGGGGTGCGGGGTAGGTGCAGTGCATGCTTGTTGTAATGTGAACTGACGCGCTTACAATGGTGTCTCGTTAGTTAAGCATTCATTGTATAATTTAATCTGGGTTGTGGCCTTGAGACGTTTCTGGTGACGGGTAGGGTACGTTAGGTAGGCTTACAGTTGAAAACAAATGCACACAACCAGCCGCCCGCGAGCAACACGTGTCATTATGACAGCCATTTACCACACCACAGAGCGAAGCGAAGACTCTTTATACTATGCCACAGATAACTATTTGTTAATTGTTAGTACATTTTGTTGATACACCACAACGTTAACACGTGTCATATGTCAGCGCGGTTATTCGATCCCCGGACTATTTTTACCACACTCTAGATAATTATTAGTTATTTGTTGATATACACAACGTTAACACGCTTTTACTAGCTTGGTATATGTATGTATGTATGTATTTAACGAAATCTTAGTACGTGATTGTGTACACTTCTCAAGGACAGATGACAATGCAATCGCAAGCAGGCTGCGGTATGAAGGCACTCCTCTTCATGTTAACGCAGCATGAAGTAACGTAAATGTGTTCCTTACAGTGAGCTTTAAGTATCACAGAGTAACTCCTTTGACACCACTACTCTATTCCACTCGTGGATTTTCTAGAAACTTCTAGCGAGTTATGAGTAGATCCAATACAATCCTCTTCAACGTTTCCACGGAATACCAAATAATCCTACCAAAAGTCGTATTTGTTGGAAGCTTTGTGTGAGTCCAAACAGTTTCTGCCACAATATTGGTCCCTGAAGATTTTCTACAATCTTGTTTGAACGCTATTAAGTTTTTATCGTCGTAAAGCTATTGCTCGCTGCAACCCACAGACGCCCACTGCTGGGACAGGTCTCCCTCACAGACACAGCTGGGGGGTCTAGATAACCACCACGCTGTTCCAATGCGGATACGTGGAGGAGTTAGTGGCCAACCCAGTGTATAACGTTCATACACATTCGTCCAGGTATTTTTTGGTAAATACAGGTGCACAGTTTTTAATGACGTTTTAATATTATGATAAAAGCTCAAATCTGCTCCTGCATTAGGTTATAATCCTCAAGTAAGAGCGGGATTAATGAGATGGAATATCAAACTTTTTTAATCTGCAGCCGACTGTTTCCAGCATTGAAAACAACCGGGACCGACGGCTTTACGTGCCCTCCGAAGCACGGTAGCGTCCATGAAATTTTGCCACTAGCGGTCACCCATCCACAAACCGACCGCGCCCGTCATTGCTTAACTCTTTCGATCACATTGAATCGACGCGAGCCATTGGGCTATGGACGCTACAGTTTATGGATATAAGATAGCAAACGAGTGATAATATAGTGAATGTCTAATTCCATGCGAGCGAAGCTGCGGGCGTCCACTAGTAACCACCATTTATAAATGGAGAGGAGAGCTGGGCGCAGAAGTTCATCTAAAATCCATACTTTTTTCAGGAGAGCGCATCAAAGAAGACCGCCTGAAGTTGTTGCTGGAGCTGCTGGAGAAGAGGTCTAAGGCCTTCTCCATGGCCGGCGGCTGGCTCAACACCATCCCGTGGTCCCGGTACCTCTTGCCCGAGGCCAGCGGGTACTCTCTCATCAGCAAAGTGAATCAGCAACTATCTGACATTATCGATGTGAGTAACCCGAGACACCGCTTGGTTCAACTACATTTTTAGTACCTGTAATATTCTCTTTCTTTATTAAAACTTAATATTCTATCTCATAGTTTACTTAACAAGATTATTACAAATCTTAAGTCCACTCTTTTCGAGCCCGTAATTGTATAATAGTTTATTTTTAAATCGGAAAGTCAGTTGACCTTTAACGAAGAAATACTTTGTATCGTGGTATATTTAGTTCTTTTAAGAAATTTTCAAGGAAGTTCTTGTCTACTAATTACATTAGCGGTTAGTAAAACCGACTGACATATACCGACCGATCGCAGCGCCCCTGTGCAAGTACTAAATACCTAATTATAAATAGTTCTGGTCATTCGACTCTGACACGGGATGGCGCGGTTTTAACCAACTTCGACAAAAGGACGAGATTTTATGCTTGAGTCGACAAAACTTCGGCCGGAAAATCATGCTCATCATTTTATATCAACATGCAAATGCGCCCGTCTTCAAAATATTACCTGAAACGAAACTTAACAGACGAAGTAAACATGGCCACAACTTTAAAGGTTTGCTTCAATAAAGTAGGTACCTATTCTCTGGAGAGCTATGCAATTTCGCTATGTACTTTACCGACTCGCTGCGACCCATAGACGTCCCACTGCTGGACACGGGTCTCCCACACAGACACTGCTGCGGGAGGTCTAGAGCATACTCCACCACGCTGCTCCAATGCGGATTGGTGGAGGGGTTAGTGGCCACCCCAGTGTCGAATGTTCTCAAGCCATCCGAAGGTCTTCGACAAGGCTTAACGACTGTTTCCAGCATTGTAAACAACCGGGACCGACAGCTCTACATGGCCTCCGAAGCACGGTAGCGTCCATGAAATTTTGCCACTAGCGGTCACCCATCCACAAACCGACCGCGCCCGTCGTTGCTTAACTCTTTCGATTCCGGGGCGACCCTATAGATATTTTATGATCTTTAGTAGCTCAAACATTTCTGTTTACATTCGAGAAGGTACGAGTGCGTTTAACACAGTCTGCCAGGAAGGGGAAGAATATTTAAAACGTGCCTGTTACCGACTGACTAATGTAATTTCAGGAGGCGATCGAGAAGCACAAGCGCGAGCGGGCGCGGGCGCGGCGCGAGGACTACATCTACTCGTTCCTGGATGAAATGGAGCAGAAGAAAGAATCCTTCTCTGGTACGCCATCCACCCTGTCATTTTCAGTGTTACCATAACGTTACTTACAAAAATATCTCTGGTTGGCCTATGGCCTAGTATCTAGTATTTTTACCATAAACCATTCCCTTACCCAAAGGGTGATAATCGGAATCCGATGAATATGCCTCTTATATCTCTTTCCTTTGAACGGAAACAGGTTGACCATTGGTATACATTTTCATGGAATGCGTGTGACTTTGACCGTTATCACAAAAACATCAAACAAAAAGAGACATCACGCAAAAATGACTATAATCTGTGTGAACCAATGAATCGCATTGATTGGTGCGTGCCGCTGGGGTTTGAACCCCAGAGTCAGAGTGCAGAGCCAGCGTCTGGTGCAACGAGCGCAAGTTATTTAACAGTAATAATACATTGGAAAGTATGACACATGAAAATATTTTAAGACAGTAAAAAGTAAAAAATTTCAAAATATATCATGTCCACTTACCGCTGGTCCCTAATGATTGCAGAGGAACAATTGAAGATAATTTGCCTGGACATCCTCATTGCGGGCGGTCAGACGACCAGCAACGTCGTAGACTTCGCGCTGCTGACGGCGCTGCGGCGGCCGGACCTGCAGGAGAGGCTGTACGGGGAGATCGGCGGGCTGCTCGGGGGCCGCGCGCCCTGCTGGGCCGACTGCGGCAGGTATGGGGCGTGCGCCCGAGTGACCATTCATTCAGTCAGAGGGGCGCGGCCGGCTTGTGGATGGGTGAACTTTTGTTGCAAAATCTCATGGACGCTACCGTGCTTCGGAGGGCACGTTAAGCTGTCGGTTCCGGTTGTTTTTTATGGTAAAGATAATCGTTAAGCCTTTGTTTATTTATTTTACATAGGTATGAACAATGTTTAATGGATCTAGATAAACCATAACAATGAGATATAGGAAGGGGCCCGGACTTGACTTCATGGGAGACCCGTGCCCAGCAGTGGGACGTCTGGAGTTGGCGAGCAAGTGGATGGGCGTCACGTCGCTTGTCGAAAGTCTTCTAGTGGAGATCGTTTGGAACGCTGGACACGCGTGGCCGTCCGTCAAACAGGTGCAGAGAGAAGTGCGGGAGGCCGCCAGATTCAGAAGGCAGATGATCGATGCGTCGATGTCCAGCAGTGGACTTGAACGTGATTGGGAAGTTGACAAGAACGTTGGGGCCTTTGAGAACATAGAGTGATCATAAATATAACGCTTATACATGTGTGACAATGTTCAACATAATTCCTTAATCAAATATTTATTTAAATTTCAGGCTCAACTATACCTCGGCATTCTTGCTCGAGGTCCACCGGTACTACACCATAGTGCCGCTGTCCGGGCCGCGCAGGGCGCTGCGGGAGACCACCATAGACGGCCACGTGGTCCCGAAGAACACGACGGTGCTGATAGCAGTGGGGGACCTGCACGGCGACCCGGCGGTGTGGGAGCAGCCCGAGCGGTTCAACCCGGAGAGGTTCATCGATGACCAGGGATTGGTGAAGAACCCAGAACATATGTATCCATTCGGACTGGGTACGTGACTGTTGCGCGTCCATAGTCCAATGGCTCGCGTCGATTCAATGTGATCGAAAGAGTTAAGCAACGACGGGCGCGGTCGGTTTGTGGATGGGTGACCGCTAGTGGCAAAATTTCATGGACGCTACCGTGCTTCGGAGGGCACGTTAAAGCCGTCGGTCCCGGTTGTTTTCAATTGTGGAAACAGTCGTTAAGCCTTGTCGAAGACCTTCGGGTAGCTTGAAAACATTCGACACTGGGTTGGCCACTAACCCCTCCACCAATCCGCGTTGGAGCAGCGTGGTGGAGTATGCTCTAGACCTCCCGCAGCTGTGTCTGTTGGGGAGACCCGTACCCAGCAGTGGGACGTCTAAGGGTCGCAGCGAACAGCGACGTGACTGTTTCGCTTTTCATTGCAATTGTTCACCTTTGGTATTTTATGGTTGTAAAATAGCAAATGTGCTTGTAGCTTTAAATATAAGCCGCCCGTGATAGCTGTAACAGACTTTGAGAAACATTAATTACAGTCCTTACGTGCCTTTGAGAACATTATGAGGAACTCAGGCAGGAAGGCATGTAGGTTTCCTCACGATGTGTCCTTCACCGTTATAGCAAGTGACATTTAATTTCTTAAATCGCACATATGTAACTTAGAAAAGTCATTGGTGCGTGCCGCTTGGGCTTGAACCCGAACCGCTCGAGTGAGAGGCGAGTTCGATAGCCACTGGGCTGTCACTTTGCTTGATAACCAGAAGATAATTTCTTAAAAAAACTAAATATGAAACTGAAATTATTCCAGTAGACCCGAGACAGGAAATTTGTAGCCGATTTTATGTGTAACCGTCGCATCGCAGGTCGCCGGCGCTGCCCGGGGGACGCGCTCGCCAAGTCCTTCATATTCATCACGTTCGTGGGCATCCTGCAGAAGTTCAGGCTCCGGAGCCGCGGCGCGCCGCCCCCCGGGGACCCCGTCGTCGGCCTCATCGCCGGGGCCAGGCCTTACGCGGCCGAGTTTCTCCCTAGAACGTAGTCGATTACAATCTAGAACTCTTAAGGTTACACCGATAATTTATTGAAGTGAAACTTCTTTAGGCGCATGAGGGTTAATTTTTTTACGGATGAAACGGAAATGCGTCCGCAGCATGCAACGTTCGATGAAACGGAAACGCGTCACGCAGCATGCAACGTTCGTGAGAAGAGGATGGGCGATAGAGAGAAAGTGAGATAGAGCGAACGTTTGTAATAAAACAACAAGACTTTCAAATGAATATTTATATTTATTCTTTTTTTGTGTATATTTGATATATATATATATAATATTTCGCCAAAGAAGTTTCACTTCTGACATGTGTACTTTGTACGCACGCACTTTTTTTTACCATCAATGATCCTTTAAGGCCTCCACCGGCTGAAGGTGCTTCTCCTGAGCGACTGGGCTCGATCCTGGACGACCCCCTCGCGGGCCGGATGATATCGACCGATGTCGGTGGTGCTGCCACAAGTTGGCAAATAGACCGAAACAGTTGTTTAATTTATTATTTAATGTATTGTTTTATGTTCTAATACAAATAGTCTATTTTAGTTTTTTCCATTTAGTTAATTTTAAGGCTACTTCAAAATATTATATTTTAGAAAATAAATATATTTTGTCTGAAAAATATGCTGTCTTTTATTTATAGATAACTTAGTATTCAGGAAGTTATGTTCCCTATGTACACCTACTAGTAGGTCTTACCTATATTAATGACCTTAGGTCTTACCTATAGTACTTCGATTATAGGAATAACATTTTCTCCAGCACATTGTTGCCTCGTGTGAGAGAACTTATATTTTGGAAAGTCAACAGGGAAATCATTAAATTAAGATATTTGTGCAATGAAAAAAATCGTAGATCTAGAACAATATAAGTCTTATAAAGAACATGTTGTATTGAACTCTATAGAACCCATATTAATATTTTTATGTTTGTCGTTCCATTTGTGTGTCGCTGCCGTGGAAGTGATAGATCCTTGCCTTGTCATAATGCTGCTGTTGTATTTCCTGGCCGTCACACTTATCGATAATAATGGAGCCTCGTTCGTCTATAATTAAATAGCTATAGCTATTTTCTGATCACCACACTCCTTTAGAGTGGGAGGGGTGAATTAAGGCCCGATTCATAAAGTGCTTACCTAACCTCACAAACAGAACATAGACCACTCGTTGCGATCTGTAGTCCTGGTCGCACGCCATATGGGCAGTGCGGTGTCACAATTTTTTTTTCTTGTATTTTCCTTGTATTTCTTTTAATGACAATAAAACAATTTGAACACAAACATTTGACTAGAACCAAGCGTATGGAGAGTTTTAAAAATTGTATTTGGCTCCATACCTACATTGTGTAATGCAATCGCGATTCGGTTCTCTTTATCCACCCACACCATTTTAATATCACAAAATATTTTACAATATATTGGCGCGCGGCGCCGTCTCCAGTATCGGCGGAACTAAGCCCGAAGCCCCTGACGTGACACCTACCGGCTCATAAAATGAAACACCAATATGCATTTTGACAATTTTATTTTCCTCTACACATTGGGATACACTACACAGTAGTCCTTGGATACAAACGGCACGACTGACGACAGATACAATCCTAGGCTGAAGGAGTGACGCTATTGGAGGTACGGGCGGTACTGGCGGTACGGGCGGTACTGGCGGTACGGGCGGTACGGGTGGTACTGGCTGCGGCCTGCCTGGCCGTGGGGACCGTCGTCTTGCGAATTACTCACGTGAGGGTTTATCTACTAACATCGGTGGAGATTAGCTTCTGACTGCGGACTGCGGGCATATCGAGTGAAACAAAGACCCGGGATTACGTTAGGGGCAACATTACCGGGTTACGTTACCCCTAACGTAACAACGCGGCTCTCTAATTAAAAAAACATAGATACGTACTTTTAAAGCTCTCCGTGACGGTCCCGGCGGCGCTGGCGGCGACGGAGGCGGCGGCGGAAGCGGGGGAGGCGCCGGAATTGTCGGAGGCGGCGGGTGCGGCGGCGCCAGCGGCGAGAGGGCACCTGCGTGCCATGTCCTCCGCGCTTGATGTCTTGCGCTGCTCCACGCGCAGGTTGGGGATGCTGAAGGGCGGCGCCACGCTGTCCGTGCTCAGCTGGTGGCGCAGGCGCCGGCGCTCGGGCAGCGGCGACGAAGGGGGCGCCGGCCGCGCCAGCCGCGCGCGCCGCTGCCGCTCTATGTGCCCCAACATCTGGTACAGGAGCTGCGGCGAGGACCGTACCGTGACCTACTGGACCTACTGGACCTACTGGTCTGTTTCCTCGCATCGCCTTCGATATCTACGAGTATATCTCATTTTTCTGACCTAGCATTATTGTTTTGTCTGAGACTAATTGTCTCAGACGTTACTTTGCGGAACTCCATTATTATACACCAAGGAGTTATCTACTTTGCAACAATCCGCGAACAAAAATGTATGGTGGTGTATGTATACCGTCATGCACGTAGCACCTCCCTCCCTCCCACGCAGGAAACATGCACACGCGATTAGTGAAAACATACACAACACGTGTTTCGCTCCAAAACAAAGCATCCTCAGGTAGACTCCACGACGGTTAACCGTGCAATTGCGTGTTGGGAGGTGCTACGTGCATGAAGGTATACACCACCATATATTATTGTTCGCGGACTGTTGCAAAGTAGATTAATCCTTGGTTTGTAAGCCAATAAATATTAATTTACTAGGTTCGGACGTCCTTGGTCAGGTCCTCGATGGGACCAAGCTCTCGTTGGGCCCCGGCAGGCCTATAGCCTTCGGCACGATATTTGACTATACGTTAATAGGACCCATCTACGATTCATGCACGGCAACCAATACTCATGTGTACTCCGCGCGCATCGCCGACACAGACGTATCAACTCAAGAGATACATAAGGCAATTGAAAGACGACCTCCTCAGGGTTGGTGGTCGTCTCACTCACGCTCCACTCGGGTACGATGCTCAACATCAGCTAATTCTTCCCAGCTCAAGCCCATTAGTAGATCTCATTATTGATCATTATCATAAAATACATTGCCATCCGGGTACCGACACCTTACACGCTATATTACGACAATGATTCTGGATATTGTCAGCACGCCGCGTCATTAGACATCGTGTATATAAATGTGTAACATGCTTTAGATGCCGACCTCAGTTTAAGGCTCCTGTCATGGGTGACCTGCCAGCTGACAGAGTCACGCCACGACCAGTTTTTAGTCAAGTATCTACCGATTTCGCTGGCCCGTTTTTAGTGAAATCCAGCACATTACGTAACGCAAAACTCTTAAAGGCATACTTTTGTATATTTGTATGTTTGTCTACGAAAGCGGTTCACTTGGAACCTGTGTCTTCACTCAGCACGGAAGCGTTTCTTGCGGCATTGCAGCGTTTTGTCTCGCGACGCGGTACTCCTACTCTTATTCGGTCGGATGGTGGTACAAATTACCAAGGCGCCCGGAATCAGCTTAGGGAAATTCAGAACTTTCTTTCGGCAAACAATGATTTTCTCACGCATAAACTTGCTAACCAGCACATAACGTGGCTGCTTAACCCCCCCACGGGTCCGTGGTTCGGTGGAATACACGAAATCGCGGTTAAGTCGGCTAAACAATTATTGTACCGTACTATGGGTGAGCAACACCTCACCTTCGAAGAATTTTCTACCCTTTTGACGCGAATCGAAGCTGTACTCAACTCTAGACCCCTTTGCCCGCTCTCGTCCGACCCATCGGACTTCGAACCACTTACAGCCGGACACTTCATTGTAGGTCGTCCGCTTACTGCACTGCCTGAATACTCCTTTGATGATAGGCCATTGTCCGCTCTTAAGCGATTCCAGCTCATCCAAGCCATTTCCCAACGATTTTGGAAGTTGTGGTCCCAATCCTATCTCCATACCCTACAGACCTGTTCCAAATGGCTCGGTCCTTCATCACCTCCTCAAGTCGGAGAGATCGTCCTCATCAAGGAGGACAACTTGCCACCGCTTCACTGGAGGCTTGGAAGAATCACCCGCACATTCCCTGGAAAGGATGGTGTGATCCGTGTAGTCGATCGAGACACTGCCCATGGAACTCTAAGGAGACCGGTGCTGAAGATTGCTCGGTTTCCCTTTGAACCAGCTCAAGAGGACACGGCTATCCCGCGCCTTTCCCCCGCCCCCCAGGATGTTCGCGCCACTCATGCGCGACGGAACTAGCCGAAACTCAATTCGGCTTTACTCGGCCGCCTCCGCGCGCTCGCGCCGCGGCTAGCGCTCTCTCGCTCTTTATCTCTCTAGCGCGCCTACTCACGCGCCGCGCTTCGCGTTCAGTCAGTCCACTCCGGCGCGAGCCCAGTAACACAAGTCCGCGTTCGATTCCGTCCCGCCCCGCGCCGCGCTTCAACTCACGACACGGCCGCGCCGCCATCTTACGGTACACCGCATGCTCGTGAATCCGTTCGCCCAAAGTATACGCGATAGTGCTCGTGAAGTATTGTGAAGTGAACGAACATTACGGACTACCAGCCCATAAGGAAACCCGGACGCCAGCTCAAGATCAGCCGTCACCCATCATTCACCCATCCGCCCACCACCTACCTTTCCACCAGTCGCCGGCCATTCCCTTAACCCCATCCGCCCATCGTTGGATGTAGGTAAGTGTCCCTTACCCAACACTTTCTTGGTCTAAATTTATAACGTTCTGCCAATATACTGGGCCGGGGCTGGAGATGTGTCTTCATGATTTTAACTAAATCGCCAAACGATTTCGTCGGTGGCTTGTCGGGTGTACACAAGTTCACAAGTAATTCATACGCCTCACTTCCCATCACCGTTATCAACGTCGCTACTTTCATTTCATCTTTAACTTGATTAACAATAAAATATTGTTCCAAGCGCTCAATATAAATGCTCCAGTTATCTTTGAGCGGATCGAACGCCGCGATTTTTCCCACCGACATTGTGGCGCGTCACTCGGTTCACTAATACGCAACACTGCCGCGTAACACACAATTCCACAAGCGCAGGAACGATAAGAGAATCGTCGCCAGTTGATATGTACTGCACAGGAAGGAGGATGAAAGTCCTGAGGGTCGTTATTCGGGATCACAATAAAACGCCGCTAACCGTTACTTGCATATATTTCAAGTGGCAGGAATCATAAAATGTTTTACCTACCTACATAATTATTTCTACCTACCTACTTATTATCTTATATAATTATTTCATACATCACACTAACTTTGCACCCCCGTTTTACTCCGTAAGGGGGTGAATTTTCAAAAATCCTTTCTTAGTGCTCCGCTACGTTATAAAAAGAACCTCTGTGCAAAATTTCAAGCTTCTAACCTAACCCTTATAGTTTAGGATAATACGTATTAGACGTAACATAACCTAAATACAAAATTTCATTGAAATAATGTAGGTATATACGAAAAACTTTTATAACTACTAACTTTGCACCCCCCTTTTCCCCCCCTTAAGAGATGATTTTCGAAACTCAATAAAAAACCTTCATAGGTACTGAATATCATTCGAATAACATGAAAAACGGCAGTTTCATACTAACTTTGCACCCCCGTTTTACTCCCTTAGGGGGTGAATTTTCAAAAATCCTTTCTTAGTGCTCCCCTACGTTATAACTACAAGTACAGATTGTAACGTGTGAGAATGAGATAGATATATTTTTGTTATTGTGGTTCATATTTGCATGATATTTCTATAATGAAAAAATATATAGGCAAAATAGGGCCTATCCTCTTTAGTTCTGTTATCAATCGTCAAATGTTACTTCGAAATTTTGACGGGAGACGGCCAAATTGAATTAAAAAAAAAAGAATACGTCAGATTCATTTATTGACCCATAGACATAAGGCCCAAACAATTTCAATGAAGATTAACAGCCGTGGCTGTGTCTTTCTGTATATAACAAAGTACTCTGTGGCTGTGTCAAATGTTACTTCGAAAATTTGACGGGAGACGGCCAAATTGAATTTAAAAAAAAAGAATACGTCAGATTCATTTCTTGACCCTAGACTTAAGGCCCAAAAAATTTCAATGAAGATTAACAGCCGTGGAGTTACCTAAATGACGGTTTGGGCCAAGTAATTATTATCACAGAGTACATTTTATATAACTGAAATAGAGTCCGCGCTCAAGGCTTGTGCATGGCCCATGAATGTGACGCCATCTGTTTTTTAATTTGGAAAACTTCATGCATTTTTCTGCACCTTGGCACCTTTAATTTAAATTTTCTTTTAATGTTTCAATTAAAATAGAATTAGTTAGCTCTTAATTCATTAAGATCAAATACAATATGCCATCTTTTAGAGCATTAGTAACTAATCCTATTGTATAAAAATAAGAAGACTGTAATTTTATACGATAACTTGTGGACGGGCGTCCACAAGTTATCGCTTCGCTCGCGTAGAATTAGACCCATTAACGACGTCTACCCGTCTAAAGACTTCAAAAACGGCAAAGTTTCATACTAACTTTGCACCCCCGTTTTACCCCCTTAGGGAGTGAATTTTCAGAAATCCTTTCTTAGTGCTCCCCTACATTATAAAAGGAACCCCTGTGCAAAATTTCAAGTTTCTAGCCCTTATAGTTTAGGCCCTGCGTTGATATGTCAGTCAGTCAGTCAGTCAGTCAGTCAGTCAGTCAGTCACCTTCTCCTTTTATATATATAGATTTATTGTTTAATTTATAATGCTACAGTAACACAAAGCGTAGGTAACACCAATGTTTACAAAGAATTAAAAAGGCCCTGAAATTGTCAGAGAACACAACATTCATTCGAGTTTAAAATTTCTTTGGCTGCATTCGAAGCCTCTGGTATAGGGTACTTCTCCATCCTGTACAAGATATGAAGTCACTTTTGAAGCAGCACTACTTATAAATAATTTAAGCAGTCTTCATTCACCTGAGGAAAATTGTGAACCTGACTCGACTCATGCACAGGATTCAAAACATTCTTCATTCTTCTCAAACTGTTCTTCAATTTAAGTGATGAACAGGAGTCCAGTTATGCTTCGGAACTAGATTTTGACGACATCGATATTAATAAGTATTACATATTATTATTCGTAAGTAGACGTACATGCGGGGCTTCGGAATCCTATTTATCACGTCGTGAGGTGGAAAAATCGTAAAAAGCAGTGAAAATGCATTTAATTACAATTAATATTATTGAAATTAATGACACATTTGACATGTGACATTTGAATTTTCATTTTAAATTTAAATATATGGCGTTTGTACAGTCCATTCCTACAATTCAACGACAGTAATTATGGAATATCAATATTTAAATTACAATATTTAAAATTGCTGGACCCATTTTCTGAACTTTATATTACTAATTATGATTTATTTAGTACTTAATGTTTTGTTTTATAAATCTGACTTGATGTTACCAGTAGGTATGGGTCGTTGTGTGATTTCCGAATAACGTAACGTAAACGTTATTGATATAGCGAAAACGTTTCCGACAACTATCTATTTTCATAACTATCTATTTTTTTTAAACGGAGCGTTTACAAGTTGCTTTACGTGACACGTTTCACACGTTACAAAATAGAGACGATTATTAACTAGAAATATAAAGTGAACTTCCCTTCATACTTTTTCCAGGCTTAGGACTGGCTGTACTAGATATGATACATCAAATTCAAATGTAAATTATTTCTTTTCACTTCTCACAGAATATTTACAGTAAATTTGATAAATTACAACAAAAGAGCCGTACAAAATATTCAAAATAGCGCATGACTCATTATCAGAAAAGTCAAAATATTACTAAATAAAATAAAACATTCATTCATTCGCACATACCACAACGATGCGATGTACCTATCTCTAGTTTGCAAGTGTGCGTTTGCGTTATGTTGTAAGATCGCGAGCCGATATGATAGCTGAACCATAGCGAATAAAATAGATAGTTTTGGAAATAGATAGTTTTATAATATTGTCATAACGTTACCGTTGTCTATGCCCGATCACCGTTTTGACAACTATCTATGTGTAATAACGCCCACCGCTAGTTACCAGATCAAAATATATAAAATAAATGGAAAACCATTGGTAGCACTGAATTGAAAAACGTCATTACTTGTGTAGATTAGTACCATCTTTTGTTCAATTTTAGAATGAAAATCAGTATAACCTGACAATATTTAATATCATGTCGCAGCAAACAAAGTCTACGTGTTTCTATACATCCTAAAGATTGGTTTTCCAAATATCTATTGTCTATGCTTCCGAGTAGGTTTTTTTTAACTGCAAACACCCTGATTATTATATTCTGTGGTTTGGGCCTAGCCGTTAGTTAGATTAATTGAATAGGGATATATATACACAATGCCAATGAGTGAAGAATTGTACAGCTTAACTAACACTGAATGCGTGGTATCGTCGTCCGTTGTGAATATCAATATACAAGCTTGCAGTTGCAGCTTGCAGTTTGCAGCTTGCAGTTTCTTCTCGCCCATAATTCCCATAACAAGTAAGTGCTAATTAAATGGCTCGCCAATAGCCTCACCACCATGGGACAAACCGGTGAAAAGCGGGTTAATACAAACCTTTGAATACCTCTACCATCCCACCATCAGAATACATGCGTGATCTTGTTATGTTCAATTACACCTGATTCAGCTACAATTCAATTATATCGGTGTAAAAATATGCGCAATCAGAGCCGACGCATTGGCGACCTCTCTGGTGTTGCTCGAGTCCATAGAGCGATGGTGACCACTTGCCAGCTGGTAGCCTGTCTGCCTGTCTGTAATATGGAGAGAAAATAAGGAACAAGACAAAATGGTGTAGACAGTAGAGGTTTGTACGCCTAACTAGATAGGTAGGTTAATTCCACTAAAATATAATATTTTTTGTATCTAATTTCTAAACTGTTGTATTGTAGAACTATTTAATTGTTTTTATATGTATTGAAATATTATGTATCGAGAGTGATTTCATGGATTGGGAGTGGATGAACAGCGGTGACAGCCCAGTGGCTATCGAACACGCCTCTCACTCGAGTGGTCCCTGAAAACCAGCGGTCACCGTTTGCTGAGACTATTTCTAAGTGCAGCCCTTTTCAGCAGATCATGTAACTGTTATCTATTATATATATATATATATATATACATATTGTTTTATGATAATTGTTTAGCTGTTAGTTTGAAGAAATAAATTATTCTATTCTATTCTAACTAATACTCCATGTGGTCCATGGTGAAATGAAAAAACACAATTAATCCCACCATAATAGTAAACTCACCTTACACTAAACATAGTGAAAACTTTTGAAGAAATATTGATATGATGCTAAATGTTTATTTTGATAGAAAGATAACCTACGTCAAACCAGCATATTCAATTTTGAATAATTTGCACATGGGCAACACCAGGCATAGTGATCTAACTCAATTGATCCACAAAGCTTGTAGGTGACGGTGTGACTTTTTTTTATTGCTTACATGAGTGCATTCGTTTGATAAATGTAGAGCCTTCTTTTTATTAGACTTCAATATAGTGACATAATATGGTCATATGGACATATGATCGTATTTGGTATCTAAGGTCAATGGCCAGGCCACGTCGTTCGCAGGGCTGATAACCATTGGGGGAGAAAGTCCTCGAATGGAGACCTCGACTTGGAAAAAGGAGCACAGGCAGCCCTTCGACAAGGTGGACAAACGATCTGAAGAAGGCAGCAGACCGGTCGGAGTGGCGTCGTTCAGGAGAGGCCTATGTCCAGCAGTGGACCAATAAAGTCTGATGATGATGATGATGAAGGTCAAACTTGTTTTTGATGATTCCGTTGATATTTGATAGTAACAATAATCATTTATACACATAAAATGATGATAATTTCTTTCTAAACATATGATAAATAAATAATAAATATCATGGACACTCTCACACACTGTAATCGCCATCTGTCCCCAAATTATTAGAGCAGAGCCTCTACTATGGGTGTCAGAGACTGATACTCATACATAGATATTTTAAATACATACATAAATAGATAATATTAACATCCAGACACAGAACAAACACAAGTGCTCGTCACACGAATGTTTGTCCCGAGTGGGATTCGAACCCATGACCCAGGCGTAACAGGAAAAGTCACTATCGTTTGTGCCAATGGGCCCATCGTAAATATCTTTAATATGATGACTTCTCAAGACTGAACATGCACAAATAGCTCAGTTACTGGTTAAAATAAGTGATGAAGAGGCGGAGGGATTGGACAGCAAATGAAAAGCAATATTATTGAAATAATGTTCAAAGTGACATGGAGGACAGTTCAATATTTTTGGACAGTCCTTACATTGTTGAAAATCATGAAACAGCAAAGGAGAGGAATTGATATTTATGACTGTGGCTTGTCTCCTGACCGCGTGTCCTCTGATGCCAGTGGGGTGGGATAGGCTTCTGTTAGTCTTGATTGGGCTAATAGGACGTCTAAGATCTAGCATTTTCTACAGTTTTATCGTGTTATTTTTACAAGTTGTTACAAAAGAGAATCTCATGAAATAAAAACAAATCAAAGGTGCTATATTAAAATATATTATCATACATTTGATTTATTTGAATAAATATTATTTTATAATTTTTTGGGTGACAATGAAATTTAAATATTTTAAATGCTGCACTAGCCTACAACGGGTCTTGAACAACTGGTGAGGGATAGCGAAATTAGGACAATTGCTACCAATATCGAGTACTAGTTAGTTTTTTGCTTGACCGCTAGGTGGATTTAGAAAATAGGGTTTACTTAATTAGTGCACCTCGCTCTCTTCAACCCCGCAAATTGGCGACACTAGTTTTGAATGAATAATATGCATAGTTAGCTGCAACCCATAGACGTCCCACTGCTGGGCACGGGTCTCGCCCACAGACACACTGTGGAGGTCCAGAGCATACTCCACCACGCTGCTCCAATGCGTATTAGTAGAGGGGTTAGTGGCCACTAACCAATGACGACCCAATGTCGTATGTTCTCGAGGTCTACTCGAAGATCTTCGACAAGGCTTAGCTTAATTCACCATTGAAAATATCCAAGATCGACGGCTTGACGTGCTCTCCGAGGCACGGTGGCGTCCATAAAATTTTACCACTAGCGATCACCCATCCACTAACCGACTGTGCCCGTCGTTGCTTAACTCTGTCGATCACATTGAATTAACGCGGGCCATTGGGCTATGGACGGTTAAATGACGGTTTAATGTTCCATAAATTAGGGTTATATCTAGGGTTGATTGTGTCGAAATAATTTTTTTTTTTTTAAATGTCAATAATCTTGTTAATTTATTTGTTTGTGTACCGTTCTAATAAAACATAAATAAATAAATACTAAATACTTATTTTCACCATCACATTGGGTTAGTAGTAATACTGGTAGATAATGCCGCAAGGCATTAAGTCCGCGCTTGTTTGTCTTAAAAAAAAAACCTAATGATGTATCTAATATTACATTTCAATTCACAGACTAAACACAAACTAGTTTTTTCATGAGTATAATGCTGCCAATTTTAAAAAATTGGTTATGGATGACTTAATAGATGAAGAAGTTAATAATGAATGTATAAAGGAGGAATATGTTGACATCGACGCACAGGAATATTTGAACAATGAGGACCCTGGAGTCAATGTTAAGACTGAAAAGCATATCGAGCAGGACAAAGAAAATAAACCAAATATTAATAATTTTGACGATACTGACCCTCCTATCATTAAAACTGAAAATGATGAGATTAAAGAAGACTATAGTGAACTTAACAGCATGGATGAAGTGCATATCAATATTGCTGATGATAATATTAAGATTGAGGAGCATGGTGTCATGTTTGTGGACCTGCTGAAACACGGGGAAGATCAAGTCAAGGAGTGTGATGATACAGATCTCGGTGGAGAGGCAGGCTGCAGCAAGGAGGTTGATGGTAAGTGGATTAGATGTTTATTTCTTTCTATCTTTTGCCGGCAGTTTTTCCCGTAGAAAAATGAAACCAACTCTCATAATAAAGCTTAAAGGCGCTACTGCGATTCAGAATTAGTGCCAGCGCCACCTAGGATCGCTAAGAAAAACACATTTCCAATAAGCTTGCGAAGTATCCTGGGAACATATTTTCGTGATGAAAAGAATCCTACATGCTAATCTAACTTATTATTTACCTATATGCCAAGTTTCATCCAAATTCATTATGTAGTTTTTGAGTGATTGAGTAACAAACAGCCAAACTTACAAGCTGTCACATTTATAACATTACTATACTAGGTGGTCTGAAAAGTTTCCGACCTAACAACGATACAAGATTTTTTTTCAGAATTTTATTTTTTATTTTTCTACATAGTCTCCTTGTAACTCTACACACTTCTCCCAGCGATGCTCCCATCTCTGTAACCCGTCCAAATAGTACTCGGCGTTTTTCTCTTCAAAATAATTGTTCACGAAGCTTATGTTCTCTTCATTTGACAAAAATCTCTGTCCTCCGAGCCCAATTTTTAGATGAGGGAACAAAAAGAAGTCGCTCGGCGCTAGATCTGGTGAGTAAGGCGGATGGTTAAGCAGTTCAAACCGTAATTCGTGGATTTTCGCCATGGCAACCGCTGAAGTGTGAGACGGCGCGTTGTCTTGGTGAAACAGGATTTTCTTTTTCTGCAAATGTGGCCGTTTTTCCGCAAGTTCTGCCTTTAGCTTGTCAAGTAACGATGCGTAGTATGCTCCTGTAATCGATTTTCCTTTTTTAAGATAATCGATTAAAATAACTCCATGACTATCCAAAAAAACAGTCGCCATCACTTTCCCAGCCGAAGAAACGGTTTTTGCTTTTTTTGGAGCCGGTTCCCCCTTTGCAGTCCACTGTTTGGACTGTATTTTTGTTTCTTGCGTATAATGGTGTATCCAAGTTTCATCTACAGTAATTAATCGGCGCCAAAACTCGGATTTATTGCGCCTAAACTTCGCCAACAGAGCGTTAGAAATGTTCATTCGAACACGTTTTTGGTCTAACGTGAGCAAACGCGGCACCCAACGCGCGGACAGCTTTCTCATGTCTAAATGTTGATTTAATGTGACATGTTCATAACCTCTGCTATCTCTCTCACTTTAATTCGGCGGTCGTCTAGCACCATTTCGTGAACTTTGGCGATGTTTTCGTCGGTAGTTGCAGTTTTTGGACGTCCCGAACGTTCATCGTCCCCCAAGCTCTTACGGCCACGTTTAAATTCAGGTGCCCAAAATTTCACTGTGGTAAATGATGGTGCAGATTGCCCATACACAGAATCCACCTCATCTTTGATTTGCGTAGGCGTATTGCCTTTCAAAATCAAATATTTAATGACAGCTCGATACTCGATTTTGTCCATTTTCATAAATACACTCACATCAACTTACTCAAACGACTGTTGCATAACAACTGCGCGTCCAAAATGGGTGAAACTTTGGTGAGTAACTGTCAACAGATGAACAACGAAATTCACTAGTTTTTATTTACGAGTGCTGCCATCTTCATGTTGAGGTCGGAAACTTTTCAGACCACCCACGACTACATTACAGGTAGGATTTATCCACCCGCGGCTTCGTTTGCGTTATATCGTTTTCCGTGCAAAACTTAACCTCTGCCATTAAGGGGTCTAAAATATAAGAAGCTACAAAGACTACCACTATTCAGAATCTAGCTTTACCTGCAGTTCTGCCTGCCATCAAGATATATATTTTATCGACAGTCACGTACCCAAGCCGAATGGATACATATGTTCTGGGTTCTTCACCAATCCCTGGTCATCGATGAACCTCTCCGGGTTGAACCGCTCGGGCTGCTCCCACACCGCCGGGTCGCCGTGCAGGTCCCCCACTGCTATCAGCACCGTCGTGTTCTTCGGGACCACGTGGCCGTCTATGGTGGTCTCCCGCAGCGCCCTGCGCGGCCCGGACAGCGGCACTATGGTGTAGTACCGGTGGACCTCGAGCAAGAATGCCGAGGTATAGTTGAGCCTGAAATTTAAATAAACACATAGTGGACGCCCGCAACTTCGCCCGCGTAGAATTAGACACATAAACGACGTCTGCCCGCGTTTGGTTTGTCCACTTGACTTCAAAAACGGCTAAGTTTCATACTAACTTTGCACCCCTGTTTTACCCCCTTAGGGGGTGAATTTTCAGAAATCCTTTCTTAGCGGATGCCTACGACCTTTGAGTTTTATATATATAGACTAGTGGACGCCCGCAGCTTCGCTCGCGTGGGATTAGACATTCACTAACTTCAAAAACGGCAAAGTTTCATACTAACTTTGCACCCCCGTTTTACCCCCTTAGGGGATGAATTTTCAAAAATCCTTTCTTAGTGCTATAATATTTATAACGTAGGGGACGTTATAAAAGGAACCCCTGTGCAAAATTTCTAATTTCTAACCCTTATAGTTTAGGCCCTGCGTTGATATGTCAGTCAGTCAGTCAGTCAGTCAGTCACCTTCTCCTTTTATATACAAGGTGTCCCAAAATTCAACGATAATCCTGAACCAGAGGATGAACCTGCTAATGACTACTCCAGGAAAAAAGAAAAAAAAATTATCCCAATTTTTTTTTCAAATTACTTAATAAAAATGGAAATTCTTAGTAAATTGACACCCCTCATGATATTTTTAACTACCATGACCACAATTTTTGAGATATTTCTGATAATTTTTTTGTATCCGTGACCTAAGTAATACTGCTATCTACCACAAATCTTAAAATTCCTATAATGTCTGTAGTTTTCACACAATAAACAATTAAAATCATTGTTTTCCCTAAAAATTTTGATCAAATTTACTTTCAGTCCACTTTCACTCATTGTGGTGTAAAAAAAAAGTATCGACACTACTATGGCAAGTTTTTTTAAAAGTTGACGCAACTAATCCAGGTTCCAAAATGGTATAATACTCTTGGAAAACTAGTCACAAAAAAAAAGTGTAATATTTCTAAACAAGAACCATATTTCAAAAATTGTTCTTGTCGATTAGTAATAACTTTTACTATGTGCCCAAAATAGGTTTTTTGGTGGTGAAAAATGTTTGAGTAGATCCTGTCTTTGAGACAACCCCAATAAGTCTTGGGGGTTTAGATCGGGTGAAAGGGGTAGTCATAAGATAGGACCAAGTCGCCCGATCCAATACCCTGGATACTCTTGGTTTAAGTAGTCTCGCACAGGACGGGCATAGTGAGCTGGGCGACCATCATTTTAAAACCACATGTTTCGTAAATCACTTAAAGGCACGTCTTCTAATAAGTCTGGCAAGTTATTTTGTAAAAAGTTCAAATAATTATTTCCATCTAAGTTTCCTTGTAACTCAAAGGGCCCAATTAAAGTTAAACAGTCCAAAATAATGCAAAGTCAGTGCAATTTGCAGATTACTTGATTCACACGTCAATTGAATACTTAACGGTGTACAGTAAAGAAAGAAGCAGAGCGTACTGACTGCTGAGAACAGCAACTTCTCTACCTGCCCTATTTATTTATTTATTTATTTTCATTTGTCATTAAGTACAGGTAATAGGATGGTAACAAAGAATGTAATGAACGAGCCTATGTACTTAGCCACTGAGTGGCATACAAATATTTACAAGAAGTTACATAATTATAATTTGATCAATCTACTTATAATGTCAATTTATAATTTGTCAATAATAATGTCAATGTACATAAATAATAATGTCAACATTTTTTAAAATCATATTCTAAATACTCTTTGAAATTGTAAAATATAAATTGAGAAATAAATTTCGGAAGCCTTCTATAAAACAATTTATCTGGTAAACTTTTAATTATTTCCGGCAGCTTATTATAAATTACTAGTGGACGCCCGCAGCTTCGCTCGCGTAGAATTAGACCCATTAACGACGTCTACCCGTCTAACGACTTCAAAAACGGCAAAGTTTCATACTAACTTTGCACCCCCGTTTTACCCCCTTAGGGGGTGAATTTTCAAAAATCCTTTCTTAGTGCTCCCCTACATTATAAAAGGAACCCCTGTGCAAAATTTCAAGTTTCTAGCCCTTATAGTTTAGGCCCTGCGTTGATATGTCAGTCAGTCAGTCAGTCAGTCAGTCAGTCAGTCAGTCAGTCAGTCAGTCAGTCAGTCACCTTCTCCTTTTATATATATAGATTATACTCATGCCATATGCATTATTTTGGAGCAGGGATATACGTGGTATATTTTTGTAGACTAACCTTTGCTTATTTCTTGTTCCCCTGAGGTAATTTTCTATTGTTATTTAATAACGACATCTACATCTACCTCTGACTAAAATGTAATCTCTCTCTATCTCTCTCTTCTAAATTTGACTACGCACATGTCCCATTTAAATCCAAGAAGAAAACAATGATTTTAATTGTTTATTGTGTGAAAACTACAGACATTATAGGAATTTTAAGATTTGTGGTAGATAGCAGTACTACTTAGGTCACGGATACAAAAAAAAAATCAGAAATATCTCAAAAATTGTGGTCATGGTAGTTAAAAATATCATGAGGGGTGTCAATTTTCTAAGAATTTCCATTTTTATCAAGTAATTTGAAAAAAAACATCGAGATAATTTTTTTTTCTTTTTTTTCCTGGAGTAGTCATTAGCAGGTCCATCCTCTGGTTCAGGATTATCGTTGAATTTTGGGACACCTTGTATATAGATATGCTCACCACGGGTGGATTGTTGGAATGTTGATGTGCACATAATATGTATATGTTAACATCTTCAGCGAAATACAGGCGCTATGTTATATAGCCATCATGCGTAGAACCTTTTTTATTTTGGTTTTCGAGCCTTCGCTTATTTGCAGTGTGTTTTGACCTATATAGAGTGAGGTGTACAGGCTGTTTTGTAAATGTCGATAAACCTTTCATAGTAGATGTTAGTCCGTCATTCTGAACAGAAGCACATATGTTTATTTATAATAACTTGCAAAAAAGCCCAAAAAGTTAAAAAATATTCTCAATTTAAATTTAATCCAACTTTTTCTTATTGATTTTATCCATCGACTCGGTGACAAATTCTATTGTGAGTGAGACGCCTTACGCATCGTAGTTTTACGATATACGCGCTGTATACTCGTATGAAAGAGCAAAGGTGTATTATGTATTCATTTTGTATTTTTTGTTCGGTTTTGTAAATGGCCATGTGTGAGAATGTCCAAGATATTTATTTTAAAAAAAAGTATAAGGCAACAGAGCACTACGTTTTTGTATGAAATAAGTGCCGCCTGATATCCTTTTAATATCAGTCAATATTAACATTCCTTGTGCAGGTGATGGTTACTGCGAGGCTGTGCCGGCGGATGCCGCGCCGCCGACGGCCGCTGGGCGCGCCGGCGACACTGGCTTATCCGAAAATGGACTGAAATTATCGTGTGACTTGTGTCCTTATCGAACTGGCAGTAAGACACGGTTGTCGAGTCACTTGAAAGACCACGGCAGCGAAAAGTCTTTCGATTGCGAAATGTGTCATTATAAAACTACTCGTTGTCAGAGACTGATAAGTCATTTGATAACTCATTCTGAGGAGAAGCCTTACTCTTGTGATATCTGTAAGAAAGCGTTTTCTGTTAAGTGTAGTCTGAAACGTCATTTGATAACACACTCTGGCGAGAAGCCTTACGCGTGTAATATCTGTAAGAAAGCGTTTTCTGATAAGTATATTCTGAAACGTCATTTGAGAACACACTCTGGCGAGAAGCCTTACGCGTGTAATATCTGCGAGAAAGCGTTTGCTCGGGTGTGTCATCTGAATTATCATTTAAGAACACACTCTGGCGAGAAGCCTTACTCATGTAATATCTGTAAGAAAGCGTTTTCTGTTAAGTGTGATCTGAATCTTCATGTAAGAACACACTCAGGCGAGAAGCCTTACTCGTGTGATGTCTGTAAGAAAGTGTTTTCTGATAAGGGTGATCTGAAACGTCATTTGAGAACACATTCAGGCGAGAAGCCTTACTCGTGTGATGTCTGTAAGAAAGCGTTTGCTCGGATGTCTTTCCTGAATCTTCATTTGAGAACACATTCTGACGAAAAGCTTCATTCTTGTGATATCTGTAAGAAAGCGTTTTCTGTTAAGTGTAATCTGAAACGTCATTTGAGAACACACTCTGGCGAGAAGTCTTACTCATGCGATATCTGTAAGAAAGTGTTTTCTGCTAAGTTTAATCTGAATCTTCATTTAAGAACACATTCTGGTGAGAAGTCTTACTCATGCGATATCTGTAAGAAAGTGTTTTCTGCTAAGTTTAATCTGAATCTTCATTTAAGAACACATTCTGGTGAGAAGTCTTACTCATGCGATATCTGTAAGAAAGTGTTTTCTGCTAAGTTTAATCTGAATCTTCATTTAAGAACACATTCTGGTGAGAAGCCTTACTCATGTGATATCTGCGAGAAAGCGTTTGCTCAGATGTCTACTCTGAATGTTCATTTGAGAACACATTCTGGCGAGAAGCCTTATTCGTGTGATGTCTGCAAGAAAGCGTTTGCTCGGATGTCTCACCTGATTCGTCATTTGAGAACACATTCTGGCGAAAAGCTTCATTCTTGTGATATCTGTAAGAAAGCGTTTTCTGTTAAGTATAATCTGAAACGTCATTTGAGAACACACTCTGGCGAGAAGTCTTAGTCATGCGATATCTGTAAGAAAGTATTTTCTGCTAAGTTTAATCTGAATCTTCATTTGAGAACACATTCTGGTGAGAAGCTGTAATGAGTTAAACCTCGTCATACTAGATGGCGTGACCTGTCTCTAAACTTGCTGCTAAAAAAATCTTTCACGCTAAACCTACTCCATTTTATAAAGTTTATGACAGCAGCCCGCTCAGGTTGAGAAGCGCACTTGTTTACTGCGATGCGCACCCGCCGCCTTTTGTTCGCTTATCTTTCGATCACTTTGTGGGTACTGAGTATTCTTATTTACGCACTGTATTCTATTTACATTGAAATAAGGTTACTTTCTGTCAGAATTTATTACTAATTTGCAAAGCAAACAAATCAAATCAGTTTGTAGAAGTTTCATGTCTCTCGTATTGTCTATTTATATTCAACATTGTTATTATTTACGTTATGGCAAATATACCACGATGGCGGTAATTACATTGTATTACCAAAATGTGAGGGGTCTTAGGACAAAGACCTCTGTGTTTAGGAGAAATATCAGTCTAAACAATTATGATATTGTGTGTCTAACAGAAACGTGGCTTCTGGTAGGAATCAATGACAGTGAACTCTTTGACGACCGTTACTTAGTATGGAGACGAGATAGAAACTATTCCAATACTAATTACATTCTAGGAGGAGGGGTTTAATTGCCGTACGCCGTACGCTTACCTTCTTTGTCGTATCGCTCTTGTCAGAGCGGTCGTGGTCGTCACGTAGTATCATCATTATTGCGGGCAGATGTTATGCGCCTCACGAGCAATGGCCACTTGTCTCGGTTGGTAGTGAGTCTGGTACACTCATGTAAATGACCGCCAACAGCCGACTTAACCTGGTCGGTCCATCGCATGGGAGACCTTCCGCGCGGCCTGGTGCCTTCTACTTTGCCTTGAACAACAAGTCGTTCTATGGAGTCATTCCCTCGCCGCGAGACGTGTCCAAAGAATGTTAGTATACGTTTTTGAACAAGAGCAGAAAGGCGCTCTTTAATGCCGAGTTCCTGAAGAATAGAGACATTGGTGCGAAATTCGGTCCACGAAATTCCGAGCATTCGCCTCCAGCACCACATCTCCAGAGCGTCTATCTTCTTTTTTGACGTGACAACGTCTTATAAATTGGTTTGCCGGGTGACACTTCAAGAAACTGCGTTACGCTCCGCTCACGTTATGCGCTCACAATGAGAGCGAGTGAGAGGCACGCGTCCCTTCCACTCGGGCATGGTTAGCCCGCCTAAGAGCGAGAGAGACGATACGATACGAGACGATACTACTATACGAATGAATATTCACATTAAAATTATTTTACCACTCAAAGTCGTTGTCACGTAAAACTTTCGCCCGTATACCGACTTTACAGGCAACCAATATTTTTTTTCGACTTGACGCAAGGTCCACGTCTCCGCAGCGTATAAAAATATGGGGAAAACAAGCGTTTGTACGAGCCGGATCTTACGCTTATAGCGGAGGTGAATAACAATTGGTGCTCTTCAGCCGAGGATTTGTGGATTACACTATCCCTCCAGAACGAAATTCATAAAATAGCCTACAAGGTTCATATCTGTACTGTTTATATGTGTCAACAAAATCAGGAGAACTCTTTTTCTGATCAGCTTTACAATTTTTCCGATAAACTTGTTGATATTACTCTTAGTAATGTGACGGATAAATTTATAATACTAGGTGACTTCAATTTACCTAATATACATTGGGTTCGAACAAATGGTGATAGTTACTTGCGCCCCAATAACGTACAGGGTTCTATCCAAAATGATTTTATCGACAAACTAAATATATGTAATCTATCTCAATATAACTCATATCTTAACTGTAATAATCGATTATTAGATAAAAAAAATTCTAATAATGACATATCTTTAATTCACTGTAGTGATCCTTTAGTGCCTGAAGATCCATACCAAAAGTCACTAGTGATATCTGCACAGTTTGGCCAGTTTCACTCCCTTCGAACTATGTCACGTAATATTTATATGTGTTCAGTCGAAAAGCGTGTTTGTATAGTAACAGTTCAGTTCAGAGCAGAACATGTCGAACGTAATACCTTTTTGTGTGTTTTGTAAAAAAAATAATGCTGAGCTAAAATTATTTAGTGAAGATAATTTAAATAAGTACAGATATGTATTAGCAATACGAAGTGCTAATAATATAACTGGTCACGATAGTGTGCTTGCTACACAACCAAACAATTTTCAGCTGTATCACAGTGATTGTTATCGACGCTATACAGCTTTGCCGCCAAAATATAGAAAAAGAATAACGACATCAGAAGACACACACACCTTCTTCAACTAAAGTATGTATAAAGATTGGACATTATTTCTTTACATTATTTCGAGTATAAATTTATATTAATTTAATGTAAGAAAAAGTATAATTTAGTTATATACTATTTACTTTTATTATAGTAGGGGAGCCCAAGAGGGGATTTTGCGGGATACTCAAGCGCGTAAGTTTAATATACAGTGGGATACCTTGTACCCGGTTAAGTACCTCCACCAAATATGAGCCCCATATATAAATGGGGCCGTCAAGGATAAAGGATCAGATTAGTAAAAAAAAAAAATTTGTCATCAGAAATTCTTGAGCGCGTTAGATTAAGGTAGGGTGAGTTAATTACATGCTAAAAAGTGTATATTCCACTAATCTTACAATTTGAGAGTAACGTAAAGAAAGGGGAGGGCTACAAAGTTGTAACGTAAAGAAAGGGGAGGGCTACAAAGTTGTAGCCCACAGTCTTATGTTCTAACACAAATAGTCTATTTTAGTTTTTTCCATTTAGTTAATTTTAAGGCTACTTCCAAATATTATATTTTAGAAAATAAATATATTTTGTCTGAAAAATATGCTGTCTTTTATTTATAGATAACTTAGTATTCAGGAAGTTATGTTCCCTATGTACACTTACTAGTAGGTCTTACCTATATTACTGACTTACTACCTTAGGTCTTACCTATAGTACTTCGATTATAGGAATAACATTTTCTCCAGCACATTGTTGCCTCGTGTAAGAGAACTTATATTTTGGAAAGTCAACAGGGAAATCATTAAATTAAGATATTTGTGCAATGAAAAAAATCGTAGAACTAGAACAATATAAGTCTTGTAAGGAACATGTTGTATTGAACTCTATAGAACCCATATTAATATTTTTATGTTTGTCGTTCCATTTGTGTGTCGCTGCCGTGGAAGTGATAGATCCTTGCCTTGTCATAATGCTGCTGTTGTATTTCCTGGCCGTCACACTTATCGATAATAATGGAGCCTCGTTCGTCTATAATTAAATAGCTATAGCTATTTTCTGATCACCACACTCCTTTAGAGTGGGAGGGGTGAATTAAGGCCCGATTCATAAAGTGCTTACCTAACCTCACAAACAGAACATAGACCACTCGTTGCGATCTGTAGTCCTGGTCACACGCCATATGGGCAGTGCGGTGTCACAATTTTTTTTTCTTGTATTTTCCTTGTATTTCTTTTAATGACAATAAAACAATTTGAACACAAACATTTGACTAGAACCAAGCGTATGGAGAGTTTTAAAAATTGTATTTGGCTCCATACCTACATTGTGTAATGCAATCGCGATTCGGTTCTCTTTATGACCCACACCATTTTAATATCACAAAATATCCATACTAATATTATAAATGTGAAAGTGTGTTTGTTTGTTTGTCCGGCTTTCACGTCGCAACGAAGCTATTATATGGTATGGTTTTTGTGTGTGGAGATAGTGAGAAGGGTGGAGAGTGACGTAGGCTACTTTTTACCGCGGTAAAACATCCTCATGGGAAGATATCGATGTTTTGTTATTTGCTAGATATTTAGGTCCGGATGTTGTTAATAGATGGCGTTGTCATGTATGATAAACAACTCATTGTTAATTCCCTTTGACCACGCGGGCGGAGCCGCGGGTAAAAGCTGGTTTTACAATATATTAAGTTATTGAAATAAATAAATAAATAAATAAATATTGGAGCGCGGCGATGCTCCGCTAATCCGGTGCTCCGGTGCTCGGCGGAACTAAGCCTGAAGCCCCTGACGTGACACCTACCGGCTCATAAAATGAAACACCAATATGCATTTTGACAATTTTATTTTCCTCTACACATTGGGATACACTACACAGTAGTCCTTGGATACAAACGGCACGACTGACGACAGATACAATCCTAGGCTGAAGGAGTGGCGTTATTGGAGGTACGGACGGTACTGGCGGTACGGGCGGTACGGGCGGTACTGGCGGTACGGGTGGTACTGGCTGCGGCCTGCCTGGCCGTGGGGACCGTCGTCTTGCGAACTACTCACGTGAGGGTTTATCTACTAACACGCCATATTAATTAAACATGAAATTACACCGATAAATAATGGGTAAATCGAATACCAATCTGACTACTGATGTAAGTACATTGATATCATAAACTTATTTCTTAAACACTTGAATAGTATAAAGTTCTTCACAAACATCGAGATAAAATATATAAATTTTGAGATATAGGTATTTAAAACTTATAACTATACACGGATAAAATTGTTCTACTGATTAACGTGTCCTACACATCGAGTACAGATAATAAACAGACAAATATTCGTGAGAAGAGTTCTCCAGTACCACTAGGAGGCAGACTAGAGACGTCGCACAAGGTAACATTAAACGATTTTTCTCAACATGGCTTTTAATACATAAGTGACACGGCGACGGAGCAGGGCTGGAGAGGGTGTGGTCTACGAGGCTGTGTCTCGTCGCCCGGACCGTGTCCTCCGACGCCTCGGTAATTTTGTGATGTTTAGCGGTTTTGTTTGCTATGCAGATATGTGACCTGGGGCGCACTCTAGTTACCTACCGCTCTCCCTTCCCTGCTTCGCGGCCTTACTATGTACAAAGATGGTTTAAGGAGAACACAGCGCAGGGCCGTCGCGGACGCAGCCGGCGTGCGCACGAGCCGCCTGGCGAGCTCGGTGGGTATAAATACAGCGCAGAAAAATATGACTAGGTATCGTAATTAATCATGTAACGAAAATTCGTGTGAGAATTTTGTATTGTCCAATATTAATATAGGACTTTGCCTAAGGACGGCGTAAGTGAAGGGTAAGATCACATAGTGAGCCTTAATGTTAGGCAGGTGTTGACATGCGCAGGCGCCTCGGGAGGCACTTTCAAGTAAACCACCAGAGAGCGCCCGAGAGCAAGAAGTATAAAAACTAGGTAAGTACCTACGAGTAAGTACAGTTTATTTAGAATTAAATATAAGTAAATATTAAATACTTATAATATAGTTAAATATTTATAATACACAGTGTAAAGACATCACAAACTCTCGAGTTACCTGTATTATATATTTATCTACATTTATATATATTTTTAATAGTGTAATATCATATAGACTCTGTCTTAAAATAAACATAAAATTAACATGATTTGAGTTAACATTTCAGTAAAGTTATACAGATATATGTATAGAACAGATATACTAAGTATATTTAAGTTTACATACAAGCCGATAGCGAAATCAATACTTAAATTTGATTTAAGATTTCCCCATGAGTAAACACCAGCTTTCAACTTGTGTGGAATATAAGCTAATTTTTAATTTAATTTTATCAAAGCTGGGCACCGGGAATCGATTAATTAACTTCGCTTATCCGTAACTCAAAAAGTAAGCTCCGTTAAACGTTGAAACGTTACCATTAGGATAATTTAACGAAACGTTACGTCGATAAATCTTTATTGAAGTCTCAGATAGGACTTAAAATAAGGAAATAAGGATGTTTAATTAGTCTTTAATTAATTAGTCGTAATAAAAAGAATATATATTAATATTATTACCTACTAAAAATCAGTAATTAGTTGTTATTCACATAAGGTGCATATTACCCTTTATCAACATAAATACATGGGCTCGTATAATATATTAATATTTTTTTATCTGAAGGCAAGGTCAGTAAAATATTTTAACGTCAAAACGAGTGTTAAAATATCTTTACTGATCTAAAAAAGAACCTAGACTGAAGCACTTAAGGATAGTAGATTTATTGTCCCAAAACAACCCGAAAGTGGAGTAGAGTAACTACATAACTTAGAACCTATTTATTGCGTCGCAGATCGTACGGCGGTCTTGGGTAATAATTATTTATCGATTAACAGATTTATCGATACTTAACGGAAGTCAATAAGTCCGTTAACGATTTTAAAAGTCAAATTTTTATTTAACTTCTTTAGATTAACGTTAGGGTGCCCAGCTATGGATCTAGATACAAAAATAGTGGCACATAAAATCGTGGTCAGGTCAAAGAGCAGGTCATAATAACACACATTAACACCTGCAATACTACCAACAAGCAGCCCATCTCTCTCTTATTCTAAGTCTAAATAACATGATATAGGTACAGGATTACTGGTAGGTAATACGTCGGCAATCCGTTTAAGGGTATTTATTTATTTCAAAGCTTATCACAACATTACAGGTTTCCTTAATTCATTAGTGCAGGTAGATATTGAATACCTATGTAATTTAAAAACTCCTAATACATTACGACAAATTCATTAGAAATACAATGTCAAATTAACAAACTGCCAAGTAATTAAATAGATTTTTTAACATCAGGACGAAAACAAGGAGTTTTTTTGGGTGAAAATAACCTATTCTAGTTACCCCTGTACATATATTTTTTTGAATTGTCACTTGTTTTCTATCTACCTTTATATAAATGTATAGTTGTTTATTAAATATAGGGTAAGAATAAAATGTTAATAAGTTGTAGAAGATAAGATACACACACATATAGATATAATTATATACATAAAAGAGTAAAGGTAAAAGTTTCTTTGGAAGGATCACAACAAGAATATAATAAAAATACTTTAGTACCAACGTCCTCCGTCCATCATACATATTAAAGTCTTAATATATTTGAAGCTTACCTCATACTATTTCTCCCTGTTATATCATTCTTTTCCATTTCAATTACAATATTTATTTATTTACAATATTCATTTATATATTTCAATTCTCGTTAAAACTAGGTAAGTAAAATGAGAAAATAAATATTTTTATTTTATTTACATTGGTGTGAAAAAATATATAGCTTTAAAAATATTAGCTTAGACATATTTATGCCGCCGGTTTACTCAATTAAATAAGTAAAATACTGTCTTTGCGAGCTAAGAAATATAATATTATGCTCAGCGTAACACTGTTAAGTTTTTGTTAAGACGCGTTTAAATAAATAAGTTTATACGGCCAGCAGTGGGACGTACACGGGTTAAAAAGGAAATCACAATCGGAGTCTCCAAGAGTGTTCCGTTTTGGCACATTTATTCCACGTCTAACCCGCACATCACAATCCAAATGTTGAAAGTTTTAATATTTATGGAGTAATAATTTAACAATACTATATCCTAGCACCGTATACAATACAATGACTCGCTATAGGTATATCTACCATTACTTTGGTATCTTTAGGTTACAATCCAAAAAAATATTTTTGTATAGTACACTTGGACATTTCGTTCACATTTTAAACGTGTAATTAAAAAGTGATATGTCCACATTGTATGTAAATTAAAGCTTACAGTGATCCTTTGGAAACGTTCCGAGCCAAACGGTCTGATGTGAATCGGTGGCGCCATCCATGGAGCGAACGCGGTTTAAATATTTTCACGAACAAACGTACTTATACAAAACATAGCACAAAATACAGAGACACAGAAGTGACGAGCGCGCAGGCGCGGTCGCAGCCTGAAATTTTGGGGGGGGTCACCAAAACTACGTAGTTCGGTTCGGTCCCTTGTTTCTAAACTAGATGTCATTTCCAAGTTATTTTGGCCATCGTACGTAGTTCATAAAAACTCGGCCGGACGGTAGTCAGATAGCTAGAAATTTCCTTTTATTATTTGGCAAATTTTTGAGATTTTTCAATTTGACCTTAGATTTTGGGGGGGTCATGTCCCCTGTGACCCCCCCCTTCGGACCGCGCCTGCGAGCGCGGCCGGGGCTCGCCTCGATCCGGCAACTATCCTTCTCATTCCTGGAGCTTACGAAGCACGCTCGTTACAAGGAGACGGGGCGCGAGGGCCGCAGAAAACGTAGGAGGAGAAAACCTTCTTACTTGACCAGGGAGATGTTGAGCGAGGGGCACTTGCGGGCGGCGGCGGAGGCGCCCTGGCGCAGCGTGTTGTAGCCGGCGGCGGTGGCGTCCTGCAGCGCGGTCCAGGGCGCGGCGGGCGAGCGCGCGGGCG
Organism: Carterocephalus palaemon; assembly: GCA_944567765.1. Taxonomy (NCBI): domain Eukaryota; kingdom Metazoa; phylum Arthropoda; class Insecta; order Lepidoptera; family Hesperiidae; genus Carterocephalus; species Carterocephalus palaemon. The sequence goes on from OX155637.1 coordinate 254,429, forward strand.
TGGGCGGCAGGCGGCGCGCTGCGCCGGCGCCGAGCTGCTGCAGCAGGCCCGCGGAGCCCTGCGAGGCGCGCGCCTGCTGTAGCAGGCCTGCGGAGCCCTGCGAGGCGCGCGCCTGCTGCAGCAGGCCTGCGGAGCCCTGCGAGGCGCGCGCGGCGGCGGGCGGGCCGGCGGAGGAGCGGCGCGCGCGCACGGACTGCGCGGAGCCCGCGAGCAGGTGCGGCACGCTCGAGGACGTGTTCGGCATGGACCCGCCCTGCACACGCACCGCTACTTGTACCGCGCCCGAGCAGCGTCGCTCCGCCTAAGCTACTGCGTTACTTTTGCTACTCTAAAACTTTACTGAAGCCCCCGTCAGTACTATGGTGACTAATTCGACTTAAATTAGTTCAATTATAAAAAAAAACTTTTCTACGCGTTAAAAACGTGCGAACTAATTGTTTTAATTCCCCATTTATTAGATTTTTACTTTTCTTATAAATCACGCAAATCATATATGGAAAAAGGCTGGTTATATAATTAAACGCAGTTTCATAATAAATTCACATGAATAACCAAACTCATAAACAAGAACTTCTATTGTGACTGAATAGCTTAGTATTCAACTAATTAATATCTTACAAATCTAGCAGTTTACTAATAAAGCACCATCCAGTACATGGAACGCACTACGTTATATAAGCAGCTTGTATCTACGTATGTGTGCCTTTTACTGCATCTACCGCATGCTTTTGAAAATGATATTCAGCGATATGAAGCGAGTCATCTAGGTGAAGATGTAACAGAGAGTACAGAAGTGTGAACTCGCGGATTTCTCGGATTTTCTTAATCTTGAGAGCTCGATGTGAGGTTTGTCCGGGGCGACGTCGTTGTATAACGCGATATTCAACATAACGATGGAAAGAAACGGTATGTGTTCCAACTGCCAAGAGAGGCCGTAGCCCATCTGGTACTGTATCGTGACGAGCCGGGCCGCGGAATAGTATCGGACCTCCACGTCAGATCATCATAGATGGAATAGATTTGCATGCTGTGTAGGATTTGGTTAATACGCATGTCAACACGGACCGTCAGTGAGGTCAGAAGTGCGCCGCGTGCTGTGTTGCTCCGCGGCCGGGAGAATGTCACGGTGATATTACCCCGGCCGCGGAGATACGGCGTAACATTGCCACGGCTCGACGACACGATTTCGGCACAGATGGTTGGGCGCCATTAGGGAGTAGTCATACTCACGATCATGCTCCGTGCAAGCTGCGTAGAAGGACAAATAGCAACAGTGAATGAGACAGTGTTACATAAGGCCATTTTGTATAAAAATCGAATCGCGTTAATGTTATTTAGAATTCAATACGTTTACCGCAAATAAATTAAGTATTTATTTAGGCTCATATAAAAATAATTTCCGTATTTTATGCAACTATATGTGAATCACCGATAATTTTTATCTGGACTTTTTTTTAAATTATTTCTAAAACTTAACTTAGCCAAGTTTAAACAAAACGTATCAGTAACTCAATATAGTTATGTACCACCAAAAACTGGGTTATTCACATTAGGTACATAGAATTTGCAATCATTTGCTAGTTATTTTTATTGAATTATGAAAATAATCACATTTCCTAGTTTGATTACGATCATACGATTCTAAATTCCAGTCGCATAGCCGAAACATTCGTGTATTTATGGAAAAAGAGAACGTTAACGACCCCTTTTTGAACTCCTTTAAAATTTTGAAAATGTTTTAATTAAGAGTATGTTGCTCGATTGTGTAAGCCAATATTTGTCTCCTTTTGCCAACGAGTTCTGCCAATTCGTCTGTAGAAATGATATCGATTGACGGCATCGTCCTACGGCGTACGAAGATAGGATAGCTTCGTGCGTAGCGGCTGGTGACGATGACGATGATGTGACGAACATGCATGAAGGATCGGTCCGGACGCGCCGGCTCGGATCGGAAGTAGAAGGGGAGCGGAGAGAAGATGCCGTGAGATGCGTGATGGACGGGAAGAGAGCACGCGGTTGTGATACGTCACCGATGTCGCCGTGCAGATGTGAGCGTGTGATGGGTTGCAAACGATAACACGCTCGCCCCGGTCGCCGGGGCGGAAGGACATAATCGCAGAAGAGAACGGAGCACATTGATGCAAGCCGAACGTGAGGACACAGACAAGGATTCGGGGCGACGCGGCTACGCATCGTGCGAGGGTACATCACTTACGACGCGCGACGCGGGCGGCACGGACAGGCTCGAGCCCGAGCCGGCGGCGCGGCCCCTGTGCTGGTGGACGGCCTGCCAACACAACACGCTCACTAGTATGATTACGAGGGCCGGGGGAACGGTTCATAACGAGACGGGTCTCATCGGGAGTTTTATTCTCAGGAAGCATTGGCTCGGCAAGAATGACCCTAGTCAGATAAGTAGAGTATCGAGGGGTCCGGCGATGCTGACTTACGGTGGGCGGCGAGAGGTTGACGGCGGAGGAGCGGCGCTCCTGCGGACCGATGCTAGAGTGGCGGCGCGCGGGCAGCGCGGAGCCAGGCGAGCCGCCGGGCGAGGAGGCGCAGGAGGGCGCCACGCGTATCTTGGGCGTGCCCAGCGTGTTGTCGGACAGGCGGCGGTTGGAGAACACGTTGCTCACGCGCAGGAACCTGCCTTCGCCACCGGCGCCGCCGGCCTCGGCCGGGCTCGCGACGCCTGACGACCCGAACATCCAGCCGAACCCTGACCCCGATACAATTTCTAACATAAAAAAAGTTTATCTCGTGTTAATATAACGTAAAATTGACAAAATACTATAAACTAAATACGATTGGGTGTTGTTATCAAAAAGTGAGTATTTGATAAATTTTAATATCTACTCAAAATTGATTATAGGTACCTATGATGTGATATCCATGATACGTAAAAAGCTTATTCATAAATATCAAGTGGTGTAATATACTACTGAGTATTTTAAAATTACTTTAAATAAAATATTAGTTTAATAGTTATAAAGTTGTATTTGCCGTGATAAAGATATGCATAAAAAGAATGGTTGTCTGTAAAGTCGGTTTACGGACGATAATTTACGTGATAACGTCATAACATATTATTAGAAAATGTAGCATGATTCACAAAACAAACTAGATGGCGCTGTGCCTTTTTCTGAATCACGCGATCTACAGTATTGTGTAAAATACATTAATATCTCATCGCTCTAGTAAACTAGCTCTATTGCTGTGGGTTACAGACTAAAATTGAATGAATACGTTTGGCGTAACGTTTGGCGGTACGGGTGGCGTAACACTTGACGGTACGGGAGGTAACGTCACACTTTTTTTCGTGTGTGTAGGCGTTCATCGATTTATAAGACGTTATCACGTCAAAAAAAGGTAAATAATAAATAGCACAAGCTGAGACAACTCCTGTTGTTATTTTGTTAAATCTGCTAATGTCATGTAAGTATATTTTAAATGACAATCAATTATTCAGAATTTAAATATTCCAATAATTGAAAAAAGGCTGTTTGCAAGTTTGGTAACAACTTATTTTAAAAAAGTCCAGTTTGAAGAAACCTCAACGGAGAGGACCTGTGGAGTTTGCGGGTAGTTAATATAATCTGCTCTCTCAACAATGTCGGTACATGTATATAAATGGTGCTGTCACGAGTCCGACAGCGGCGGCGCGCAGCCCGCAGGCTCACAGTCAAGTTACCTCGCAGCGACGGCGGCGGCGGTCGGTGGAGACTAGCTTCTGACTGCGGACTACGGGCAGATCGAGTGAAACCAAGACCCGGGGTTACGTTAGGGGCAACATTACGGGGTACGTTACCCCTAACGTAACACCGCGGTTTCCTAATTGAAAAAACATAGATACGTACTTTTAAAGCTCTCCGTGACGGTTTCGGCGGCGCTGGCAGCGACGGAGGCGGCGGCGGAGGCGGCGGCGGAAGCGGGGGAGGCGCCGGAATTGACGGAGGCGGCGGGTGCGGCGGCGCCGGCGGCGGCGGGGGGGCACCTGCGTGCCATGTCCTCCGCGCTTGAGGTCTTGCGCTGCTCCACGCGCAGGTTGGGGATGCTGAAGGGCGGCGCCACGCTGTCCGTGCTCAGCTGGTGGCGCAGGCGCCGGCGCTCGGGCAGCGGCGACGAAGGGGGCGCCGGCCGCGCCAGCCGCGCGCGCCGCTGACGCTCTATGTGCCCCAACATCTGGTACAGGAGCTGCGGCGGCGAGGACCGTACCATGACCTACTGGACCTACTGGTCTGTTTTCTCGCATAACTCTCGACATCTACGAGTATATCTCATTTTTCTGACCTAGCATTATTGTTTTGGCCGTGGAGGATTATTACTCGTACGTTATTCTCTCCGGCATCTCTATTGTGGGCCAAAACGTGACTAAAAAGCTGATAAATAACTAATTGTCTCAGGAGTTACTTTGCGGAACTCCATTATTATACACCAAGGATTATTCTACTTTGCAACAATCCGCGAACAAAAATGTATGGTACATGCACACGCGATTAGTGAAAACATACACCAACACGTGTTTCGCCCCAAAACAAGGCATCCTCAGGTAAGTAGACTCCACGACGGTTAACAGTGCGATTGCGTGTGGGAGGGAGGGAAGTGTTACGTGCATCAAGGTATACACAACCATACATTTTTGTTCGCGGATTGTTGCAAAGTAGATATTAATCTACTTTGCAACAATCCTTGGTTTGTAAGCTAATAAATATTAGTATATTCTTTGGAGCCTATGAAGCCGCAAAGCGCGAGGAATGTAAGCTTACCTCCATGACGGTGGAGAACTGGTCCTCGTTGAGGCCGCTGTTGAGCGTCAGCGGCGCCAGCGCCGGCAGCAGCTGGCCGGCCATGGTCGCGGCAGATATTGCGAACTTCGGCTCGTCGATCAGCTCCTTCAGCATCTCTGGAAAATGATTGTGGCCGGTGGATTCGCAGTAAAATAACGGCATCGATAAAAATTTGGAATCTGAAAGAAAGAAAGAAAAGCTTTTATTTTGTTTTCTCTGACGCATGTGACGCAATTAATATTGGAACACTTATATCTAATATTTATATATAATTTCGCACAGATTCTTTTGTGTCATCGGCGCCGCGCGTGTCGACAGAAATATGGGATTTATGCTCAGCTAGTAGGTACGAGGATAGTGTTAGATTTGATTAGAATAATAATTATATACTGTTGAGATGCATTCATCTACAAGCGCGCAGCGCTCGCGCGCAGTTTACATTAATTATAATAATAGATCAACAGGAAATAATAATTGTCGATTTCACGACAGCACATTCACGAGCGCGGGCAGGAGGACGAAATATCCGCTCGGAACTTTGTTTCCAGATCACTCACTAAAAGTTCGATGCACTATATCCGGGTCCACCAGCTTGATGGCGAGCAGCGTTGGGATGACCAGGTCATCGACCTGGGCCTTCTCCAGCCTCCTGAAGTTCTTCTCGAGCACGGCGAGCGCCAGCCCCACCACGCGCGCGTCGGCCGGGCTGCGCTCCACCAGCCGCCTCAGCAGCGGCACGACGCGGCAGCCCAGCGCGCGCTGCTCTATCAGCTCCGAGGACGACTGCAGCCCTATCAACGCGGACAGCTGGAACACGACCGAAAACAATTGTTGAACATCTTAAGTGATCTTTGGGTAGGTTAAACCGTTCGAAGCGCGCCCGGGGGGGGGGGGGGGCAGCGCGGCACCGCGGCGTCGTCTTGTTAATGTTGTTTTAAACAAGGTGCAGGTCTCATTTTTTATTTCTAATAATATATAAAATATAATATTACGAAATAATTACGAAATCATCGTTCGCGTAACGCTAGAAAACTCGTAAACTAACTAATTAACTTTTTCTGCAAATCTTAGTGTTTTCTTTTTTTACGAAGGTTCAGTTTGATATTGTAATTTTTTTACTATCTGGTTAGCTAGTCAGACTTTCTAGCTTTCAAATGAGACTATTTTGAAGATAATTCACCATTTACGAACAAAGAAACAAACTATGAAACAAAACGTGCGGATTTCGTTAAAAAAAATTAGTGCCTTAATTTTTTTAAATGCGTACTAAATTAAATTTCTTCGTATTTTTAACGATATGATAACGATACGATTTAACGACGATTTCTGGTGGGGGGGCGCACCTGCAGCTGGTAGCCGCCGCACTCCAGCGCCTTGTAGACGAGCGGCAGCAGGTCCACGCTGGCCTCGGTCTCGTCGCACTTGCGCATGAGCAGAGTACAGTCTGGTGGGGGGGCGCACCTGCAGCTGGTAGCCGCCGCACTCCAGCGCCTTGTAGACGAGCGGCAGCAGGTCCACGCTGGCCTCGGTCTCGTCGCACTTGCGCATGAGCAGAGTACAGTCTGGTGGGGGACGCACCTGCAGCTGGTAGCCGCCGCACTCCAGCGCCTTGTAGACGAGCGGCAGCAGGTCCACGCTGGCCTCGGTCTCGTCGCACTTGCGCATGAGCAGAGTACAGTCTGGTGGGGGGGCGCACCTGCAGCTGGTAGCCGCCGCACTCCAGCGCCTTGTAGACGAGCGGCAGCAGGTCCACGCTGGCCTCGGTCTCGTCGCACTTGCGCATGATGTGGTGCATGTGCTCGAGCGCCGCCGCGCTGCCCGGCAGCCGCCGCGGGTCGTTCACGAAACCACGGAAGCTTTGCCTGTAACACCACACCAGTAGCAGACTGTATGAGGACTGCTTGTGGCAATTATTCCTGTTCGCTTGCCAGCGCTAGTGACGGTTCAGATAGTAGTTCCTGCTGACTCTAAGTGAGGACTTTGCCTAAGTCGGCCACAGATTTTACTATTTTTATGGATGTACCTATCTAAGATAGTGCACGAGCTTGGGCGGTAGCGGACTGATGTTGCTGCATTCTCATCTGATCCCACAGAGTACATTTTAAATACTGAATTCTGCTCCATAGAATCAGGTATAGTGTGCCCCTTACCGAATGGCGGGGTAGACTATCTGCTCGAACTCTTCGGCGCTGGCGTCGTTTACGAACCAGACGACCGCCACGTACACGAAGGGGCTCGCCTCCGCCGCCCGGAGCTCGGCCGCCAGCGCCGGCCAGATCGTCGCCCAGCGCATCTTCTGCAAACGAATGGCGCGTTCATAACACTACGACGTCGATATTGACCACAGTGATTAAGACGCAAATCCTAAAATCCCACGACATCATTTCTACGCTCAAGTTACTACAATGTACCTAATGTGTGATTGTTTAATAAAACACGTTTTTGCAGGGTTATCGCTGCAGTGGTGGAGGTGCATTCTTAATTCACTGTGTAAATTTATTCTATAACAACATTACTTACAAGCGCGAGCACTGAGTTCTAGTGAAGCGTGAGCTGAGTACCTACTAGAATCCTGACAGTCTGCCAGACAGAGATACACCTGGCAGGTCTTCAACAAAGCAGCTGAAGGCTTCAAATCGTAGAAAATAGACCTCTATAAATTGGAGATGGGTAGAAAAACATTCACAAAGAAAATTTCGGATAATCGGTTAAAGTGCACCGCGATACAACATGAAATAACAACTTAATAAGTCGCATTAGCACTTTCGCATTATTAAAAAGCTAGCTTTGGTGGCTAACATTGGAGCGCAGGCGCCCGCCGCGGCCGGCGCTTCGCCGCAGTTCTCAATACAAACACAGTTAGTACTTCTGTTATTGTTGCAGTTGAGCTTCTGTTTTAATTCACCGACCTGAACGAAAGTTCCATCCAATCATAACCTATCCATGGCTAAAATATAATTAATATACATACTTCACTAAATATCAAAGAGCGCGGTAGAAAATAGTTTCATCCATCATCCATCGCTCTTTTTGAGGTTTTATGATGGACTTGGTCTCTCCCAAACGACACCACAGAAAGCTAATCTGAATCCTGCGGTATCCTGCGACTTCTTCAGGTCGCTTGTCTACCTTGTCGAAGGGCGACCTGTGCTCAGTTTTCCGTGTCGTGGTCAACCGGCCGCCTGGTAGCTTCGATCGTCGGAATGTCTCGCTTGCATTGTTAGAATATTGTTTCACCACCAACCGTAGATGACGCATGAACGCATGAAAACTGTGCCGGTAAAGGAGTGCTTAGTTGCGAGTCGAGCATTCCTTTTTCGTAGTGCGTGATTAGCCGTTACCACGTAGGCGTGCCAAAGTGCGCGTTCAAATCATGTTCCGACAAAGGCGAAAACAGGAGTAGGTTTTATATTTTGCGTGTGTACACACATTATACATTTTATTATGAATTCAAATATAGAAATTTTTTACATTTCAAATTCAAACTTATCAAAAAAAATTATTTAAATATAATACGTAATATACTGTCGCATCGATGTCAGTAAACCGCAGTAGTCCCTCTCATGAACGTTTTCCATTAATAAATAAAGAAATAAAAAAAAAATACGAAAAATAAGTTATTGTTATCTGTAAAGTCGGTTAACGGACGATAATTTTACGTGATAACGTCAGAAAACATCTTTTCACTTCAATTCAATTTATAAATCGGACGCATCGGCCGATGGAGTCAGATGTACAAATACAAATACAAATAAACTTAATATACTTATAACAAGAATTGAAATGGGATGAATAAAGATAAAAAATCTATATTTCAATAAAAAATCCTTCCCTTTTGGTTCAAAAAGGGATGGTGTGACTCACCCTCGGGATCTTAGGCAGCGCGTCGGGCAGCGTGCGGCGGTAGTAGGCGTTCTGCCCCTCGCGCTCCTTGAACTGCACCATGTCGAGCAGCTGCAGGGCGACGACCACGTCGTGGCCGCTGGCGGAGGAGGAGGAATATTTTATGTTTTTCACCAACCGATTATATTAAACAAATTACAGCATTTCTTGAGTTTTCAAAGATTATGACTACGGACCTTAAGTGGTTTCAGGTATATGAGCTGCATGAGTGAATATAGAATGCCTCGAAGAAGAGCGGGCAGGTTTATTACTAGTCCATGGATACATACTCTTCCTTGAAGTAGTTGATGAGCGGCAGCAGCTGCGTGTTGGGGCGCGACTGTGGCTCGCGCGCCAGCATGCGCTGCGTCGCGTCGCGCAGCGTGTCCGGCAGCCGCGGCAGCAGCGCTTCGATGTGCTTTTCCAACTGCCGGAAAACGAGCAAAAAGGGCTTTAGAAAAAATAAAACAATAGATATGGAAATATATTATTTATTAAAACAAAACGTCACCAATATTGATAAAAAATTACCGGTAACAGCTATTCACATGGACATAACTAAAGCCTTCGATTACTTGGATCATAAGATCGTTCTACTAAAATTAGAAGCATATGGAGTTCGCGGACAAGCTTCAAAGCTTATTTCATCTTGCATGACAAATAGGGAACATATAACTCAAATAATGACCGATTAAGTATGAAATCACGTACCTATGGACAAGAGTTACATATGATCTCGTAAATTGAAATTGTAAGGCGTTCCACAAGGGAGTGTGTTAGGTCCGTTGTTGTTCCTCGTATACATAAATGACCTACCGAAAGCAGTAAACCACCCTAAGTATGGTTCTCCTTGCAGATGATAGTAACGTAGTCTTTGTAGGCAAACGAAATATGAATCCGACATTAACAACTCATTAATTGACATAAAGAAATGGATGACATTAAATAATTTAATCATTAATTTAAATAAAACAAAATTAATGAATTTCTATGTAATAAACTACCCGATATAATTTTAAATATAGAAGAACATAATTTAAAATTATTAATTAATCTCAAAGATTTTCTAATAAATAAAGCTTCTTACACCATAGCTGAATATCTGGCTGACAGTCCGAATGGCTAAAATTATGCTTGAATTACAGATATACTTACAATTAGTTTAAAGTAATACTGTGATGATATATATTTATATGTAACCAGGGCCGACTGTCTTTTGTCTACAATCAATAAATTATCTGAATCTGAAAACGAACCTGCAGTACCCACCGCCGCTAGCACACAAATCTGAGAGCCTCTACCTTGAGGACTGATATGGCCCCCTCTAGAAAAGTAACCGGAACCCACTCCTTGCCAGTCCGAGCACAACGTAAGAGCCTGGTTCAAGGCTTGTACATCGAGTGGGCGCGGCGGCCCCGGTGTGGGTGGGTGTGGGGTGTATCACTCGCCTCGCCAGACGAGTGTTTGACGCTCGTTGCATTCGAGTGAATCAAAAATTAAGAGTTCGCCGCTGCCGGTCGAGAAATTACTTTAATTTTTTGCTCGACCAACGACCAGCGTTTAAAGAATAGTGCTCTCACGCAACTCTGTGTTTAGTGAACCAATAAAAAAGCCTTGAAATCCTGGACTCAATCCTGATCCTGATTCCTGAGACTCTTCGCTAACCGACTCTCCCACTGAAGTGTTCCACGCTAGGTGTATGGTGTGTGTGCTGCATGCACAGGTGAAGCAAATGTGTGCTTCTATAATAAGCAGAACTTCGCGGGATAGGCGCTCGGTGCCCTTCTATTTTGATTCCCATGTATGTGTAAAACCTAAAACCTGGCCCACATATCTAAAGAACGGCATGCGGTCTCCGCCGCATCTCAGAATTATTGTCAGCGTCATCTGCTATCGCTCTGCTAAACCACTTTCCAAATTCAAACTTATCCTATAGGTCTATAGGAACATATTAAAATTTCTAGTATGGAATGTATCCTTAGTATGTAATCTGCTGGGTTATCATCTACCATTCAGTAGTATTTGCGCGATGAGTCACAAAAATTCAAACACTTTCATATTTACTATTTTAGTAGAATTAAGGATTAAAGTTAGTAAAGTGGGAGAACTTACGCAGTCGCTCTGCTTGCGGAAGAGGATGGGGTTGTTGTTGGCGGCGATGATCGGGTTGCCGCGGTTGAAGATGGTGCAGAGCACCAGCCCCAGCGAGTAGATGTCCGACTGGACGGTGCAGTGCGCGTTGGACTGCACCTCGGGCGCTGCAGAGCCGGGCGACGCAAACAAACATCATTAAATATTCTTTATTTCTGTATAGTTTTGTCGCTATTCCTGTCTATTTATTCCACCAAACGAGACAATCGAACTAAACTAATGCGGCTACATTCGTGCGCGCGGCAGCCGGTGGGATGGGTGGCTCGCTAGTGTCAGGATTTCAAGGACGCTTGCGCGCTTCGATGGGCACGTTGGGTCGCCACCGGTCGTCTTCAATCGTAAAATAATCTTTAAGCAAGCGAGTCATCGGAGAGCCGGGGTTGGCTCGAGGACACCCGACATCGGTCGGCCACCGCCCCGCCACCGACCCGCATCGGAGCATCGGATGGGTGATCGTTCAAACCAATACCATCAATCCTTCCTATTTGGCGAGGGAGAAGTGGTAGGTACCTGTGTAGTCGAGGAGCGGCTGCGCGATGCGCGCCACCTTCATGGACCACGGCGGCACGGGGATGGGGTCCCGCGGGTCCGCGCCCGGGATGTGTTCTGCGGACAAAGTGTCGGTCACTCGTGAGCGCACCGGCCTCGCGGCGGGCTGCGGGCCTCGGGCGCGAGACCCGCGCCCTGCGAGACCCGGTGCCCCCGGTTAGTTGACACCTACTTTAAAAGCAACGTACGTCAGCAGCATATTTCGTATTGAATTCTTTTAGTAACTTTCAAGTCACATTATTTTTAAACTATCAGATTTACAGTGCTGTTTTTTTGTACGCAATGTTAAATTCTTCTGCTCGTCTACGGCTCCCACGCGGCGTTAATCTCACGTACGGGGTATTTGTATTATCCGGTTTGGGTAGCTTGTTGCAACATTCCAGACGTTTCCAAATGTTTTTACGGGTCTGATCCATTAAATAAAAGCTATTGGCTAATATATTTGAACACAGCAGATCATATCTCAATCGCTACAGTACTGACCGGAGAACTCCAGGCCAAACACCTTCCAGTTGCCGCGCTTGGTGACCAGGATGTTCTGCGGGCACAAGTTGCGATGCACCATCTTGGCCGTGTAGTGCAAGAAGTGCAAAGCATCGATCATCTGCACACACAAAAGTGAACAAAAGATTGAATCTTGAATGAATGAATCATTCAAATGAAAGAATGATTGAAATGACTAATTGAACGAAATTCATGGGAGTAAAAGATACGCCTTGCGTGATGGTCAAATTCAAATTCAATTCAAATATAAAGCTACCTATGATATAAATTAAAACATATTATAAAATGGACAAAGAAAACATTAAACAATTTAAACGGAACTACAATAATTTTTTAATCTAAAAATGCTTATGCGAGACAACTTTGTTTGTTTGTCTGTGTGTGTGTGTTTGTGGGTGTGTGTTTGTGTGCATGTGTGTGGTTTTTGTGGGTGCATGCGGGTTGGTGTAAACATGTAACTACTGAGATTTTTGTAACTCCAGCAAGTGCGATTTGTACGCAATTTTAAAACCACTTATCGTCTTAAGATGTAGGAAAGGTGGGGGGATGTTATTCCAGCATTTAGTGGCGCTATATTTGAAGCTGCCACGAAATGCTGCAGAACAATGTGCTGGAACAAGTAGGAGATTCACAGCTGCCCTAGTGTGATATGTATTTACTTCATTAGACCATTTCAACTTATCATACAGGTATGGTGGACACTTGTACTTGACAATGCCAAACAATAATGATACATAATGCAACTGTCTCCTTGATGCCATTTGATAGCGGCACAGAGCTGGCGCGGACAGAGCGAGGCTGGAGGTTGAGGTGGAGGCGTGGTCGGCAGCGAGCAGCAGCGAGCAGCAGTGTGCTGCCGGGCGGTCGCTCACCTGTATGATGCCGTAGCAGAGCTCGATCTCGCAGAAGTCGTAGCGGCAGGCGAGCGGCGGGCGCTGCGGCGGCGCAGGCGGCGGCGCGGGCGGCGCGGACTTCAGGGACAGCGGGAACGGCTTCACCGGCTCCGGCTCGGTCTCTCCCAGCGGGCAGGACTCCTGCAACCATAGCTCGGGTCAGCCGCACTCATAGTGGGACAGTTCTATTCGACATTCATTCGCTTCAATTTCCATCAGAAAGGTATAGAGGTACGAGGCTACTAAGCTACGGGCGACTCAATGCCAAGCGTTGGACCAAGACAATTTAAGAAAAAGATATTAACATTTAAAACTTGAACTTAAGTTCAAAATCTAATCTTGTAATAAGTATAAATATGTAGCGTCCATAGCCTGCCAGCGCTCCAGCAGGCCGACGGAGCAGCGGATGCGTAGCGGTCACCTGGTAAGCCAGGATGTTTTGCAGGCTGGCGACGATGGGCTCGGAGGCGAAGGCGAGAGTGTCGACGCTCTCCTCCAGCTGGTGCACGACGGCCAGCAGCCTGGGGTGCCGCCAGCGCTCCAGCAGGCCGACGGAGCAGCGGATGCGTAGCGGTCACCTGGTAAGCCAGGATGTTGTATAGGCTGGCAACGATGGGCTCGGCGGCGAAGGCGAGAGTGTCGACGCTCTCCTCCAGCTGGTGCACGACGGCCAGCAGCCTGGGGTGCCGCCAGCGCTCCAGCAGGCCGACGGAGTAGCGGATGCGTAGCGGTCACCTGGTAAGCCAGGATATTGTGCAGGCTGGCGACGATGGGCTCGGCGGCGAAGGCGAGAGTGTCGACGCTCTCCTCCAGCTGGTGCACGACGGCCAGCAGCCTGGGGTGCCGCCAGCGCTCCAGCAGGCCGACGGAGTAGCGGATGCGTAGCGGTCACCTGGTAAGCCAGGATATTGTGCAGGCTGGCGACGATGGGCTCGGCGGCGAAGGCGAGAGTGTCGACGCTCTCCTCCAGCTGGTGCACGACGGCCAGCAGCCTGGGGTGCCGCCAGCGCTCCAGCAGGCCGACGGAGTAGCGGATGCGCTCAAGGATGCTCTCCTTGCGCTTTAACTTGAACAGTTTGTCCGCGACCCGCTTGTCTAGTATGAAGATCGACACCTCCTGCAACAACATGCGTCGTGAGCCACGGTTGCGCTGGCGGGCGAGGGTCACAGCTGTTGGCAGAATTGACAATGTGATACAGCACAATTTTATGGACCATGTCTTAGGCGGTGACCACTTCTAAGAGCAGAGTTTTGAAGGTCCTTTGGATTCGGAAGATCCCAGGTTTGCCCATTTTAATATCCCTTACTTTTCACCAACACTAACGACTCAGGTGACTCCGCACAGCCCATATGGTGTGTGGTGACGAGGATTAACAGCTGGTAACAACTCGCATATTTTTTTTGTTAGGTTAGGTTAAAACACTTTATGAAATGGGACTTAATTCGTCCCTCCCTCCCTGAAAGTGTGTCGTTTCCTGAACAATTTGGGGAGATTCTTCCGATCTTTGGTTCTAGATATCACTATGCTTTTCCTTGTATTAATTATACTAAATATTGTAAGCAGGTGGCATATGGGGTGATTCTTGGCATACACGATTGGCTGTCTCATGTCTGTCCTGATCATGTTATGGTCATACTGTACATTTTTCTGTACAAATGAATTTTAATTTTAAAACAGTACCGTGAGTTTTTTCCTCCGGCTTTTCTCTCTCTAGGCCTATAGGGCATAGGGTAAGAATATTGTAAATTATCTTACTAAAGCCGATGACCAGATAGATAGTCTATCGTGACTTTAGAGCTTAGCTTAGTGGTAGGTAATTATTGTAAATTAGCCTTAGGGCAGGTTAGGCACCCGTGTAGGATTAGCTATTCATTCAATGATCAATAGCTAATCCTTTCCCTTATATTGATCAGTTTAGACAAGCATTATATCTCTTTTATTTAAGTAGATTGTAGTTACCTAGACTTTCGTTAAGCGCGTCCAATCACCTCATAGCGCAATAAATTTGACTTTGACTTTGACTTAGAGCTTTACATAATATTTGCTACATTATGAAAAGCCTCATAAATACATTTCAATTACCAGAAAGTAATCAAATGTTTCCATTTAAGCAGAGATTAAAACCCTATTAGCTAGTTAATTAAAGACGAACAAGTCTCTCAGGGATACGTACGAGTACCCAGCCTCGCCGAGGGCAGGCCTCGCCGAGGGCAGGCCTCCGGCGCCCGCGCGGCCGGTGGGCCGGTGTTACCCGCGACCAGGGTTGGACTATACATATATGGAAGTATATACACAAAATGTATACATACATACATATGAGATCTTATCATTAGATCATTTGTAAAGTGAGCTTGCCATACCACAGTGGAACAGTGTGGCCCATGCCTCAATGTCTCCCAGGTGGGGCGGGTGGCGCGGCCGGCGCGCGTTTCGTTATTATTTATATGTGACTAGTGGACGCCCTCAGCTTTGCTCGCGTGGAATAAGACATAACAATAGTTTCGTTTACACCTAGTAATATTATAGGTATAGCCTATGTCACTCGGTAAACATACAGCTTTCTAATGGTGAAAGAATTTTAGAAATCGGTCCAGTAGTTTTTGTGCGAAAACATTGCAAACAAAATATGTTTCCTCCTTAAAATATCAGTACAGACAACACACGTAATAAGTTATGAATATTATATGGGATGAAATGGAGTCAGGTAAATAAAATTAAACTGTTTTTTAGAAGATTTTCAGTCACCACATAAGTATTGAACACCGAAAAAGAGAGAATCGGCTTACGGCATTCGAGTTCATTCAAGGGGACGTTTATTTTGTCGCCTTTTCTCGGCTTTAAGTACCAACAAAGTATTCCCGCCGACACAGGCTTAGGAAACTTCGGGAAATTTGTTTTTCAATTTCAGGTAAACTTGAAGATTGTCGTCACGTGTGGTTCGGCGGCGACGGCCCGGCGGCTATCGACCTCGCCACTCGCTCGAGGGACCGGGTTCAAATCCGAGCGGCACACACTTTAAAACTGGGATCGATGAAAATAAAATCTGCCGTAACGGAACGAAATTACGCGGAACTAATATAAAACATCAGGCCACCTACCCTTTTAGGAGAACACAAGCGTGATATTAAAAGATAAAAAATACGTCTCAATTACACCAGAGTTTCTGATTTTTAATGATACTCAATAAACCTGTTGGCCAGGAATCATCACCTCCAGGGGCCCGCCGCTGGGCGTGGGCTGCCTGGACTATGCTGCTAATCGTGGACAAGGACGATCATCACCTCCAGGGGCCCGCCGCTGGGCGTGGGCTGCCTGGACTATGCTGCTAATCGTGGACAAGGACGATCATCACCTCCAGGGGCCCGCCGCTGGGCGTGGGCTGCCTGGACTATGCTGCTAATCGTGGACAAGGACGATCATCACCTCCAGGGACCCGCCGCTGGGCGTGGGCTGCCTGGACTATGCTGCTAATCGTGGACAAGGACGATCATCACCTCCAGGGGCCTGCCGCTGGGCGTGGGCTGCCTGGACTATGCTAATCGTGGACAGGGACGATCCCTGTCCAGAGAGCAAATCAGAGTATGATGACTCTTCCGAGGTAATCCTCTGGATGATATTAAATATTTCCTTCCATCTTGTCTCCATTGTTAACTCACGTCTCGATGGGGAAAAATACTGTGTATTCAAGCAAATTACTTTGCTTATTGAAATCTCGAGTACACACTGTGAGTTAAATAAACACGATATGTATACATTTTCCGTCATTTAACGCTTTCAAATTACACAGAAATCTGAAAACCAGCTCCAAGCGGAGAGTTACATGCTGATAAGTCCACTGTTTTTTTATTTTTATTTTTTTATTATTATTTTTATTTTAAGTCAACTGTAAGTACATAATGTTTATCTTAATATAATATACTAGTGGATGCCCGCAGCTTCGCGGAATTAGACATTCACTAACTACAAAAACGGCAAGGTTTCATACTAACTTTGCACCCCCGTTTTACCCCCTTAGGGGGTGAATTTTCAAAAATTCTTTCTTAGTGCTCCCCTACGTTATAAAAGGAACCCCTGTGCAAAATTTCAAGTTTCTAACCATTATAGTTTAGGCCCTGCGTTGATATGTCAGTCAGTCAGTCAGTCAGTCAGCTTCTCCTCTTATATATATTTATTTCTTGTGTACGTGTGTGTCATATACACGTGAACTTCTCCTAAACGTCTGGATAGATGTTGATGAAATTTTTTGTGTGATTTAGATTCACAATTTGGTCCTCCTCCTCTTGTTAGCGCGATGGACTTCAACCCGTTAGCTGTGCGCGTCCCGGCGGCGCTGTGACCTGGCCTGGCCTAGCCTGGCCTGGCCTGGCCGCGGCCGAGGGGGGCTCCGGACCGCGCCGGCCGACATCACGTAGTTTTAATTTATAAATTGATATTTACTCGTATATGTTACTCTATCGCATTTATGTCATGGGCCTTGCTGAAATAAATGATATTTATTTATACAGGGAATGCCACGATATGATATGAGGAAATTAAGAAAGAATATATCTTTAATGGAAAAAAATACAGTTTAATAAAAGGTAAAATTTGTGGTGTGCGGCTCGGGATTAGACCTTAGGTCTAATTTTTCAACACCCGCTTAACACAAAACTAAGTAAATTAAATTAGATTTTTTAAGGTCTGTTTACAGTTATAATGTTCTAGAATAAATACTCGTACATAAATTATTATTCGTCAATACGGGGATGATGCCCTTTTTTATCTTGAATTTTCCTGCTGAATATATTATTAGACAAACAGAGCGACGGATAATAAAAGTGAGAGACCTAAAACCATTTTCTTGTAACATTTAATAGATGTCTAAATAAATCATTAGAATTGAAATGCCATTACTTATGGAGGCGTAGCGCTCTACGAGTTAATGTGCTACGGGCACGCCTACGCCGTAGCATCGCTACGTCAACGGCTATTCTAATGGCCGGGGTCTTTTTTAAATTACACAGACAGACAGACAGACAAACAGGCACACGGGCTACCTGATGATAAATGGTCACCGTCACCGTCTCCTGTGTACAAATGTGACACCATCACATGTGCGTGGTCTGCCTTGAAGGAAGCGCTTCACACTCTTCTTGAAGCGCTCCATGTCAGAGCCTGGTGCTTTCCAACTATGCATGTTTTTAATAACTGCTTGGAAAACCTCCATAGGAACCTCATGAAATTCCATTGAAATTCAGTTTCTAACCAGTCAGCTTGTGCGTTGTGTTAAGGGTTTACCCGTAGTCCAGAAGCCGTGTTATTATAAGGTGAGCATCGTGTTTTACAACAACAACAGAACAACTATCCTGGACTTTTTGAAATGTACAAGTTTTATACTGTTTTAATTGGCAGCATACTACTGAGAGTTTTTGTTTTATTTTATCTAGGAAGTGTGACAATTGTGTGTTAAAAATGTGTGACAAATTCTTCATGAAATATAAAATACATACTCGTATTATATTGTGTTTCGTTTGATTCGAATGATGGTAATTCCCTTTATGTATTGAGTAAATCTACCGATCTTGATGTTAATAATGGAGGTGCTCTACTCGTCTTTCTAATCTTATTTGCCACTTAAGTTTTCGGTTTGAAGATACTTATAATATATATATAATGCCTTCAGGTATTAAGCCCGCCCATTGTAGTAAAGCGTAAAATAAATAAATAAATACTTTGGAAGAATCTTATGTTTAATTTGGTGTGTGTGAGTGTGTGTAGGTGTTAAAGATCCATTAGGGGTAGCCGAGCGGACAGTATACAGCTGTTTCAAGGGAATTATAGTCTGTGTCAATATTTATATCGTTGGGAACATTTTTAGATTTGATGAATCGCAGAGTTTCTGAAAGCTTCTTGGAAGATTTCTGTTTTGGGATATACGGTCGCCTAGTTGGGTCAGAATTCTTATATTTGGTAAAACCCTGCAAAAATGTTTAATTTATTTGATTCAGTTTTAAGTTATCAGTCTCATTAACATTTTTTATCTTGGATATATTCTTTGGTGTTGGATAACAGGTGTATTGTGCCGTGTATCGCGACTGAGACAGTCACACTGCTTCTGATAGGAGAGAAAGGAACAGTGTCGATTTGTTTACAGTGAGGGTGGCCATCATTCATCTGGGTGTCACTGTTTTGACTTAAACCTGGCGTCTGTGGGCTTGAGTATCTAATAAACTGTTTGTTTCTTTTTGTAATGAAAACATTACGTAAACGTTCTTCAGGTGTTGTCCGGTTGTCACGATGTATGTTGATCCCATAGTATTTGCTCACTGATTAAATTTAGTTTTGGGTATAATTCTGATTTATACGTAGCACTTCAGATTCTGGTTGACTTCGTTAATCCACTGCATTCATTTTCTCTGTTTTCCGGTTTTTGTTAAAAGAGCTGAGTATTTTGCGACCTATTAAAATATGTACATATGTATATTATGTACCTAGTCAAAAGTAACGCGTTAATCGCAAAACTCATTGCTCAAACGTACTTGCGTTACATAAAAACACCTTTTACTACTGAACATGGAGTGAAAAATAAGTTAGTTACCGTCCTTGGCTGCTTGGACTAAAGTGGAATACTAAATATCCACAAGCAGCGGACAGCCACTCAACGTCCATAATATAATAATATTATAAACATGCAGCTGCTAGTTCCCGCGGTCGACGTAGCTTAAAATTTCGTCTACGATAATCAGGTTTTCTAAAGTTGTTTCCGTACCAACATTTCATGAAAATTGAGTCGGTGGATTAACACGTAAGCATGCGAGTAAAATCATCTCTGGTGAACATATTTCCGAGATACTTACTATCCTATGTTAGTTTTTGTTTCCCATTTAATTAACGCGTTAAGAAGAATCTATTATTATGTCTAATTCCACGCGAGCGAAGCTGCGTCCAGTAGTATACAGGTATACAATATACTAGCTGACCCCGCAAACGTTGTTGTGACACACGCACGTACACAAGAAATATTGTATATAAAGACGATAAATGTTTTGTTTGTTTGCCTGCTCTGGCGAGAGAGAGAGTTACTAAATTTTATATATATTTATTATTATATATAAAACATCGAGCTTATTATTAATCTTTTGTAGGTGTAACTTTAACCATTAAATGCTGACTCGCCAATTAGCTGCGACGTCGGCCGATGCAGCGATTCAATTTCTTTACTTAATTGAACTGACAGCGAGCTAACAAATCATCATTTAACTTTTATTTCCCGACTACAAATATTAATCAACGAAATAAATATGTGCCCGCTACGACACGGAAACAACCGGGAGCGAGAACTGCTCCAGTACAGGAAAACAATTGTTTAAAAAGTGAATAAAGTCCCCGGAGCAGCCTGAGGGGAGGCCAGGCCGACCCAGGCCTCCGGACGGTCCCGCTCGACAGCGGGATATGATTTCAAGGAAAATATTGGAATTAGAGATCGATAAAGTGAACACGATGCCAGTTTCCAGGTATCAACCTGCGTTGTATACCCGAGTAAGTAGGGTTACCGATGTACGGACATGCTACGACTATGAGTCTGTCCAATGTCTTCGGTGGACTATCATCCACGCTGTCCCAGTGCGCTAGTGAGGAGGTAGCTACGCCTGCCATGCCATCTGATGACAACGAACGTAACAGACGGACAACCGCCTTATATAAATCTATATATATAAAAGGAGAAGGTGACTGACTGACTGACTGACTGACTGGCTGACTGACTGACTGACATATCAACGCAGGGCCTAAACTACAAGGGTTAGAAACTTGAAATTTTGCAAAGGGGTTCCTTTTATAACGTAGGGGAGCACTAAGAAAGGATTTTTGAAAATTCTCCCCCAATGTCTAATTCCACGCGAGCGAAGCTGCGGGCGTCCAGTGGCGTACTCCTGTAACTATATAGAGTCATGGCCGCATTACAGATAGTCAGGCAGTCTCTGGCGTCGGATGGAGGAGCATCAGGAGCGAACTATACTCGGAGAAGTCTGTCCGGGAGCGGGATATTACATATGTCGTGGACTGCTTAATTAGATGTCTGCGTGTGAGCTTGGAAATGATTCACCTGAGATTTACGCCCTCGTGTTATTAAAGCTCAATTGATCAATCAATCAATCAATCAATCAATCAATCAATTTGACATACGTTTGCTCTGTTCACAACTGTTGATAACAAGGGTTTAATTAACTAGACTTAATGAACACACGCTTGATGAACACACGAGGTGCCAATAATAGATTATAGCATGGAATAATTGTACTGCAGAGTTACACTACCTTTGACATATATAGCTACAGACTATAGATACATATGATAGATAGATTTATTATCTATGTTGCAGCGCTAACCTGCGAATGGTCTGCACTGAAACCGTTGGGACGATACGAGCCAACGGCGCTGCTTTTCAGTGCAGACCATATTTGAAGTTCAATTCAATTCGATCAGTCGGCGACCTAATACAATGAAAAAACAAATTGATTTTGGTTTAAAAAAAACATAACTAAATAAAAAGCTAGATAGGTAGGTACAGGTACAGGACGGCCCACAGTTGGGCTTCAACCGTTGTACAGCCTTATCTGCTGGGCCTTGAATTATGAAATGTTGGCCCTAGATTTATTTAGTGTTGCGCGCAAACACAATGAAACGGTATTTTTTAATCCCACCCGTGCCGGATTAGCCGGGCGGCGGCTTGTGTTGCTCAATAGCACAAACAATACTGAACGGGTTTGATCCAGCATAGCCTAGGAAACATATGAATACTTTACATCCTGCTAACGACAAGCTCCCTAGGGATGTATTGCCTGTTCAATATTTCTGTGTTAAGTTTGTATACAGCTACGTAATTTCTTAAGCAAGCTATATTCTCTGAAGGTACGCGGCTGCCCTACCCAGCCCTCGGGGTCACACACGAAGAGCACCGGTAATTAAATGGAATTTCACACGTCAATAATAAAAATATTGGAGTCTCTTGTCCGTGGAGGAATTCTCTCGAGCTATTATTAATCTATTTTGCTGGATTCCTCCGTCCTTATCTAAACTATTTGATATACTCGTAGGTAGTTACAGCAGGAATGCTCTCACCTCACTAATATGAGAAAGCGTGCGAGTAATAAAATGTTTGTATAAAGAAAATAGTTTGCGTTTTTTATTTTGTCCCATTTTGTCACGAAACTACTCCTGTACTGAGAAGGTCACAACACCCGCTGGTGGTTCTTACACCGAAAATTGGTTTGAACGAGATCTACTTAGTAGGTTTTTTTAATACGTCATAAATCGTAAACCGCAATTTACCTTTCTTTCAATCAACTCAAATTTAAAAAAATCAACGAACTACAAGAATTTTTATATTATGATAACTGCTGAACGGAACCCTTCGTGTGCGAGTGCGACTCGCACATGGCCGCTTTTTCTTTTTGTCATTACTTAATTAGACCCCTGAAGAACCGCCATACTGGCATAAATGAGCTAATACTTCCACCATCTCCCAGTCTAACGCGGTAGGAGCGCTTGCCCCTCCGACTTGCTTTAAAAATATCAATATTTAGGGCTGGCTGAGAAGTGTATCCTACGTCGCCAATCAGCCCTTAAATTATAACTAATGTTGTGACTTTATTCGAGCAGTAAGCGGAGTCCTTCGGGATACGTACGGATGCTGCCGATGTCATTCTTTAATGTTCAATTTCTAACTTAATAATATGAAGAGTTACGTAGCTACCTTGAACTCCAAGCCCGTGCACTCTCACTGCGAGTCCATCCATCCATGCATCAGCATAGGCACGACGTGGCCAGCCCATTGCCACTTCAACTGGCTGAACTGGCTAACCCGGGGAACTATGTCTGTATCACTACGAGCACGGACGAGTATTACGTACCCAGTAATTACTGGGTTTCAATATCAGCAGAGAATACTGATAATTAGAATAGTTAAACCGCGTATTAGAGGATACAATAGGAAGGCAGTCATTATAACCGCTACCCGAGTGTCCCTTTGATAGGGATTCCCTTGAGGCCTCTAATGGAGTGAAGTTGGGCCTATTATCCAACCCTACTAGCTACTTAGTCCCGGAGAAAGTGGGTCGTCTGTGAACATATCAAGCATTGAATAATTGTCGTGAGGAGCAGCGTTGGCTCGCGCAGCTGTACCTAAATACCTAAATAGCTGATAGGTATGCAACAGGACACCGACAGAACAGAAGTGCAGAGCCTGCACCGCGAACACCAGAACAAAGGAACATAAAGATGTGTCGATAGTCTGTCATGACACCTACAAGAGAATATAATGTGCACGCCAAGACACATCATCATCAACCCTTTCATTGTCCCACTGTTGGGTCTCCTCACAAAATGAAAGGGATTAGGCCTTAGTCCACCACGCTGGCCAAGTGCGGATTGGCAGACTTCACATGCCTTCGAGAACATTATGATGAACTCTCATGCATGCAGGTTTCCTAACAATGTGTAGGTACTCAGAATATTTTCAACAACAGCGACTATATTGGTTATGGCTATAGGTATGATAAATAATAACAATAACACCACGCCTGTATTTCTCTGAAGAAGATGGCAGGTATGTACAACAGGCACACCCACTTTTCTTTACCGGTTATGTTTAGATCCCATCTAATAAATAGGAGGTGAGCCTCTTACGAACGAACACTCTACGTTCAACTCGTATATTTTTCCCTTGAAGCTCTTTCGTACTTAGGATTATTTTTAAACCGGTACTATTTTAGTTAGAAATAGTTCGCTTCCCAATCTATATCTATATATATAAAAGGAGAAGGTGACTGACTGACTGACTGACTGACATATCAACGCAGGGCCTAAACTATAAGGGCTAGAAACTTGAAATTTTGCACAGGGGTTCCTTTTATAACGTAGGGGAGCACTAAGAAAGGATTTTTGAAAATTCACCCCCTAAGGGAGTAAAACGGGGGTGCAAAGTTAGTATGAAACTTTGCCGTTTTTGATGTTATTCGAATGAAATTCAGTACCTATGAAGGTTTTTTATTGAGTTTGGAAAATCATCTCTTAAGGGGGTAAAAGGCGGGTGCAAAGTTAGTAGGTATAAAAGTTTTTCGTATATCGTATTTCTATCATGTAATAAATGAATCTGAATCTGAATTTGAATCTGTGTCAAATAAGTCGTAATAAGAGGTACGAAGTGCTTCACGTATTAATGTTAGGGGTGATGATAATAATAGGTTACACTTGTTTACCGGTTCAATGTCGGTTATACCCTTAAGCCCCTTGTAGCGCCGCAGTATTACCTCGTTGCGATACAAAGGGGCGTAGGCTCACGGCGCTGACGTCACCGGTGTAACTAAATGGGTCATCCACCGGTCAGAGCCAGACAAGTATGGCCCCTTCATTGGGCCTGATAATGGTCTCGCAGCCTTGAGCCACGCGTCGGCTTAAGCAATGTCGGGCACGGCGGCGTGTGGCCGCGCGAGCGCTAGTAGCCAAGTTTTAATTGCAAAATAACTTCGATTTGCTCGGAGACCAAGTTGGCCACTAACTCCTCCACCGACCCGCATTGCAGCCACTCCATGGAGTACCTACCTATGTCAGTTAGCTCCAGGCCTCCCTCAGTTGAGGTCGAGAGCCAGGCCCCAGGCGGCGGATGGTGCGAGCTGGTTCGCTATCTTATTTCCATCAAAAATGAAGGCAAGGGTTCTACATTACTAGCACACGCTGGGGCTGCCCACACTGCCCCACACTGACCCACACTACCCCACGCAGCCCCACGCAGCCCCACGCAGCCCCACACTGCCCCACGCAGCCCCTCGCAGCCCCACGCAGCCCCACACTGCCCCACGCAGCAGTCGCGTCTCGTCCAGCTTCTAGTCCTAACAAAAGCATCAACGGCCCGATCTACTAAGTGCGCGCCAGCCAAATGGCCGACCTTGCTCCTGTTCCCTGTTTATTTTAAACTATTAATGTTAATTTTTAATTTTAAATGTGAATAAATTGATGACTCCTAATCTTTAATTTCTTACAATATAATATATATTACTAGTTTTTACCCGCGGCTCCGCCCGCGTGGGAAAAGGGAATTAACAATGCCATCTGTTAACAACATCTGGAAATAAATATCTAGCAAATAACAAAACATCGATATCTTCCCATGGGGATGTTTTACCGCGGTAAAAAGTAGCCTACGTCACTCTCCACCCTCCTCACTATCTCCATACACAAAAACCATACCATATAATAGCTTCGTTGCGACGTGAAAGCCGGACAAACAAACAAACAAACAAACACACAATCACATTTATAATATTAGTATGGAAGTATGGATGATGATATCGTCGCGATACCGCCGGGTCCTGCGAGCATGAGCGCTTCAGATGAGAGCGGGATATTGATGATCGTTCCAATTTCACACAATCTTACTTTGCACGTCCAGCTGTTGTTCAACAAGCGACCACAAGCTCGTGTCGCAATCCTCATAAACGTGGCTTACACGAAGATTACTGCGCTCGAGCGTTTCAACCCCCTCCAGCCTGAATTCAACCCCATTCTAGCGCAGCGAGGCGGCAACCTTCAATACTGTGATTCCGGAACGTAGTGTCGGAAAGATTTACGATACCATCAGGCGGAAGAAAACATACATTATAATTGTAAAATGCGAGGTTGAGAGTAAATTGCAAAAATAAATTCTAAGAAAAATAGTGAATATTAATGGACGCCCGCAGCTTCGCTCGCGGGGTTTAGACATTATAATAGTTCCTTTACACCTAGTCATCGGTGAGTTGGTGACAGTCTTTATAAATACGGGCTGCGCGGGTCGCAGGTACTCGTGTGATACTTGTCATGCCTCTCTGTCTAAATATAAAACACCGAGGGGATCGGTTGCCTGGACAGATGGGAACATTTTACATTTAGTTTTATTTCTCAGATTCTGTTTCGAAGTCAATATTTGCTTAACTACGAGTACGTCCCTGAAATGTTACCAATTGTTAGTCCAGTTGTTAATCTTAGGTTGTCTATATGTATATATAAAAGGAGAAGCTGACTGACTGACTGACTGACATATCAACGCAAGGCCTAAACTATAAGGGTTAGAAACTTGAAATTTTGCACAGGTGTTTTTTTATAACGTAGGGGAGCACTAAGAAAGGATTTTTGAAAATGCAACCCCTAAGGGGGTAAAACGGGGGTGCAAATTTAGTATGAAACTTTGCCGTTTTTGAAGTCAAGTGGGCAATTCGAACGCGGGCAGACTACGCGAGCGAAGCTGCGGGCGTCCACTAGTGCACGTATAAAACTACTGAACGTAGTATTTGTAGATACTATTTATTGTGAGGCGTGAAATTTTGCAAAATCGTTAACGAGTATTAGTGGATACCTACATTATGAGGAGAACCTACAGTAATAAAATGACATTTCTGGGACCAGCGGTTTAATCTGTGCATTGATACGAGTATATGAGCAATCGGTGATGAGTCAGGAGCACGCATTTTATATATTACGATAAGTAAAAAGCGTCACGAGGCTCCGCCGCTTGTGTCCGCGTCGCCTAGGAGAGGGTTATTTTCAGATTTCAGTTAAAAATAGAACACGGAACATTATTGGGATATTTCCGGAAAATACTTTATTTAATTCCCTCGCCTTGAGCCCCGCGCGTCCGGCGCTACCTGTAATACGCGAGGCGAAGGGATTACGTGGATTTCGTTTGAAGCCCTCGCCGAGAAACTTGTTTACTTTGATCCAAAGTGGCTATTACCATGGCTATCGACCGGGGCTGCTCCTGCAGGGTACTCCCCACCAGACGTGGGTCAGTGCCAGTGCCAGTGACACATGTAGGTACATTCAATTTGTGAACCAAATAAAAAATAGACCCTCATGGGATCATGAGCACACGAGCTGATGAAACGCTGGTTTCGAAGGGCGCAGGATCGGGGGATTGGCGTCGGTTGAGGGAGGCCTCGGCGGGGACCCGGACAGGCTAGTGGATGGGTACATGGAAGCGTAATGTTATGTTATTCAATGTCGTTTTAGCTCAGCTCACTTCATTGCCTACTGGACCAGTACCCGGGTGATTTACAGCACTCCACATTTCTCATTGTAACGCAACCGCCGTTTCGCACTTTACTTTCTTCCTTGGAATCGCTCCGTTTCCTCAGCTGTCGCTCACGACCTGTCCTGTCCTGCCAACTCGCCCGATCGGCCGGATTGTCGGCTTATATTACTTAGAACATTCTCGATAAGAATGGAACTGTGTTTTTAAAATTTTGAGCATACTCGAGTTCAAACATTTCTTTCACGAACTTACCGGAAGATATCACATTTGAATTTGGAATACAATATTACATATAGTAGTTTATGCACAGTGGTAATTCCGCAAAATAAACGCATCAGCTTCAACTTTGGCAAAGTAGTAACAATAAGATGGCACGCCTCAGCTCACCTCTTGACTGAAATGCAGCCGTGATGTTAAACTAATTCAGCTTGTGATAAATAAATGAGCTATGTATGTGTGTGTGTGTAGGTGTGTGCGGGACGTGCAGACTTACCTGGCGGTCGGTCTTGCGGTACCCGCGGTGGACCCGCCAGATGAGCGTGTGCCCGGCGGAGGCCACCTCGGGGCCCACGTCGAAGTGCCGGTGGATGGGGTTGGTGTCGGCGGGCGGAGGCCCCGCGGGCCGGCCCAGCAGCCCCTGCACGCCGGCCCCCAGCAGCTTGTTCAGCAGCGGCTCGCCCGACGCCCGGCCGTGCCGCGAATCGCCTGCAACCAAACCCATTCTCTAAAGAACCTGCTACTAAAAGACATAATATAACTGAACTTCTCAGTCATTTTGTATGGATGAATATTGGTAACAGTTAGTAAGAGCTTAGTTCCGAGACAGCCACAGATGTGTTTCTTTCAATTTAGATGATGCTGTTTATAAAATGAGCAAGCATTCCTCATTATAAAATCGAATTATCCGAAAAACTCCGAACTCTCTCAACGCGAGAGCGCCCACAGCGCCGCGGAAGAGGAGGAAAGTTCTGTGTTTGACGTCGACGAGGCCCGGATCCTTGCTGAAGTGTACGACGAATGAGAGCGCGGGTGTACCGCTGTACGTAGCTACGGTGTACGTTCTATAGCTGCTAAATATATGTTTACCATGTTTTGTGGTAGTGCCGTCCGCGCGCGAGCTTTATCCTCCGAAAATATCGTCCACTTTTTGCAAACAAAACACGAGGCTTGTGACGTCAAACGTCCCTTCGCACCGCCGCGCCGGCCAATGACAACCTCACGCTTGTACGTCGCATATTATTTTGTCTCAAAGCTAAGCAAAGACTTTAAACATACTGAGCCCCAGGGCTCACACGCTACGACTACGATATAATCACTACAGAAAGTAACTCGCCAAGTGCGTGTCGGACCATAAAAGCAGTAGGGTTCCTTAGGCGCTCGTCGCCCGCAGTATCCGGATGGCATTTTGTAGTAAAACTTCTTTACGAACGCTTGACTTGGGGATTAAGATGGTGAACGTGAACGGACACCAGCGTGACCGTGGACCGCAGCGCCTGCAACCCATCGGTCCACCTCCGAAGGCCTCCGACAAGCGTTGCTTTTTTCTGCGTTGCAATTTTCTCATGATGTTATCCTTCAATGTGACGCGGTGAACCGTGCCGCTTGCATTTGTACCCAGACCTCGTCGAGTGCGAGGCGAGTTCGGTAGCTGCATCCGTGCGCCGGGGCCGGGAGCCGGGGCGCCCCGCTGGGACCGGGAGCCGGGGGCACCCCGCCGGGGCCGGGAGCCGGGGGCGCCTCCGTCATCGACAGGATATTACAGGATATACCTCGCTCGCGCTCCCGCTGCCTTCCCGTCGCGATCGGCGCGGGCTTATTTCAGGTTTGTAATGCATCTTTTGGTGCGCAGGAAACTGCATATTTCAGGGGAAATACGAAATGGGGCTGCCTCAAAATAAACATTAACTAGTAGGTTAGTCCGTTGCGGGAGGAATATTAAATGACCTTAGCTTACTGAACCACGCTGCTCCAGTTAATCACGTAATATTTAAGTTGGATTTTATGTTTACTTTTCATAGTGTTAAATGTTCTAAGTTTTCACCAGCATGTGGCTGAAGTTCAATCAAGGCATGATTTCAGATTTTGAAAATGCCTTTTATAATGTAGGCATCCAATATTTCGAAAAAAAATAAAACTTTATTTCAGCAATAAATTGAGTTTTAACGCAAATTATTGCAGTTTTTCTATCTACTTTGATTTTAGCGCGAAAACGCTCGTAGGTGTCATAGCATCCGCTTGTGACGTCACGCCGAGGTAATTATGCCGCTTTATTTATAACAGAAGCCCAAGACAGGTGAATTTTTCTTAGCCGTGACGTCATCCGCTCTGATTGGCGTTTCAGTTAACATGGCCGATTGCTGTATTTTAAACTTTTATTTTATTGTGTTATTTAATCTCAATGTTTTTATTAAAACTTGTCAATTTTTTAGGAATTATACGACATACTTGTTCCGCTGAAAGCATTTATTATTTATTCTTTATTTTTTTTAATCCTTCCTATTCTGGGTCTGCACTCCAGCGGAACGTGCCGGTGAATTTTGAAAAGTGTCCATGAAAATATTGTTCTCGTTGATATGCGAAGCCTGCTAAGCCGCTATAGGTCAACGTGGTTCACGGTCCAGCCGCCCACGCCCACGCCCACCTCACATAAATACATGTCACCTAAATTGTGGCCGTGCCGAGCGGTGGGGCAGTGTTAAACGAAGTTATTGAATCTTAAAATTGAATATCCATCGTTGATCTGCACAGTGGGCATACGATCCTCCCCGTTGCTAGATCATCATCATCATCATCACAACCCTTTCTTTGTCCCACTGTTGGGCTCGGGTCTCCTCTCAGAATGGGAGAGGGATTAGGCCTTAGTCCACCACGCTGGCGAAGTGCGGATTGGCAGACTTCGCATACCTTCGAGAACGTTGTGATGAACTCTCAGGCATGCAGGTTTCCTCACGATGTGTCCTTCACCGTTATAGCAAGTGACATTTAATTGCTTAAATCACACATAACTTAGAAAAGTCATCGGTGCGTGCCGCTGGGGTTTGAACCCGGACCGCTCGAGTGAGAGGCGAGTTTGAGAGCCACTGGACTGTCACCGCTTTAGATAAAAGTGCAAAACCAATTTTTCACTTTTCATTGTCATTTTGGCATGACGCTGCCGTATTGAGTGGCATTGAATTTGAATGATTTCACCGTAGTGACGTGTGGCGGTCCGGATATCGATGTGCAGGCCGCCACGTGTGGTCCCGGGCAGGCCTGACGGGCGGCCGCGAGGGCCCCCGCCGCCCGGGCGCTGGTCCCGAGCCGTGTCCAGGCGCGGATATCACAGATCAGATCAATATTTGTACTCGGCTCGTGTGTGTTGCTTAGCGTGCGGGCCGCGTCCGTGGTACGTGATCGACCGAGGTGAGCGACGTCGAGGGCTTTCATGGGCGCTTCCGTGCTTCAGAGGGCACCGTCAACAGTGGGGCCCGGTTGCAGAACTCGCCACGCCGCGCTGGCCACTAACCGCTCGACCGCTCCGCGTTGGAGCAGCGTGGTAGAGAATGCCTTAGACCGCCCTCGTGTCCGTGGGAGACGCCGGGGTCCGAGAGACGCCTGGGGCGTGTGGATTTTCAGAGTAAATCATTTACCGTGCATACACCATACAACACCGGCACGCTATCGCGGCCAACCGTATGCCCAGCCATAGATAGCCGACGTCCACCATTGTTCCCTCCGCTCAGGTTTAATCCTCGCACACCAGTGATTGTATTGAAATATTGGATTGAAGCCTTAAAATTGCAGTATCAAAAGGAATTTTTAGCTGCCAAAACAAAATAAACTGTCGGAAGCGCCCGGAGATTGACTCTGAAATGCTTTTGGGACGCGAGTCCTATACTTTTAATTTCGAGTTGCAATGAAGCTCGTATTTGTACCTGGGACCTTCCCGTAAGTGGATTCGGATTTAGGGTTAAACGGCACAGCTCATAACATTGCATTACTAAACGTTTATGACGACACAAATGAAATAATAATATGCATTTTGTTAAATAGTTTCAAAGGTCAACAGGTGCGAGCTCCGTAAAAGCTTTGTGGTCCTTAATAAAGCTCTACTGTTTCCTGTGGCGAATGCTTCTAAATGTCCACACAATGGAAGTAGTTTCAATGTCAAAGTCAAAGTCAAGGGTACCTATTAACTATGATATTCGTTGCGGACACGACGCCCGCGGTCATTGTGTTCCGTAGCTTTGTTTTACTATCAAAACAAATGTGTTTTCAACTAATGAATTTATTTAAAATTGTTCAGGAAACTGTTCAGTGAAAAATTAATTATATACAACTTACTACGTTATCCCAGCGAGCAGCACCTTAATAGCGTTATTAAGAATCAAATATTATCTCAGGTGGCGCGCTCGTCCGGACGTGGCTGTCTCGCCGGGGAATGTCTCATTATAAGCATATTTGAGAATAATGGAACGGCAAGTAATTTCTGGTTGAAACATTTAATGTTGTCTACTTGTCACTTCTCCTAATTGGCAGGCTTTCATTAATTCCCAAGAGAATTTATCATCTATCTACTATCTATAATAACACGGGGCACTTTTTCCGAATATTGAGATATTTTTTCGAAATATCGATTCTAAAGTAGGTAATCGTTTTTGGAAATAGTCATTCTGTTTGTCTGTCCGGTCATCACGCAAGTACCCGCGTACGGATATGGCCTACTCACAATCCGGATTAAAATACAGGCTAATTAGTATCTCCCGAAAAAATATTTTATTTAAATCTCAACCGATTTGAATATCGCGCGAGCGCGCTGTCCGGGTGTGATTTTGTTTTAATTATGGGAGTGATGGTGGGCACTATAATATTAATAAAATTATTACCGATATAAATTCAGTGCTTATGAATAGTAAATCAACGGGTTATAAAAGATATATAACATTCATTCTGAATGTTCTAACTAAAAGTTAAGAAAAGTATTCATTGTCTAGTCTAGGCTGTGAAAACCTATTGACATTTTTATTTTAAAACAGTTTTATTTACATGTAGGTATACCCAGAAATAGTGTAAGGTTTCCATCAGGTAGAGTTTGCCCAGAGTGTCCACGTGAAATTACACTACAGATCCTCATCTGAAGTGTAATTTCCGCTCCATCGAGTTGCGACTCGTAATTTGTCATTTGCCGGGTGCGAGCGATTCGTAACCAGAGCTCTTTTGAAAACCGGCTCCGGGCCCGTTGGTGTCCGTCACGAGAACTGCCTAGCGTACATTACATATACTGAACAGTATTGCAAACCATTGACGCTGGGATAAGCTCGAGTCTCCCCCGAGGCTGTAGTAGCCCTTTTTATTTAAATTTTATGTACCTACAAACATTTGGAATTGATTTGATTCAAGGGCGCGTTGTGGATGAGCGTTCGTACAATTAATTACCTAGAACATTCGGTTTTTAATAGAATCCCTCGCCGCGAGCGGGCTTTCAAGAGTTCCAATTGTAATTGTACTTAGGCGGCCGGCGGCGGAAGAACGTTAAGCCTCGGGTGCCTGTACTAGTATATAATACTCGACGCCGCAGTGGTAGCTAATGTCTTCAGCCACCTCCCGCTCCCGCTGGCGCTAAGCGTTCGATCGCTCCGGTCTACATCTACATACGGCGACCATCTAGCTTCTAGCTCCATACAGCGGAGTGCATGCCTCATTTCCGGCCGTATGTTTGTTCTGATGATACATGAGATTAATCTATATATATAAAAGGAGACTGACTGACTGACTGACATATCAACGTAACGCAACGTAACCTAAACTATAAGGGTTAGAAACTTGAAATTTTGCACACGGGTTCCTTTTATAACGTAGGGGAGTACTAAGAAAGGATTTTTGAAAATTCATCTCCTAAGGGGGTAAAACGGGGGTGCAAAGTTAGTATGAAACTTTGCCGTTTTTATAGTTAGTGAATGTCTAATTCCACGCGAGCGAAGCTGCGGCGTCCACTAGTTATATAATATGTTTCGGAGTGATCTGGTCGCGCCCCCCCGCGCCCCTCCCGCGCCCCCTCGCCGTTATCTAATTTAACTGCCTGCCCTTAATTTTTTTCTCATCTCGGGGAGTTTTAATTAAGTCGAAAGGAAACTACGGAAAAATCTCGATTTCGTCCTTTCGTGTTCGAGTGGTAAAAATTATAATCATCCTTATAAAAACTTGGAAACCTCAGGCACTATTACCTAATTCGAACAAAACATTTATGTTTGTGTGATATGTGTACCTATATGTGAAAAAAATGCGCGGGAACTTGAGGGTTAACATAAAACATTAACTTAAACAATAATATTAAATACGAGTACATTCAATTCAATTCAGCTTGCACAATTGAATTCAAATAAAAAATATCTCTCATACAACAAAAACATAGATACGATAGAGAGAAAGCTATATGAAATCCCACCGACATAAGTAGGTATCTTCAGTTTTCAAGAATCACTGCATCAATATTACGAAAAGCAATAATAAGACATTGCCTTGTAATCAACGAGAAATATACCTATAATATCATACAAAATTTAAAGAATTTTACTTCTGTTTTTATGATGAAATATCTACCAACATCATATTAAGTGTGCTTCAGAGTAGGCGCCACTTCTGTGCAGTCTAGTCAACTCTCAGACCAAAATAAAGATCTGAGAGTTAACTTATCCTTTGAAGAACGACCCGATCGCGAGCTCTACTTATCTAAAACTAAGTTATAACTTAACACTTTGAATGACGTCACCACAACCTTTGTGTTTGAACCAGGGTTGTTGCTGATGTAGGTTTTTTCAATATCAGCTGATGCTGATGCTGATGCTGATTTTTAAAATTAATATCAGCTGATGCTGATGCTGATGCTGATTTTATTGAAACATGAAATTGAAACTATGAAGTTGTTGATAAAAGTGATAACTTTATTAAGCATTTTAAATAAAAGGGAAATTATAATAATACTGTGACTTTTAATTATCAAAAACAATCAATCTTTGTATGTATGAGTCAAATCTGTGTTTGTTTACTAACATTCGAACGAACAAGTGAAGTTCGCTCTAAGAACGACTGACAATTTTACGATCTTTGATTGGTCAAAAACCAGCGTTGCCAGATTTTTTTTTTGCCAAGCCGGGATTTTGGAACATTCTGAGTGAAAAAAGCGGGATTCTTGCGTCGAAAGCGGGACATAGTAGAAAAACGTATATAATCAGAAGTTAACAAAAACCAAAATCCGTTTATTCTGGGACAGCCTGTATATAATGCTAGTGGACGCCCGCAGCTTCGCTCGCGTAGAATTAGACCCATTAACGACGTCTACCCGTCTAACGACTTCAAAAACGGCAAAGTTTCATACTAACTTTGCACCCCCGTTTTACCCCCTTAGGGGCTGAATTTTCAAAAATCCTTTCTTAGTGCTCCCCTACGTTATAAAAGGAACCCCTGTGCAAAATTTCAAGTTTCTAGCCCTTATAGTTTAGGCCCTGCGTTGATATGTCAGTCAGTCAGTCAGTCAGTCAGTCAGTCAGTCAGTCAGTCAGTCAGTCAGTCACCTTCTCCTTTTATATATATAGATTATAAACGCGAAAGTAACTCTGTCTGTCTTTCTGTCTCGCTTTCACGCCAAAACTACTGAACCGATTTGAATGAAATTTGGTACACAGATAGTGTAGAGTCTGTGAAAGGACATAGGCTACTTTTTAATTGGAAAAAAATGTTGTAAAGGGTTGAAAAAGGGGATGAAAGGTTGTATGAAAGTTTTGTTATTTTCAGAACTAGAAACATAAAATTTATATTTTAGGCTGTTGATTAGATATAAATAAATATGGCATTTAAAGTTTTTAAAAATGTTACCCTTAATGGTGTAAAATAAACAGGGGATAACACATTTACGGATTCATTATAAATTTGTGGAGATAAAGATAATGCGTTACGACGAATCTATTATTATGTCTAATTCTACGCGAGCGAAGCTGCGGGCGTCCACTAGTAAGAGAATAATTATTTATAAGAATTACTTCTTCATGATATTTCTGTGAAGATTTAACGTCTTTTAAAATTTCCTTTTTCTCTTTAATAAAGATGAAGAACTCTTCACAGGATAGCTGTAGATTAGCTTGGATGAGTAACCACTCACGCTTCCTCAGCACGGTCGAGCTATCCCCGAAAAGCGGGACTGAGCCTGTCCCGCGCGGGACATTTAATTTTGATTTAAAAATCGGGACGTCCCGCCAAAATCGGGACGTCCCGCCAAAATCGGGACGTCTGGCAACGCTGTCAAAAACCCACGCCGTCATAGCTAAGCCCCGCCTTCAACGGTCATGTCACGACTGGAATATCAGCAATAAAATCAGCATCGATTAATGCGGATGCTGATGCTGATGCTGATGTTGAATCCTATGCTGATAATCAGCTGATGCTGATGCTGATGCTGATATTCGCAACAACCCTGGTTTGAACATCCCTTACCGATACGCTGTAAATAATGGCTTTGATTAATTATTTACATGTAGGTACGAACCTAACAATATAGTATTACCTAATATAAATTGCGTTAACATTACGTTTAACAATTTATCGTTCAAATGTGCGGAGCTAATGTGAATTCAATAATTCATAAATTAACTGATAAGTTTTACGTCATGCAGTTAATTCAATAATTAACTGCATGACGTAAAACTTATCAGTTAATTTATGTCAGTTATTAAATCAATTAGATTATAGATTTGCTATATCGCTGCGAGCCATTGACGTCCCACTGCTGGGCACGGGTCTCCCCCACAGACGAGCTGCGGGAGGTCTAGAGCATACTCCACCACGCTGCTCCAATGCGGATTGGTGGAGGGCTTATTGCTATATCTCGCTGCGACCCATAGACGTCCCACTGCTGGGCACGGGTCTCCCCCACAGACGCAACTGCGGGAGGTCTAGAGCATACTCCACCACGCTGCTCCAATGCGGATTGGTGCAATATACCCACGAATAATTTGAATAATCACATCAATATCAACGAGTTAATTTCTAAATTATTATAACATTGTAACAATTAATTTTCCAAGTGTAAGCTCCCACACCGTCGCCGATCAATACGTGGACCGTGCTGCCGGCTCCAGCGGCGCGTCGCAGCTCGGTCCGCTGGGCCGTGCCCGTGGCAGCCAGCGGGAGCGCACAGCCTGGACACTCCTGGACAGTCCTGGACAGCCCCGCCGAGTACCATGAATGGATACTCGTCGATGGTTCCTTCTATCCTTTTTTTTTATTTTATTTTTCTCTCGAGGGGGAAATCTTCGAAAGATCCCCGACCACTTTGGGGGAAGAAGCCGGGGTATGTGAGATTTCTACTCACTAAAACCCCCTCGGCAGCCTTCCAGCACATGTATGGAGGCTCCGGGATCTCCTACGGAACGCACCGGTGCCTCCCTTGGCTCATCCCAGGGCTAAGCCCTGAACTTAGCCGAGAATGGCAGACTGCGGTTCCTTCTATCCTAGTGTCTAGCTCGCTCGTGGTATCCCACCATGCCAGGAATGAACACGGTGGGGCACAGCAACGGCTAGCCAGGATATATTCCGTACCGTGTACCCGTGTTGACCGGGAAGTCCTTGTCCATCGCAGCCCGTCGCCCGGGTTCGACTCCGGACGGAACAGTGCCACGACCACCGGGTTCCGTCTGCTCCAGCTCAGACAGGGAACGGAAGGCCCGGATTGAGGCCTGCCTCACCTGCCTGGCGCTTGGTGCGCGACCAAGTACCTGTTAATCCTTCCCGTGTCTTTCTCGTCCCTTTTGGCCTGTAGGTGAAGGCTCCATCTTGTTAGAGAAAATCGGTTGCATTTAATAAGGTACATGGAAATGACACCGGCGCCATTGCTTCTTATGAAGATATCACGTAAAATCATCGTCCGTAAACAGACTTTATAGACAACCATTATTTTTGTTTGTTCAAACGGCCTAATCTCACCGCTTACCCTAAATATTGATATTTGTTAAGCAAGTCGGAAGGGCAAACTCTAAATAAAAGTCCGCGATAGCATATACCTAACTCCTATATATAAAACTAGTGGACGCCCGCAACTTCGCTCGCGTAGAATTAGACCTATTAACGTCTGCCCGCGGTCGGTTTATCCCCGTTTTATCCCCTTAGGGGGTGAATTTTCAAAAATCCTTTCCTAGTGCTCCCCTACGTTATAAAAGGAACCCCTGTGCAAAATTTCAAGTTTCTAACCCTTATAGTTTAGGCCCTGTGTTGATGTGTCTGTCAGTCAGTCAGCTTCTCCTTTTATATATGTATAGATACAATAAGTTATTTATTGATGAAAAATAACCAAAATAAAAACAGTGATTGACAAGCGGTTTCATAATGAATGGCATATTAATAATAAATCCTTACGAACCATTAGTTACGTCATCATAAAGAAAATTTCATGAATATTTATAATACGTAGAACGTAAAACGAATAGGTAGCGAAAATTAAAGCATTTCCATCGGACCGATAGTTTACGAGATAATGGAAAGTTAATAAATACATTATGTTGTGTAACGCGCGGAGTTTGAATTTTACTCGCTGCGACCCATAGACGTCCCATTGTTGGGCACGGGTCTCCTCTCAGAATGGGAGGGATTAGGCCTTAGTCCACCACGCTGGCCAAGTGCGGATTGGCAGACTTCACATGCCTTCGAGAACATTATGAAGAACTCTCAGGCATGCAGGTTTCCTCACGATGTGTCCTTCACCGTTATAGCAAGTGACATTTATTTTCTTAAATCGCACATAACTTAGAAAAGTCATTGGTGCGTGCCGCTGGGGTTTGAACCCGGACCGCTCGAGTGAGAAGCGAGTTCGATAGCCACTGTGCTGTCACCGCTACTGTCACCGCTACGTCTGAATTTTACTGTTTGGTACTAAGTAGCTACTCGTAAGTAAATAAAAAGTTTATCTCGTTTTGTGTTCGTTTGTGAATTCTATATATATATATTTACCGCTTGCGAGTTAGCTATTATTGTAGGGGCAGTAGTAATTGATATTCGACGAAGGAGCAGAAAGGAATTCCATTGGCGTTCCCGGTAAGCTAAAGGTGGTGTTGTCCTGAATTTCTATTCTTTTATTTCTACATCAATGTGTGGTCTCCAAAACAAATACATACAGCGTTTTCGTAAATTCAATCCAAAAACATTTGCAACAAACGTTGAAGGAATAAAAAGATAAAATATGTAGGTACTTTATATCCCGGTGATTCCCCGGGAATGTAGTTCGAATGTCAGAATTCGATCGGTGGTATCTACAAAGATACCACCGAAAGTAAAAACGTTACCTACTACTGTCTGTTAATATCATTGCTCCGATCGGTCCATCACGCAGAACTTGAACCCTCCTTTTTGAAGGAACATAAATACAATTATTTTTATTCGAGCATGTCTGTATGAGTACATAAAATCACTTCAAAGGATTACATGTAGGTATTCACTAAGGATTTGCCCTTACCAGATTAATCCCAAATCCTACAGCTCAATTATCCACTAGGGCTGTACGATTTTTAGATACATTTCAATGATTGATTAGATTCCATCATTTTTGTCAAATTAAATTTAGTAAATGTGATACGTAGTTACTATAATTGTCACCATAATAACATTATGGTGACAATTATTTTAAATACTAGTTATTATTTTTATTTATTTTCTTCTAATCATGTTTTTGCCTTCTGTAAGCAATTACACTATATTTACTATTAATTCAGATCGAATTCCCAATGTTACAAACATCCTGTTACGATACTAATTTACTCTATCAATACCTACAGACGGCACGAGAACGTGCATTCCCAATGATTCGCTGAAATCGCTCTGAAAGCATGTTACACTTCTTTAGAGGCGACCATCTTAGTCCTCAAGGGTAGCAACACATCTGTGACTGACTTAGAACGAGACTCCTACTAACAAGTACTAACTGGACTATTACTAACACCAACTAACAGGACTAACTATCACTAACAGTCCCCAGTCCTCATACCTACTAACGAACTGACCAACTAATGTTCTAATTAACTCTCCCAACTAATTGGACTAACCATCCCAGTCCCTAATTGAGTCTTGTTCAAAGTCAGTCACAGTTGTCATGGGCGGCAGCGGATGGGTGGTGCTGCAAGCTCGTTTGCTATCTTTTTTCCATAAAAAAAAAAAAAAATGTGAAACAGTTAATGCTGAATGTTCGTCTATTACGGTAATTTCACCGTACAGCAGCAGCTTGTAAAGGAATTCTCGCAGTTTGCAATCGAATAGTCTGGATCATGAAATCTGATCATGAAAATAACCGTTAGTTGGAGCATTTTCATTTCAAATGACAAATAAAGATTGAATTAAAAATTTAAATTAAATTGAATAAGATATAATGGATAAGATATACGTAACGTGTTACGAACACGTTACTTACGAGTATATCTTATCCATCTAGTTCATTGACTAACTCAATAAGTATCCTTCAGAAAGGCCTTTTCGACTAAGTTTTGTTAAAAACACATAAGAATAAATACTTTTGTAAAAATAGTACATTATGAAGCCGTAAATATTTTGTAATTTCATGAGCGATATTTTATATATTGCTATGAATTAGAAATTTGATGTTTTACCACGTATTTCTCAGAGACAGTGTCACATACAGCGAAGTGATCCTTAGAGAGCATAAGAGTAGATCAAAGCAAACAACACCCATTCAAATTCAAATTTCAATTCAAATAATTTATTTCGCTATGAGGTGATTACACACGCTTAACGAAAGTCTAGGTAACTACAAACTACATAAAGAGAAGAGATTTAATGCTATTCTAAACTGATTAATATAAAGCAAAGGATGAGCTATTGATCCTTGAATGAATAGCTAATCCTACACACGCGCCTAACCTGCATTAAGGCAATACTCCACCGCGCTGGCCAAGTGCGGATTGACAGACATCGAATGCATTCGAGAATATCATAATGTTAATTAATAATCCTATGAAACTCCCAGCAATTTCTGACGAAAATGATGTTTTCCTGTCTTTATTTAAGGTGGGGTAAGTGAGAAACATGGGGCAGTACCGACACTTCTAAATGTCGCTTAAATTACATATTTCTGTTCTAATTTACTGTGTCACTTACCTAAAAACGTTTAGTCGAGTAACCGACAGAGCGACCGAGCAAGATGTATTTAAATCCCCTTAATAAACCTAATTTTCTTCAGGCGCTCATAACAATTAGAGTCGAGTTAGATAGCCACTGGCTGACGCGAGCATTGCGGTTTATAACTTCTGTACAATCAATTAATTAGGTACTACTCCTAAAATGACCATACCACCTGCTGGGTGTAGCCGTCAAGCTCAAGCATGGCCAACTTACAGGTACTCCGTTCGATCCCGGCTCGAGCAAACTATCGGGTAATTGGGCTTCCCAAGCAGGATGTTCCCAGTGATTATTCGGAATTTGGAATTGTTCCCGGTGTATCGCAGTATGGCAGTAGGCGCACCGTCTACCACACGGGACCGGCGAAATGCAAACTACAGGACACACCTACTCTGCCTGCGCAGCCCTTCGAGGAAATACAGGCGCGATGGTATATTACGTTAATCATAAACATAAACAAGACATTTCAAATGCAAATGAAGTGAATGATTTGTCCCTGTTTATATTTTACTGTTATGGGATAGAAACAGAGCCATTAAAGGACGAATATTGGTACGCCTACTTAACTGCAAAATCACTTTCGTGAAAAGCGTTTTTAAATGTAAGCTTTCTTTAGATGTTTGCAACTTCCGCCCGCGACGGCGGCGCGTACTACTTTTGAACCGAAAAGCTTTTCTCAATTTATTATATTCACTTGAGCCAGGGATACATCAAACGACTCACTTAAACTACGATAACACGTATTTGATACTTTAAGTTCTTCGCCACAAGGCTGACATTACAGGAAGCTTCCCACTTTTCCCAGCGCGCCCCGAGCCTCCGGGCGGCTCATTGTTCGCATGCAACAGGTGGCTCTCGCTGCGAGAAAACTCAAAGCAATTTTATATGATTCAGCTTTCACGCCTTTTTGATATTTATGTTTAAAAATAGCGGGTCGACGCGACGGCTGCAGGCAGTTAGCTCGTCCGCATTGAGAAGCATCAAAACGGAAATGATATTTAAAAGATACCAGTACAATTGTTTTATATTACACCTGCATTTCCTCGAAGAGTACCCAGAAGTGTGTAGTACTTACTTCTAACCAAGATGCACAGTTCAGCGAAAGGTGGCCGGCTCTTGCCGAGCATATTGTAGGGATGCGCTAGTGGACGCTCACGGAAAGTGTCTGTCATAGCTGTCTACGAAAGCCTACACCTGAATTGTAATCCCCAGTTTCTTTGTGTCAACTAACTTCAACAATAGGTATACCTAATAGCCAATGTTGGGCGTGCTGATTCAAGATTCAATTGTTTCAATTCAATTAGATCAAGCTAAGGTTACCGATTGGAAAACTTCAGAAGTACAAGTATCTACCGCAAGGCAATATTTTCAAACCTTTATAATTATACGGACCGCGTATTGGAAGGGTAAGGGGTTAGTTAGGTCCACCACTAGCCAATGGCGTATTGGCAAACTCCGATGTTTCTCTTTACAACAGGTGATATTTAATTACTTAAGGGGATATCACAAGCGAACAAGTCGACACTTTTTCCATACAAACGTAGTCCCCTGTTTCCTCCTAGGGTAAAGAAGTTATAGAAGAGAAAAAAATACCATACGATTTATACGTACCTCTGCCATGACTGTACGTTTTTTTTTTTTTCATAATTTTATTAATAGAAGAGAAAAAAAATCATTTAAAATCAAAAAAATCGACTTTTTTTACATACATTTTCAAACATCAAGCAAACTGGTAATTACTAACATATCCCAAAAAAGCAAAACGTACGGGCATAGCTTAGACCCTGTTCTACATTTTAACTGAAAGAAATATTGAAATCGGTCTAGATTTCGAGGAGGAAACAGGGGATTACGAAAGGACGATTTTCTTAATTTTACGTAGGTAAAATCAGTTCGAGACTGCACTTCTCTCTATCGCACGCTAAGGGGCTCAGCGCGACGGCAATATTTTTGGTAAAAACCTATTCTTCAAAAGTGACGGTCGACTGATATCCTCTTAAATCGCATTTGTTAAGTCATTGGTTCGCGCCGCAACCCGAAACCTCGAGCAAAAGTCCGAGGGCCACTCCCCGTCCCAGCTACGTCTGTATCTACATATAGTTTGCGAGCCACGCGATGTCTTCAGCCTCTCTGTAGATGGGAGATCTACAAAGAGGCTGTAAGATCTGTAAATGTACCCGAGTAAGGCGAACCCGTCAAGTTTCAAAGCCATAAAACCCTCGTTCCGCCCATCGTTATAATTGTCGCCACAAAGGTAAATTGGTTTACGGCTTCAATATTTTTCCGCCTTTGAACGAGATTCGCTGGGAGGCCTTATTGGATCTTTGAGAGGGCTTATTGTTTTTCCAGAGTTAGTCTTCGTTACCTTTTAGAATTTCGAGCGAGTTGTGTAAATATGTTTAACTAGATGTTACCGAGCACTTCTTTACGCCTTAACTCTTCGTCGGCGTTTTTTTTTTGGTTATTTAAAGTTATTTCTGTAAATCAAAATCGTATCAGAGAGTTAATTGACACATAAGCAACTAACGTAAAAGCGTCTCTAGTGAACAAAATTCCGGGATGCCCTAGTGGGCATAGGATAGTTCCTATGTCCATTTTCATGTCCCATAAGCATAAGGATCATATTTGCGATATCCGATGGATTTACCGTACGCACTACGTAGCGGGCAGTGGGCAGTGGGCAGTGGGCAGTGGGCGGGGCCAGTGTAGGTGGTACTTACGGATGCGATCGGCGACGCGGGCGCAGAAGGCGCGCACGGGCCGCGCGGAGGGCTCCCCCTCCCCGCGCCGCCCGCCGGAGCCTGCCAACACACAAACAACACTACAGTTACATTACACTCAGTAAGAAATACAATGTTTTTACAGACAGACGTACAAATTGACATTTCCTTCTAACAAACAGTTAAAAGGAAAAGGAAAGGTAGGAGGCTGGGCAAGAGTCTCCTCTCCCTCTCTATGTCCATCGCGCACAGGCAGCGATAGGGACCGACGCACAGAGAGACAGACAGACGAATTTGAATCGCAGCCTTGCCGTACAGCGGTGACGGCCAGTGGCTATCGAACTCGCCTCTCGCTCGACCGACCGACTCGAGGACAGGGTTCAAATAGAAGCGATACACACCGGGACTTACGCTGGATTTCAATAACCTACCTACAAATTTTTTAAAGAACTTATGTCAAATTTCTATCTCCGATAGCCAAATCTATCCTTAGCTAGGTTATTGAAATCCAGCAATAACGAAGTAATGTACGTTTTAAGAAATTAATTTTCACCCGTTGTTACGGTGAAGGGAAAAATCTGAAATACTTATTGGAGGGTCTTGAGTTCACCATAGTGTTCTCGAAGGCTTGAGAAGTCGCCAATGCACACTTGATCACCTTGGTGAGCTATGGCCAGGTCCTAACATCCCACTTTGAGAGAAGACCCGATCCTAACTGTGGGACAAACAGTGTTGTGGTCGTTGTGGTGATATAGATCACTTACCATCCCCATTTTAGATTTAATTTCCAGACTCATCCTTAAGATTTATTATTTACAGATAAGGTGTGTGGGGAGGCAAATAAGGCGTGCTTAGCAGGATGGGTGCTGCAGCAGGATGGGTGCTGCAGCAGGATGGGTGCTGCGGCGGGAGGGAATCATCGACACGTCACCCGAGCTGGGTCAATCCTCGTAAGGAGGATTGACGACGGAAACACTTGTCTACTACACGTGACGAAGATTCGTTACAAACGAACACGAACGATTCGTGCATGTACTTAGGCAGAGGGGAATGCGTGCGCTTGCCATCAAGTGTTAAAATCTAAGGAGTTACCCGACACACAACTGATAATACTGGGAATTTCAAGGTGGTTATTAAAGTTTGTAAAACTCAACTTGATATACTGATGTACTACCGACCATGTTAAGCAAGCAAGCTCAATGGTAGCAAGTTCTCAAAGATATTGTTCTGAGTAGGCGCCTTCCAATGGCGCGTCCCGATATACCGGCAGGGTCACGTGGTCACGTGGTCACGTGGTCACGCAGGACCGTCCCAAGTCACAGGATAGTACCGCAGCGATGCTTGTTTGAAGTCACTCGGCACTTGAAGTCATTCAAAACAAAACTTATCAAATTAAGTTGCTATTATGAAGAAGTAGAAACGATATTTCGTCCCCGGACATTGCAGCATTGGCTCAAAGGCCAGTCCTTGTGTCGGGACACTTTAATAACCAAGCTTTTATTCACGTTGCTTTTATCTTGTTGGATTGAGCAATTTATGTGAAACG
This sequence comes from Carterocephalus palaemon, assembly GCA_944567765.1. Taxonomy (NCBI): domain Eukaryota; kingdom Metazoa; phylum Arthropoda; class Insecta; order Lepidoptera; family Hesperiidae; genus Carterocephalus; species Carterocephalus palaemon. Next base: position 298,655 of record OX155637.1, read on the forward strand.
ATTTTCATACTTCACAAAAAACGTAGCATTTCAATTCTCTGCGTAGCTTTTTATAAACATAATTGTTTTTAAAATTGGATTGGCCTTTAAGCCAAAGAGGAAAACTTTGATTGAATGGTTCGCTACGGTCTCTGCGCCGCCTTAAAAACTCTGCCTTTAGACCCGTCCATGTTGATTGAGACGTTCGTTTATACTGATGTATAATGGAACTCCTTACTGAAGAACTTCTTAATAACCTGGTGATTGCCGACCGCGCTAATTGCTGTCCCAAATAAGTTAAATTCGACAGCATCAGCCCGTATGTAAATTGTGTCGATTTCAGTTCTTTTCTAAATTATTTTCAATCGAAGCGGATCGAGGCTATTGCAGTTGTCAGTAAAGATAGAGCGAGTCCCTTTCTTAATCTTTCTATGTTTATTGCGAGTGTTAGATACAAGCGACCGAGTATTGTACTTATATCAAGCTGGACTTCGTTCCTGATAACACTCGAGCACAAGTGCTAATTCCATTTATTTGTACCTATCACAAATTCCTAAAATATTTAGGTAAGAGAGGAAAAGGCTAGTCTTTTTTTTTTTTATTAAAATTACTAAATCGTCATAACATAATAGTACATAATAGTTTCATTCGAATGAATATGTAAATAAAAGAACGTGCAACGAATCCGTTAAAGTACATACCTACACTTACTATCTGGCACTTAAAAGACAGTTTGAAGAAAAATGGGGTTTTCTCAGGCGAGCGCATAAGTGATTCGCACCTTCTACTTTTTATGGCATTTCAGGCATAGTATAAAGAGTCGCTCCATGTTTCAGGTGGCGTATTATGTTATTTAATGATCGTAAGGAGACGCATCTCTCAGCCCGCGCGCGCCGCCGCCCGCCGCCCGCCGATGTACCAAGCCTGCCATGTAATTTTTAAAGCAATTTTCTTTGGCTCTTATGAGTCTTGTTTCCCCTTACATTCATTATTATTAATACATTTTGTAATATCCGCCACATACACGCGTTTTAAGAGTATCTCTCTCTATCTATTCCCATTCAAGAGATTATAGGTAAAAACTAAAAACTTTAGTAATAAGTACCTTCTAGTCTTTAGTAATAGGCTTTATCCCGAATTTTTTATATTCATATTATAGTTAAGTATATGCCAGGAATAGCATACGAACACCATAGTTCCATTCGCATGTAGCGTCCATAACCCAATAACGTAATGTCTTCATAATATTCTCAATGGCATGTGAAGTCTGCCAATCCGCACTTGGCCACCGTGGTGGACTATGGCCGTATACAAATTCAAATTACATATTAGCTATCACCCAAAACAAACTGAAATCAAACATTAAGGATACAGAATAAAATTTTGTTAAAACTAATTATTTTAGTGCTGGACAAATTATTTGAATATTTATTTTCAAATATGTTCATAAATTATTTTCAAACTTAAAAAACAAAAAAAAAAAAAAAAAAACAAAATCGTGCGTATGCTTACAGATAGCCCTGGCGGGGTTTGAACCCGCAGTCTCCGGCGCGAAGCCGTGCCTTACCACCTTCGGCCACAGGGACGTTAATAAAAAAGTTGAATATCACCCTTATAGTGTTACGATAACAGTGACTATAAGGTACATTATCAGAGAATACTGATGGTAGGTAAAAAGCACTTTCGAAATGTTTTACATACCTATTAACATGTTTTACATAACTAACATCTTTATATCGACACCTGCAAGGAAGAACATCGTAACTCACTTTTTGATGAATTTGAGTTACAATCATATTCTTTATTAAAAAAAAAAGCTCTATTTTTTGCACTCACTCCCATATCTGAATTATTTCTAATTATGTTTTTAGCCAGTATTAAAGCATTGTAAGTCAACGTTTACAGAAAATGATAAAAATGTATATTTAGTTACTTAATGATAATTTGCCAGTAATTGATAATATTACTAAGAAAAAATTGCAATACGAGATACCCTCTTGTCTTTCGCAAAATGTTGTGAACGTGAACGTGAACGTTAAACAATCTTTCATTGCAATCTTAGTTACAATGTTTTCATTCTCAAACGAAAATTAATATTTTCGATTCCAAAATTGTAACATTTTAAAAGATAGCGATAAACACCGAGCCAAGCACTCTGATTCTGTTGTAGCAGCTTGTTTCGACTTACAAAAGATCTTGAATACTCCACAGTCGGAAGTATCTCTGTTTTATTATAAAAGAAAACTTGCTACATATAATTTTACGATCTATGATATGGGCACCATCCATCCATCCATCCATCAGCCTTTCAGAGTCCACTGCTGGACATAAGCCTCCCTTAATAGGTGCCACTCCTCCCGATCCTGTGCCTTCTGAATCCAGCGATTTCCCGCTGACTTTTTCAGGTCATCAGTCCATCTGGTTGGAGGGCGGCCTGTGCTCCGTTTCCCGAGCCGTGGTCTCCACTCGAGGACCTTTCTAACCCATCGGTTGTCCGTCCTACGAGCGACGTGGCCTGCCCATTGTCATTTCAGCGTGCTAAGTCGACGAGCTATGTCGGTAACCCTCGTTCGTCTACGGATTTCATGGTTTCGAATCCGGTCTCGTAGCGAAATACCGAGCATAGCTTGAGCTTGCGAATGAGGCCGACGGTAAAGGACCACGTCTCGGATCCATATGTCATCACTGGCAACACACACTGTTCGAAAACTTTTGTCTTCAGGCACTGAGGTAATCTCGATGAAAATATATGTGGTAGCTTCCCGAACGCTGCCCAGCCGAGTTGGATTCTTCGAGTGACCTCTTTCTCGAAGTTGGACTTACCCATCTGGACCACTTGTCCCAGGTAAATATACTCGTCAACAACTTCGAGTGCAGCGCCATCAACAACAACTGGTATAGGTTTGACATGCACATTGGACATGATCTTAGTCTTGTCCATGTTCATCTTCAAACCCACCCATTGTGAGGCACTGTTGAGGTCCCCTAGCATAGTGTTGAGGTCGTCCAGCGATTCTGCCAGAATAACTATATCATCGGCAAATCGAAGGTGTGTGAGGCGTTAGCTATTGACATTGATGCCTAGTCCTTTCCACTCCATCAGCTTAAACACGCCTTCCAATGCAGCGGTGAAAAGCTTCGGGGAGATAACGTCCCCTTGCCTAACACCTCTCTGCAATTGAATGGGGTTCGTGCTTCTGTCGTGTACTCGGACTGTCATTGTGGCGGCTTCATATATCCACTTCAACACCTCGATGTACCTATAGTCAATCTGGCACCGCTGCAGAGACGCCAACACTGCCCAGGTCTCGATAGAATCGAAGGCTTTCTCATAGTCCACAAACGCGACACACAACGGCTGTTTATACTCCTCGGTCTTTTGTATAACTTGCCGCAGTGTCTGTATGTGGTCCATGGTGCTGTAGCCTTTTCGGAAACCGGCTTGTTCGGGAGGCTGGAAGTCGTCAAGCCTGCGCGCAATGCGATTAGTAAGGACTCTCGAAAACAACTTGTAGACGTGGCTCGGGAGCGCAAGGGGCCTGTAGTTCTTAAGAAGGGTTTTGTCGCCCTTCTTGAAGAACAACACAACCTCGCTCGCGCGCCACACCTCTGGGGTGGTTCCGCTATTGATGACAGTATCGAACAGCTTCTGGAGCGCCACTAGGACAGGTTTCCCACCAGCTCTTAGCAGCTCTGCTGTGATTCCGTCATCACCCGGTGCTTTGTTGTTTTTCAGTTGTTTGAGAGCCTCCCTAATCTCGTACAGGCTGACGTCCGGGATATCTTCGGTATAGTGCCGGGTTAATCTAGCTCGCTTATCGTGAGCGCCAGCTGGAGCTGGGACTTGCGAGGAAGTGTACAGTTGTCCGTAATACTTCTCAATTTCTATCAAAACTTCAGGTTTGGACGAGACTATGGTACCGGAATCTGTCTTCAACCTTGATAACTGGCTTTGCCGTTTGCCCAATGCATTGATCTCGAGCAAACACTTTGGAATTAATAATGAATAATTAAATTATTTCACTTGTTTTACTTATATGGTAACTTCAAATCAAATTAAAATACATGTTGCGCATTGTATGTCAGACTTACAATTTTTTTTTTCTATGAAGCAAACATAGGCGTACAATTTTGAATTGTAAATCTGAGTTACAATGTCATTTTATAAAGTTTATAACGTGCAAACTCATTGTAACTCATAAAAGGTAGTAAAATGAACGTAGTAATAGCATATTAATCATACAGTAATATAAATTATCCCTTTTTGACTACAACTTTCTAGTGTGAATGGCGTTAGGACATAACAGAACTGACTAAGAATTTTTTTAAACTTTAACGCGCTCTCCTGTAAAGTTACTAAAAATGAGTTACGATGTTCTTCCTTGCAGGTGTCGATATATAAAAGGAGAAGGTGACTGACTGACTGACTGACTGACATGTGAAAATGAAAATGAAAATGAAAATGAAATTTATTTCGCTTTGGCTACAACTAAATCATGAATATACATGCACAAGTAAAAAATAAAAATAAAAAAGTAAGTAGTAGTAAAAAAAAAAAAAACTCAATCACAAAAGCAAACAAACAAACAAACAAACAAAAGGCGTTGCAGTCTAAGCGAAAAACGTAACACACTCAGCATGTGCCGTACCGGTTAAGCTGCAGCGCTGATTTTCAGTGTGCTCGTTTTGTCGCATAGTTCGGACTATGATGAAAAGTGTAGGTATGAGGCACAATAACTAACAAATTAACACATTAAATAAGGTAGGCTAAACACCGTAAAAAAAAAAAAACTGCTGAAATAAAATAAGTACAGCAAACCATTAATAATTATGCACTTATACTAAAACAGATAATATAAAAATAATAAGCAATCTAATATCAACTTAATATCTAACAAAGAAATAAATAACAAAGCGGAAATTAAAAACAGCTGGAGCAACAGATATCACAGGAAGCAAAAGAGAACAATCAAATGGTGTGGCGGTAATTTTTCGGTGAGTATTTATTTTACTTTTATTGTATATGTATATACAGGGTGTCCCAGAATGAATGGATAATCCTTGAGCCCCGCACAGAACAGCTCTCCAGCGCTTAGAAAAAAATATCAAAAAAAAAAAATTCCAAGTGATACCCAAAATATGATTTTTTTTAGAAAAACATACGTTATTTTAGCTTCACTTCACATTAATTTACACAACTGCCACAAATTAATGATATTCTTGGCGTTTTTGGTGTCATTTTATTCCTGATAGACTATACTACTAGAAATACATCAAATAATATAAGTATCTGTGATACTTTTTTTATAAAAAAAATAAGAACTTGAATTTTTAACCGCGTTCGGGTTACCCACTTGACTTCAAAAATGGAAAATTTTATTCCATTTTTGAAGTCAAGTGGGTAACCCGAACGCGGGCAGATGTCGTTGATGGGTCTAATTCTACGCGAGCGAAGCTGCGGGCGTCCACTAGTAATTCATAATATATTAAGTACTAGTGGACGCGCGCAGCTTCGCTCGCGTGTAATTAGATATAACAATAGCTTCGTTTACTTTACGCCTAGTAAAATTATATAGCCTATGTCACTCAGAGAAGATGCAGCTTTCTAATGGTGAAATAATTTTAGAAATCGGTCCGGTTCCTACTTACTTGACACTTAACGTCATATTTTGGACAATTCACACAATATCTTTATAAATTGTAGCCTATATGTGTTATTCTGATGTATAAGCTATATTATTGTAAAGTTTCATTAAAATCCATTTAGTACTTTTTACGTGAAAGAGTAACACACATCCATCCATCCATCAATCCATCCATCCATCCAAACTTACAAACTTTCCCCTTTTTAATATTAGTAGGATATTAAAGTAGTTGATAAAACAGAGTGTATGAACCATTCCATGTTTCAATTGATTTAATGGAATGCCCATCACTCTGATTGGAAACGCCGGCCGCTGACACATACATGTTAAGTCATCAACTATGCCCGAGCGAGATATATGCCCGGTTTCTGAAAGGCTGATCAAAATTCAAATCAACTAACAGCTCTGTTAACTTAACAGCGCTGTCAAATCAATTTCGGTTTCTGTAACGTTGATCAGTGAAAAATGTACTATTCAATGATTAATTGAAACATTCGGTTGTCTTTTATCGCGTTCTATTCGCGCGAGTAGTACAAGTTGACTAAACGAATGTTACAGAACGGCATAGGTCGGCATGCGAAGCGCTGAACGTCTAATGAAAGTAGGAGTAAAGTTATTTTGTTTTGTCGACTAATGACGAGCTTGAACCACTTAATAATAATTAAGTTCGCAACACAACCGCGACGTCGGTAAGACACAACCCGACCGGTCCCCGCAACGAGAGGTAGGTGTGCCGTTGGTACCGTTAATTCATTAAAAGTCGGTCTTTATCATCTCAGGGTAATGTATACCGGTTGCTCTGCAAAAGTACTGCGGGCTGAGAGAGGACCTACAAATAGATATTTACTGAAGGTTGCAAGTGTTGCAACGGCGAACTTGTTAAGGGTTTCCACTTCCGAGCGTCCAATTAAATGTATTTCGCATCGATACTTTCGCTTGCACAAACAGCTTAATGATACATTTTCCAGGAGTGGGTGTTAGCAATATTAGAAATATTGAATGTGTACCTAGATGTGCGAAATCAGACATGAGACCCGATACTGAGAGGACGTGGAAACGAATTTAGATCAGTTGTATTCAAATATCTATATATTATATAATAGGATAAGCTGACTGACTGACTGACATATCAACGCAGGGCCTAAACTATAAGAGTTGAAACTTGAAATTTTGCACAGGAGTTCCTTTTATAACGTAGGGGAGCACTAAGAAAGGATTTTTGAAAATTCATCCCATAAGGGGGTAAAACGGGGGTGCAAAGTTAGTACCTATGAACTATAGTACGTTTTTGAAGCCAAGTGGGCAACCCGAACGCGGGCAGACGTCGTTAATGGGTCCAATTCTACGCGAGCGAAGCTGCGGGCGTCCACTAGTTTAAATATATTTTCAGTGACAATGTATCCAAATGTATCCGGCTCAAATACTAGGACCAAACCTACATAATATCACAGAAACAAAACTATCGGGACTATTTGAACATTTCGCACTTGTCACTGGGTTCGAACTTGATCACTGAGTAACGATATTTAGTTAATTTCTCGTGTATAACTCTCAGTAAACGGTGTGTGTTTGGGACAGCTTCATCTATAATGTAGGCGGGTTTATTAAGCTTGTCGTGAACCGTAATAAAATTATACCTACTGTTAAAATTATTATTTTTTAAAAAAGCTTTTTAAATTATTTTTTTTATTTTCATGCATTGTCATCGGAACCAAATATGTTTGCCAAATTTCAGCTCGATGGCTTCAGTGGAAGTGGGTGAAATATTGATTGCAAGATTCCGGGACATACCTACTTACATACTTACATACGAGTGAAGTTAAATAAAAGCTTTTAAATATTTGGTCTATTCAAATTCATTGTTGTTCTGTTAATATTGGTGCGGCCCTATATTGTGTCACGGTGCAGCGGTGGTACTATCCGAAGCCTTTCGGGCCATTTCGACCCTGTAACTTAGTTATTATTAGCTATCTAGTGATGATAATATAAGTACGGATTGAAAGGTCGTGGGTTCGAAATCCACCTGCGGTTAAAACATTTTCAAGGTAACAAACATTATAGATATAATCGCATAGTAAGTTATACAAAGTTTCTTCATTGTTTATGATTCTTTACATAAATTGATTCTACAAATTAATAATCATCATGATCGTCATCATCATCACAACCCTTACTTTGTCCCACTGTTGGGCTCGGGTCTCCTTTCAGAATGCGACGGATTAGGCCTTAGTCCACCACGCTGACCAAGCGCGTTTTGGCAGACTTCACATGCCTTCGAGAACATTATGAAGAACTCTCAGGCATGCAGGTTTCCACACGATGTGTCCTTCACCGTTATAGCAAGTGACATTTAAATTATTAAATCGCACATAATTTATAAAGTTCATTGGTGCGTGCCGCTGGGGTTTGAACCCGGACCGCTCGAGAGCCGCTACAAATGCTCAACACGACCCTCGCCTAGACATTTCCGCGATATAAGCACATTTTCACACTCGCGCGCTCCGTTCAATGCATTTATTTATAGAGAGAATAATTCAGTGTTCGTTGCTAAAGTGCAATGGATTTGAATTCACTTCAATTGATTTATTTCTGACCAATGATGAATGTGTTCTGAGTAAAATATAAATGTTATTATTATTTAATTTTCCATAATTTTCCTCTGTGTCCACACTGCGCCAAGTCATTTTCAGGTTACAATAATAATAAATTGAGCTAGTACTTAGCTATCTGGAGCCAGCACGAAGCTAAGTAGGTACTAGCTCATGTTGTAAAAGCTCTAAATGATTTTTTTATGATTATTGTACTATCGGAAGTACCGGTACTCTGTTGGACACCCCAACATAATATCCTAGCCTGTTCCTGTCGGGCATGTCAGGATATAACACTTTGGAATATCGGCGCAACATATAACTGATAGAATATTTCGATCAACTGATCATATGTAAAAGGAACATAAGTATAGTATAAGGGAACATAAGTAGCCCGTGAGTGCTGGAACCGATATCGTCGAGTGTTCCGGACAACGCCGGAAAAACGCCGGACAACGCCGGACAACGCCGTCCGCAATCGACGTCGTCGTCATAAGTTGTGGCATTGCCGCCGTGCAGGCTCGTCCTTGCAATCGAGTATGGAGTTAGTCACACGGTATGCCGGCACTCACTTTAGAAATATAGAAATAAAAATAGATTTATTTTCACCAGCGAGCGCAGCATTACAAAAAAAAATTAAACTTAATTCTAAAGAAAAAATAAATTAAGTATTTAAGAACTTAAAATATTTTACGGAGATACAGGTTTTATGGGTTTTTTTAAATATCTTCTGCCCCCAGTGAAAAGTTGGAGCGCACTCAGCTTATGCTCTGGCATACTACCTCCGCTGCTGGTGTCATTTTTAGTCACCCATGGCCGCGCAGCTCGGTAGGAGCTTATTTTGAAAAGCTATGACATTAGTTAACATTATTATTATTAATTATTAATTAAGACTCATGTTATTGGACAAATTACATTATTAGGTTTCCATAAAATTATTTATATTTGTTACTAGTGGACGCCCGCAGCTTCGCTCGCGTTACACATTCACTACTTCAAAAACGGCAAAGCTTCATACTAACTTTGCACCCCCGTTTTACGCCTTTAAGGGATGAATTTTCAAATTTTTCTCGCCGTAAAAACCATCCTTGAACTTCAACGAACATTTAAAAAAAGAATTGGCCAAATTGGTCCAGGCGTTGTTGAGTTATGCGCTTACCAACACATTTTGCGATTCATTTTTATAATATAGATTATGGTAGTGGTGTAGATTAGGGAAACCTGTCAAGTTAGTCGTAAGTTTTTATTAGATAAATAAATAAAATGTTCATAGCACTACCTCACTCTGCTCTCGTGGGTGAGCGGCCTTAGCGAACGCGCAATAAGATTTAGCAATTTTATCATCCTCTGTCACAAAAACATTCACTAAAAAGGTTTCTCAGAGTATTTACGTTTGACATAAATAACGACCCGCCCGCGGCCATCTCTACGAGACTAAACAGTTTGAATCTAGAACTAATTAATGAAATGAGAATCGGATATATTTCTTTCATCTAATCTAAACATCGCGCTGCCTTCGTGAGCCTCCATTTAATACTTATCTCAAAAAATCCGTTCAAAAAATATAGCAAATTGACAAATAATTTATTGTAAATGGGAAAAAAGAGTATTATTTTTATACGAGCGAAGCTGCGGGCGTCCATTAGTAGTCGATATTTTTATTAACACTGTTAGACCAGGAGAACAGTTAACTTGATACAGCGATAACTTCGCCGTTTATTAACCGATTTTGATAATTATTTTTGTGTTTGATAGAATATTCATTGAAAAACTCTACCACAAAAAGTAATGTCGCGTCGGCGATTATGACTGTATGAATTTTATGATTCTATTGTTATGATTCTATTTTTCTTTACAAACAGATGATGATTTTTTACGTATGTTCGTATATTTTACATAAATATAATGAGATTATACAGTTAGTTTGCTTGACAATACATGAACGAGGTCCTGATTAAGTTTAGAGTCACTGTGATCCCTAGCAAAACTGCTTGATCTACAAATCGCAATGTTTCATTGTTAAGGTCTAATGATGATGTAAAAATACAAAAAATTTTAAAAGTTTTTTGAGATTGAGTACTTACAAAATTGTTGGCATCAAACCAGTTATTGATCATATTCATTGTTTTGTTAAGATTTTAATTGAATTGCGTTTAACTTGAAACATAAGTGATGTGTTGTCGGCAAACCAAAAAATTTTGTCGAAAAATACGGGGAAAGGTAGATTATTTAAGTAAAGTATAAATTAAAACGGGCCTAGCATAGAACCTCGTAGCCCTACACATTTTTAGAAGACCTCGAGGACCTGAGTGTGTGTAAAGTAAACGAGGATTGAAACTCGTTTACTTTCTCACACACACACACACTCTATTTGGTAAATACGATCTGACCAGAGCTAGAGAATATGTTATTTATTTAGTTCGGACTCTCGTTAGGTCAGGCTTTTTCTAAGACATTTTCCGGAGATATACCTATAACTAGTAAATTGTAAGAAAATTGAAAATAATATTTTTTGCTTCCATATCTCCATCCAATTTTCTCCACGCTAGGTTTCGCAAGCCGCGGCCAGTCGCAGACGACATAGCTTATCGACTGTTGTCGTTCGTTAACGACCACCACAACTTAGCGTTCCCTCCGAGGCACAACACCACAACCAATTTTTTGTCCCACGGTTGGGGACGGGTCTCCTTTCGGAATGGGGTTATACCATACTCCACCGCACTGGCCAAGTGCAGAATGGCAGACTCCACATACCTTCGAGAACAATAAGAAATACTTTCAGGCATGCTGGTTTCCTCGCAACGTTTTCATGGGTGGTTGGCGGGTTGAACGTTACGGCAAGTGATACCTATTGAACTTCTTAAATAGCATATAACTTAATAAAGTGTTCGGTGCGGGCCGAGAGGCGAGTTCGATAGTGCCACCGCAGGTGAACGTCGTAGACAAATACCGTTCATCCGCGATTGATTGAAGTGTATCAAATGTCGAGCTCGGAACTGTAATCTATCTCCGCAAGTTACTATTACGTAGATGCCTTTACTTGGGGATAAGCGTGACAACATAAAGTAGGGTTACAACGAGCGACGCCCTGTTCCCGATACTCTGGGGACACAGATACACTCGTCGTTACGTTAGTACTCGTTAGCTCCGATTGGCCCTGGGAGAAGGTACGTAGATTGATATGTCCCATGCTCCAGTTTACATGTTGCCAAATGGCAGCGCGATATAAAACAAGCGCTGCGCAGCTGACGAGCGGCTGGTACACGGAACACAAGCGACGCGACTAGTAAAAATAATACCACGGCAAATAAACGTCGACCCCAACCGGGATTCGAACCCGGGACCCACACGTAGGTAACGATCTCTATAACTAACGCGCGACAAGTATTTATCTACCGTAAAATCGGGCCGGCTGTGGGACAATAAGACGTACCCAATAACTTGGCAAGGCGGTCGAACCGCCGAGCGGGCGCTTTCAAGGACATCTAATATCCCGGATCATCCCGACATTCATCAATAAAACGTAGGCGCAATTTTTTTTTAATTCATTAACTTATAGTTAAATAAATATTTGAAACCCGTCGGTCGGGCAAAAATGGTCGAGAATTTATTTTAGACATCATTCATGCCTTATTTACTTATTACAACATTTAAACTACTTCATGCCGAAGAAATTAATAGTAACAATGAATGAGAGAGAGAGAAGAGAAAAGCCACCTTAAAATCCACAATCATACTAACACAAATGCGCTCGAGACACGTCAAAGGTAACAGTAAAAAAAATACACAGAAATTTTTGAAAATACTTTTAATAAAAAAAATACAAAAGAAAAAAACGTCAACAAATAAACAGCGAAAGAACAGCCATGCAAGTCACTCGAAGAACGCAACGGTGGCGAGGTGCCGTCCGGAGGGCAGGCCTGGACCGGACCGGGCGCTCGATACCGCCCCACCTGTTGCGGGTCGCGCTTACGGGAAACTTTAGGGCGAGCGAGCGCGGACACTCACCGGAGCCGGACGGGTCGCCGCCGCCCCCATACCTCCTCACCGCCCTGGCGACGCTCGAGAACAGCTTGAGGCCGGTGCTGGACTCCGTGGACGCGAGCGGTACTCCCGGCAGCGAGCTGCCCGGCCCGCGCTCGTCGAGCGAATGCCGCCGCTCGCCGCCGCGACGCCGACGTCGCCGACGTCGCCCTCCACTCCCCCTCCACTCCCCGCAGCCGCCGCCCCGCGCCGAATTACTTCAACTTCGATACGTGCATACTTTTAGAGGCCGCATCACCTCAGGCGAGATGGGGCGCGAAGTCGCGTAGTCGACGCAATCGATCACATTAGCATTAGCAGGCCCGAGGTGAGGCACACCTCTTGGTTTTCGTGAAAATCGTAACAGGTGCGGTGTTATATCGCAAACGAGAACCCTTTAAACGGATTCAAAATTCCATATTTGACCGGGATCGCTGGCTGGACTTTGATCCATCGCTTGCCACCTGCAGCCTCCTTTCAGTCACTTCTGATGCAGGCAGCGGTTATCTCAGCCAGTCCGCTTCCGAGTTACAGGGACAACCGTTAGGTTAATCCACATTTAAATTCAAATTCAATTCATTTCGCTATGAGGTGATTGGGCACGCTTAATTGCTCAAACGCTCTCAAACGCCCGAATTGTGGGTAAAGCTAAATATTAAAGCTGCAACCCATCGACGTCCCACTGCTGGGCACGGGTCTCCCACAGACAAATCTACGGGAGGTCTTATGCATACTCCATCACGCTGCTCCAATGCGGTTAGTGGCCAACCCAGTGTCGAATGTTCTCAAGTCTTTAATTTATATGTTTAGCTTAATTTTATTTTTATTGTACCTAAATTTGAGACAAATTGAAGATTTTGCTTATTTTTCCTTCTTTCAAGCCACCCGGAGGTTCTCGACAAGGCATACCTGCCTGTTTTCACCATTGAATACAACCGGACCGACGACTGAATCGTCCAAGGCACGTTGGCGCCCATGAAATTGTTTTTTTATTTGTATCAAAAATGACATCGGCGGGAATAATAATGTACAAAGTATAAGCAAATTAGGTACTATTAACAATATATGATGGACCGAAATGAATTGATGAACGTACGGCCTGATCAGCAGTCACGGGTCATCGTGACTACACATAAGACGAGATACGTGAACGCCAAATGAATATCCGTTCCGCACGGGGCCTACCCTAAGCCAGCCTGCAGCAGGTTTTTGTTATTGATATAAGAAAGCAAACCACCTTCCAGCGCAACCCATCCGCTGCCGCCCATGACAACTGTGAATGACTCTAAACAAGACTCGAATAAGGACTGGGATGGTTAGTCCAGTTAGTGTAATAAGGGAGGAACCGGGTGTCAAACTAGTGCTTAATCATTTGGCCCGGCCGGATTGGAACCCAGCCCCGCGGTCACCGGTCGGTCACTCTGTTTACGAGTGAGTACTTTGAAAGCAGAGAGATCCTCGTGGAAACGGAAACTTCGGTGAAACTTAAAACTTCAGCTATCTCAGCGTTCCCATTAGGGTCTCGCGGGCCGTCGGGACGTCGGCCTACTTCCAGGTGATACGATATTACGCTGACCTACATTTTACAATATACGAGTATATCCTCGGTGCTTCGCAAAAAGGAAGCGAAGTGGTTCCCTGGAATCTTGCCCTGTGAAGTTAGTGTCCGCGGCATAAAGCTGAGCGCAGAGTGAAGCTCCGTCTTCACGCCAGACCCTGCGTGTAGGTACAGCTTACCGTTCCTTACCGTTGAGGAAACGAACATATTCTCTTGTTCCAGCGGTGGGTCGTTTCTGGAGCAGACCATAACGTACTCTGAGGAGACCATCGCGCGGGCATCGAGAGTGATGACGAGTCTGCGACTTGATTAGTCCCTTTCAGTCCTGTTCAAGGTTTGTTACAGTGAGTGCAGCGCACAAGGGGTGCAAGTACATTGAAATAATTTCGACTCGAACTCGACTCGACTCGGGCGGGCTCATCAAAAACAGCAAAAATTTTAATTTCTTTGACAAAAAAAGCAGTGTACATAACTTTGGTACAAGAAATAAGGATAAATTGATTACTACCTAGCTCTAGACTAAGTAAAGTATCAAAATCTTTTATGGGGAACTGTGTTCGCTTCTACAATAAAATACCCGGAAATATTACTTGTCTCTCAGAGAATAAATTTAAATGTTTCATTAAACAGAACCTCCTTAATAAAGCTTTCTATAAAATTAATGACTACCTACTTGAACGATAGAAATGCTTGGTGCGATGTATCTCCAGCTCCACTTGTTCAATAATAACGTAATGTGATCAAATTATAAAAAATGTAAATTTTGAAAAGAGTAACTACTAAGTTTCTTGCCGTGTTCTTCTCGGTAGCATCAACTTTGTGAACCGGCGGTAGATAAAAAATGTTAGGATGTTCATTAAGCGTATACAAAATACCATATAATGAAAAATAAATAAATCTGAAAAACATTATGTGTCATAGACGGCTACTCGTCTACCTGCAATATTGCTGATCATGTAGACCGTCTTCCTCGCCAAGTGAGGCAACTCGCTATATTCGACCGCCATGGATATCCCGTAAGTAATTAACAGAAGACAAGTAAAGTAGACGACACCCAACCTGGCCTGCAACATGGCCAGTATTGCGCACACGATTCTCGTAAGAGACTAGGTAGGCACTTTGCCCTTTTGCTGTCGCCGTGTAACAAGTTTATGTCAAAATTAAACATGTTACACGGCGACCTCTCGCTATAATTAACTTTATCATGAGAAGACGCTTTGGTAAATACATCAGGGCCACAATTACAAGCGCGCACCTGCCTCGCACGCGTAAGTTTGGTACGAGATTCCTCTTTAATTATATTAATTACTAGTGGACGCCCGCAGCTTCGCTCGCGTTACACATTCACTAACTTCAAAAACGGCAAAGCTTCATACTAACTTTGCACCCCCGTTTTACCCCCTTAGGGGATGAATTTTCAAATAACGCCGTAAAAACCATCCTTGAACTTCAACGAACATTTTAAAAAAAGAATTGGCCAAATTGGTCCAGGCGTTGTTGAGTTATGCGCTTACCAACACATTTTGCGATTCATTTTTATAATATAGAAAAACCATCCTTGAACTTCAACGAACATTTTAAAAAAAGAATTGGCCAAATTGGTCCAGGCGTTGTTGAGTTATGCGCTTACCAACACATTTTGCGATTCATTTTTATAATATAGAAGATAAGTAGCCGCAAATAGAATTTTCCAAAGTGGTAACGGCGAATTCGCAATTTTCTTATTTAGCTAACAAAACGTACAGGTCAGGTTTTAATCCGGGGACCTGACCATCCATCCATCGGCCTTTCGTTGTCCATCCTGCGCATGGACCGCCCGGAAACAGTGATTCCGGTATATCATTATATTAGGCCAGAATCAATTCAACGACCGAAGACTTAGGCGGGATTCGATAGAATATAATCAAATCACAGTGCATGAAATGTGTTTAATTATAATTAACGTTCATATAAAACAACGAGTGTAAACTCTAAGTTAATTTCCAGGATTCTCTTGTAAGAGATGGCCTATCGCAGAGTGGGCGCAGTATCGTGCCTCTGAGGCACCAGATGCCCCGAGAGTAGTCGATACTCCTGCCGGGACGTCTTCGTACCGACACGCTTCAAAACCTCTGCCCGTCGACACTGGAGTAACTTGGAGTTAGTTCCGAGTGCTCGTCAAATTTTGTCAATGACATTGAAGATGTGAACTGTCATAAAGAATTCGCTGACAATAATTTGCTGATAATAATAAATAACAACGATAAGCTCAAATAGGCAACGCGCAATGGAGGCCCCTGGTGTCGCCCGCCTCCGTGAAAGTCGGTGACCTCACCGTCAGGTGGCCGCATCGATGGTAGTCCGTCGATGTTATAAGACAAGGTTAAGCAGCTCTGATTAAAAACAACGGTAATTTTTAAGATAGTGCTCGGTCGCAAAATCAAATAGTTGGTGTTGGACGGCGACGGGGCGACGGGGCGTGTCACATGTGGTGCCAGTGCGGGCACCAGGTGGCCAGGAAGGCGTGCACGGCGGGCCGCTCCGGCAGGCAGTAGCCCAGGCTCTCCAGCAGCGACGGCGTCCTCGTCACCGACTCGTGGAAGTCCTTGAAGTTGATCACGCCGTCCAGGTCGGCGTCCATTCGCTTCAGCATTATGTCCACCAGCTCCTGCAAAAATAACGCATTTCCATACCTCCTTTATCTGTTCTGTGGTTGATCGCATGTAGCAAAGTGCAGATAACAGAAAATCTCGCGATGAAGCATCGGGCGCTGGCATCCTTGCGAAGGGTGTGGGTTATTTCCTGCAGTGAATACGATTTCCAATACCGTTCGCTTAGAGCGGCATTCACTGTTCATGTTTCAGAGTCTGAAACATGAACAGTGAACATGTCTGAAATTCAGACTATCGAACTCGCGCGATATACATTTTGTAGAATCCCATTTCAACTTGGCTCGTACGCCTATCACTCAATTGTCTAGCATCACGCTTGTATTTCCGAAAGGTGTAGGCAGAGGTGTAGCAGTCACCCATTTCGCACCAGTTTATTAGCTTGTGAGGAGCTAAATTGTATTGAGTAACATGTCTGAACCCGTAATGGTATTATTTTTGTATTTCGTTAAGGGGATTTTAATGCATTGACCAGTGTGATCAGATTTAGTATAGTGCACAAATGATTTGTCCAAGTACGTGGAATTACAAAAGATATTATCAATGCATGTGGCAGACGAGGTTGTCACTCTAGTTGGTTCACAGAAATGTTATTTAAATTAAATGAATTAAATAAGGCTAGTAATATTAACAGTTACATTTTTTTAGTTTTAAAAATTAAGTTAAGGACTTATGCCCGGTTTCTGAAGTCCATTTGACGGCAGTTTATCTATTCATTAGCGCTATCGGTTCGATAACTTTTCAAATTGTGTTTCTGAACAACCCAATGTAAGATAAACTCCGTTTATACTTAGATTAACTTAACTGACGAAATATGGCCGTTTATCGGTTCGTTAACCTTATTTGACGTTTCTATGACATATTACAAAAACTTTTAGGGTATTATTGCCTAAGTATGTGTTAAATAGTATTGAATTTTAGTCTAGAAATCCCGGTGAAACATTTTACAGTTATTCGTAGGACATAACAATAGATTATAGCTTAATGAATACGAGTTCTATTATGGACATGAATTCTTTGGCTACTTTCGCTGCGACCCATAGACGTCCCACTGCTTTGCACGGGTCTCCCCCACAGACACTGCTGCGGGAGGTCTAGCGAATACTCCACCACGCTGCTCCATTGGTCATTGGTGGAGGGGTTAGTGGCCAACCCAGTGTCGAATGTTCTCAAGCCACCCGAAGGCTTCGACAAGGTTAACGACTGTTTTCAGCATTGAAAACAACGGACCGACGGCTTTACGTGCCCTCCGAAGCACGGTAGCGTTCATGAAATTTTGCCACTAGCGGCCATCCACAAACCAAACGAAATACCTACTACATCCAAAACTATGAAATACCAACCAAATATCGAAATAAATTATTTTACTTTGACTTTTGACTTTGTCAAAAGTGACTGACAATTTCGGTTTTATACATTAGAATTGTAGATATTGTTCACATTTGACTATGATGCACAGATGCTAATAAATACCAAATTACGATATTTGGTAAATAAAACAAGGTGTTACTACTTATTGACTATGGAAAAAATATTTCTTACAAATAAGAGGGTACAAACTACAATGAATATCTATTTTAAACTTGATCTTTTGAAGAGACCCATCTAGTGGCAGTTTGAGGTACTCGTTATCGGATTCATAGTTATTGGAAGGCTCTTCGCGTGTTCAGAAACCCAGTGACAGTTATCCGACATATAACTTACGTTTAACTTTATTGATTCAATAGCTGTTGATAATATAACTGAAGACTTCAGAAACCGGCCATTAATCTTTCCTTTCCTCAAAACAAGAAAAATGTTCACTTTAGGCCTGCATACGAATAGTACAATGTATGCTTCTTCAGCTAGTCCTACTAATATTATAAAGGGGAAAGTTTGTAAGTTTGGATGGATGGATGGATAGATGGATGGATGTGTGTTACTCTTTCACGTAAAAAGTACTAAATGGATTATAATGAAACTTTACAATAATATAGCTTATACATCAGAATAACACATAGGCTACAATTTATAAAGATATTGTGTGAATTGTCCAAAATATGACGATAAGTGTAAAGTTAGTAGGAAAAAATCTACCACCTGCGAGCTATTCTGGCGTGCGTATTGGTGCGTATTACTGGACCGATTTCAAAAATTATTTCACCATTAGAAAGCTGCATCTTCTCTGAGTGACATAGGCTATATAATTTTACTAGGCGTAAAGTAAACGAAACTATTGTTATATCTAATTACACGCGAGCGAAGCTGCGCGCGTCCACTAGTACTTAATATATTATGAATTAAGTCAGTTATGTAAAACATGTTAGGTAATGTAAAACATTTCGAAAGTGCTTTTTACCTACCTCAGTATTCTCACCATCGCCCAGGGTAAACTGGTAGTAAATGCCGTATGGCATTATGTAAGCTCTTAGTCTAGAGCCTGAGAATGGACATAGGCTATTTTTTAATGGGTCAAAAGTGTTGTAAAAGGTTGAAAAGGAGATGATACTCGTATGTTGTATGAAAGTATTGTCATTTTTAGAACTACAAGTACAATTTTTTTATTTTAGGCTGCTGATTAGATGTAAATAAATATGGCATTCAAAGTTGACGTGGAATACAGGCATGATTCTATGCAATATGATCCACACAAAGCTTGTTGCGAGACGGAAGAGTAAGAGTTTTCAAAACATCGAGTAAGGACCGTGTAGCCTAACGGATAAGGCGACGGACTTGATCCGGAAATGCAGGTTCGAGTCCTGCCGCGGTCATGGTCCCTCTACTTTTAATTTTACTTTTTGTTTCAATTTTTTATTTTTTAGTTTTATAGGTATATTCTTACTTCATTTGGGAGATGAAGTATAGAATGTCTTCCCGCGCAAACATTTACATTTTACATTACATATTTGTTTTAGTTTTAATTTAAGTAACTTGTTAAGTATAATTTTAGTTTTAGATATTTTATTTGTAGTAATAAGATAAAAATTGTAAAATAGTAACTAAGTAAGTCTAACTAAATAAGATAAAAATTGTAAAATAGATAACTATTTTACAATTTTTATCTTAATAAGTACTTAATACATTTCATTAAAGTTAAAGTTTTTTTTAATAATTCGACGAATTCGTGGCGCGGTAGTGATACTGCCGATCCGCGGGTCCCCAGTTCGAAACCCGGCCGGGCAAGATATTTATGTATCGCAGATAAATATCCATACTCGGGTGTGAATGTTATATAGTGTGTTTGGTGCGCCAGTCGAACCCCGGACCGCCGCCGGCACTGCCTTTTCGTTTTGCGGGCATTAAAGTAGCCTCTAATATGTTAACCAGAACTATAAGTACCTACTTAATAACTTTATCAAGTCACATCCAAATCCATGCACGGGTTTTTACTTAATGGCCGGACACACAGTCAGACAGACAGACAGACAGACAGACAATATTCCAAAAAACACAGTTTTATTTCTAACTCGTTAAACTCACAAATGCCCCTGAATCGAAATTTTGAAAATTCAATGTACAGAAACGTTGCTAGTTACTTTTATTATAGTATGTATAAACACTAGTACACACGTAATAGTAGATAAGTAATATTTCCGGGTATTTTATTGTAGAAGCGAACACAGTTCCCCATATAAGATTTTGATACTTTACTTAGTCTAGAGCTAGGTACAATCAATTTATCCTAATTTCTTGTACTAAAGTTATGTACACTGCTTTTTTTGTCAAAGAAATTAACATTTTTTCGTACATCCTACTAATATTTAAAGGGGAAAGTTTGTAAGTATGGATGGATGAATGGATGGATGGATGGATAGATGGATGGATGGGTGTTACTCTTTCACGTAAAAGGTACTAAATGGATATTAATGAAACTTTACAATAATATAGAACATAGGCTATTGTGTGAATTGTCCAAAATATGACGATAAGTGTAAAGTAAGTATGAAAAAATATACCATCTGCGATCTATTCTGGCGTGCGTTGCCAAAACTACTGGACCGATTTCAAAAATTATTTCACCATTAGAAAGCTGCATCTTCTCTGAGTGACATAGGCTATATAATATTACTAGGCGTAAACGATACTATTATTATATCTAATTACACGCGAGCGAAGCTGCGCGCGTCCACTAGTACTTAATATATTTTGAATTATGTTAGTTATGTAAAACCTGTTAGGTATGTAAAACATTTCGAAAGTGCTTTTTACCTACCATTTGTATTCTCACCATCGCCACAGCCATCGCCCAGGGTGAACTGGTAGAAAATGCCGTATGGCATTATGTAAGCTCATTGTATACTAAAGTAATACATAAACTTAAATAAGTAAATAAAAAAAAATCAGAGCTGATAATGTACTTTATAGTCACTGTTATCGTTACACTATATGGGTGATATTCAACCAAAGTATAAACAGCTCTGTGGCCGAAGGTGGTAAGGCCCGGCGCGCCGGAGACTGCGGGTTCAAACCCCGCCAGGGCTAATCGTAAGCATACGCTTTTTGTTTCTTTTTTGTTTTAGTTTGAAAATAATTTATAAACTTAATTGAAAATAAATATTCTAATAATTTGTCCAGAACTAAAATAATTTGTTTTAACAAAATTTGTATCCTTAATCTTTGATTTCAGTTTGTTTTGGGTGATAGCTAATATTATGTAATTTGAATTTGTATACGGCCATAGTCCACCGCGCTGGCCAAGTGCGGATTGGCAGACTTCACATGCCATTGAGAATATTATGAAGACATCACGTTATTGGGTTATGGACGCTACATGCGAATGGAACTATGGTGTTCGTATGCTTTTCCTGGCATATACTTAACTATAGGTATCCATCCATCCATCCCATCAGCCTTTTTGGGTCCACTGCTGGACGTAGGCCTCCCTCAATCGACGCCACTCCTCTCGATCCTGCGCCCTCTGAATCCAACGGCTTCCCGCTGACTTCTTCAGGTCACTCTTTCTGTCGGTCTGTCTGTCTGTCTCGCTTTCACGCCAAAACTACTGAACAAATTACATGAAATATGGTACACAGATAGTCTAGAGCAGTGATTCCCAAAGTGGTCTATATCGACCCCTAGGGGTCTATGACAACCTGCAAGGGGTCTACGTCAGCGAAAAAAAATTTGGGGGTCCATGAAATGAAAATGGGGGTCCACGATAGTGGATCTCAACACATACACTGATAGTACCTATCATAGATTTAGTACTCTATACTAGAGAAAGATCGGCAATGCGAAAGAGAAAGAACATAGATACTCATATGTTAGAGCGAGATAGATAGGCGAGACCATTTGCGAATACTCTATAGGCCTGGATTGACCTAACGACAGTTGTGAACGAAACAAATTTGGCTTATTTTTCTAAATCCCACGTTTAAAAGCGTAGGTTTGGTGTGATTTAGACGTAAATAATTATGGTTACGTGTGCAGTACCAGGATGTAACTCATCTAAGCAAGAAAATCCACAGAATTATACATTTCATATGTAAGTACGATTGAAAGATTTTATTCTCCTATTGCAATGTTTGAGAACTTTGTAAAAGAAATTAATAACAAATGGATGGCCAATAATGTGACATTTTAATATATAAATGCTCTGAATGCATAGGAATTGAATATAAAATATTATCAAATACGTGAATTTCTAGTATTTCTCACCTCAATCCTATAGAGATTGACATATCGACAACCGCTTATCGATATGTAAAGTGACAAGTATATCGTACATAGAGCATTTTATTTAATTATACTTTTTAAAATTTCACAAATTTATATTTTATAAATAGCATTGTTATATTTATTTATTTATTCAACTTTATTGACACCTCTAAAGAGATATATAATGGGCGGACTTAATTATGTTATATTATTCTCACAGTGCTTTTATTTCATTAATTCTAGGATATAATAAGTAATTTAAAATATTTCAGATTCCCTCAAAACAATGATGTTCGCCAAAAATGGTTAAAAATGACAAACAGAGAAAATTGGACCCCTAGAAAATATTCATCTATATGCAGCAGACATTTTGAACCAAAATGTTTTTCTAATAGGAGCTCTCAAAGAGTGAAGTTGCGTTCTGGTTCAATACCCACATTATTCATGCCCGTATGTTATTTGCTAATTATAAAATGTTAATATTTGCAATACGAATAATAATATTATTGCTACTGCAACGCATACGTTTATATCCAACCGTGTGTATTTGCTACCTTTGCGTCCTTATTATATTTGTTAAAATTAATAATTCTTACATATTATCACTAAAGTCATATTATCACATTTACGACCAAATAAAAATATTTAAAATAAGTAGGCTAAACTAATTCTTGTTCTGTATCCGATTTTATTTTTCTATTTCAATTAACATTTTAAAAAAAAAATTATTGAAGTATGTAGTTTTTTTACTACAGCAGCAGTTACAAAAATGTTATGGCAACATTAGATAAAATAAATGCTGACAATCAAATAAAGACTGTTGCTTTTGGATTGCTGAGTTCTTGTGTGTTGCTTTTGTGCTGTGCTTGTTATCTATCGTTTACCTATATTTTTACCAACCGGACAGCTTATGAACTTCGATATTTCCTTCCCGTTACGATACATACTGCTATTCTCTTTCTGGACACCGAACTTGCTTTGGCAGGCAAAATAAAATCACAGCAGAAGCAGTATTATGTTTATATTTTAATAGAAAATAAAATTCCTGGCTGGACCGGAATTACTGAGTATTGCTTTATTTGCTTAGTTGGTCGGCGCACGGTAGGCTGCTGCGCACATGTAATGACATTGGTTTGGTATCTAGGATGGGCCAGATATGAACAAAATATACCAGCACCTGCAGAAATTTTAGATAATATCATGCTAAGAGAAGATTATGAAGATTAAATTAATTAATGACGACTCATTAAAATGAATCGAAGCATATTATTATGCTGAGTGGTGGCCTTTTCACACAACTGCGGCACAGAACATTATTATGTATTAAGTACTATGTTAGTTATAAGAAACTTTCCAACTGTTTATTTTGTTTTATTTACCTTGTTTATTGTTAATTTGTTTTTGTTTCTTTTTTTTCACTTTTAATATGCTTATTTTGCTTTTATTTTGTGTTTGTGTTTATTTATTATTAATTCTGTATATCTGTGTCCATGTGTGTGTGAATAAAGATTTCTTTCTTCTTTCTAATGTAAAGAACCTTGTTTTATTTGTGATTACTTTCATGAGATTTCCTAACAGTATTAAAATGTCTGAGTTATATATAAACAACAAAGTACTCTGTGAAATAAGCTGATAGGTGCCTACTTATTTTATTTCTCAAAATGTCAAAAACTAACACTTCAACATATCAACAAAATCTGAAAATGTTTAAACTTTATTATCTCAAATTCTCCATTAAGAAAATCAAAAATTCTTATTGAATTGAACTCAGAAATGAATACATAATTTTTTGAAATATTTTTCATTCATATACGTCGAAATTACATCTCAACTAAAATCTTGTATGGGAGTTCGCCATTGTTCTTTTAACTGTAGTTTTATTATTAATTTATCTTAGTTATTGACATTATTACTGTGCAAATACAATAAATCAGCAACCGAAAAACCACTTCAATTTTTATCGATAATCATAGTGTAGGCGCATGGCGCAACACTATTTTCCTTGCATGTGTGCACATTACACGCACACTAGTGTATTTAAGTTTTGGTCTCGCTTTGATGTTCCTATTGCCAATCTTTCTAGTATTATATCTATTGTACCTATTTACTTACATCATACTATCATATAATATCAAAACATATACATTATTTATAAAAGTACCTATGAAGTAAAAAAAATTCCTTCCTTTCCTTTTATAATGTAGGGGAGCACTAAGAAAGGATTTCTGAAAATTCACCCCCTAAGGGGGTAAAACGGGGGTGCAAAGTTAGTATGAAACTTTGCCGTTTTTGAAGTCTTTATACGGGTAGACGTCGTTAATGGGTCTAATTCTACGCGAGCGAAGCTGCGGGCGTCCACTAGTATGTTTATAAAATTGTGTAAGTTGTAGGATGTTGGTATTCGCTTTGTGGTCGCAATACATTTTGAACTTGTAAAAACCTGAGAGTCGCAGTCTCAGAGCTTTATTTTGAGTAGTTTTAATTTAAATTCAATTAATCTATATATATAAAAGGAGAAGGTGACTGACTGACTGACTGACTGACTGACTGACTGACATATCAACGCAGGGCCTAAACTATAAGGGCTAGAAACTTGAAATTTTGCACAGGGGTTCCTTTTATAATGTAGGGGAGCACTAAGAAAGGATTTCTGAAAATTCACCCCCTAAGGGGGTAAAACGGGGGTGCAAAGTTAGTATGAAAATTTGCCATTTTTGAAGTCTTTAGACGGGTAGACGTCGTTAATGGGTCTAATTCTACGCGAGCGAAGCTGCGGGCGTCCACTAGTAAATTTATAAATTAACATGTGTTTTTACTTTAAGTTTTTAACACTAAACTTCACTACAGTTAGAAATTTACAGGAAATCAATATCAGGTAAGTAGGGGGTCTACCCAACACCGAAAAACATGGCAAGGGGTCTACGACACAAAAAAGTTTGGGGAACTTTGGTCTAGAGCCTGAGAAAGGACATATGCTATTTTTAATGGGTAATAAGTGTTGTAAAGTATCTCTAATATCTTCTAACCATACTATTATTGCTATTATATAAAACCTAAAGCCACTATTTACTCCTAATTTGAATACTCGTATATTTTCGAAATTTCAATCACAACTAATCTAGCTCGTCAGAGCTAAAGCCCAATTGTTTTTTTTTTGGGATTATTGTCGGTTTGCCTGTCGGTGAAAAGTGTTCACAAATATTTGTAGCAGAAAGGAAGCGCCACCATTCCACAAAGACAACAACTAGGGGATTAAACTAATTAGTCCGTCGTTCCGTGTTCCTCCCCTTTAGCCTCTACGCTGTCCTTGAATGACTCAGAGATATTCATAAGCAAGCGCCATCTACCGCAAGGACTACAACTAGTGGACTCTAGGAGCTGTCAGCGACGCCGCCACCGAGTGTCGGCGCGCGCTGTGGGAGGACTCTGCGCTGACCTTCAAAAGGACTGAGAGATATTCGTAAGCAAGCGCCATCTACCGCAAGGACTACAACTAGTGGACTCTAGGAGCTGTCAGCGACGCCGCCAGCGAGTGTCGGCGCGCGCTGTGGGAGGACTCTGCGCTGACCTTCAAAAGGACTGAGAGATATTCGTAAGCAAGCGCCATCTACCGCAAGGACTACAACTAGTGGATTCAACTACTCAACATTATCGTACGACATTTTTAAAGAAAGTAGTCATAAGTAGTGTGATTAAAAACGATATTAATTACAGTACTATTAAAAATAAGGTAGGTAAGTGTTTTAAAAATAGGACATAGTATCATGATAGGCTAAGATAACCTTAATAAGCTATGATAAGCTAGATAAGGATGAGATAAGCTTAACTTCTGTTTAGGATTTTAGGGCATTAAAGATTTCGGTCGAAGGATTGGCCTCACCTTGACGGCCTCCTCGACGTCGTCGTCCCGCGAAGCCTTCGCGAGGCTCTTCTTCATCAGCTGGTACATGGTCTCCCGCCGCAGGTACCCCTCGCCGAGGAGATCGTAGCACTGTTACGAGAACCAACACTGCCATCTCATCATAACGTAGCATCACGCTCATATCAAAATGTCGGAGTTTCTTAGATAAGATTAAGATGGTGAACCTTACCGGGTGCGAATCCGGTCTCAGTGCTATTATTGGGAATTTCTATATAAACTAATAAGTACTTAACAGTTTACCCGAGCCGGGGCTCGAACCGGTCCTCTCCAACGGTCGCACTTGCGGTGACTGCGGCAACAAAGCCGACTGATAATAACTCTTTCGTGATAAAAGTAGGTACTCATGTCCTTGACGAACAGAGCTTTCATTCACAGCTCACGAACGAATGCTTTCATTTACTTCTGACTGGCTCTGGTCTAGTGGTCGTAGGCGTAGCTGCTTAATTAGAGGCAATTCTGCATTGGTGCCCGGTGTGTCTTAACGTGTCTGCGCCCACCAGTGGGACGATGCTTCCCTTTACGATGACGGCGATGCGGTGACCGAGCGAAGGCCCTCCTTCGAGGGGGCAGCGCGGCCCTCACCGTGAAGGCGTACTGGATCCGCTCCTCGAGGTCCCCGCGCAGGTACAGCGAAATGGCCTTCGCGAAGGTGGCCATGGTGACGTAGGGCGAGGTCCCGCGGTCCAGCGCCACCATGACCCGCTCCATCATGTACGCGTCCGTCATGCCCAGCCCGGTGTGTAGCACGTCCCTGAAATGGGCCCTGGCCGCGCAGGGAGCAGTCCTAGTGAGACGTTTAATTTGATAATCAACTACGGGGGCGGTCGGATTGTGGACGGGTGACCGCTTGTGGCAAAATTTCACGGGCGCTACCGTGCTTCGGAGGGCACGTTAAGCCGTCGGTCCCCGTTTTCTTAAGCCTCATCGAAGACTATAGAACATTCGACACTGGGTTGGCCACTAAACTCTCCACCAATCCGTATTGGAGCAGCGTGGCGGAGGACGCTGTAGGACGTCTATGGGTTGTAGCTGTTATAATAATAATAAATTTTATTTCAGACCGTGGTCCATATTGGTTTCCAGTTTGCCTCCCTATAAGTTTGCGGCGATTCGCTTGCCGACTTATTCAGTGAGCGGCTGATTCACAGGGAACGAGGCGCGCGGTGAGCGGCGGGCCAGTCAGTTGCCGATAGTCCGCCGCCAGCTGTGCGCCAGCGCCTCGCGAGGACGCGCACTGAGGCTAAGGTTGTAGTGAGGCTTTAGCCTAAGAGCATGCGCGCACCGGCCGCTTTCATCCGCGCTACAAAAATTGTTGATTAGTGTCCCGTGACGTATCGAGCGAGGTACACACCTCCACCTAGACCTACCTCAATGTCGTCTACCGCCGCTGGTCCAGTCTGGTCAAGTACAGATCGCCAGCACTCTCAGGAGCAGCATGGTGTTCTTCATGAATCATTCCTCAACATGATTCGCTTCACCGTTGCAGCAGGCGCATTTAATTTTTTAACACGCGGCCGTATACGTGCTTAGAAAACTGGCGCGTGACGCTTGGACCCAGACGTGAAGTGAGATAGTCCTAACTGTGCCGAGACCTTTGTTGTCTCTACTGTCTGTCTCAGTCTTCCAATCCACGCCGCCGATTATAGCACTTGTGCTACAACAATGCACATTTAGCCTTTAAGTGCTCTCGTCTCTATGTCTCTCGATACCTCAAGCGCAGCTATCCCCTCAGGATTTCGTTCAGAGCTAAACTTTCGTGCCGCGAGCTGTACCTTACCTTACTACTCTTCTGTCCAAGACCCTAGGTGAGCAATCTGTTGTTTTACACTGTCAGTGGTCTGGTACGTAATATCAAACGGCAGACCTGGATATCAGATCGGAGGCCGCCGGCTTCTCATCGCGCTTCTGAATTTTGAAAAATATGACCATGATCTCTGGAACGAAACAAGCTATTCACTACAAGCACACAGGAATAACGCAGGAAACGATGACATCCTGTATCATTGCTTAAAGTTTTAAACATTTTATACTTTATATATATATTTTATACGACATGGAGCGCTTCAAAAAGAGTGTGAAACGTTTCCTTCAAGGCAGGCAACGCACCTGTGATACCCCTGGTGTTGCACGTGTCCATAGACGACGGTGACCACTTACCATCAGGTGGCCCGTATGTCTGTTTGTCCGTCTATACTATAAAAAAAAAAAAAATACTTTTACTTTTTTGATTATATCATCATCATCGCATTCGCCTCCGCCTCCCCGCCTACCTGTGACTACCTGTGACTACCTGTGACTACCTGTGACTACCTGTGACTACCTGTGACTACCTGGTCGCCGACGACGTTACCTACGTTCGAGTTCGTCGAATGTGAAGTGCGTGTCCTTCTGTATCTCTATCCACATGGCGCTGTGCTTCTTGCGGAAGCGGATCTCCTCCATGGGGTCCAGCGCAGAGTCCAAGGACGCCGACATGGTGACTCAGCGGTGGACAGGCGCGGGATATTTATTTTCTGGCAATTATATGAATCGGATGATCGATTGCTGTAATGGCGTGCAATGACAGCGGGTGACAACGTCTGCGCGACCTCGTTGATTTGGCGAACACAGATTAACAATGGATTTTGACGTAATACCTAGTTTAATATAAAAGAAATATGATGAAGCTCAGTCTTCACTACTCCAATTTCTTTGAGCTCAATATTTGGCAATGTGACAAGATCGATTATTTAATGT
Organism: Carterocephalus palaemon; assembly: GCA_944567765.1. NCBI lineage: Eukaryota > Metazoa > Arthropoda > Insecta > Lepidoptera > Hesperiidae > Carterocephalus > Carterocephalus palaemon. The sequence goes on from OX155637.1 coordinate 327,391, forward strand.
AGTACTCCTCGCCAGTGAGTCGACAAATATGGGGCACTAAAACTTCGAATTGACAGAGGAGGGAAACAGGAAAGCAATCGAGCTTAGCTCTGTCTTTGACAGTTGGGTTCTGGTTGCATATCACCCTTTGTCCTTCCTCTGTGGCATAAGTATGGCCTAACCCTATTCCTATCCTATCTGAGGGAAGACTCCTAAGCCCTAAAAGTTTGTGACGGTGGCATGCTCGTGGTTTGCTATGTTATATCCATAAAGGGAATACTTGTATAAAGTCACATCTCTTCAGTAGTGACTCTTAAATACCAATAGGCATTATAACAGTACTTATTAGATAATTATATAAAAAATAAATGGTTTTAGCGGAACAAGTATGTTGAATAATTCCTAAAAAATGTTCAAATTTTAATAAAAATATTGAGATCAATAAGATTTTCATTAAAATAAAAGTATGAAATACAGCAATCGTCCATGTTGACTGAAACGCCAATCAGAGCGGATGACGTCACGGTTAAGTAAAAATTCACGTGTCTTGGGCTTCTCTTGAATACAGCGTTTTCGCGCTATATTCAAAGTAGATAGGAAAAACTGCAATAACTTGCGTTAAAATTCAATTTATTGCTGAAATAATGTTTTTGTTTTTTCGAAATATAGGATGTGTAAAGTAACTAACTAGTTTTTTGGGCACAAACGATCAGTCATAGTCGAAGTGCCCGGAGCTGAAGAAGCTCGAGCCAACAACTCAAATAATAATAATAACTACATTATTTATTGATGATAGTGTTGAATGTAGTGATTTAGTGAAAACATAGTCAACAACAACTTGTCGTGCCAAGGCATATGTTTAAGCGAGACACACGAAGCTAAAGTAAGTCACATTCGGCCCGTTTTAAATAATAACTGATTAGGATTCATATCATACTAGAGTTCATTCTTGATTTGATGCGTGTCGCTATATTTACTTATTTCACACTTGTGAGCGAAGCCCATTGATGCCTCTATTGGGCTCTACCACTACACAAGTTGACAGTGTGCACGCCGCCAATAATGCTGTTTGTCCACCGCCAGCGTTGAAGGGACGTCAACGATAACTAAATGACGGCGTGAAGTAGCGGTATACCCAAAGAAATTGGAGCTGCCAACAAATAGAAGCCCGATAACACACTGTCAGAGTTCACAAGATTGAAAATGTCATTTGAGAATGGCTCTGTTGACTTCTGACACAACACAGTAATAATACAGTACAGTAATAACGAAACGTAATTATCTCTCTTTCTATCTTCACTAACTTGAAAATATATTATTATTATTAATGGAAAATAACAATGGCAGACCATTAGCACGCGTTTTAACATTGTGGCAGACAATTTTGAAAATGTCAAAAAAAAAATGTTTTTGAAATTAATTAACCAGATCTGCCATCAATATATTTTATTTATTATAGTCTTAAAAACTTATATTGATAACGGCAGACGTATTCATTGCGTATAAACATCAGTAATATATATAATAAACGCACGGACGTTTCTCGAGGTCCCGTCGCAGGCGGCGATGGACAAACGCGAGACGTGAGATTTATGCGCGGAAGGTTGCTTCAGGCGCGAGTGTCAAACTTTCTTTGGTACCACTTGAGGGGCACGCGTCCCGTATCCGTGCCGTGCCCGCCTCTCCACTGCTCCAGGCCGCCAGTCCCGACTCCCGGCCGGCCGGCGGCGGTTCCCTGTCGAGCCGCGCGCCTCCCGACGATCGTCTCGCTGTGACGGAACCGACACGGTTCAAACTCACCGAAAACAAACTTTCAAATCTATAAATCAACTTAAGCTAAGAGCAACTTAGCTAAGAGCGAATCTTATCGCGCTATCGTTAATACCTTCTGATTACCGTTTGGATTGTGTATGTCCTGTGATTGTGTAAGTATTAAAATACTTTTTTCATCAGACATAAATTAATGTAAGTACATATTATTTACCTACATATATATTATGTTTAGGTTAAGTGTTATTATTTTTACCATACCTGATTGTTACATACCTAAACCAATTTAGCATATTTTTTGAAAGAAAGTGTCATAACCACGCTATATTTCTATAAGAAAACACCGACAGAATTCTGATTACAAAAAATTAGCAGATATGTAATTTTTAAATATAAGCCGCCTTCTGGTGCAGTCCGGTAAATATCAAAACTGAATAGCATACGGTCATGCAACACGTTGGTGCTTTTTAAAAGTGTGCTACAAGTATCGTGGGCGGCAGCGGAGTGGTGACATCCACTGCCATGTGTTGCACACTTTATACAAGACTCATAATATAGAGTCCAATCAATGGTATGATCCTCATCGCTGCGACCCATAGATCCCACTGCTGCGCACGAATCTCCCCCACAGATATAGCTGCGGGAGGTCTAGAGCATACTCCACCACGCTGCTCCAGTGCGAATCGGTGGAGGGGTTAATGGCCAACCCAGTGTCGAATGTTCTCAAGCCACCCGAACGTCTTCTACAAGACTTAACGACTGTTTCCACCATTGAAAACAACCGGGACCGACGGCTTTACGTGCCCTCCGAAGCACGGTAGCGTCCATGAAATTTTGCCACAAGCGGTCCCCATCCACAAATCAACCGCGCCCGTCGTTGCTTAACTATTTCGATCACATTGAATCGACGCGAGCCATGGGCTATGGACGCTACATATTCCTCATAGCCCCAAGCAATAAGTAAAAGCCGAATGTAGTATTCGCTGCGAATGTAGGCTTCCCCAATTGTTGGAATTATATCTATTGGTTTCACATCCGAACCTCGCGAATGGGTATTTTATTTTTATCTGTGAGACTGAGACTTGATCCCGCCCCTAGGCACCACAGACTAATGACCGCTGTTTGTTTATGACCAGTAGAACAAAATTAAATTTCACGGACGCTACCGTGCTTCGGAGGGCATGTAAAGCCGTCGGTCCCGGTTGTTTTCAATGTTGGAATTCGTGTGGCTTGAGAACATTCGCCACTGGGTTGACCACTAACCCCTCCGCCAATCCGCATTGGAGCAGCGTGGTGGAGTATGCTCTAGACCTCCCGCAGCTATGTCTATGGGGGAGACCCGTGCCCAGCAGTGGGACGTCTATGGGTCGCAGCGAGAACAAATTCGCCATCTAGTCCTAGGGCTTACAAGGAACGTTATGGCTTTTTGCAACACAACATTTCAACATTCCGTTTGCGTACCAGCACAGCAGCTGCAGTTGAGGAGGCAGAGGCAGGTGTGCAGCAGGTCATGCGAGGCCGCGGGGGCCCGGGAGGTCAGGTCAGGCCTGCTGACCTTAACTACCTCTTCAGATCGCTTCCCTTCTTTTCCCTCGATGCTTCAATGCTTTAGAGTGACGTAGGCGGGCAAGGTGGCCCCGGTCCCTAGCGCCTCCTTCATTGGCCCTGGAGCAGCAGCTGGGGCAGCACCTGGAGCAACACCTGGACTGCTCCAGCTGGAGCAGCAGAGAGGGCCCGGCTAGGCGCTAAGCTGTCTCCTTGCGATGGGACTACGCGAAAGGGTAGATTTGTAATAATCTTAAAATGTTATTCGTGTTCCCGGAGCGAGCCAGTTGAATTGATAGCACTCACAGATACATTTATTTTATTACTTACACTCAGGTGGTACTTCTTTTCTAATAAGATTAGAAAAGGCTTTCGACTTATATAACTAACATTGATAAGCTATAACCCTATTGAGGGGAACAAACACTACTTAAGATGTGAGTGACGGGAAGGTTTCGAGAGCCTCCGTCCTCTGAGCGTTGCGTTGTCCAGTAAATACATAGGATACTAGCTGACCCCGCAAACGTGTTCTGCAATATGAAATGTCAAAGGGACGCGACACATTATACAAAATATTGTTCATACAAAAATACTAAAATCGTGTTTAAAAACATTTTCCAGTGGACCAAATTGTGAATCTAAACCATTCTCGAATCCCCCGTCGAACACACAAAAAATTTCATCAACATCTATCCAGCCGCTTATAGGAGTTCACTGTCATACACACGCACACAAGAAATATATGTATACATATTAAGATTAGTAGTATACAAGTGTGCATTTCGTTGATAGTAGAACATGTCCAGTTGTAACGTTTATTCGCATTCATCTGATCCCCTAGGTAAATGTAGGTACTATCCAAACCAAAATTAATTTTTCAATTCGAATTTAGTAGTTCCTGGTTATAGGTACCCAATATCTCGAAATTTGCCGAAGTATAAAATCTCAGAACACATAATAAAATGAATCTTCCCATTCGACTAATACTTTTTTATGAAAACTATTTTTTAGACTAAAATTAACCGTAAACTGAATCGATAAGTACAAGCAATAAGAACCCAACATGCTTTTCGACCCAGTTTAAACAGGCAGACAGACCTTTCCTCCTCTCGCGCGGCGCCGTCGGCGCTCCTGCGCTGAGGGAATTCGGAGTTAGGGGAGATCCCCTCTATCCGGGCAATTGCTCCAGGGGTAAACCCCGTCGGTGAACTGTTGAGCGTGGGAGCCAGTCGATCGTCGTGCACGAGGTACGCGTGCGCTGTTCCAGTTCCACTAGCCGTTAGTCGCTAATTCCCCCTAGATCTAGACCCTAGACTACTATCTAGACCCCCTTCGGGGGGAAGAAGGTCCAACAGCTCTCTAGGGAGCGGCGCTATCTCCCTTAGATGAGGATGTGGTCCTTTGTCGGCGCGGTTATACGTAACACGCGCCAATCGGATCCAACTCATCCGGCGACTCCAGCCTGCAGTCGCGCGCAATCACCGCGTTCCGGACGTAGCGCCCCGCTCCTGTGATTGCTCGCAGGGCGAGGTTTTGCTGGGCCTGAAGAAGCTTGCGCTGCGTGGCCGCCAATTTAAAGTGTGATATTAAATCACACTTTTAATTGTGACGGAATAATGTATAAGTACGGTACGTAGACGCAGCGCGTGAGGCGCGGGCGGCGCGCGAAGATAAAAAATTAGGACAGCAAAAGTTGGTCAAATTAAATAGTGTAGATAAGTAAGGTAAATAGATCTAACTATTAGTTTTAATAAGTAATGGTTTATAGCGTACCTAGTGCGGTAGAAATTAAGATTTTATATAATTATAGCTACATCAAGGCGACGACACACAAGTACGGAAGTTGAACGCGAGATGAGCCGCTGAGCCGCGCAACCTCGTTGGAAATGATAAACTTTAAGCGAGTCCTCGCATCGCAGTAACATTATACTAAATAAATAAATAAATATAATGACTGACGACACATGAAAATAAATAATTGCGAGGTGCCCCCAGTGCACCTAAACTGACCAAAGAGGATTAGTATACTTGTTTGTCGAGTAATTCAATAGCTTCAAATTTTATTTATAATGTAGGTGAATTGTATGCCAAGAAAGCCATCTATTAAAAGTACTACCATAAAGTAGTGGTACTAAGTGGTTACGAAGTGGCGTTAGCTAGAACAGAGCTAGAACATGTTACCAGGACCTCCCGTACCGCCAGGCCCTCCCGTACCGCCAGGCCTACCCGTACCGCCAGGCACGCCTTTGCACGGCCTGGCGGTAAGGGATTACCGCCAGGCCGTGCAAACTCTCCAATCTATCTTTTTGCATAAACAAAACCCACGCGCATATGTTTATGGGCGATCGGGAATATCTCGAGACCTTATTCCGGGAGCGAGCTGTGTACATAATAACGACCGCAGCTCCGACAGGTGTTTAGCTAATAATTCCTTAAATGCGAATGTATTATGTATGTTTATTATCGTAACACTTATCTCGGGTCCCGCTTGCTTCCGTATAGCTAAAGAGAATCTCACACCGGAGACGGCCGAGTTAATAGAACCATCTTAACACAGCAGCTCTCTCTCGCTCCTGGGGCTGCGGGTTAAAACCCAAGCGGCACGCACCAATAACTTTTCAAAGTTATATGCGATAAGATATACATATATCAGAGTTATAAGTGAGGATTGGTAAGCCACGTCGTTTAGCTGACTGATAACCGATGGGTGAGGAGAGGGCTCGAGTGGAGACTTGAATTTGAGCGCTTCCGTGCTTCGCAGGGCACGTGAATTCTGCCGGTCCCGGACGTCATGACGAGACTGGGCTGGGCCCCGTGGCCATCCCTCTATCTATCACCAGACAGTCGCTCCGCTGTCGCTGACCTAGTCAACGCTTCGACATTTAGCGTTCCACTGTAGAGTTCGGTCTGGCCGCAGCCGAGAAGGCCTAGGGCATACTCCACCACGCTGCTCCAGTGCGGATTGACGAGGGGGTTGCTCTTCTGGTCGATTGTGGCGGTGATTTGAAAACAATTATTACACGGCAGAAATGGTACTAGGTACAGTGGGGCGGTGGTACTGCCCCGGGCGAGCTCTATATGGAACCAATTAGGTTTCATATAATACATATTTGGTTCCCTATAGGCTCTACCACCTACTCCTGCTCCGGAACTTATAAATGTTTGAATAGGTTTAACGTACACGCAAAGACCTTCTTCATGGTACGGATGACCAACGCCTTCGAATGAGGGGACCTTTCTTGAACCCCCATCGGTTGTCGCGGCCCCAACATTCATGCGATACACGAAATCCTCCTTCAATTCTATTTCCGTTAAATGTTTGTGTACAAAATCTAAATGCGCTATAAAAATATTGGGCGCTCAGCGCTTCACCGCAACGTATTAATAGTGCGCGGCGCCGGCGGCGGAGCGAACACTCCATACATCGAACCATGACGAACACACGTGCAGTCGAGCCGTCGTTCGCTGGCTACTTTATTTATCACTAGTGGACGCCCGCAGCTTCGCTCGCGTCGATTTAGTTTCGCTTACACCTAGTAATATGTCATTCGGTAAAGATGCAGCTTTCTAATGGTGAAAGAATATTTGAAATCGGTCCAGTAGTTTTTGTGTGAAAACATTACAAACAAATGTTTCCTCTTTTTAATATGTTGTTTTGCCGCCGGGATGAGTCACCTACACCAGGGTAATAGTATCACTATTACCGTGCCTATACTATGGGTGTCAGAGACTGATAGACTATTAACATCCAGACACAGAACAAACACGAGAGTTCGGCACACGAACGTTTGTTCCGAGAGGGATTCGAACCCACGACCCCGGCGTATCAGGCGGGGTCGTCATCGATTGCGCCAACGGGCCCGTCAAATAATAATAGAATATAAAATAAGAGGGAGTAGCCTACCTAATTAATTATTTGTTTCGTTCGCAGGATACAGTACCCGTGAGAATAGAATCGAAAATGTTCTTTCAAGATACTCGAGTGAAATCATCAAACTTTTCATAAGAAACATTCTTAGTGAAAGAGGAGTCGGTTTAGATCGAATCGATACAACTCGTGTACCTACTGCTCGCCTGCCAGCGCCGGCTCCGCATGGCCCTCAACATGTCGAACGACAGCGACTACGCCTACCAGCTGGAGATGTTGAAGCTGCGAATCCAGCGCTGCCACTCGGAGAACGTGACGCACAGCGCCGCGCTCCCGCAGCCCCAGCTCGCCGGCCACGCTGCCATTGTCGGTGAGTGAAACCGGTGGAACACCAGTCCACTGGATGGTCCTCTTTGTCTTGACGGTAGCGATAGCCGCGTTCACGTCCTTCGGCCATGTATTTTCCGTGGCGCGGGTCGCACTTAACCATCTGGTTGGCGGGCTCGAAGCACGCGTTGGTGATCTCGGCGACCGAGAGTTCGTGGTAAGCCTTCTCGGCGGAGATGACAGGCGCGTAGGTCACCAGCGGGAAGTGGATACGTGGGTAGGGCACCAATTTGGTCTGGAACTCCTGTGTTCCTTACCAGTGATAAGTTGTTCTGGAAGAAATAACTGCCTGTATGTGCCTGTACGAACCTCATCAACTACAGTAGGCTCCAACTCCACGAACTGCCCTGGCACGTGCTTGCCAGCACCGGTCTCGCTGAAGGTGTTGAAGGAGTCATTGCCGGCTCCGATGGTCTTGTCTGTTGTCTGCCAGATGCCCGGCCACCGGGCTGGATGCCGTGCTCCATGCAGTACAGCTCCATGCAGGCATTACCAATCTGGACTCCAGCCTGGCCGACGTGTACGGAGATGCACTCACGCATATTAATTGAGTATTGTTGAACTTAGCGGTACAAATAAATTAATTAAATAATCACTCGACGTTCAGCGCGACCGGCTTAAGAGGCTTGCCGAACGGGTAATTATTTCGGTAATTTATTCGAGAACACTATGGATAACTCTCACACACGACACGCCGTTGTGGCAGGTGACATTTAATTATTTTTTAAGCACATAGCACTTAGTCAATAATATATTGGTGGTCGTATTTGAAGCCACCGAGCAATTACCGCTGTTGTGTAATCAATACTTATATTTATTTTTATGGATATAAGATAGAACAGCGTGCAGCATCACTCATCCGCTGCCCCATGACAACTGTGACATAACGTTCAAGGTGCGTCACAGGTGCGTCGCAAACTTATCTATAGCCTGGAGGACCTTAGCCTCGACCTGTACATTTGGGTATCTATAATAAGTACCTCAAACAGTAATGGTAGCAAGGATGACTGCAGTGAGTGGCTCCACGCTCCGTGGTAACTTGAACTTGAAACATCCGCAGGATTATTTTGCTCCAAAATCTTCGACGGGCTGCTGTGCTGGGACGCTACGCCCGCGGGGGCCTACGCCGTGCAGAAGTGTCCCGGCAGTGTGTACGGCTGGTCACCCGAGAGGGAGGCCTACAAAAAGTAAGCCAATATGTTTTCTCGTTTCTCTCATGAGCGTTTGCCGTAAGCGACATAATCAATAGGAATATTTTTTCCTGTTTGCAAAACCTTTCATTGATAAATATTTAAGTATAAAATGGCGTCACTCCCGCGGCTGTTCACCGTAATTAGTTCCACTATGCTTGTACAGTCTCCATAAGCTGCAGCATCGTTGCAGATGCAGCGAAGACGGGCACTGGGAGGTGCACCCTGAGACCAGGAAACATTGGACTAACTACACCACCTGCGTGGACACCGACGACATGAGCGTGAGTGGGCCACTGGCCACTGGACACTGGACACTGAACACTGGACACTGGACACTGGGCACTGGACACTGACACTGGCCACTGCTTAGCATTACACTAAACCGTTTGACGGCCATTTAGCTTTCTCCACATTAACCATGAACAGCTACAATAGATCTAATGTGCTTAGCCCCCACGGGTTACCCCCTCCCGTCAAATATTAATTATCCATGAATATAGGTTTCTAATCTAGAGCCCATATGCCACTGCTCCAGTGCGGATTGCTCGAGAGGTTAGTGGTCGACCAGATGTCGAGATGCAGTGACTGTTACTACTGGTATGTTAATAAGTTGTTTGCCTGTCTTGGCAAATGTTCGACAGTAGCGCCCTCGAAGCAGGATCCTCCGTCACCACGAAACTGCTTCAGCGCTCTACGCAAAACAAACTTGAATATTTAACTACGGCAGGTGCCGAGATAACGAGTCTTCCGCCATATAGTGCCGACCTGACGCCCTTAATTTATCCCCAAGAACCAAAGATAAACTTTGAGCTATTCGCTTTACGAGCTCTAAAGATGCGCTGAGTGCGTTCGAAAATGCCATCCATATAAGAGACCGCTAAGAAGAATGTGGCCACAACATCTCTCAGTTGTTCCATCGAATGCGAATATGTATAGAGAGACACGGAGACTACTCCGAAAAACAATAGAAGTGTTGGAAACTTTCTACATTGACCCGTTTTTATATTCTAAGCACTTTCAAGTGAATGAATACATTATAACACATTTTTTTTAAATTTCAGTTCCGCGAAGTAGTGATACTGATCAGCACTATTGGCTACAGCATATCGTTGACACTGTTATGTATTTCCATGGCAATTTTCATTTACTTCAAGTAAGTATGTGTAAACAATAACAATGTTCAGCTCGGCACATTAGACAAATTATACAGAAGGATCTTGACAGACGGCCATAACAGTACTATAATTGGCTTCACAAGGGTATAATAGGGACTGGGATAGTTAGTCCGGTTAGCAGGGAGTGTTGTGATCATCAGTTGTTGAGTTCGTTAGTAGAATTGTGGGCTGGTGTAGAAACATTTAGTGACAGCTATAGTCCAGTTAGTTATTTCGCTTCAAGTTGGTAATAGATTATTAAATACGTGTAACCACATATGTGACAAAATGGCGGATGAACTCTAAAATAACCTTTATAGATTAATTATAGGCTCCACCGCCTACCAGTAGATTGTATTCATATTACAGAATAGACACAATACTGGAATTTAAAGTAACATATGAATGTTAACTCTGTGGGGAGGTGAATGACCCTGCCGAACTGCGGGTGCCGGGTTCGAATCCAGGCTGAAAAAAATAATTTATCGCTGATAAATATTAGTCGGGTCCGTGTGTGCCATGCAAGGCGGGCCAGCCCGAACGGTCCCTATAGTCCCCGCTGCCGGCAGCCTGCTGCAGAGCACGCGCACCAAGCTGCACGCGCACATGTTCGCGGCGCTCGCCTGCAACTGCGTCTCCTGGCTCCTGTGGTACACGCTCATAGTGAAGGACGCCTCCTTGCTCGTGGACAACCCCGTAAGTTGCTCCGATCGCACGTACTTCGCTTCACTCAAGGTGCCGGGTTCGATCCCCGCATCGGGAACCCCATTACTACCACTCATTTAACTTCATCTCATTTCTTTGCCTGCTGGACAGGGCACCGACCCCGGCACCAACGCCCGCTTAAAGTATGATTAACAGCACTTGACTCTTCTCACTGCACTAATCACCACCATTTCGCACTTTACTTTCCTCCTTGGAATCGCTTCAGCTCTTCACTTATCGATCTTGATCTCTGCGCCGCAGGGGAGCCACGTCTGCCGCTACACCACCACCAGCAACCCACTAATTACATTCTCAAAAATAATTGAACCGAGCTTTTGCTTTATTTGTAAAGGTCTCATTGCTCACTAGAGTACTTTATCCACAGTGGTATTTCCACAGAGTAATGACCGCATGCAGCTTTAACATTATTGATCTGGTCGCATCGGCTTCAAGAAGATTAATTTACAATATTCATATCTTATGCCCTGGTGAGGGCCGAAAGTGCCAAAAGAGAGCTGGAGGAGCAGAACTGTCGGTACTCTTATAAAATTAAAACTGCTTTGAGGGGCTTTCTTCTATTTGAATGAGCGTGCCACTGCATGCACGGGCAGAGCGGGTCTCTTCTCACAACTGAGAAGAGACCCGCTCTGCCTTGTCGGAAGGGTAAGCGGCCAACACGAGTGTCGGAAGTTTTAAAGGGGACGAAGATATTCACTATCACAAAGATATAGCTCCGGCCTAGATTTGGCCCCAGGGGGAGAGGGAGGGGCGGAGCCACTCCGCATTTGACGAGGTCGCTTGCAGGTGTGGTGCCGGCTGCTGACGCTGGCCAACACGTACTTCATGAGCGCGTCCTACATGTGGATGTTCTGCGAGGGGCTGCACCTGCACGTCTGCCTGGTCCTGGTACGTCCCCGACCGTCCCCGACCGTCCCCGACCGTTAGCTACCATCGTCTACCATCGGCGGCCACAGAGGAACTGGTATGATGGTATTTATACTGTGACATTACATAGTTATAATATCATGGTATTATACGTTATCCCGAGGGCTTAACCTGTTGCTTTTAATAAGGTTCAGCCTTGTACGTTGTTTATTATTTTTTCTGCGGTTCAGTCTCGAGGGGCGTGCGGGAGTTATTTACTATTTTATGATTAATTGCTTGGAGAACGAAAGCAAAAATTAAATTCTACTTCACTTCTCCAATATTTGGTTCAATAATTATATAGTTTATTCCCAGGCGAGGGGACGTTTGTCCACCGACGCGAAAAACGTCGGTTTTAATTCGTAAACGATAATTCTAACCGAACATGACGTTCCAGTGACGTATAATATCACAGGATCATTTTATATTATTAACGACGAGATGATGACGAAAGATGTTGTAATTACAAAATAAAGTGTAATATAGACTAAAAAAATTTAACGACTACGTTAGAATTATATCCACCACCCTTTCTTTGTCCCAATGTTTGGCACAGGTCTCCTCTCAGAATTAGTCCACCACGCTGGCCAAGTGCACATTGGCAGACTTTCACATGCCTTCGAGAACATTATGAAGCACTCTCAGGCATGCAGGTTTCATCGCGATATATCCTTCATCGTTACAGCAAGTGACATTTTATTTCTTAAATCGCACATAATTTAGAAAGGTCAATGGTGCGTACTTGAACCCGGATTCAGCATAGTCATTTTTCTTTCTATGACGTCGGTGCCGGCAGCGGTGGACAAACGCGGTAGTTTATAATCAAGGTTTTGCTAGAGTTTTATTCTAATGTACTCACTAGTGGACGCCCGCAGCTTGGCTCGCGTAGTATTAGACCCATTAACGACGTCTGCCCGCGTTCGGGTTGCCCACTTGGCTTCAAAAACGGCAAAGTTTCATAATAACTTTGCACCCCCGTTTTACCCCCCTAGGGGGTGAATTTTCAAAAATCCTTTATTAGTGCTCCCCTACGTTATAAAAGGAACCCCTGTGCAAAATTTGAAGTTTCTAACCCTTATAGCTTAGGCCCTGCGTTGATATGTCAGTCAGTCAGTCAGTCACCTTCTCCTTTTATATATATAGATTGATAGCGGCGTCCTTCCAGGTGTTCGTGAACAAGCTGTACGCGATGAGAACGTTCCTCTTCATCGGCTGGATCGTTCCCTTATTGATGGTTATCGTTTACGGTCTCACTCGGATGTTTCTGGGCGACGTCGAAAGGTACGCCTCCTTGTTACATTGGAACTTGTAATAACTGTCTCGTTGTCTACCGGTCGCAACCTCGCAACCGTTACTGATAATGGGTTCGATCCCCAGGTTGGGCAAAGACAAGTAGACTATATTATATTACTAGCTCCGCCCGCGTGGTCAAAGGGAATTAACAATGAGTTGTTTAACATACATGACACATTTATTGGTGGATGAATAGTGACAGTTCCACGATTAAAAGATACTAACTACTTAACTGCTATACTAACTACTTAACTAAATTTTCGCTAAATAAACGCCATCTATTAAACAACATCCGGAAATAAATATCTAGCAAATAACAAAACATCGATATCTTCCCATGGGGATGTTTTACCGCGGTAAAAAGTACCCTACGTCACTCTCCACCCTCCTCACTATCTCCACACACAAAAACCATACCATATAATAGCTTCGTTGCGACGTGAAAGCCGGACAAACAAACAAAATAATAAACAAACAAATAAATAAACAAACACACTTTCACATTTATAATATTAGTATGGATAGTATGGATTGCCAGTAGTAGCGAGGAGTCTTAATTTGTGGTGAATGGCAATTAGGCTGGGCCGGATTTAGAGGTGTGGAGGCCCCCTGGGCACAAATTATTTACCAAATGAGATGAACAATTTTTTTCTGTCGAGTTTTTCAATCAAAAATTTATTGTGAAGCCGAGTAGATAAATTCTTTTTGTATTTAACAAACATATGGATAAATGGTTTCTGATAGTAATATTTAAGAACAATTTTAATCATGTTTGTACAATGGTAAAGGTGAAGGTAAAACAGCGAAAAAAAAAAACAAAAGAAAAGTTGTTTACTGTGTTTACCTACTAGTCGGAATATGAAACATTTTTTTTCCGAAGTCTCTTTTGTGGAGGCCCGGGGCTGTAGCCCCGGTTGCATAGGACATACGTCTGCCTACTCTGCGGGGATTTATAGAAATAGATATTATTTATTTGTTACAGAAAATACCACAAATAACATTTGAAGAAACTTATAATTAGTTTATAATTTATAGGCATGATGTTTTATATTACGGTATGTAATAAGTAGCCAGATTTATTAACACGCTTCAAACGTTAAAGAAATTTATCCTGTAAAATCAAATAAGGATAGTATAAGATTGCATAATTTTGTCCCAATTCGTTTGACAAGCTTTAACGAACCAAAACCAACGAAATCCTCAAGTGTAGGGAAAATTAAAATCATAGCGTTGTGTCTTTTACAAGTATACCTGTTACAGATGCATGATCGACGAGTCGCATGCATTCTACGTCCTGTCTGTCCCGGTCGCCATCTCCATTGCCCTCTCAACCTGTAAGTTTGTCGCCGGAATCTGTAAGTATAACCATTTCAAATGGGCACAAGATGTATGTACCTATATCCTACTAATATTATAAGAGGGAAAGTTTGTAAGTATGTTTGGATGGATGGATGTGTGTTACTCTCTCACGTAAAAAGTACTGAATAGATTTTAATGAAACTTTACAATAATATAGCTTATATATCAGAATAACACATAGGCTACAATTTATAAAGATATTGTGTGAATTGTCCAAAATATGACGATAAGTGTAAAGTAAGTAGGAAAAAATCTACCATCTGCGAGCTATTCTGGCGTGCGCTGCCAAAACTACTGGACCGATTTCAAAAATTCTTTCACCATTAGAAAGCTGCATCTTCACTGAGTGAAATAGGCTATATAATATTAGGTTTATTGTGCAATTTGATCCCATAAAACTTACCCCAAATTTGTGTTTAAATAAAGCGAGCTCGTGCCGAAGACTGCATTCGAGTGCCTTCACGTGACCTGTGTCATTTAAGTGTCGGATGGCCGGCAATTTAGGGCCCTCCCTTTGCACGGACACCAATTATAAGGGTTAACGCGATCCTTTTTTGGGCCAGGGACCTATTTGGACAGCAATTACGATTGTCCACGTAGTAACCGGTGGTGAATAGTGGGTTGTAACATTATATTTTAGCAGGTTGGGGAACACGGCGTGAGTTTCTTTCGCTGTTTTAGGACATGTGTGTCCCCGAATAGAAGTCACTTACCTGGGATTTGAATCCCTTTCGAATCCTCATTTAATTTCGACGTCGAGCACCGGCATCGCTCTGGAGCGATTCACAGCCACTAAGAGGTAGTTGAAGAAGGCACAGGACCGGTCAGAGTGGTGTCGTTTAGGACAGGGCTATGTCCAGCAGTGGACCTCAAAAGGCTGATGGATGGAAGAGGTAGTTGATGTGGTTTTTTGCAGATTTCTTGATTCGAGTTCTCATGGTGCTCATAAGCAAAGCCAGCATGCCGCCCGCTTCGGGAGGGATCTGCACATCGGCTGGCGCCAATCGACTGGACATCTCGAAGATTGTGAGGGCCGGGCTACTCTTGGTAAGGGCCGGGCTACTCTTGGTAAGTTAATCGTTTTGGTAGCTTATAGGAAACGTGTGGATCGGCGAGTCTACATCGGCGACGGCGCGGCGGGCATCGAATTCACCTCTCATTCGAGGACACCGAGTTTAATCCGGGAACATCCGAGAGGCACCGTTCACCAGGAAGGCGGAGGACACACACCCGGATGTTCTCCGCAATGTTCCAAAGTTTTAGGTGGAAGACCTATGGTCTGCCGTGCAGTAATTGTCTTTAAAACAATTGTTCCGGTTCCGATAAAGTCCGGTTCCTTCCGGTTGGAAGGGTACCGCACCCTTGCACTCCGGTTGCACTTCTTTAGAGGCGGCCATCTTAGTCAGAAGAAATGCCCATTGATTGAACAATTATAATATGGTCCCAGGTGGCGCTGTTCGGCGTGTACTTCATATTCATGCCGGTGCACCCGCCGCTCGGGACCACCCTCGAGATGATCTACGCCGTCACCGCGGCCCTCTTCACGAGCCTCCAGGTGAGGCAGAACAAATCTAGCCCAATATTGAGTGCACAAATTTTTGACCCTCATTTTTTATTTCTTCTCATCGCCACCTAATCTGGTCCGTGTCACAGTGGCAGCTGCTCGCTGCGACCCATAGACGTCCCACTGCTGCCGCCACACTGCTTTTGCCACTAGCGGTCACCCATCCACAAGGTCTCGCTTTAAGAAGGTGGTCAAATAGGTGTTTTAATGTGTGAAACTTCTTTAAACGACGGTTACGTCGCTGCATGTTCGTTTCGCAGTCTGCCATGTAAAACAGTGTATGTTCCAATGTTTGTTCGGCAGGGCGCGCTAGTGTCGATCCTGTTCTGCTTCTCCAGCCAAGAGGTCACTCACCTGGTGAAGCAGGAGCTGCGGCGGTGCAGGCGCCGGCAGGAGGCGACCCCAGCGACCGGTGACTGCATGACCCTTCGCTGCGACCCATAGACGTCCCACTGTTGGGCACGGGTCTCCTCTCAGAATGGGAGGGATTAGGCCTTAGTCCACCCCCTGGCCAAGTGCGGATTGGCAGACTTCACATGCCTTCGAGAACATTATGAAGAACTCTCAGGCATGCAGGTTTCCTCACGATGTGTCCTTCACCGTTATAGCAAGTGACATTTAATTTCTTAAATCGCACATAACTTAGAAAGTCATTGGTGCGTGCCGCTGGGGTTTGAACCCGGACCGCTCGAGTGAGAGGCGAGTTCGATAGCCACTGGGCTGTCACAGCTGGCATGACCCTTACTTACCTACATATAAACTTAAAAAGTGTATCCGTTGGTTCGTTGGTTTGTTCTCAGCTGTATGAAGTAATGTCGGGTAGGTAAACAGACGAATTACCCATTCAAAAAAATATTTTAAAAATGTTTATGTTTAATTTAGATTTATTTTATGAATACTTTTTATTTTGTAATTATAAGTGTTATTCGAAATTATATAAATTGCTTAAATTAAGGTTATGATGCGAGTCATCCACGTGGTCAGCGAAAAATAATAAATTGGACATTCTCTCACTGACCCCAAACTAGGCGCGAGCCTGTACTATGGGTGTCAGACTGATATATTTTTAAATACATACTTAAATAGATAACATTAACATCCAGACACAGAACAAACACAAGTGTTCGTCACTCGAATATTTGTCCTGAGTGGGATTCGAACCCACGACCCGGCGCAACAGGCAGGGTCACTACCGATTGCGCCAACGGGCCCGTGAATGTTTTTGTTGGTTTGTTTGTTTGTACATAGCTTCTACGCAACGACGCGGACTCTCTTCAAAAAGTTCAAATATAGCTCCCGCTACAATAGCGGTCCGTCGGTAAGAAACCCTTGAAACTCCGCGTCGGCGTAACTCTGGCAAGCCGTACAAAAGATTTCCAGAAGGGATATTTTTAAGGGTTCCGTGGGTTCACTCGAGGGATGAATAAAGGAACACCTTTTATATGTCTCCGCTAGCGCGTCCGTCTGTCTGTCCCAGGGCTCTATCTCGAATGGAAATACGAGAAGGTAGACACGTGAAATGTTCACGGAATGCGTGTTAACGAGTCGGGTCCCGTACTAGTACAACGAACTAACGCGCGGACTATTTTCGAACTTCACGCTATACACCTTATTTTATTTATATACATATAAAAGGTATTGCATTGTTTAATAAATAATTTTAAATGTCAAATTATTTATTTATTTAGATTTGTTTTGACTATAAAACAATTAAGAAAATCATGTCAATGAAATAACTAAATTAAAAAGATATCTCATCGGCTCGGTTTAAATCTCATGCAGATGCATTCACGCTCATATTATTATTATAGAATTTTAGTAACTTGAAATTTTTGTGTTTTTGTGTTGCCTTGACAAAATTGTAAGGTTCATGGTGCGGGCAGCAATTCTGATCCGAAGTTTACATTCCAGGAGCCACGGCCGGCGAGAGCGTGGTCCACGTCGAGGAGCACGCGGTCTGACGCGACCTAGCGCAATACATTTAAATATACATCGCGCAATACATTTAAATATACATCGCGCAATACATTAAAATATACATCGCGCAATACATTAAAATATACATCGCGCAATACATTTAAATATACATTGCGCAATACATTTAAATATACATTGCGCAATATATGTATTTCAAATGAAGTCGGTGCCTATTTACTAAAACAGATGATCCCAAGTATGTAGTTCGATTTGGAATTTGGTACGAGCGGCTATCCCCTCCGGATTTCGTTCGGAGGTAAAACTTCGTGCCGCGAGGTATACGTAACGAATGATAAATTATTGTATTTAATATATTTTGTGATGTATAATATAATAAAAGTATTTTGTATTGTAATTAAGGTGTAATTCTACGTCAAATCTTATTAATCTTTGTTATTTTAATGCAGACTCAATGTTGATCTCCTACTGGGTACTTCCCAGCTAGAATACGCCCTTCCCTCGCACTTCAATGGTATTATGGTATTATTGTATTGTGTAATGTGGACGGAATAAATAAATGTACTTAATAAAAATCTAGACGAATACTGTGTTTTTGTTCTCCTTGCGTGTTCGCTAAGACTGAAACTTAGACTGCATTTTAGGATATTTTTTATTAATACGAACTAAAGCTACGCCCAAAGTTACCTACTTTGGTCTTACCTACCTGCAGGGTACAACAAAATTAGACAAAATGACGACCTTTCCTAAAGAATACCGTCCTTAAAGCGTAGCCGCAATGGCTCGCGACAATTTAGTGTGGTCGACAGAGTTAAGCGACGATGGGCGCGGTCGGCTTGTGGATGCGTTTGTGTGGGAGGGCACGTTAAGCCGTCGGTCCCGGTTGTTTTCGATGGCCTTCGACCTTCGGGTGGCTTGAGAACATTCGCAACCAGGCTGGCCTTCATCCCCTCCACCGATCCGCATTCGAGCAGCGCGGTGGGAGCGTGCTCCAAACCGTACCCAGCAGTGGGACGTCTACGGGTTGCAGCTAAGCTTAGTCTAAATCATGTGACGTTTCAATTTGAACCTGGTGTTGGATATCTGTGCGTGACACTTCATGACAGACATCGTCAGGCGGTCTACCGGTCCATCTGATGACCACCACCAACTGCAAGAGAGGGAGACAGCCGTCGCGAGGGCGCAGTGGCACCTCTCGAAAACCTGACGAATAAAATACTCGCTGCAGGACTTCTTAGAAACGAGAAGAAAAATACAAATCAAACAAAATATCACTATCATATAATTTATTTCTTACAAACATATAAATAATATTACACAAAGCATAAACATAATCAATATACAAAAGCTCACGATGAACAGGTCGCCCCAGACTGACTAAATTGGGCGCAACCTACCAGATTGTTGCAAGTAGGTAATCACTCACTTGCCTACTGCCTACTTCATCGGGGACATACAGGCATGATGTTATGTTACAATGTAGGACAGAGGCTGCAGCGCACGTACACCCTGCAGCGTACGTACACCCTGCAGCGCACGTACACCCTGCAGCGTACGTACACCCTGCAGCGCACGTACACCCTGCAGCGTACGCTTACCGCCAGTAACTCAAAAGATGTCTCTCCAAGTCTTGGCTGGCCGCGACGACAGATACTCATAAACTGAATGACTCATTTCATTCCTAGCTTCATAAAGTTCCCACTTGGCTTACAATTGCCCCCATCTCCTACCACTCGTGATGTTCTTGTCCACTTTCATAATCAGATCTGTTCACATTCCCTGTACAATGTGAAATAATATCAACATGCAGGTATTTACTCGTCCCCTTAAATCAAATTACAAATCAATTATCAACTTATGTTCTAACGTTAACGTATCGCTTATAAGAAAGGAAATATTTAGTACAATAAATAAAATATTAGTTACATCCTAGGATTGGTCAAATTAAACATCACAGAAACTTCACGAAATAATGTTATGTAACAAACGCGCGTTGGCAGTACTGAGTACATTTAATTTTATCGAATGAAATTCACTTTCAAACTCGTCTTATAGTTCTCGAGTTTCCGTTTTGCGAAGTCACAGGGTTCATCGAAGTCATTTCGAGAGCCTGAGCCGCTGATGCTCCTCGGCTCAGCACCGGGCCACTTCCCTGTCGAGAATGATCCCGATCTCGACGAGTATGGCGAAAGTTATGAAGATGGCGTAGAGGACCGCGAGAACGCATCCCATGCTCTTGCGCAGCGTGAACCTGTCAATTAATTGTCAGCGTTACAATGCATCGCAATGATTAACTAACACTCGCGCGGTGACAGGTAACTGTCCACTTGTACTCCTGCGGAGGGGACAGACCGAGCGGCTATGGGTGCTGACAAATTAAATGTCACCCTCTGCAATGGTGAGGCAAACGAAGAGGAGACCCGCATGCCTCTGGCCACGCGAAACCCATTAAGAGAGGACAGCTCGGCAACGGTGAGACAAAACATTGTGGTGGATAACCGGCGCTAGGAAAGACCTGAGAGTGTTTAAACGTGATTGTTACATAGCTACGATCCATAAACGTCCCACCGCTGGGCCCCGGCCTTCCCATGGACACAGCTGCGGAAGCTCCAGAACATACTCCACCACGCTGTCCGATGCGGATCTATGGAGGCGTTAGTGGCCGACCCGGTGTCGAACTCTCCACGCCAACCGAAGGTCGTTGACAAGACTCGGCGATCGTTTTAACCTAACAAAACATGGTCGCCACTCACACTGGCGCAGAGTCGAAGCGACGCGACGCGTCATGTTTTTCCGCCTACAGCATATTCAGCTCTATTGCTCTATTATTTAAGTACAAATTTCTGCTATGTAAATATGGTGGCGCGCGTCGACACGCGGCTGGTGTCGAGCGGGCTGGAGTCGAGCTGTGCTTTAATAATAGAGCAATAGAGCTGAATATGCTGTAGGCGGAAAAACATGACGCGTCGCGTCGCTTCGACTCTGCGCCAGTGTGAGTCGACCCTAACTCCGTCGATCGTACGGAATCGACGCGAGCCATCGTTAGCCTCGGAAGCATAACAAGCAATAACAACCTGCTGAGGAAGAGGACGGCCCAGAGGCAGGCGACGGCCACGAGCAGCGAGCCGACCACGAAGTCGATGCCGGCGGAGTTGATGTGCACGACGGGCTCCTCGCCCGCCGCCAGCAGCGTCAGCGTCTTGATCAGCCACGGCAGCCCCAGCGCGAACAGGATCGCCAGCGAGTTGGCGCCCAGCGCGTTCGACACGCCGATGCCGCCCTCGCCTGCAACACAACAACCTGCTGCACGCGCACGGGCTTCGACAGGACACAAGGGAGCACACGGTACACTCTCATCTGAAGTCAAACTAAATAGGCCGAATGAACGACTTACGCGACTCGCACACGCACACCTATTAATAAAGTGTCAAACGTCTGAGCGAGCGTTAAGTTTCAATGCGAGCGAGTCGGCCAGTTCCGCGTCGCCTTCGGTCGCTTCGCAATCGACTATTTATTATGTGTACGACTGATTTCGAAAAATGGCGAACTACAAACCATAATATGGGTGAAAAATGCTGCCGTGGAATGGTTTTCAGTTCTGGAACTATTTGGTTACTTTTCAAAAGCCCACCACTGCGAATATCCGAGTGCACGGTTCCCTCGGCAACAGCCCTTCCTTGAAATCGTACAGTAAGATACAAATAAATAAAACAATCGCTAAAGGGTCACACCCCAATAGGCCTAGACTTTGTTGCAAATTAAAATGCGTGATTTGAGTACATTTATCTGCGAAATAGACTTCAACCCGGGACTCATCGCCGCGCTGCGGAGTCGTGCCATACTCTAGTATGGCACGACTAGACTAGAGATCTATCTCTAGAGATGTCAAGTAACATTATGAATTATGAACGAAATAAGCTTACGGTGGCACTAAAATAAAACATAAAACTTTATCAGCGACAACCATCGAGAACCCATTCATATATTTAACAACGGACAAAGTTCACTAACTATTTATTATATATCTATAAACTTAAATTTAATAATCTTTCCAATACATACTTATAAAGATTATTGATATCTGGCTAGGTTTGATAATATTGGTATTTATGGAGAATTTAGTTACGTAAGGACCTAATAGATGAACCTCAATAGATGAACCTCACGTCCCGACGAAGGTAAATCTTGAAGCCAAAAGTAGGAAAACCCGAAGAGCGAGCTTCTGTGCGGCGTGCCTGTATTGCGGGACTAATGGGGAGCGAGCCTTGCCGAGCCCCATTGGCTGTGACCTACTCGTGCCACTGCACGAAAGCTTATATCCGAACAATATCCGGCGGGGACAGCTGCGCATAGGGCAACAATCCGGGGGGTGATACTCATATACGGCTGGCGATACTTATACATATTACACTTCTGTTCTTATAGGTCGGAGCTAGACTTTTATGCCGTTATCTATACCAGAGCGTCGTATTTAGCGTCCATAGCCCAATGGCTCGCGTCGATTCAATGTGATCGAAAGAATTAAGCAACGACGGGCGCGGTCGGTTTGTGGATGGATGACCGCTAGTGGCTAAATTTCATTGACATGCTTCGGAGGGCACGTAACGCCGTCGGTCCCGGTTGTTCTCAATGGTGGAAACAGTCGTTAAGCCTTATCGAAGACCTTCGGGTGGCTTGAGAACATTCGACACTGGATTGGCCACTAACCCCTCCACCAATCCGCATTGGAGCAGCGTGGTGGAGTATGCTCTAGACCCGCAGCAGTGTCAGTGTCTGTGGGGGCGACCCGTGCCCAGTAGTTGGACGTCTATGTGTCGCAGCGGTACCAGAGACGTTTGAATCGAATTCAAATTAAATACGAACTAGAATCTCTCATTATCAAAATAGGTATAGGTATTTAATATAATATGCCCGATAAGACAATTTGCGACAATGTTATCTGCAATCGCAACACATTTACAGCAAATTGCGGAAGCAAAGCAAGTGTGTCACTCAATAATGTTTCAGATGTAAAATAAATTAGATCGGATCTAATCGAACAAGAAGCGCCGGGTGACGGTGTAGGTAACACTGACAGACAAACAGACATGCGGGCAGCGGACGGCCGACTGCCTCGTTGGTGTAGTGGTTGCAAAAGCGACTGCTTAGCAAGAGGTTCTGGGTTCAATACCCGGGTCGGGCGAGGTCATCAGTGCGTCCCTCGAGTGAGAGGCGAGCTACCGGGATCTATATGGCCACCGCATAGTATTTATAACCGGACGTAATTTTGTAATTAATTTATTTGACTTATTTGAGAGGATCTTAATTAGCAACGGACAGATGGAACCCTCGAGGAGTTCCGATACTCACCGCGCCGGGACATGATGAAGATGGAGCAGGCCTCGGGAAGGCAGCCCCCGAACGCCAGGAAGGTCATCCCCATCACCGATTCGGGGATGAAGAACGTGTGACCTGGCAACAAGTAGGAATGCTATCAAATGTATGGCGGCGCTCGGCGAGTTCTGTCGGCGGGCGAGGGGTAGGTCTGACCCGTGTCCCCGGGGCCGGACCGGGACCGGGACCGGGACCGAGCGGTGCTGCGTATTGACCCCGGGAAGACGACGCCGTCTGCGGCTGCACCGTCTCTAAGGTTATGTTCATACTTGAAAGTCTTGAAACCCCTACTCGAGACAAAAACATGGATGATAAAAAAATACAGTATTTCGCACACGCCGAGGAGATCAAGGTTTTTATTTCAGAATACGAAATCGCGAGCGACAGCAACCAGCCAGCACCATGAAAATAATTAATTAACTATAAGTACGTACTTAATAAAAGATAAGATAACTGAAATTATAAATGTAATCCTTTGCAGATATCTCTTCATAGATAAGCTTGGTTTATTCAGAATAATTTACATAAAACTGATTATAATTTGGCACATAATGCCAATGCCCTTCAATAGAGGCCGTATGCTACGTCAATTTAATAAGTAGGCACTCGACAATAGCGTGTGTTTACAGATTTACTGGAATTTCGGTAGACGATAACGATTCAGACGGTGTAGTCCCCCCGCGTGGTAGGAGAGCTATTAATCCTATATGTATCTACTGATCCCGCTCAGCTTCGGGTTAAAGTTCATAGAGGTCGAAAGACAAGGATCTGTCTGAGTCCCGAGGAGTCTTACCGGCTAGAGAGAGACAGAAAGCTAGAGGATTAGAGGATGGTGGTCTAAGCACGCGATATCAACACTACCCTGCAGTCGCATCGATAGATAAAATAACTACTGAACTGATCACAGAACAGATAACTGTGGAACTGATCTCGAGTGCCCATCGATGCTCGCAGTCTCGCACGGAAGAAAACGGCATTCCTCGCCCTAATCTATCGATTTATTTTACATTTAAATAAATCGATAGATTAAAATAGTTCGATATGTTTCAATCGATCGGTCATAATTGAACTCGGCCATTGCGGACGATTGGATAATGATAAATGCGTGCCTTTTATATTTATGACGCGCAACGTTCTTCTGGCAACTTTTTATGGGTATGAAATAGCAAACGAACATGTAGCAACAAAAGTCTCCAACAAGACTTACGAGTTCCTAATTACCGCTCATTGCAGCTGGCATCTTGCTGCCATTGAAGACTAAGATGGCTCATAAAAGGACTCACTCTCATGAAAAACAATTGTAAGGTACACGAAAGAATGCGAGCTCTAAATATAAGATCAATACGCTTACATCAAACGGCTCCATTAATATTTGAGTAGTAGTCTTAAATATTCGCAATAAAATACAACAATATTTACAAAAATGGTTTTACAGAGAAAAATACTCATTTCACAGTTTACAGGTATAAACAAACGAGTATGTATGCAATGATCGAGCCGCCTGACGTGCAACGTACATTATTGATCGAAGCGTGCAACCGTCAAACAAAATGCTGTGTGTGTTGTCCCCCGCCTCCGAAAGGGATGTAAGTACGAGTACGTACGTACCTATACACGGCTCAATGGTATTCAGCTTTAGAGTCGTCAGATTCGTCTCAATGGTAGGAGGGACACTGGGTGTATCAAAAGTAGAAAAGTTGGACACATGGCATTTTTGGCGCCATATTTGTTTTCAAAATTTTTTTTTTCTCAAAACCTATCGAGTATTGGGAATTTACTTAAGTGGATCACCACTATCATCTATCATCATCGGGTATCAAAAGAATAGCTTGCAAAAATTATTATTAATAATATGTAAATGTAGTTGAAAATAGAGAAACAAGTTGTTTTTTAAAAAGAAAATTAAATGATCATGGTTGACAGTGTTCAAACTCAGTCGGAGGCGACATTCGATAACCAAATATAAATTCTATTTGTAGGCATGTATTTGATGCCTCCTAAGTTTGAAAATATTTTTACTTACGCGGTCAGGTTCTTTGGTGATTTCGCTAATCTCTTTATTTTAATACCCGTCATAATATGTATTTGGTTTTGTACTGGTTTAAGTGCTCCGGCCACAACTCTGTGGACCGAACATTCAATTTAGGTCACTGATTAATAGCCAACCAATGATGTTTATGTAACTAGCCAACTAATAGCAAGCAGAATATAGGAAACCTTATTAAAAGCATTCCAAACACCAGATTGTCTGTGTGAAACTTGCTACGTTCAGCTGTAATAACATCACGCCTTTATTTCCCAGAAACGGTAGGCAGAAGTGTGTAGTACCTACACTACTTTTCACCGGCTATGTTTAGGTCCCAGGTGGTGAGCCTACTGCCACACACCGTCCACAGACTCTGAACTGCTACGGGGGAATAGTTTTATCAAGTTACAAATTACCAATAGTTGTTCCCCATTCCTGGGATTGAACCGCGGACATCCAATTGATACAAGCGTGGAGGCAGTCGCGACGCAGTCCGCCCGGCCGCTGCGCTAGTTACCGACCACCGAACTCTGCTCTCTTTGATGCTAATCCTACACAAATCGACAGTGTACAAGGAAGGCTATTTATTGTGTTTAACAAGTAATTGGAGCACCTGCCGCGCCGACTTACACTGACTAACACTGACTAACACTGACCTAATGCCGGTAACAGTCGAGTGCCATTCGCCACACGACACGGCACACGGCAGACGGTATTGCACACATGTGTCCCCACTTCAAGGTCGCCGCGCGGAGGCGCGTGCGCTTGCGCAAGCTGTCACCGTTAAACAACTTGTGGAGATTATCCACTCAAGATACAATTACACAATATGATTTTTCCTTTTTCTAGCGAGTATTAACAATAAGGAGATCGAATATACAACTCATCAATTTTATTGCTTTATAAATAGTTCGGTACGTATGTATCTATGTATTTATGGAACGGAATTTTTGAACGTGATTTTTTAATTTAAACCTTTGCACACTAATCAAGGACCGATGACGATGCAATAATTAAAAATAATCTACGTTTTACGTCTTAGTTCGGTTGTCTTTAAAAGCGTGTTTTATAGTAGGTATACAAGAATACCCAATAGCCGGTAGGTATCCAACTAGTCAACTCCAATTCGCCTTTACTACCGTATTCAATGAAATAAAGCTAGGTAATCTCATTGAAACCGTTCGATAATCATTCATCGCGCATTATTGTCGCACGCGAGATTTCGTGTGAACGAATCGTACTCGTTCACGCTCGTAAATCGCAAGTTTTGCAGGTGAGCGTGTACAGACACTAGACAGTGTCAGACGTCAGTGTACCTCGCTGCCGACCACGCCTTCACCTCCACCCTCGCTCTGTCCGCGCCATCTCTGTGCCACTATACGTTTCTCTGCGTACATTCCGCCGCGCCCGCCGCGGTTAATACCTACCGGAGATGGTTCCTTGGTGTTCCTTGGTGTTCCTTGTGAAGCCTGCACAGTCCATATGCAGCTGCGTCGTGATACAACTCCCGAGCTAAGTGAACGTTCAATGGGAAAAACAATCGTTGAGCCTCGTCGAGCCCTTACGGTGGCTTGAAAACATTCGACACAGGGTTGGCCTTGATTAACCGACCCCTCCACCCGGCTTGGAGAAGCGTGGCGCAGTATGCTCTAGCTTCCGCACTGTGGCTGTGAGGAGACCCGTGCCCGGCAGTGGGACGTGTAGGGTCGTAGCTACACGCTACTTACGCCTTTGTATGAATCAATTGAATTCATCATTAATTAATACTGCTTCAAGTTAGACGCAACCGGTTGAGTCGAGAATATAGGCACGGGATAAGCGTACATACTTTATGTAGCAACGGGTCGCTGGCCGGTGGTACTATCAGCTGACAGCCGGCGATGCGCGGGAGAGAAACAGAAAAACTAAAACCGAGTGGACTTCGCGCCCATCCCTTCGAGGAATACAGGCATTATCATGCAATATGAAATCCACACAAAGCTTGTTGCGCGACGGAACAGTAAGAGTTTTCAAAACATCGAGTAAGGACCGCGTAGTCTAACGGATAAGGCGTCGGACTTGATCCGGAAATGCAGGTTCGAGTCCTGCCGCGGTCATGGTCCCTCCACTTTTAATTTTACTTTTTGTTTCAATTTTTTATTTTTTAGTTTTATAGGTATATTCTTACTTCATTTGGGAGATGAAGTATAGAATGTCTTCCCGCGCAAACATTTACATTTTACATTACATATTTATTTGTTTTAGTTTTAATTTTAGTAACTTGTCAAGTATAATTTTAGTTTTAGATATTTTATTTGTAGTAATAGGATAAAAATTGTAAAATACATAATACTTAATACATTTCATTCTAGTTAAAGTTTTTTTTTATAATTCGGCGGTAGTGATACTGCCGATCCGCGGGTCCCCAGTTCGAAACCCGGCCGGGCAAGATATTAATGTATCGCAGATAAATATCCATACTCGGGTGTGAATGTTATATAGTGTGTTTGGTGCGCCAGTCGAACCCCGGACCGCCGCCGGCACTGCGTCTTCGTTTTGCGGGCATTAAAGTAGCCTCTAATATGTTAACCAGAACTATAAGTACCTACTTAATAACTTTATCAATTTACATCCAAATCCATGCACGGGTTTTTACTTAATGGCCGGACAGACAGTCAGACAGTCAGACAGACAGACAATATTCCAAAAAACACAGTTTTATTTCTAACTCGTTATACTCGTACAATGCCCCTGAATCGAAATTTTGAAAATGCAATGTACAGAAACGTTGCTAGTTTCATTTATTATAGTAGGTACCTACTTATAAACAAAAAAAAATATTATTATCAAAAATTGTTAAAAATATACCAACACTACGGGAGTATCTACCAAAAGCGTTAGTAAACGTCAGCAGTTCCCTGGTTCTATCTAATAATGTTACGTTTAATTATTTGAAGGCTCAGCGAATACAAACGTGATGTGGCACGATGACCCGATTTGTGCGGGGTTTAGGGGACAAGAGTGGAGCAAATACCTAAGCGGAGCCGCGTGCCTAGGTACAGCCTGCGTTATGTTGTGTTGACAATATGAAGTGCCGTCCACTACGCTACTTCTTTGTCACACACACGCACACACGACACGAATCAACACTGGAAAATGATTGACTTTTAGTTTTACACGATTGCACATTATTAATTAAAAGAAAGAAAGAATCATTCATTTTCCACAATCGTTATTTAACTTTTTTACATAAAAATAATGACGTCACACATAATTATTTAAAGTACCTATTTCTACTTTTCCGCAACTCGGTGGTCCTCAAAGCGTGAATTTGGTTTTTAAAGTTACGTACCAAATTTCATAAGAATCGATTCAGGGGACTCGCACCTAAAGTACAAACATGAAATCGACCCCAAGGATCTAAGATCTCGACGAGTCAGCGATCAGCCAATCCTTTCTCCGATATACATAATTAAAATTGCCTTGACTGAATTTTCTTCATAATAAAGAATATCTGTTTTGTTTACCAGGCTGTATCGTGTCACATGGGCCCCTACAATGATTGGCAAATATCAGCCATAATCAAAATAATAATAATTATACTGTAATTTTTTTTTTTAAAAGCTTTTATAACTTTTTATTTTATTTTCATGCTTTGTCATCGGAACCGGAACCTAATATGTGTGCCAAATTTCAGCTCGATAGCTTCAGTGGAAGTGGGTGAAATATTGATTGCAAGATTCCAGGACATACTTACATACCTACTTACATACGAGTGAAGTTAAATAAAAACTTTAAAAATGCAGTGTCACTCGTGAAACTACTAACGGAGAAATGTATGAATTTATGATTTTTTAAGATTCTTACCGATCTCTCTTCTCAATTCGTGCCGTAACTAAGCTAACTAACGACTATTTTTTAAAGTGTGGTGGCAGAGGTCATTGATTTAAAATTTTAAACATACTATTTGGCACATTCGCGTCAATACATCACACACGGTCCCAAAGTACCTACGTACATTCACACTGGAAAATTTAACAATTCGGTGTCAAATACAATTGAGGCCACCAGAACCAGAGTGGCCCAAGTCACATGAGCCGTAATGGAGGCCAATACTATAGTGACCCAAGTGATCTGGGCCGCTATGCTCTATTACTATTACGATTGTTTTAAGAATCAAAATGCCACAACATTTTTTAACGCCATCTATGATTCTTTACTGAAATTACCTTAGAGCCACACTGGCTATGAACTTAGGGGTTTGAAAAGGGGCATCGGCGTGGTCATGTAATAAATCACAAATTGTGGATTGGGCCGCTCTGGTTCAGGTGGCCTGAATTGAATGCCATGAGAGATTTATGGTTCATCTACATCGTTAGTCTAATTAGTTGTAACGAGCACAACTGCTAAGCTACACGTCCCGGGTTCGATCTTTGTATCAATTGAAGTACAATTGAAATTTAATAATTTGAAATTCTCTTTTGGTAGGCCAGTTTGAACTGTTTCCGCTGGGTGCCAATGAAGACTTGCTGTTATGTAGTCTCAGTATATATTATAATATACTGCGAAGCTGGAGTTACTTCAATTCAGATTCAGATTCAGATTCATTTATTTTTCATTATATGGTATTTTGTATACGCTTAATGAACGTCATAACATTTTTTATCTATCGCCGGTTCACAAAGCTGATGCTACCGAGAAGAACACGGGACGAAACTCGGTAGTTATTTTCAAAATTTACAATTTTTATAATTTGATCACATTACATTATTATTGAACAAGTGGAGCTGGAGATACATTGAACCAAGCATTTCTATCGTTCAAGTTATCATTAATTTGATAGAAAGGGTATCGTTCAAGTTATCATTGTTTAATGTAAGATTTAAATTTATTCTCTGAGAGACAAGTAATATTTCCGGGTATTTTATTGTAGAAGCGAACACAGTTCCCCATATAAGATTTTGATACTTTACTTAGTCTAGAGCTAGGTACAATCAATTTATCCTAATTTCTTGTACTAAAGTTATGTACACTGCTTTTTTTGTCAAAGAAATTAACATTGTTTTGTACATCCTACTAATATACCTTATATGTATAAATAACTTTACAATAATATAGGACACAGGCTATTGTTTGAATTGTCCAAAATATGACGATAAGTGTAAAGTAAGTAGGAAAACATATACCATCTGCGAGATATTCTGGCGTGCGCTGCCAAAACTACTGGACCGATTTCAAAAATTCTTTCACCATTAGAAAGCTGCATCTTCACTGAGTGACATAGGCTATATAATATTACTAGGCGTAAACGAAACTATTGTTATATCTAATTACACACGAGCGAAGCTGCGCGCGTCCACTAGTACTTAATATGTTATGAACTATGTTAGTTATGTAAAACATGTTAGGTATGTAAAACATTGCATTTGGATTTCGAAAATGCTTTTTACCTACCTCAGTATTCTCACCATCGCCCAGGGTGAACTGGTAGAAAATGCCGTATGGCATTATATAAGCTCTTTGTATACTAAAGGTAATACATAAACTTAAATAAGTAAATAAAAAAAATCAGAGCTGATAATGTACCTTATAGTCACTGTTATCGTTACACTATAAGAGTAATATTCAACCGTACTATAAACAGCTCTGTGGCCGAGGGTGGTAAGGCTCGGAGTCGCGCCGGAGACTGCGGGTTCAAACCCCGCCAGGGCTGATATCGTAAGCATACGTTATTGTTTCTTTTTTGTTTTAGTTTGAAAATAATTTATAAACTTAATTGAATTGTAATAATTTGTCCAGGACTAAGATAATTTGTTTTAATAAAATTTTATTCTGTATACTTAATGTTTGATTTCAGTTTGTTTTGGGTCATAGCTAATATGTAATTTGAATTTGTATACGGCCATAGTCCACCACACTGGCCAAGTGCGGATTGGCAGACTTCACATGCCATCGAGAATATTATGAAGACATTACGTTATTGGGTTATGGACGCTACATGCGAATGGAGCTATGGTGTTAGTATGCTATTCCTGGCATATACTTAACTATAGGTATCCATCCATCCATCACATCAGCCTTTTTGGGTCTACTGTTGGACGTAGGCCTCCCTCAATCGACGCCACTCCTCTCGATCCTGCGCCCTCTGAATCCTACGGTTTCCCGCTGTCTTCTTCAGGTCGTCAGTCCACTTCTTGGGAGGGCGGCCAAAAGGACATCCTCCATTCAAGGAAATTTCTTACCCAACGGTTTTCAGTCCGTCGAGCGACGTGGCCTGCCCATTGCCACTTCAGTTCACTGATCCGTCGAGCTGTCGGTAACCTTCGTTCGTGTGCGGATTTCATTATTGCGAATCCTGTCCCGTAGAGAAATACCGAGTATATCTCGCTGAGCGACTATGAGCTTGCGGATCATACCGACTGTAAAGGACCACGTCTCAGATAAATATGCCATTGGCAATACAGGCAATATAGGTGCCAGAACTTAATCCATACTAATATTATACCATACTAATATTATAAATTCGAAAGTTACTCTTTCTGTCGGTCTGTCCGTCTGTCTCGCTTTCACGCCAAAACTACTGAACCGATTTAAATGAAATTTGGTACACAGTCTAGCTAGAGCCTGACAGCTGCGCAGCTTTGCTGGACAATGTATTTATGTGGGCGCCCCACTGGAGCTTAGAGTCAACAGTTATCCCTAAGAAAACCGTTTGGTCCACAAACTGTAGTATCTCATTATTTAGGGTGACAATCATCTCCGGAATTTTCACATTAGGCAAAACAAAATATCTAATATATTTAGTTTTTTTAGGATTGAGTACAAGATTGTTGGCATCAAACCAGTCATTGATCAAATTTAGTGTTTTATTTAGATTTTCATTGTTTCCTGAGTTACGTTTAACTTTAAAGATTATTGACGTGTCGTCGGCAATTTGATAATAACCTCGCGATTAAAATAAATTAATGTAAGGTGTTGGAGCCATTTCGGGACACTTCTACGTCCCTCTTACTCAAGAACTTACATTTAACACATACGCACTTGAAATTTTGCATGTCTATTAAGGCTGCCAAAGCAGTTAGGAATTACGCATTTCATGACAAAATCTATATTTTTTGAGTTATCGCCATCCATACAGTGTTACTTTTTATATTTACTCACCACGTAAACCTGATGCAATTCTAGCCAACCTAGACGATATTTTCTCTCGTTATATGGCATGTAGTACAAGTTAGCAAATCAGGTTAGTAATAACACTCCAAAAGGATGTATAAAGTGTATACAGTACCCAAAGCCTTGTTAATAATGAAGATTACAAAAAAAAAAGTTAAGTCAAGGGGCACTCACCTATGACGGTCATGCTCCACGAGACGAAGTAGGAGTTGACTCCGATCCAGACGATGCACATGATGAAGGCCAGCGGGTACCAGCGGCGGCAGGCGCGCGGCGACGGGATGGTGAGGCCCAGCACCAGCTTGAGCGGCCACGTGGCCAGCCACCACGTCCTGAAGGCCGCCGACCGCTCCTTGGGGAACCGCCAGAGACTCGTTGGCTTCTCTTCTTCGTCTAACGGAAAGGTAGCGTCAGTCTTTGCTAAGCGACTCAACGGCGCCGGTCAGACCGGCAGCTGAGCAAAGTCTACCTCGTACTTTGAACGTCTGCTAGGCGACCGGGTTGACACTCGTAAGGGTTCGCCGGCCGTATCATATCCCCCACCCCGGACTGATACCTCATGCGCAGCTATCCCCTCCGGATTTCATTCAACGCCAACATTCAGGCCGCGAGGAATACCGAACGATACGGTCGCGATATCGCTGCGAACTTTAATCGCAATACCTATCGCGGCGATAAAGCGACGGAATTGCGCCGTCTCCTGGCGACCTCGCCGTTGTGTGGTCGATAATCAAGATCAAACAAATTTACCAACAGGGACTCATCCAACAGTTTTAGACTCTTTTTTGAGGTTTTTGGCGGTGGACAAAAATGCAAAAGCATTTGAAACTTTTACTGTTAAAAAATGGCAGGAGTATCATACCGAGAACTCTAAGCGTTGCACACATTAGCCAATCGTAGCTGGCACAATACAAAATTAGCACCAATCCGGGCTGCTTTGCAAATAGGAACCGTCCAGACTCGGAACCGTGTTCGAATTACAATTTGTATCACATATAATCGACAAGAGCCATTGGGCTGTGGACGCCATATAAAAAACATACGTAAAAATTGTTCTTACCTTCACTGGGTTTTTCAGCCT
The DNA here is from genome assembly GCA_944567765.1 of Carterocephalus palaemon. Classification (NCBI taxonomy): domain Eukaryota; kingdom Metazoa; phylum Arthropoda; class Insecta; order Lepidoptera; family Hesperiidae; genus Carterocephalus; species Carterocephalus palaemon. Next base: position 360,699 of record OX155637.1, read on the forward strand.
TTTCAGTACAGCCTCCGTTGGCGGCGCTGTCTGCGCTGCCCTCCTCCACCGGCTTACTGATGGTCACCACTTGCGCTGCAACCGATGCTTTCTTTGACCGTTATGTATTTAACTAAAGTTACTGGATGAACACCTTCAACAAGGTGTACAGATGACCTGAAGAAGACCGCAGTGGACCTCAAAGGTAAAAACCTCGATGGTTTTTTGCGTCATTGGTCCAGTGGTTGCTAGCGTGATTGCTGAGCTAAAGATCCGGGATTTGACCCGGGCCGAGAAAATTATTGACTTTTTCAATTTTAGTTTGTACATGTTTAGCGTATGGAGTAATATGCTCGTCAGTCACGGGACCTAAACATAACTCATGAAATATGAATTAAAACAAGAACTCACTATTAGGTTTGCTTTTGTTCCAGCACCTAACGGCGGCCTCGTAAATCTTGGAGCAGAGCCTGAAGATGCGCGGGCTGTTGAACATGATGACGAAGTAGAGGACGTATAGCACGCCCAGCACCACCGCCTCCCCCCAGGACACCTGGCCGTCCCACACGATGGCCACCAGCACGCTCACGTTCACCATGTAGATCAGCACGTCTCGTGTCACCGCGCTCTTCTCGATCGCGATCGGCTGAACCAAACATTCAGAGTAAACTGACGGGCATTTTTCTAATTTGAAAGAAATCGAAAAACTTTTTCAATCAGGTACCTATTCAAAGAACATGACAGACCGATGACAGTCTTTGATTGTAAATACCTCTAAAATTACTTTGGCTTACTTGTTCAAATAGTTGAACAAAGGTTAATAAACTTATGAATATAGGTACTCGTAGATGGGGCAGAGAACAGTGGAGATTATATCCAATCCATTGCCAAAGTTGGTCCAGTTAATATTTCTCTCTGACTCTACACGCGTGTAATGGCGGGAACTCACAGTAATGGCGGCAATGCCTCCGATGGCGGCAACTCCGAGCGCGTTGAAGATGGCGGAGCCGACGATGGTGCCGATGCCCATGTCGGACTGCGTGAGGAACGTCGAGATCACGTTCACGAAGAACTCGGGGCACGACGTCGCCACCGACATGAACGTCGCCGCTGCCACGTTCTGAGGGAGATCACATGCCACCCGATAATCATTCCGATAGCCTTTAGAGTTCACTACTGGACATAAGCCATTGACATGTTTTCCACTGGAAGTCTTTTTTACCGTATTTTGATCAGTCCTGCGATTGATATGGTTACTTTTAACTAGTGATCCGCCTCGGTTTCGCTCGGAATCGGAATGGAAATTGACCAACCTGGGGGATCTTCAAGTCCTCGCAGATCATTTCGACGCAAGGGATGAAGTAGTCGTTGCAGACGACCGCAAGCAGAATGAATGCGTATGCGCCGAACATCACGTATAGGATGAACGCGCCTTGCCGCAGCTGTTCATCTACAGACAAATTCAATACAAATACAAATTCCCCACTTGAAAAGTTAGCTAATTTTGTGCGTTTAAAGTAGAGTTCTCCATTAAGTTCTAGGAGGTTTACTAAGTTGCTAGTTAGTTGAAAGTTATACTATAGATTTATTAAGGTCTACTCATTCTCAACCGGCTAGCTTGATGGAGGGTCTCCAAGTCTCCATGGAGACCCAATCTCGTTAGTAGTCCAATAACGGACTGTTGTGGCTATGATATGTACATAACTGCTGTATCATTCATTTGTAGCGTCCATAGCCCAACCAATGGCTCGCTCCCATTTGGAGAGGGGATCCGTGCTCAACAGTGAAAGGGTAGTGACCACGCTGGCGTTACGCCTCAGCTGTTCCGGAACACTGCCGTCACTCCAGTAAGCCGCCCACATCAATATATTGGCCAGCAAATTAAGTTCTGCCGCTTACTATTAGGCAGATCGCTGATATAACAACAGCTCGGCTCGTTTATTTTAGCTACTTTCACAGCATCATGTCTTATGGAATCTTACTGTGGGGTAGTGCTGCCGACATTGATACCATGTTTATTTTACAAAAACGAGCCATATCGAGTATCTATGGCCTACAAAAGCGTGAATCCCTGCGAGAACTGTTTAAGTCTTGTCTGTTAAGTGTCCGCCATTCATTAATAGGTAATGTATCTTAATCTGAGAAAAGAGTAACGCCGAGTTTCTTGCCGTGTTATTCTCGATAACATAAACTTTGTGAACCGGTGGTAGATTAAAAAAATGGTATGACGTTCATTAAGCGTATACAAATACCATATAATATGTAAAATAAATGAATCTGAATGTTACCGTCGAAGATGCTGTCGGGGAAGCTGTCGATGGAGTCGCCGGCGAGGCAGGTGGCCTCGCGCAGCACCTGGCCGTCGAGCACGGTGCGCGTGCGCAGCCACGGCGCCCAGTGCCACTCGGCCGCCTCGCGGCTCAGCCTGGCCGCCAGCGCGGGCGACACCAGCACCGCCTGGCCCCTGCCGTTCATCACTTGCGTGTACTGCTGCGTCTCATCTGTCATGGATACATTATACATGATACATGTTTTAATATTTTTGACTTGAACATTCCTCACTAATTGTCATCGAAGATAAGTGGGCAGCCTTCGCGGTACATAATAACTGGTAATAAACAGGTCAACTAAGGTTCCTTGCAATCCATACTAATATTATAAGTACGAAAGTAACTCTGCCTGTCTGTGTGTCTGTCTTGCTTTCACGTCAAAACTACTGAACCGATTTAAAGATAGTCTAAGCCTGAGAAAGGATATAGACTACTTTTTAATTGTAAAAAAGTGTTGTAAAGGATTGAAAAGGGGTATGAAATGTTGTATGAAAGTATTGTCATTTTCAGAACAAGAAGCATAATATAATTTATATTTTACGCTGTTGATTAGATATAAATAAATTTTTAATCAAAATTTTAAAAATGTTACCCTTAAGGGTGTAAAATAAACATAGGGGATAACACATTTACGTATTCATTACAAATTTGTTGATATATTATTATGTGTAATGCCACGCGAGCGAAGCTTCGGGCGTCCACTAGTATTATCTGTGGATGGAACTTGCTCACCCGTTCGCTTTATTGTATTGTTCAAAGTTTGTCACGTGGGCGTGTGCGGCTGCGGACTAAGCCATAGAAATACAAGTCAAATAATTATTATTCCGACCACTCCGAGCGGCGGTGTTCAGCGTCTGCCCAGCTGTATATTGAGTGAGGCCGAAGCTCAGTTCAGGAGGATTACAAAATTATAGTTCCTATGCTCATAATCGGCGAAGCCTGGGGTGGTGGCACACCTGTAAATTTACTTAAAAATCCGCGTTTAACATTTAAAAATGGCATACCTATTTCATAAAGATTTACAGTTTATCCTTATCTGCGTTAATTATGTGTCAGTAATAAATAACTTAATCAACCAGTTGTCAAATCAGCAAACATGTATTTAATGTAAGCATTGTATTAATGTAACGTAACAGATTGCCCATTGTCGATAACGATTGGACGGAGGCCTGCGGACTCGCCGATGCTGGCGGCGCGGCGCACGTGCAGCGTCCGTCACGTGGGCTGGAGCTCGGGCGTTCTGAACTGTGTCCTGCAGGGCACGAGGCCATATGCACTCGGATACGGGGCCGCTTTTGGAACGGCGATCTGGTTCATCGCTACCTTGCATCGGTTCCAAGGCCATCGTAAAGGATGGTCTTCGAAGTAATTTGAGATGAAAAGTACTATCGCTCGAGCGGGTCGCTCGCGTGTTCTCTAACACCGCCACAGTGGGTGACATAAAACCGGTAAAATGCACGCGTGTTGTGGTAACACGATCCATAATACTTGTGTTTGCTAAGTTTTATCTAAGTATCGATTACTGTGCAAAGCTAATCCCTGCAGATACCCGTGCCAATGTTTTGGTCAATTTGTTTTGCAGTGTTTGCTTTTCGGTTTATAAAGCAATAACGTATTTTAGATTTGAGCCTAGAAGTTTTTGAGAAACTTTGGTGATAGAGACGGAATCATGAGCTGTTAGTGTCGAAGTGTATAAAATATGAGGCATCATTAGCAATTGAACTGGAGCTGAACCGACGATGGCGAAGGGAACTCCTCGACGGTGTATAGCGGCTAAATGAAAGTCGTTATACCGATTGAGGATGGTTAATCGTTTATAAAATGCCTTAGTCACCTCGACGGGTACTTACTGAAGTCCTCGAGGGCCAGGACTCGCGAGAAGTGCGCCCAAACGAGCAGTGCCGCGGCGGCGCCGCCGGCGCCCATGTCGCCACCCTCCCGCTCCGCGCGCCCCTGCACACACCAACAACGTCAACACGGCGATACCACCAAGTACACGCAAGTACCGTGCGGTGACGGAAGAAAGGCCATCGAGTGAAGGCCAGCGAGCAGGCGCGCCGCCCTCGAGTAGATGCCAAGGGCCCCCAAGGTGCTATACAAGCGAGCACTTCATTTAATTTTTAAGATTGTTTTTTGTAATTTCTTGTATCGCTGCGACCCATAGACGTCCCACTGCTGGGCACGGGTCTCTCCCACAGACTATGCTTGTATAATTAATTGTAGAAGCTATCATTGATTTTTATAATATTTTGACTACGTAGGTACTCGTGGGACAGAGAAGGAGCCGATGGACGGATGGACGGCAAATATTGAATTATTTAAATATGTTTTTTACTTTATAATTGGAAGATAACATCGATAAGTACTCATGATGCATTTCTATTATCTCCTAGTATCACAAATGAATGTCATCGAATTTATTAAAGTCCTTAGAATTGGCGAGTAGATAGGTACATTATTTTGTGATAATTTCTTGATAATGAACTGTAAAATCGAATATAAACGACGTTTAGTACTGCGACATGTGATCAAACTAAACGATAGAGGCGACATTACGAGCGTGTTTTGATTAGGAGTAGGAGGCAGTGTCGGAGGGTGGGGGTAGTAGCACATTGCTAGTTCATTTTCTTTGTAAATTCAGTATTGTTTCTGCCTCATCTCTTGGTCTTACATGCATGTCGAAACTAACGCTAGGTATTACCACTACTGGTAATACCTAGGTGGCTCGATTGATAAAGTAATTATCTACGTGGTTACCAAACAGTCCCATAAAGCCCGGCCGGGACCGATTTGCTGTTTTTAAAAAACCATCAACGAGTAAGTAAGTCGGTTATGACCACTTCAATGCTTCCTATCTATACATCTCAAGCTAGCGCACGTCAAGCGAGCCGTCAATTAGGCGCTTCGATAATTGTTCCCACACTGCGATGTCCATCGATATGAGAGTGAAGGAGCCAGGACCAGCTCAGAGGCCAAGGTTCAAATCGGTTCGGCCAGTTCATGTGCCAGCGTTTTTTCAACATAGAATTCCTTTTCTTAAACTTTAGAATTCATGTAATATGTACTTACAGATTACGCATTGCTAATTAGTCCTATTGAAATGTCTACTTAGTAACAAATAATATGTGAGTAATAATTATTTTAAATGAAAGACACACCACTGCGCCGTACGCCACGTATATGGACTCCATTCGGAATTCGCGCTTAACTCTGGCAGGAACTACAATACTTAAACGGTAGACTACTAGCACATTTTTGCACACAACAATTCAGACAAGCGCCACAGGATAATCTTTCGAGCAACTGCCACAGATTGTAGGAGCAACTAACAATGTAATTACGTTGTCAATTATTACTTGAGCGAACTTCCTCAAGAGATTTTTCGAAAGAGAAAATAAATAGCTATCAATATCGATCAGTCACAATAAACACAGTATTTCAACACGATAACCAAGGCCGAGAGCCATATCTATGCGTCTCGTCCTATATGTCCTTTAGGAAGTCGAGCCACGTTATAATATAAGCCTGAGGATAAGACGTTAACTGCTGCATTTATTGATATCTATATATTGTAAGGATGTTAAATATATCCCCCCTCCCCATAGAAACAAACAAGTACGTACTTACATTCAAGAATAGACATAAATGACAGTCATTTACCATTCAATTGCACTTTATGTGAGCCGCGTCAATGGAAAACTCGGTGACATTATAATAAAATGCTCGACGAGGCAAGAGGTGTGTAAACATTTAAACTAAGTCGTGATTGAAATTTGTTAGGAAATGTTTCACACGTAATATCTGAGCCGATATGAGGTTTCTCGCCCGTCACTGGCTAGAGCAGTCAGGGAGATACCTTCGCCGCGTGGCTCGGGACCAGATTAGTTTTACGGTAGCTCTGCTGGGGCTGGTAGCTGGGGCGACGCGAGGGAGTGAGGGTAGAATAGAATAGAATATTAAAAACCAAAAAAAAAAACAATCTACTTTGCAACTAATCCGCGAACAAAAAAGAGTTGCAAAGTAGATTGATTTTTTTGGCTTGTAATAATGGAGTTCCGCAAAGTAACGCCTGATACTATTAATTAGAATAGAATTTGATTTATTTTGCTTAAAACACATTATGGTACATAATATTATTAACTGACATTAGATGTAGGTTATTTAGGTTTTAATGCAAAAATTGGACCGCACTCAGCATTATGTCTCTTAAAAATCATGACGCTGATTTTCAGTGTGGCCCTGTCGAAGTGATTGGTTTGGTCGATAAGTGAGGAGCGACGTCCTGATCCCAATATTCCTCCACCACATTTCGCTCCATAACAAATGCCTTGTACTTCAGTCTAACGAGCACACTTAAATCTAAAGAAATCAAGATGCGAATGTTATGATACAAATACTTAAAATTAAAATTATTGTATCGAGTTTTATGTTACTTGTAAATAAAGAAATGCATCGCCAGCTTAGCAAACGAATTAAACAACTATATCTATTGAAGGCAAGCATGTTGAGTTATTAATAACTATCGCTGTACATACATAAAAAAAACACACAGTCAGACATAGAACCTCCTCCTTGTATATGAATCGATTAAAAACCGAAGCGCCATCACAATGTAACTAAGCCACCGGGTTCATCCCCCGAGCGCGGCGGAGGGCGCCCCCGGCTGGCAACAATGCAACAACAACAACAACAACAGACAACAACAACAACAACAACAACAACAGACAACAACAACAGGCGACACCATACGCCGACGCACCTGCGGTACTTACTGAATAATTCGCAGCTCACTGACGCTAATTACGATTTATTTACAACTCATTCTCCACTCGAGCGAGCGGCGGCATGCAAGAACATCATTCTCGACACTGAAAGAAAGATATAAACGCCAGGGGTTTTTAAACTGATAATCTTATTCGATAAGAGCGCCGCGACGATTAGTACATCCAATTATGACGCCTCCTACTGCATGTGTGCGTCCTTATCGTCACACAATGCTATCAATTTCAGGATTTCGTAGATACGCCGATCGAGACCGCTGCAGATCGCGTGTACTATTGCTGCGTGGCCTATCCCGCCGCAGTCCATGGTAGCTCACAGGGCGAAGCCCCTGTTCTGGTCCCACGACTCCGCCCGGGCTCGATAGTTTCACGTGAACAATTGCCTCTACCGTCAAGGGATGTTTATCTATACCGTCATGGGTTAAGAGTAGCACATATCCAACTTCAGGCGGATCATATTCCGACATAGTCATCAGTCGATTATAATTTGATCAATAGTTTATATCGATTAAAAATCAACCATTATTTCAGTGTTTTTTTTCTATTTCATAGGAACCATGTTCCGGAATTTATACTGTTGAACTTTTTTTTAACATTTTATTTTATTTTCGTGCATTGTCATCGGAACCAAATATGTGTGCCGAATTTCAGGTCGATAGCTTCAGTGGAAGTGGGTGAAATATTGATTGCAAGATTGCAGGACATAAATATAGGTACATACGAGCGAAGATAAATAAATAAAATCTTTTTAAAAATAACCTATGGTACACTCCAGGCCCTAATCTATGTATATTTATGCGAAAACAAACATTTCGTTGAATAGGAGAAGCAGGACAATCCAACAAAAATATCTAACGATTATTATAGGTTTTTTTTTGTTAATTTTACGGGAACCATGCATTTTTCCGGGATAAAACTTGGTCACTTTCCAGGCCGTATACATCTTTGTAAATATACACACATCGATGCATCATTTCGTTGATGAGAAGAAGAACCATCGCTGCGACCCATAGACGTCCCACTGCTGGGCACGGGTCTCCCCCACAGACAACTGCGGGAGGTCTAGAGCATACTCCACGATTTTGAGTTCAGTGAGTTCCAACTGAATATTGGGAGGATAATTAATTATTTCAGTCAAACTTTTTTTCTCTAAGCTAAGTAACACAACACTTTTTCATTAAGGCGGCAATTTTCTAACTTGCTTGCGCGGGCCATTCAAAATTCGTGGGGTTAAGCAGCCTTGGCCTAAACTATAAGGGCTAGAAACTTGAAATTTCCTTCCTTTCCTCCTTTATAACGTAGGGGTTCCTTTTATAACGTAGGTGAGCACTAAGAAAGGATTTTTGAAAATTCACCCCCTAAGTGGGTAAAACGGGGGTGCAAAGTTAGTATGAAACTTTGCCGTTTTTGAAGTTATTCGAATGAAATTCAGTATGAAGGATTTTCATTGAAAGTTTCGAAAATCATCCCTTAAGCGGGAAAAGGTTAGCAAAGTTAGTAGGTATAAAAGTTTTTCGTATTTACCTACATTATTTCAATGAAATTTTGTATGAAGGTTATAAGTTCCTTTAATAATAATTAATTAGGTGTAAACGAAACTATTGTTATGTCTTATTCCACGCAAGCGAAGCTGCGGGCGTTCACTATATATTTCTTTACCTATTTAATATAATATAATTATTATGTGTCTTTTATTTTATATATACTTAATATATTATGAATTATGTTAGTTATGTAAAACATGTTAGGTATGTAAAACATTTCGAAAGTGATTTTTACCTACCATCAGTATTAGGTAATACATAAACTTAAATAAATAAATTAAAAATCAGAGTTGATAATGTACCTTATAGTCACTGTTATCGTTACACTATAAGGGTCATATTCAACCGTACTATAAACAGCTCTGTGGCCGAGGGTGGTAAGGCTCGGAGTCGCGCCGGAGACTGCGGGTTCAAACCCCGTCAGGCCTATATCGTAAGCATACGTTTTTGTTTCTTTTTTGTTTTAGTTTGAAAATAATTTATAAACTTAATTGAATTGTAATAATTTGTCCAGGACTAAAATAATTTGTTTTAACAAAATTTGTATCCTTAATGTTTGATTTAAGTTTGTTTTGGGTGATAGCTAATATTATGTAATTTGAATTTGTATACGGCCATAGTCCACCACACTGGCCAAGTGCGGATTGGCAGACTTCACATGCCATCGAGAATATTATGAATACATACGTTATTGGGTTATGGACGCTACATGCGAATGGAACTATCGTGTTAGTATGCTATTCCTGGCATATACTTAACTATAGGTATCCATCCATCCATCCCATCAGCCTTTTTGGGTCCACTGCTGGACGTAGGCCTCCCTCAATCGACGCCACTCCTCCCGATCCTGCGCCCTCTGAATCCTACGGTTTCCCGCTGTCTTCTTCAGGTCCTCAGTCCACTTCTTGGGAGGGCGGCCAAAAGGACATCCTCCATTCAAGGAAATTTCTTACCCAACGGTTTTCAGTCCGTCGAGCGACGTGGCCTGCCCATTGCCACTTCAGTTCACTGATCCGTCGAGCTATGTCGGTAACCTTCGTTCGTCCGCGGATTTCATTATTGCGAATCCTTTCCCGTAGAGAAATACCGAGTATATCTCGCTGAGCGACTATGAGCTTGCGGATCAGACCGACTGTAAAGGACCACGTCTCAGATCCATATGCCATTGGCAACACAGGCAATATAGGTGCCAGAACGTAATCCATACTAATATTATAAATTCGAAAGTAACTCTTCGTCGTAAGTAAGTCGATCTGTCTGTCTCGCTTTCACGCCCAAACTACTGAACCGATTTAAATGAAATTTGGTACACAGATAGTCTAGCTAGAGTCTGAGAAAGGACATAGGCTACTTTTCAACGGGTAAAAAGTGTTGTAAAGGGTTGAAAAGGGGATGATAAGTTGTATGAAAGTATTGTCATTTTCAGAACAACAAGTATAATTTTTTTTTTTTCTTTCTTTTAAGGTACTGTATTTTTTTTAAAATGTTTTTTGAGTGCTGCATTTTGTAGAAATAAAACTTGTCTATTATATACTATTCTATTTAATGTTGAGCACTAGCGCGGTGCGCAGGGCAGGTGGCACGGTGCATGTTGCGCGCCGCTGCCTGCTCTTCGTAGCTAATTGAGGCGATGATTCCCCGCGCCGCCGCTAATGGACTGGTAAGTGAGTTAAGTTCACAGCGCACGGGAGCGGTCGGGAGGGGACTAGACGAGGCGTGCGTGCGTTGGACCTCCCGAGTTGATGGATACAGGGATGGTGATATGTATATGATACCTACTGTTTTCCCTTATTGTCGTTAGGTACTCACTTGCTATCTTCTCACGGATCTGTCTGTGAGTGAGGCAATTAAATAACACAACGATTAAAAACCACGACATGAGTACAAATACTTATCTGCGAAATAAATAGCTGCCGGGACTCGAACCCCGGACCCGCGAAAGATTTCTAACCCACTGTTGTCCCGTCACTAAGTATCCTTTAGTACGAAGCGAAGACACGACGCGGTCCTTGTGATCCGATTTAATGCAGGAAAATCGCTTCGCTTTTGAAATAATTAATTGATGATCTCAATGACTCAATGGCCTGGTTCTCGAATTGCTGCTCATCACGAACTTCTGTACATAAACAGTGTTTGTGATAAACACACTGCGGGCTTACGAGTAACAATACTGATGCAGTTCTTACTCCTGGCTCCGAAAGGTTTCGTATCAAGATAATGTATGTCTCAAAAGACAAACTTCAACTTGAGTTGAGGAGTGTCATTTTCCTAATGTGTGATCTATGAGTCGGCCGGGCGGAGGCATCGGCGTCCTACATTACGTGGCGCCCAACGTTGTGAGTCACAGGGTTGGTGAAACTTTTGGTTTCTCTCTAAGCATCACCTAATTATTTAGGGGTGGAGTAATCATTATTTTAATAATCCGCCTTTTGTACCATATTTAGGTATAATAAAGCATTTATAAATAAATAATTATTGTAATAGGATTAGTGGAAACGAGCAGAATTGTCACTTAAAATGAGAAACTCGACAGTGTATGACATTGCATAAGTAGGTACTTAATATGTATGTCGTAGTAATATTTCAGTTTTGGTAAATTCTGATTTTCAGGGTATTACATTTAATGTCATGTCAGGAAATGCGTTTGTGTGCGGGTATCTATAATATGCTTCATCAGCTAATGAACTTCTTTCTCTTTTTATGGATAGAGGAAGATAGAAATAGAGCTTGCAGCACCACCCATCCGCTGCCGCCCGTGACAGCTGTGACTGATTCTGAACGAGCCTCGAATAGGGACTGGGGTTAGTCCAGTTAGTAGGTCTCGATCTAAGTCAGTCCCAGATGTGTTGCTACCCTTGTCTTGGTATACTTGTGTTGTCTTTACTCGGAGGTACACGTAGGCTTCGATCGCGAAACTAAATGTAGGCATTAAATCTCAGCAAACCTCCTCGAAGCATATTGTAACGTATGGCGCCGCGAGGGGCCTGCGGGGCGGCACGCGTCGCCCCCTCAGTCGCTACATTCAGACTTATTGTCTCGAATCTCCCTTCGGCGGATAACTCTATTACCATAAATACTCGCCCGCGCCAGCGCGCTGCGGCGGCGCCTCACAAACAAGTATAATATTAGGTTGAGAAGCATATTTACATTATAACTGATCATGAGCGTTTTTAAAAATCCAATATCGTAAGCTGCTGCCGAGGAGTGAATCTGCGAAGGCATTTTAATAGTTATGGCACAGAATATGGTTATGGTAGCAGTCGGGCACGCCGCACCACGGCCACCATCACCCGTGGCCGCGGCTGAGAGACTGGCAGACCCTGAATTAGAACCATAGGTGTTGTCCGAGCCTCTCAGACCTACTCGTGTGGTGGCGCTGTTAGTTGCATTGCATAGCCTCTGTACAGCTAGATTATTCTATGTCTCTAGAAAACCTCTGTTATATAAGCATGTTCAGGCTACCGGTCCGTTATTGGCCAGCGTGGGCTGTGTCTGTTACTGCGTCTGATATTACACAAAGTTACTACCGCTTACATGTACCTAAGTTTAAACTATGTTTGTCTTCTGCCTAGACCAAAGGTTTTAATACCATCCCCCAGTCAGCGAAACAGTGTGGTGGGTGACAACTGTGACAAGCCTCTGATAACTTCGCGGGGAATTTACGGAAAACGAGCGTTATGTGTGGCAACCCGATCGTTTGGCTTTCGAAGACCTTCGGGTGAGAACATTAGTGTCGGGCACTAACCCGTCTACCAATCCACATTGGAACAGCGTGGCGATGGTGGTATGCGGAAGAGACGCGTGCACAACAGTAAGACGCGCATGGGGACGTTAGCATAATCATAAATATTATATGTATTAATGCCGCCCGGCCAATCTCCAATTATTGCAATTTAACTGAGTGATCGCGCCTTGGAATAATAAACGAGGAGTTCTCAATCAAATGGAATTTAATTAATTGGATGGCAATAATTTTTATCTTGTTTTCCTCCAGCTACTCGGAGGCGGGAGATAAATACTTATTTATGATGTAAGTTAGGGGGGAAATCGTTAGATACTATTGTGCTCATTACTATTATCAAATTGATTCGTGAAATTCGTGCGGAGCGGTGAATAATAGGTAAAGCTCAGATGTCTTTTCATTTGGATGGTTTATATGTATATTGGTGGGCTGCGAGCTGAAAAAGGCTCCGGCTGGTTGTGCGGTCAGTCAGCGCTGGATCTGGGAGGAAAGGCACCGAATAATCCAACAGTGGATTTCAAAAGGCAGGATGGTCGGATGGATGAGTGGACTCAAGCTTATGGATGGATGATACTAATGGTTCCAAGCTGAAGCCCAGTTATAAATGTTTCTCCTAGTTTCCACAGTATTTTTATTTATCCGTTCTATATACTTTATTATATCTATAAGTTTTATTTGTATTGGAATCTGGATCCTCATTTTCTATCGTACCTATATACATAGTTTGCATCGGCCCTAGTAGTTAATTTCATGCGTTAAATTTGAACCAAATCTGAGCTTATTCGCGCTAGGAAACAGATTTTCAAAAGGACAAAAGGACGAGTGAAATATGTTATAACTTACCTACGAGTATCCTATCTTCAAACGGCTTGTCTACCGGCTGCCTCGGCCAGCCTTTGAGCGACCTGCCGTATCAGATCGACTCTGCGGTTCTGTTTCTGCGCTTATTTAATACGAGCGAGGGCCACACGCTGAATTATTATATTATACGCTGGAGTTAAGCAATGGAATGCAGTGATTTAATGAGTTTGGGAATTAAAAAAAAGACTAAATTGAAAAATAGTTTTTATTTCAATTTCACAATAATACAGACGGACAAGCAGGCAGCTATCCTGATGGTGAGAGGTCACCGTCGCCCGTGAACACGTGCGACACCATCACAGGTGCATTGCCTGCCTCGAAGGGAGCGTTTCACACTCTTCTCTCGAAGGAGAACCTCAGTCGGAAGCTCATTCCACAGGGACCAGGTCGCCGGGAGTGTGTCGTGCGATAGTTGTCATTCAACTGATATAAATCCAGGAAAGAAGAAAACAGTAGCGTCCATGTTTTCATTGCCACAGTCTCCCTTGGTGGTGGTAATTTTTATTTAAAAACCTTTATTAACCTCACAAAACTAAAATGTACAAAGTGCGAGCCTCATGCCTGATGGTATTCTCCACCAGCTAACCCCTAATGAACCCTTGATTAATTGTGATAAAATTAAAAGTGTATCTATATTTCTAGCTCTCAAAGTAGTAGCTCCGCTTGAGGGGGTAAGGCGGCGGCGGACGGCGCGCGCGCTGCTCACGCACGTTGATAACGTAAGCGCGGGGCGACGAGCGGGGCGGCGAGCGGGGCGGCGAGCGGGGCGGCGAGCGGGGCGTGCGCGCCGCATCGCACGCCATCTTGTACGTGAAGAACAGAAGGCAGTCGAAGCCCGAGATGAGCGTGAAGCCCAGCATCAGGCTGAGGAGCCCGCCGAACGCCGCTGCCGAATATACCATAAATAGTACTATCACACAGGGAATAATGGCACAATGTATTCTTTCCCGCGAATAATGCAAGTCCCTGTTAGTGTACAAGTCCCTGTTAATCACGAGCCAATTATCTAATAGATTTAAAAAAAAAATGCTTGTCTGTTAAAATCGGTTTACGGACGATAATTTTACGTGATAACGTCATTAGACGTCTTTTCACTCTTTATAAACAAATTCAAATTCAAATTCAAATAATTTATTTCGCTATGAGGTGATTACACACGCTTAACGAAAGTCTAGGTAACTACTAACTACTTAATGCTATTCTAAACTGATTAATATAAAGCAAAGGATGAGCTATTTATCCTTGAATGAATAGCTAATCCTACACAGGTGCCTAACCTGCCTTATAGCTAATTTACAATAATTACCTACCACTAAGCTAAGCTCTAAGTCACGATAGACTATCTACCTGGTCATCGGCTTAAGGAAGAACTTACAATATTCTTATCCTATGCCCTAGTGTAGGCCGAGAGAGAAAAAAGCCGGAGGAAAAAACTCTCGGTACTCTTTTAAAATTCAAATTAATTTTTACAGAAAAATGTACAGTATGACCATGATATGATTAGGACAGACACGAGACAGCCAATCGTGTATGCCAAGAATCACCCCATATGCCACCTGCTTACAATATTTAGTATAGTTAATACAAAAGCATAGTGATAGCCTGTCAGAGTTTAATTCAGTCCCATGCCTTCTTATCATCCAAATACTCCTGAATATTATAATAAGCTTTTTGACATAATGTTTGTTTGATGGTTTTTTTAAACCTGTGTAAAGGCAGAGACTGAACCGCAGCCGGGACTTTATTGAATATTAGAATAGACATTCCTATGAAGGAACGACTTTTCTTGCTAAGCCGGCATTTAGGAAACGCTAGTTTGTGGCCGTTCCTTAGTGTTACATTGCGTAAGGCATTTAGGTCACTACGACTTACAAACTGATGCCTATTTTTACGAATATACATAAGATTCTCATAGATGTACTGCGATGCAAGGGTTAGGATGTTTATTTCCTTAAATTTTTCTCTAAGGGAGTCTCTACTTTTCATTTTGTATATATAACGGATAGCCCTTTTCTGCAAAATAAAAATAATATTAGCATCCGCTGCATTACCCCAGAGTAAAATGCCATAGGACATTATACTGTGAAAGTAACTGAAATAGACCAATCTAGCGGTATCGACATCCGCTAAACAGCGTATCCTTTTAACCGCGTAAGCTGCAGAACTTAGTCTATCCGCCAGTCGACAGATATGGGGTCCCCACTGCAACTTCGAATCAATGGTGATTCCAAGGAAAACAGTCGAGCTAACTAAGTTCAGTTTATCACCATTTAGTTCTGGTTGCTAGTTGATAAAACAGTTTGGGTAAGGTTGTGTGCTGCCGCTGTCTCTATTCTACTCGGACGCATCGGCCGATGGAGTCGGTGGTCGGGAAACAATGAAGCAAGGCGCCGCTGTCCGTACTAGGCGTCATTTCCATGTACAAGAATTAGTGCAACCGATTGTTCGCTTTATTGCTATGGGTTATAGACTAAAATTGAATGAAAATAAATAATGTCTACTGGAGTGGAGTGAGAGAGTGATGGATGCGTGCTTGTTCTGCCCTCTCGCTTGCACGCTCGGAACGCTAGGCTTACTCTCAGCATGACACGCTTTTCCGTACGTGCAGCCGACGTTCATCGATTATAAGACGTTATCACGTCAAAAATTGTCGATGGGTGTGGCGCCGTCGGTGATACCACTAGTCAAATCATTTCTCAAATCGCCTTCCGTGAGGAGTTGTCTTCTGATTGGTTAGCCGAATAGCCTTCGTGTGACGCATGTTACAATGTATTATCGATAGTGCAAAAACGTTCAAGTTGTTAGGCAATAATACATTATATCACATTCCCAAATCAATTTCTTACGCTAAGGTCCAGGTTGGATCGAATATTATCAATACACTTCTCAAATAGTAATCCTACAGAATTATTAACACAGAACCGAAGGGTGGTGTCGTTTGAGGGAGGCCTATGTTCCGCGGTGGACCTTGAAAGGCTGATGGATGGATGGATAGATTTATTTATTATATTTAGATTATATTGGAGTTTTACAACTAGAATACGAAAAAAAAAACATTCCCTACCCAACTGAATTAGTCGTAGTTGTTAAAAGACGTCATTTTATTGTAATCAATTACGCAAAAAATGACTGATTGCGTTAACACGATTAGATACTTATGGATCTGTTCTTGATACAAATTACGTTTGATCGAGGACATCATAAATATGAAAAAATGTTTATTTAACCCTGGGGCTCGGGACGGGTTTGTGGTGGAAGTAAGAGTTGATCCTTACTAATATTAGAAGATGTGATCCTTACTTCCTTACTAATATTATAAATGCGAAAGTAACTCTCTCTGTCTGTCTGTGTCGCTTTCACGCCAAAACTACTGAACCGATTTAAATGAAATTTGGTACACAGATAGTCTAGAGCCTGAGAAAGGACATAGGCTACTTTTTAATTGGAAAAAAGAGTTGTAAAGGGTTGAAAAGGGGGATGAAAGGTTGTATGAAAGTATTGTCATTTTCAGAACTAGAAGCATAAAATTTATATTTTAACTTATATTTTATGTACATTGATAATTTTATTTTGAAATTTTAATTCAGGGAAATTCTAATAACGGGTATCTACTCAATAGGTAGAGTTAGTAGATGTCCGTAATTAAAATATGTCACAGTACCTATAAACGAACCCACCGCAGTCCAAATCCACGCGAGCGAAGCTGCGGGCGTCCCCTATAAAATATAATTATGTTGGGTAGGAGTTAATCCTAGAACCTAATCACTGCGCATTAATAAATCAAAGGAATAATTAATTAAAGCAAACTTAAAGCCGATACACTTTTTAACCGACTTCCGAAAAAGGAAGAGGTTCTATGTTCAACTGTTTGAATTTTTTTATGTATGTACAGCGATAACTTCGTCGTTTATTAGCCGATTTTAATAATTACTTTTGTGTTCGTAGAACATATAGAAATTGGTCCCAAATAAATTTAATGAAAAAATCCTACCCCAAATGTAGTAAGCTAGCCTAGCGCAACTATTATTAACATAGCAATGTTAGTAGGTAATAGTTGTGTTAATTTCTCTGCAGCGTCGGTGGCTTTGTATAGATTTTAATTATTCATCTTTTATTTGAAAGATCAGTCATCTTCTTTTAGTTGAAGTCGGGCCAACTATCATGTTGATATGAAATAAACAGTCGGCCTGACTGAAAAATATTACGTGAATAAACGAATCAAGCCGCATTGGAGCAGCGTGGTGGTATGCTCTCGACCGCCCTCAACAGGGTCTATGGGAGAGACCTGTGCCAAGAAACGAATTACTATTATTTCTGAATTTTGCGTTTTTAAAGTCGATATTTGATATTTTAATTACCAGATTTTCAAACACGCCTACACGCGTAGGTAGATCTATGCGTGTGCCTCATCATTCGTAAATATACAGGCGCGATATCATGTAAGTACAACAACCCGAGAAATATTTTTTTTTATATTTTACATAATTTCCGTCAATATCCAAAACATTATCATTAACAAATCACACCAAATTGCAAAAACAAGAAGTCAGCAATATCGGTATCTGATAAAAGGTAATTAAATTACTAATACGATAACGCAATAACGTAAAGGCTATTAAAATTTAGTGAACCTACTACCAGCTTGCGTCAATGAGCGGAGCATTATCAAGATACTGCTCGCTCCCTGCGACAGCTGACCGATACCTGGATATCCCTTCGATAGGCGAACAAGAAAAACTTATCATGTATTCTATCTGGTTATCATCCAACTGAGCCGTTCCATAAATTCTGTAATTACATTATAACCATTATAACAGGCAATAATAAAAGCACTAACTGTAGGTACCTATTTGGAAAACCCGGTCAATTGCGAGTCAGAATCGCACACGTATTGTTTCGTACCACCGTTTTGTGATCTAACATTTTTACTTCTATAATAGTTGGCGTGATAGTGACCATCCCCTGCTGCCCGTGACAATTGTGACAACCTGAACGTGATTCAGAGTTACGGATTGGGAAGGTGGTAAAGGAAGTGTTATCTATGCGTTTGATGACTTTTTGAATAGATCGCTTATCATAACATCCACGCCACTACTGGGAATTTACAGTTAGGAGTTCCCGATAATATGTCCCGTACTATGCTCGAGCCGGGAATCGAACCCAGAACCTCTAGCTTCGCAGTCACGCTTGGGATAATTAAGCCAACTTCGACCGCTGATGCTATAAAAAACAAGCAGCCAATATGTATGAGATCCTTACTATTATTAACGGAAAAGTGTGTTTGTGGGTTTGACCTTCCCCTCCTCGGCGGAATGATAAATCCGCCTAAAGTATACGACCTGGAGAGTGACATAGGCTACTTTTTTCTGAGAAATTGCACAGTTTCAATGTAATGGACAAGAAATGGTAACAATCGTTTCTCTCCTACAGCCTCCACTCGACGGAATGCCGGCCCGATGTGGTTTTTATTACACGTAGGTAATATTGGTGTAATAGTTGCGTGAGAAGAGGGATAGTTGCGTGAGTAGAGGGATAGTTGCGTGAGTAGAGGGATAGTTGCGTCAGTAGAGGGATAGTTGCGTGAGTAGAGGGATAGTCGCCGCACCCAGAATGTTCTGCCAGTTGAGGTACACGTCGCGCCGGTACCGCGTGGAGACCAGGTCGTTGAAGAACACGTTGACGACCGAGCGGTTGGCCAGCCCCACGTTATCGCTGGAACCGATTAGATTAAGCAATTCTGATTAAGACGCACAAGTGGCGGCACGAAATTCTAGCTCTGATTCAAGGTCAGCGGAAGTCGAAATTTAAAGTAACGTCAGAAGTTAGTTTGCAGGTTGTCAATCGTAAGCGCCGGTTGGTCCGCCAGACGAATTGTCCCCCGCATTGATACGAATTTCGATCAGAGCTACACTTTCGTGCCGACGCTTGTACCTTGTGTAGTGAATGAAAGATCATTTCGGTGGCTAGTTATTTCAAACACGTATATTTCCACGTAGATCGTTAAGATATTTTGATGACATTTGAGGAGCATTAACAGGGAATAACAACTAAAATACTGCACAGCTAAAATTTTAATAAACTGAATAAAAAGATCCACCGAAATGATAGGAGAAAACGACTTTATTTAAATTCACCCGCGTACGTGTATGAAGACTGGGGACGAGACTGTTAGTGACAGTCAGTCCTTAGTTGGCACAAGAGTCTCGTTCGAAGTCAGCCACAGATGCGTCGCTACCCTTGAGGACTAAGGTCTCCTTTAGAAGTATGACCGGAAAATATTAAGTTTAATATATTATATTTTCCTATTGTTTCATTGCAGGCCTGCATAGTTCCATAAAATTAGGGTTGAAGTGTGTGGACGATAACTAAGAGTATGCGGAACCCATAACACCCCCCATATAAACCGTCATACAAGAAGGGCAGTCCGTTGAGTGGCACGTTGCGCGCCAGCTTGCCGACGGCCACCTCCATGGGGTAGTCGTAGTGCTCGCACTCTGGCAGGCACTGGGGCATGCTGGCCGGCAGGTCCTCCTCCAGCGGGTCTGCGGGACAACTTAATACGTTAACCCGGAAGGGGTAGGCACAGGTGTTCAGCATCTACACCCGTACACGTTTCATATTAAAGTAGTGGTGAGTTAGTCGTTATTTTCTCTGTGGTTATTATTGTGAATTATGTAATAATGGTGAAAGAGCTGACAAGGGTAGGTACCTCAATGACCAGATTTTGTTAGTGAGGCCCTCAGCTCAGTAATATATAGGTAGCGATAATGGATTTTATAAATTCATAAAAAAGTAATAAACCTATTATAAGGTACACCTGTGTTTATCTTTAATTCATTTTGATATGAAACAAGCAGTGGGTGATAGAATAAAATTTATCATAGAACTGATATTTCGGGCCTAATATAGGGTACTTTAAACAATAAAATTATACTGTGAAGAAAGAAGATTGTGAAGCTGAGAGTGGGAAAGAAGATTGTGAAAAAAGATTGTGAAGCTGAGAGTGGGAAAGAAGATTGTGAAAGAAGATTGTGAAGCTGAGAGTGGGAAATGTTAACTCACTTGACACCCTTTCCAAGCACTCGATGTCGTGGAAGTTGCAGACTCGGTGGTATTCTGGAAACGACTTCCGATTACAGACTAAACGTTTTCAGGTTAAAGTGTGTGGACGATAACTGGGTACTGGTTTTCAGGTTAATGTGTGGACGATAACTGGGTACTGGTTTTTCGTGTTTTGGTTCGTCAGACTGCCTCGTTGGTCCTGCATTTGATCCCCAGCCAAAGTATTGGGTTTGGTTTGTATTATCATGATGATGAGAGAATGAGAGAACGGTCACGATCGAATTCTGCGTGCCGCCTCGCGGTGCTCAGAGGAGGAGCCACCCTGCCAATAGCATTTTGAAGACTAGCAGTGCAGTCTTGCGGAGTCAGTGAACTTTTATAATCATAAAAAATAGTCGCTCTAAAAATTTTTCGTGTTAATCCATTTTTGCTACGAATGATGAACGCCAACTTGTATTACAAACCAATGGGGAGTATCGCGTGTGAATTTTCCACTAGAGGCGCTTGTGTCGCGCGAGGTCAAATAACATTCATTTTTCATGACATAAATTATAATTTATTTAATTTACCTGTTGAAAAGTGATCTCCTTCGTGAAATCATCGTAAATATTGACTATGCAATTTTTTATAATGAATATGGTGCACCACCGTTTGGAACCTGTTGTGATAATATAAATAATTAAGATTAGGTATCTTGAATTTACTGACAAAATGTATGTAAATTCATGATATATAAATGTATGATTTTCTGTGTTTAATTCTTTGGGTAACACATAATCCTCTGGAGTTAAATTGTTTTTTACAAACACGACAATATTTTGTTGAGTATAGTTATTCCTGCGAATCGCTACTAGCCACTGTTTTAGAACAGTTTTATCTTTTGGATACATGTGTTCTCCTTTTTTTCCGAACAAAACGGTACTGCACAACATTGCGGCATAGCTACTCGATATGATGATAGTTATTTATAATTAATAAACTTAATGAGATTCAAGATTTAAAACTTTGTTATGGCTCCGAATTTATAGTTGCCTTTGACAACTTGACCTTAGTCAACAATGGCGCCAACTGGTGAGCAAAGAAACGATAGTCCCCATTGACGCGCGACTTCCCGCCAATTTTTTTATCAATGATTGAGTTTCATGAGTTTAAAAAAATATAAAATTCGAAATTCAAACATTTATGAACGGCCAGAAGTGCAGAACTTTCAGTGTGCCCTATGTAACGCATGTACTTGTATATGGATATCAAACTAAGGACAGCAGGAAACTGCCTGACTCGGATGCAGGGTCGGGAGGAATAGCGTCGATTAAGGGGGGGCCCAGCAGTGGGACCTATAAAGGCTGATGGACAAATGGAACTTTGCTAGAACTTTACCTTAGTTATGTATACTTTATACATTACATACCTAAGTCAGAGGATAAAAGATATTAATTAATGACAAATTTTCCACCCCCGCGGTCGGCCCAGGTGTGTGTTCCTGAACAGAGTATACAACATAATTTAACATCCATGATCCGAGTACAAATATTTTTCTGTGAATAAAATATCTGTGCGGTAGACCAAAGTTTCGGCAATTCACCACTGTGCAATATTTGCAAATAGTACAAAGTATAATAAACTTTGTATAAACGTTTAATGAGTATAAACATAGCCATATTTATTTTCGTGTGTATACTTATATATATTGTGGTGTATTATATCAATCTGTATAATACGCCACACCTGACAACGATCTTGACATATCAATTAATCAACAAAAACGCTATAAAATTATCATTATTAAATTAATACGATAAGATATTTACAGTTTTCTGAGCTACTTTTGGTTCCTAATACTACAAGCGCACATTAAATGGCGCTTGTCTTCACACATAATAATAACAACGCGCCCGTACGTCATCCAAAGGGTAGGCAGAGGTATAACGAGGTCACAATATCTCTGCACCTATATCTCT
Organism: Carterocephalus palaemon; assembly: GCA_944567765.1. NCBI lineage: Eukaryota > Metazoa > Arthropoda > Insecta > Lepidoptera > Hesperiidae > Carterocephalus > Carterocephalus palaemon. The sequence continues at coordinate 382,956 of OX155637.1, forward strand.
AGCTGGACGCGACGCGATGCCCAGCTACTCCTCCCCGCGCTCGCTCGGGCGCGTCTATACGGTTTGCATCTTTGTTTTATTTACAACTAGCTTTTACCCGCGGCTCCGCCCGCGTGGGAAAAGGGAATTAACAATGCCATCTGTTAACAACATCCGGAACTAAATATCTAGCAAATAACAAAACATCGACATCTTCCCATGGGGCTGTTTTACCGCGGTAAAAAGTAGCCTACGTCACTCTCCACCCTCCTCACTATCTCCACACACAAAAACCATACCATACAATAGCTTCGTTGCGACGTGAAAGCCGGACAAACAAACAAACACACTTTCACATTTATAATATTAGTATGGAAGTATGGAAGTATGGATAGTATGGACTAGTATGGACTAGTGGACGCCCGCAGCTTCGCTTGCGTGGAATTAGAAATTCTCATAATAATATAATAAATTCTTCTTAACGCGTTAACTTTAGCTCAACATTATTTGTAATAAATCCGTAAATGTGTAATCCCCTATTATATGTATATTTAACATTTTTACCAACTTTGAATGCCATAATATTTATTTACATCTAATCAACAGCCTAAAATAAAAAAATTGTACTTGTAGTTCTAAAAATGACAATACTTTCATACAACCTATCATCCCCTTTACAACCCTTTACAACACTTTTACCCATTAAAAAGTAGCCTATGTCCTTTCTCAGGCTCTAGACTATCTGTGTACCGAATTTCATTTAAATCGGTTCAGTAGTTTTGGCGTGAAAGCGAGACAGACAGACAGACCGACAGAAAGAGTTACTTTCGAATTTATAATCTTAGTATGGATTAAGTTCTGGCACCTATACTGCCTGTGTTGCCAATGGCATATGGATCTGAGACGTGGTCCTTTACAATCGGTCTGATCCGCAAGCTCATAGTCGCTCAGCGAGATATACATACACTCGGTATTTCTCTACGGGACAGGATTCGCAATAATGTAATCCGCAGACGAACGAAGGTTACTGACATAGCTCGACGGATCAGTGAACTGAAGTGGCAATGGGCAGGCCACGTCGCTTGACGGACTGAAAACCATTGGGTTAGAAATTTCCTTGAATGGAGGATGTCCTTTTGGCCGCCCTCCCACGAAGTGGACTGACGACCTGAAGAAGACAGCGGGAAACCGTTGGATTCTGAGGGCGCAGGATCGGGAGGAGTGGCGTCGATTGAGGGAGGCCTACGTCCAACAGTAGACCCAAAAAGGCTGATGTGATGGATGGATGGATACCTATAATTAAGTATATGCCAGGAATAGCATACTAACACCATAGCTCCATTCGCATGTAGCGTCCATAACCCAATAACGTAATGTCTTCATAATATTCTCGATGGCATGTGAAGTCTGCCAATCCGCACTTGGCCAGCGTGGTGGACTACGGCCGTATACAAATTCAAATTACATATTAGCTATGACCCAAAACAAACTGAAATCAAACATTAACGATACAGAATAAAATTTTGTTAAAACAAATTATTTTAGTCCTGGACAAATTATTTGAATATTTATTTTCAATTATGTTCATAAATTATTTTCAAACTTAAAAAACAAACAAAAAAAAAAGAAACAAAAACGTGCGTATGCTTACGATATCAGCCCTGGCGGGGTTTGAACCCGCAGTCTCCGGCGCGACGCCGGGCCTTACCACCTTCGGCCACAGAGCTGTTTATAGTATGGTTGAATATCACCCTTATAGTGTAACGATAACAGTGACTATAAAGTACATTATCAACTCTGATTTTTTTTAATTTAATTATTTAAGTTTATGTTTTACCTTTAGTATACAAAGGGCTTACATAATGCCATACGGCATTTTCTACCAGTTCACCTTGGGCGATGGCTGTGGCGATGGTGAGAATACTAATGGTAGGTAAAAAGCACTTTCGAAATGTTTTACATCATGTTTTACATAACTAACTTAATTAATAATAACTATACTGTAAAAAAAAATTTTTTTTAAAAAGCTTTTATAACTTGACCTTGAAACCTAATCGTGGTCAAAGTTCATTACAAGACTTTACCACAAGTGCAAACACGACTATGATACGATATTCCATCATGAAGTTCCAGTTAATATCTTCCGGCTCCATCATCAGATCAGTTTGACAGTACCATATTATTGCATTGTCATCGGAACCTAATATGTGTGCCAAATGTCAGCTCGATAGCTTCAGTGGAAGTGGGTGAAATATTGATTGCAAGATTCCAGGACATACATACATGAATGAATGAATACATAACGAGTGAAGTTAAGTAAAAGCTTTTAATAATTAATATATTAGCTGTGGAAGTTAAGTTTTTAACTAAACTTGTACATAAATGCGTTATTTAAATTAAAATTGTATCTCATTGTTTAGATTTTCGCATGTTCACCATAGTGGAGAACCTGCGAAAATACATGAGAGTATGAAAAATATATAAATTAATATTTCCATAATTCCATAAATTAATATACCTACCCGCTTATAATATTAGTATAATCGGTTGATAAACTACGATACCGCGGACGAGAGGCACAGACAAAAATAGAAAAATGGGTGGACTTCACTCTGCCTATCCCTTCGGAGAAATAAGGACGTGATGTTAACTTTACAGGAGGGATTGTAGGATGGAACAGTAGGAGTTTTCAAATTATATCGTATAGACCGTGTAGCCTAATGGATAAGGCGTTGGATCTCGGTCCGAAGTCGCAGGTTCGATTCCTGCCGCGGTCGTTATAACTCCGGTTGCTCTACTTTTTAAATAAATTTTTTCAATTTATTTATTTGTTTAGTTTTTTTATCCTTACTTTATTTGGAAAATGATTTATTTCACATAATGAAATAAAATTTGACATAATAATATTATTTAGTTAATGTTGAATTTAAGATGACTTGTATAGGTTTTAGTTAGAGGTATGTAATTTTTAGTTTAACCTACTTAGTATAATCACGGACTACATATTATATACTCTATGGTATAATATTATGAATATCTTAATGATAAAATATGTAGGTTATGTTCAATTTTATTTTAGTTTTCCTGAATGTAATTTAATAAAATCACAGAGAATTCCCAAATGCTTGTAAAGTATTAAGATTGAATGGTGTAACAATAATTAATGTGTATTAATAATTGCAGGGCGAAGGTTTATGTTCACTGATAGCGATCTTCTCAAGGCCGGCTCTAGAAGCTTCGGCGGGCAAGCGAAACGACGAACTTGTATTTTATAATTATTTTTTTATATAATACAGACGGACAAACAATAAACAGACAGGCCTCTTGGTGGTAAGTGGTCACCGTCGCCTGGACACGTGCGACCCCGGGGCATTCCAGGTGCGTTGCCCGCCTAGAAGGTTTCAAGGCAGGCAAAGCAGCATTTACATCGAGCATAAACTACTAACACCAGAAAGAATCTGAGAATTTCAACAATTTGTTATGATGTAGTATTAAACATTATTTTGGCACTTCATTAGAAGAATAAAAATGTCGATTGTTTTAACTAAGCGAGTGCGTTTTCCAGTTTTTATATACATATTTTGTAAGTAAAAGAAAATAAGTTAATTAAATGCAGATATTTTCAACTATTCAAGGCACGCCCCTGGATGAAGGTAGTGAGTTTTTGACCTGGAGTTAATAATAATAGATATGAATATACATATAATCTCTAATATAAATAAATCATTTATTACTATTCACCATAGAAAAGTACTGAAAATACAGATCAAAAGTAATGACTGAAGATTCCTGCTTTAAATCAAAATTAAATAAATACATCCTACTAATTTAAAGACAAATTTAAGTTCCAAACTATTTTCATTCGTATTGCATTTCATTTTTAAACATTAGTACAACAAATTAATAATTATGCAACAAATGAAGTACATTGAGTTTCATACAGAAAGTTAGATGGCGCTGTTCCGTCCACTGAATCGCGCTAACGATTGGTCAACAGAAAAACCAAATTTTAAGAGTATAATCAACCATTATATTTGAATTTTTTGGACACATCACGAAATCTCTAAATTGATTCGTTAGTATCTGGTACTTTGCTACGCGACTGGAATAACGACGTTGCATAATGTTACCGAGATAATTGCACGACGCGAGAACGATATACAATAGTTTCGTTTACCCCTAGTAATCTATATATATAAAAAGAGAAGGTGACTGACTGACTGACTGACTGACTGACTGACTGACATATCAACGCAGGGCCTAAACTATAAGCGCTAGAAACTTGAAATTTTGCACAGGGGTTCCTTTTATAATGTAGGGGAGCACTAAGAAAGGATTTCTGAAAATTCACCCCCTAAGGAGGTAAAACGGGGGTGCAAAGTTAGTATGAAACTTTGCCGTTTTTGAAGTCTTTAGACGGGTAGACGTCGTTAATGGGTCTAATTCTACGCGAGCGAAGCAGCGGGCGTCCACTAGTATTATATATATAGCCTATGTCACTCAGTGAAGATGCAGCTTTCTAATGTTGAAAGAATTTTTGAAATCGGTCCAGTAGTTATTGTGTGAAAACATTACAAACAAATGTTTCCTCTCTATAATATTAGAGATACGAGTACAGATGGTACAAAGGACCACCTCGAACGATCTTTGAAATTCGCTCTTTAAAAGGCGTTAAATTAGCCCGACAGGCGACAGTATCACGGGTGTAAAGCCATAAGTCAAGTGGAGTGTCTTAAAATTTAGTTGAAGCGCAACTACCCACTGCTTCCAAACCGTGAGCTTTCACTGAAGAGGGCAAGCTCCTTCTCGTCTCCTCGAAAATATATCAAACTAATAGTTCAGCGCTCGAGACAGAGTCAAAAACTAAAATGGAGACACGTCATGTTTACGAGGCACACGATATGAGGTGTTTTTTTTTGCCTGTGGTGTACAATAAAGTATATTTGTATTGTATTGTATTGTATTGTGTTTGACCCACTTTAGGGAACACTCCATGGGTATTGCAAATTTTAATGTTATATATTACTATATATATTTATATACTACTAGTATATAAATATATATTTATATACTACTAGTATAGAAATATATATTTATATACTAGTAGTACCCGCGACTCTGTCCGCGTAGTAATCGGGTTTTAATTTGCAAAGAACACGGCACGAAATACAAAAGAGAAATAGTGTAGTTACAAGATAGAAGCTGGATGTAAAGTACACAGTGCACACATTTTCGTAGACACCGGCTTCGTCGAACAGTGACTAGCTGTGCGGAACTCACGAATCACCCAGGATAGTAGGTACCAGCCTGACTTCTGAGCGGATCGAGCCGAGGCACTAGCCCTGTCCCTACTGAGTTTCTGTATTGTTACATTGTATTGTTGGTATTTCCGCAGAGTAATGAGTGCAAAAAGCTTTCACCTTAGCGACGTCGTAACAGTGTTACTGCTAGTATTAGCATAGAACTAGTGGACACCCGCAGCTTCGCTTCGTTCGTTTTCTTCGTTACGGGGTGAATTTTCAAAAATCCTTTCTTAGTGCTACCCTATGTTATAAAAGGGGTCCCTTTGTGCAAAATTTCAAGTTTCTAACCCTTATAGTTTAGGCCCTGCGTTGATATGTCAGTCAGTCAGTCAGTCAGCTTCTCCTTTTATATATATAGATTAGCATTTCATAACACCACCCAATATATGTGTGGTGTAGTTATAATTTATAAATATTATCAATATGTATGTAGGTAGATTCATATTATATTAACCAGCCATGTACCGTGGAATGTCACTTGCAATATACGCCAAGTAACGATCAGCTGCTTTTATTGTGTTTCTCCCAAGTATCCCTCAGGACTTACCAAGTGTGTGTGGCAAGTACATATCAATATGTATAATATAGTATAGGCTACATCGCTCCGGTAAAGTTTAGGTCCCATGTAATAAGGAAGAAGTTACCTTTCATTGGAAAGTAAAACGGAACACAGCCGCACAGCTGCCGGACGATAGAGATCTTCTGGTACGCCACGCAGTTGTGGAACGAGTACTGGCGGAAGTCGCCCATGCGCACCTGCAAGAAGTGTTGACATGGCGAACATCAAACAAGGGTCGACAATGCGTCACCGCCGCAAGAAGTAAGTCGAATGCATTGTCGACTCCTCCGGTGTTGCACGTGTTAATAGGTGACCACATTTTTTATAGATAACATGACCAACAAGTATAGGAAGACTTACTGTCGTTCATTGATACATTCGTGTGCCAGAATACTTTAGTTCCTAGTTCCTCTCTCTGGGTGGTTGTGGTACATACCAGTTTGAGTACAACGAATTCGGCCACCTATAGCGTATTCAATAGTATTTCAATAGTACCCATCAGTATGTAGGCAACTCCGGCCATGTTTACCCAACGCATCGCGAGATGCGGTAAGGTTGCTGCGAGCGCGGAAAGCGCGCCAAACACCAGCTAGGGTGGTAGTATACCATTACAGCAGTAAACTGGTTCTTCAATGCGATTAGTTTTGTCCAAATTTGTTGTGTTTGCACTTGCGTGTTAAGTGAGTTGTGAAATAAACTGTTCATAAACGTGCGTGGCTCTTTTAATTATATTATATACTAGTGGACGCCCGCAGCTTCCCAGCGTGGAATTAGACAACAATAGTTTCGCTTACACCTAGTAATATTATACAGACTAATTCAATCAGTGAAGATGCAGCTTTCTAATGGTGAAATAATTTTTGAAAATCGCTCCAGTAGTTTTGTGTGAAACATTACAAACAAATGTTTCCTCTTTATAATATTAGACAATTTATATATAGGCCTACGGTTGCAGCTACTACTCGCATGTTCAGGTAAGAATCACCTGGCAGACCCACCTCATTCTGGTAGTAGCACTGGCGCTCGTCGGGACTGAAGGTTCGAATCCCGGGAGTGGTGTAGGTGCGCTCCGGGGACAAGGCTATGAGCACCTCGGTGCCCGGCGTCACCAGCCGCAGCGGGGAGTCCGCGTCCGGGATATTGTACGCGTTTTCTATCAGCACCTGGACCAGGAAGGGAATTGCCACGAATGCGGGAAATTGTCTCTGTGTGCATTATTAAGCTGCATTACCACAGAATATGATCTGTAGAGCGAAGTATTGTTTTCATACATTTGAAGCAAGCTCCGATCGCATATGCCGAAACGCATCTTCTGTGGTTCTGCTGGTTCTATATGTGGGTTTGGGATTCCCACCCAGTAGCGTACCCTGGGCCATGAAAATTTGCAAGTAATAGTCACCAATCCATAAACCGACCGCAACGGTCGTTGCTTAACTCTGTGGATCGCATAGAATCGACGGGAGCCATTGGGCTATGGACGCTACACTACTCATAGACAAAATTCAGCTGTAGGATACCAGCGAGCCGCTGGAGGCCACAGCGGTGCTGTAGTAGTCGTCGGCGTCGGTGTTCAGCAGCACCGTCAGCGCGGTCTGGTAGCCGCAGGAGGACACGTGGCGCGGCGACTCCATGCGGAGGAGCTCGCTGTTCCTGCGTACCAAATAAACACCAGCCATTCAGGGTGGTGGCAAATTGTTACAGCATTTGGTGGTTTGAAAATATTATAAGTTACTAGCTTTTGCACTCCGCCGGCGTTGAGTCGTTTTCCTTATAAAAAATATAGCCTTTTTCCACGTTACGGCACGCTACACCAGTCTATAATCAAAAAATGTATCTTGATGTTGACTAGATCACCTGATTTTCGGCCGATTAAAATCCGAGATATCGATTAAAAATTAATAATCGAACGATTAAAATTCGTCGACAGTTTTCTGTTCATTTTACGGAATCTATGAAATTTGCATTGATAAAAAGTAACCTATGCCGTAAGCTACATCTATGTATAAATCATCTAATAAATCGTAAGCTACATCTATGGACAACTCACGGACATGCAGGTTTCCTTAGATGTTCCGGCATTGAAATCAGAATAATGATCGGAATACTTCAAAGTCATGCATTACAGATTTGAAGGTATTATATATTTGATGGAGTATCCAATATGGGATACCTATTTGAATTTCTAATACATATCGATAGGCGAGAGGTCCCCGATAGGACGCCGCTCTGAACTTTGCTCCTTCGCATCCCTTAGCTTGTCCCGACCTGTTTGACCTAAATACTGTTTGACTAAAAATGTTTCTCGCCAAAAAATAAGAATCACTTACTTAGTATATTACTACCATAAAGTTTTACTTGCTGCATTCACTGGCTTGCCATAACTCGAGGCAAGATTGAACACATTTGAAAAATTATCGTATAATTTATAATGGAACTTGTTTCAAAGGAGTTGAAGAACTTGTTACATCACATCATGTCCCAAATTGGTTGACAGGAAACATTAAATATTTTATTGCTTTTTTTATTTGCGATTGAACAAAAACAGTTCATCGCAAATTAAAAAAGCTCGTAACAATAAAATTAATGAAAAAGTTGTAGATATTAAAAAGGTAGGTAATTATTATAATTTGGAAATTCGTTACCATTATTAACTAGCTTTTATATATTAGCTTGAACGTGATTTTCGCTCACTTCAAAACGTCGGATTAATTTGAAACTGCACACTATCAAGGACCGATGACCACGCAATAATTAAAAAAAAATCTACTCTTTAGTTTGGTTATCCACAAAAGCGTTTTTTTTTTATTTATTTTTTAGATACGTCCTTTGTACGTCCACCTATACTGCCACACACGTGGACCACGAGGTAAGTATCGGCGCTTTTATATTGTGAATGAGCTATTTCCAGACTCCGTTCTAACACTGAGGAGCGAGAGAAGCTTACGTCTTCCCGTTCTGCAGCAGATCGACGGCGTAGTAGTTGAACGTGCAGCACAGGCTCAGCAGCGTGAACACCTGCTGGAACAGCTGCTCGCAGCGGTACACCGTGTTCTTCCACATGCAGCGCTTCAACAGGTTGCCGCACGAGGCCACCGGGGACACCTGGCCGTGGTAGCAGCTGCTAAATACTTGTCTACGAAGACACTCGCTACCAATACTTATATGTTTACTTAAATCTTTATGTAGGTACAATTTGACGAGCAGTGAGAGGGAATCGAAAGGGTTAAAATCTCCAAAGAACTTATTGTCCCACTGCTGTGTTATTGAGCACGGGTCTCCTTTCGGGTTGGGATTCATGAGGCAACAGACCACGCTGGCCAAGTGCGTGTGTGCAGAATTAACATGCCTATAAGAACATTCAATATTCAGTATCAGCAAACGGACCGTCCACATTGACATTGCAGTTTACATGTGCGATTCTGTAATGTAACATCAACCCTTCCAATATGGTACGGCGTACGTCCTTCGGTAGATAACCATCTAATATGATCTGACTGAGTACGGAAGAGTTATTGAAAAGGCAATAACTAACACGGAACTGCCTTACCGCCATCTGCTACTCACTTGTCTAAAAAGGGACTCTATGGATATGTCGTTGAGGTCGAGGATCTCTTGCAGCATGTGCAGCTCTTGCTTTTGATTGGCGTCGGCGAAGCCGGACGAGTGTAATAAGGGCGCCCATCGAAGTATCTGGAATACCCTATCTGCTGTCACATTAGGCGCCAGGGTCCTGGAAGGAGCGGTCATTAACCTGGTTTTGCTTTGATAAGTCAGCTTAACTAATGGCCTGTGTGGAACTCCATCTGTGAACATTCAACGAACAACTGTGACCATTGCGATTTTTAAAATCCTGGCGAGGCATCATGTAGTGACGCTTTTATTGGAAATCTTTGCAAGTCGGTTGTACAACAGACATTAAACACGTCCACTGAATTACGGCGCTAAAATTGCTGCGGATTGTGGTGAAAACACACACACATATAATATAAACTGGCGGAATCTATAAAAACATTATTTTCCAATTTAAGTCCAATTAAGCTGCGTATTGAAAGCATGAGTTGATTATGAGTGAGTACTTCATGGTTCAGCCGTCTATATGGAAAGCAAGGAGGAAAAAATGGTATTGGTAGGTGAAGTGGTGGTACTGCCTCGGTCGAACTAAATAGATTCCATATTAGATTATACCTATCTCTTCTTAAAATAGGAAGTACATGGTGACTAACTAAACATTTAATTTCGAAAACAAAAACCTGAGGAGGAGGGAGGAAGGGGAGTGGAGTCTACAACAGCGGAAGGGGTCTTGGGATGGGGCTGATAGTGATACTTTAGTATTTTGTGCTTATTTAATTATTTTTATTTGCACGAATAATAATAATATGTATGAGGTTATCTTATCTATGCTAAATATGATATTAAACTATTTCAATGCCATCTATCTTTCAGACGGCAAACTTGATAAGAACCAAAGGACAACAGAACCAGAACTGTATGATGCGATTGAAGCACAGAGTAGACATATGGGTTGAAGGCAAGTCACAGGGTTGGCCGCCAGCTCGCCAGGTGGCAGCAGCTGCAGTCCCCTGCGATAGTGTACTGCGCATGCGTGGAGTTCCCTTGTGTAGGGAATATTTGACCAAGCCTTTCATAACCTCTTGGCCGAGCGGCAGGCACCGGAGTTAAACCTCTGGGTAGTGGGTTCGATTCCCACACCTGTCGTTCTTCTGAGAAACTGGTGCAGCAAAATTTTGTTTCTGTTACCTTCATTCTTTGCTTGAATATTTTATGATTAAGTTATACCTAGCAACTTTGTCACATAAAAAGCTCTTAAATACACACTTATACCTTATTCTAATCCATATTTTGTTTTTTATAGCAAAGAGCACTCAACACCCAAACATAACGCACCAGGGGGTAGGTTATAAAAAATCGAAGTCGAAGCGAAGGTAATTTATACGTCTTAAATTCCCATAATTCTATGAGTGCCAAACTTTTCCGACTGGGAACATACAGTAGCATACAACAATGTTAACAAGTAACGTTCACCAGATTAGCATACTGGCCAAAGAATATGAGAACTAGAGTACACAACACCACGCCTGTACTTCCCGAAGGGGTAGGTAGTATCTGTATATTGTTCAGCAGTTCCGTGGAAGTCCCATTTCTACACTCCGAGCTTCTGAGTTCGCGAAAAGGGAATCGAATCTAAGACTGCGTGTGATACTCACAAGCCGTCGGCGAAGGCGCGCGCGGCCCTGCGGGACACCACGTTGAGGTCGCATACCGTGACTGCGGGGAAGGGCACGTCCCATATGGCCCCCTGCGTGCTCTCTATCACCTGCGTCATCGATGTCGGGCCGGTTTAGCTCGCAAACATACTGCGCGGTACATCTTGGTAAAAAAATTTTTGTTATAGGTACTGATATTCAAATGTAGGTACTAAATTCCATACGCAGTTTAATCCACAGCCTGGTGGCTGCCAGTGTCAGGTGAGATCGCTAGAAATAGACTGTGTCCGATCGATGTTCGCACATTCGCATCGATGGCAGCACAACTCCGGCCGAAAGACTTTAGAAAATAGAAATGGAGTTGGTGGCTCCCACTGGACCTTTCTACCCCTACCGTCGCATTAGCTGATGGACCGATGGAGTGATGGATTACTGACCGTGACGATAGGGTTCCTGGCGTACCACCGGTAGGCGGTGACCACGAAGAATGCAGCGAACAGGATGCTCAGAACCACGGCGCATGCCCAGCAGCTCCTGCAAGAACACCTGCGTCAAGCCAGGCCGCAGGGCGCAGCGCATCTTTTTCCCTCATATCAAACATGAGTTAAGTAAAGGATCAGTAGGGGCTCACGGCAGGGGTGTCTTCTAAAGCTAACTGCTGCAGCACAAAATGCTGTTAATAGTTTTGTTTTATAGGTATTGGATAGGCTTAAGTACATTTTATTTTCTGTTATTCTCTATATGCCTTAATATATGATGTACAAGTGTATTATCTGTGATATGTATCTCTTTGTACTGTTGTGATTTGTATAAATAAATAGTTCACTCATTAATTCATTCATAAAACATGGAGCATGATGTAACACGCTCGTTTATTGCGGACTGGTGAAGTCACCTAGTCACCAGAAACTTAACGGCCACCCGAAAGCCTTTGACGAGGCTCAACATGCCAGTGGAGTTTCCCATCCCACTTGCCGATCCACGTAATATAGAGAACCCAATTGCGAGGGTGTGAGTAGGTATGAAAGGATTTTATTTGATGACTTGTGGACGCCCGCAGCTTCGCTCGCGTGGAATTATTCATTAATCATCATCAATTCACTTACTTCAAAAACGGCAAAGTTTCATACTAACTTTGCACCCCCGCTTAACTCCCTTAGGGGGTGAATTTTCAAAAATCCTTTCTTAGTGCTCCCCTACGTTATAAAAGGAACCCCTGTGCAAAATTTCAAGTTTCTAACACTTATATTTTAGGCCCTGCGTTGATATGTCAGTCAGTCAGTCAGTCAGTCAGCTTCTCCTTTTATATATGTATATAGATAAGCGGTTATGGATTTTTAGATGATTTTATATAGTGAAAGCAACCAACCTCTCGACCAAGTTAAGGTCCTCCATGACGATGTACTTGAAGCCGTGCAGGTCGGTCCTCTGGCAGAACTCCACGAGCTTGGCCCTCCACCTGCCCCGCCCGGGGGCCTTACTCTTCCCCTGCCTCTGCTCCGCCTTTTGCTTGGCTTTCCCCAAATTCATGTCCCGAGCGACCATGTGCACCATGTACCTACGTCACATTAGGTTTTACAGATACCGATGGATTTGAATTGGCCGGTGCTGTGCCGACTGTTCTGATGGTTAAGCCTTGTCGAAGACCTTCGGGTGACTTGAGAACATTCGACACTGGGTTGGCCACTAACCCGTCCACCAATCCGCATTGGAGCAGCGTGGTGGAGTATGCTCTAGACCTCCCGCAGCTGCGTCTGTGTGGGACGTGTATGGGTCGTAGCGAGTGCCGCCGACTGAGGGAGGCCCATGACAGTGACGTAGCAGTGGACTATTAAAGGACCAATCTGAAAATTACAGGGACACCAACGTGCGGTTCCACAGCGGGCGTGACATCGACTAGGGTCCGATTTTTGAATCACCTCCAGCCACTCTTAAACGAATTTCACGTTGTCATTAATTTTCAATCTAATAAGGCGACTTGTAAAGAATGGTCCTTACCTTACCGCTCCAATTCTATTTACACTAAGGAAGTGTCTCATGAACTGTAGAGCTAAGCTACAGATATAATCGATGACATCTGCAGCGTTTATAATAAGTCTACCATCAAAAAGTCCCAAGACTACAGTTTAATTCAATCGGAAGATGCCAAAGCTTCGTATTCTTCACTATCACTAGTTATTTTTGGAAGATTAGAACTGTAAGTAAATCCTGATTCCCGCTGAATTCCACTCCCTAACGACTATCAAAAGGCAACGATTATTGGAGCTTTTGACGGGACTAGAACAAAAAGAAGAATAGGTGTGTCACGAGAACGGAACCAGTGATAATGGGCCGCTGGGTGCCGATGGTCTATTGATGGGGCGATAGCGCGGGCCCGCGCGCTCCATCACGATACATTAAATATTCAAAGCCGTGTTTCAACACAGTGGTGGAAAAATAACTTACTTTTTGCACACGTAACATACTATTTTACCTCCAAGCTGTATGATTATATGTAATAAATATTATAGAGGAAACATTTTGTTTGTAATGTTTTCACACAAAAACTACTGGATCGATTTCAAAAATTCTTTCACCATTAAAAAGCTGCATCTTCACTGAGTCGCATAGGCTATATAATATTACTAGGTGAAACGAAACAATTGTTGTCTAATTCCACGATTAATGGGACTTAAAGTCTCATGACACACTACCTTTGTCGTGAAACTTTGGTCTTCAAGCTTCTTGCCAAACCAACACAATATTATCTCATTGTGGAGGTCGAGAGGTGAGGCCGTAGTCCACCATGCTGGCCGGGCGCGGATCGTAGGACATGCCTTCGAGAACATTATGGTGAACTTAGGCTTGCAGGTTTCCTCACGATATTCTTTCACCGCTGGTGATCCCACGACTCCTGGCAGGTAACAGACAGGGTCACCAGTGATCGCGCCAACGGACCTATAATACGTTCACGGTTATTCTTTACCAAGCTGTGTATGGGTCAACTGAAACATTTCATTCTCCAACGGTGGGGCACGGGTCCTCTACAAAAGAAATGGATACTACCAACGAAGAGCGGATTTGCAGATTTTACATGCCTTCGAGCATATTGCAGACACATTGGTACAAAAAAAGATCTGTCTTAAGAGTTCCTGGGATTTTGTATTGTAATACAGATTTACTAACCTCCTCAGGCCTTAAGGGGTAACCGTTGGGCTGTCTCCGCTTTTCAACGAGCAAGACGTAGTATACCTACTTGAAGTACCTGCACAAATACACGTAGGTAGTAGGTACACGTGTAGGTACTCATTGTACGAACCGATTACCAGTAAAATTGATCGACGCCTCTTGATAAGCGTAAAATCGTATAAAAATTGCTACTAATTAATAGTAGTCGTTAACTATCATTATCATTATTTCCACGCGACGTGCCCTGCGAATGGGTTTGACCCGAATTAGAAAATCTAAGTTAATTCATAAAAACATTCCTAAAAACATGCTTGTATCATCTCATGCTACACTGATATCAATATAAGAGAATAAATCGGGTCGGGTAAACCACAACCAAGTCGCAAGACGTCGGTCCCGGTTGTTTTCAATGGTGGTAACAGTCGTCAAGTCTTGTCGCAGACCTTCGGGTGGCTTTAGAACATTTGACACTAACTTCTGGTTGGGCACTAACCCCTCCACCAATCCGCATTGGAGCAGCTTGGTGAAATATGCTCTAGACCTCCCGCAGTAGTGTCTGTGGGGGACCCGGGCCCAGCAGTGGGACGTCTATGGGTCGCAGCGATAACTGCATAGCCCGATAACTGCATAGCCCCAGTGGCTGCCTCAAAGGACTAAGTAGATATCTTCGTGTGTTCCTAGGCCGGCCACGCATGGCTCTGACGTCATCACACTGACAGCGGGCGGCATACGCCATGCACACAAACAAGCCTCAGTTGCTACCTTTGATTGAAGATGGCTATTATTCATGTACGGTGCCACAACCGCTAGTTTTCAGGGCAACCCTTAATTGTTAAATCCCTGCTCAATGTTAGTTTGGTTCACTGCACGAATTTCTTTAAAACCTCTACTTGTTTCCATCCTGCCTGGATCGCAGCATAGCACATTCTCTGATGCGCAAACCAACACACACATATCTGACTCATTCTATACAAATAAAAAGCAGAGGATTACCGACGACGCTTTATTTAAAATACCACTTTAAATTTATACATTAATTTTCATAAAAATATACAAATATAATCTTATAAACTCTGCTTAATTTTGTAATATAGTTTTGTAGAAGTACATGCAAAAGACACGTCGCTGAACACTTATATGACAGTCTATGATGTGAAGCATTGCGTTCTTAAAGTACTAACATCATTCTTAAACATACATAAAAACTTAAAACACAATGTTTGTCTTACATATTTATATACACTTCAGTATATTAAATGCATTTATTCTTATAAGGTCAGTTCCAGTACAAATCTTTCGTAGGAATTATCTCCGATGGAAAGTCTAAATCTACTGGATGTACTCGTATAGGCGAATATAAAAAATATCTAAACCGCTGCGTTCAGTGCGATGAACTTATCACATTATATAAACATCACAATAATATACACGGCATTGCACACGTTATGCTTAAGTACATAATAATAAATGTAGTTTTGCTCCTACATTCAAAGGTTTTAGATAATACTCTTGCCCCCTGGGATCTAATATAGTCTGATAAAATAACACCCTGTACTTGGTATTCCATCGAATGAAACACATTCACAAGAACCCCTGTATATAAACAATAAAAACACGTATTTACATTAAAAAGAAACAGTGAAAATAAATCGAATATATATTGCTGTATAAATTGTTTTTATGCGTCTGTCTGTGGGTAACTGATATACCTACTTTGTGTATATTGATGTAAAGAACAAACATAGTAACAGTTGATATTAAATCATTTTCTTTGGAATACGTACTTAAATATTATACAATTTTGTTATGTATTAAAACATTAAGGTTTAGCTTAGGAAACGAAAACTAGGAAAATGTTGATTATGAGAACTCAAAAAATACTGTAACTTAAAAAGGTTAGGTACATTTATGTGATACGTCATACATTCACACGGCGTGAAGCCCTGCTAGAAATCTCTTGCAAGTCAATTAAAGTATAAAATATCCCATGCACTCAAAAATTAGCATTAAACAAATCTAAATATAACATGAAAAATCGTGTATGTGAATAGACGCATGGGATGACGTCACACTTCATATGCATAATATTATGTATGTCGAAATACATGTAGTTAATGAAGTGAAGTAGATGAAGAATTAAACATGTCAGAGCCACAAGACTGAAGGTCATTTTGGCTTTTGAAGTAAATTGTTAACAGAATTCGGCCGGGTATTAAGAACCATTGGAACCAAAATTACATTCAATCATATGACATAATTCAAAACGATATTAGTAAAAATATTGTTTACCATTTTAGTTCCCTGTTCATGACCTATACAGAAATGCCATGTCTATATTCAGAGGTATTATTAACTAGTAAAAATGCTATAAAATTAATACAAATTCAATTTCTATCTGACAGCAGCAACTATGGTATACATCATTAAGTATAGATATTATGAAGTAAAACTGATAAAATGTTAAGTACATTCATACACAATATATTATGTATATTTAAATTTATAACAAATGCTGATAACAACAAACGGAGTGTATGGTATATCCCATATTCTAATATCTAAGGTTAATCTAAGACTTATATAAACTATAATGAAATGTTGAAGATTACCCTCTAAAAATAATATTTCATATAATATATTGACTTAAATGTAAATACGTCGCTACCTCTGCGCAGTGATATGGCACGAATGTACTTAAGAACGAGGTGGTTGAGTACAGATATACAGACAACCGACGAGTATATAGTATATACGTTATATTATATATCCATCACAATATGTTTATTTATTTTTATTTATTTTAATATTTATGTACACAATTACATGAAATAAAATGAACAAAACAAAAGACAGAAACAGGTGTTACATGTTTTTGTTTTCGCTGCGACCCATAGACGTCCCACTGCTGGGCACGGGTCTTCCCCACAGACACAGCTGCGGGAGGTCTAGAGCATACTCCACCACGCTGCTCCAATGCGGATTGGTGGAGGGGTTAGTAGCCAACCCAGTGTCGAATGTTCTCAAGCCACCCGAAGGTCTTCGACAAGGCATAACGACTGTTTCCAGCATTGAAAACAACAGGGACCATGGTCCATGAAATTTTGCCACTAGCGGTCACCCATCTACAAACCGACCGCGCCCGTCGTTGCTTGACTCTTTCGATCACATTGAATCTAAGCGAGCCATTGGGCTATGGACGCTAATAAATCTGGTAAATTTTAGTTTTAACATTATGTAAATATACGAATCAAATAACAGCGACTTTATAAAACTTAATTATAGCCAATACGAACGCGATCGTTCGAATGGACGGACAGTCGATCGGTATCTCGGAATCGACATGAACATGACTTAGATATCAATCTGGCATCAATTTGCATACAAAATGGATGGTGCAGTTATAGATGATGTCGCACCTACACCTGATTTGCCATCTCTTTCTCACTTACAGATGCTGCATGAGACGGATGATACGAGTCGATACCAATATCCGCGCATAGTATAATCGTACGCCTGTTTGTCTGTTATTTAGGTAACGTTTCATGAGGTGAACATCTTGGTGGTCAATGGAGGGTAGCAACGAATCTGTGACCACGGGATTCTTGCTTACTAACAATTACTAACGGCGACTACTAATAGGATTAATTGTCATTAAAATTACTGTGATTGTCACAAGCTGTATAGTACTCATACCAACTTACAACAAAACCGACAAAATAGTTCAGTTTGCCTTAGTTGTTGAATGTCTGTTGTTAGTGTTAAACATATGTCGTTAGTTAGTCATAGATATAGCCAAGAAATAGGTAAGTAAGGCCAAGTAAAACCATCGTTAAGCCTTGACGAAGTCCTTCAGACAGCTTGAGACCATTCGACAGTGGGGCCACTAACGCCACTAATTGGCGCGATGGAGCATGCTCCAGACCTCCCGCAGCGGCTTGTGGGAGTAACCTATGCCCAGCAGTGGGACATCTATGGATTGCACCTAACTAGCTAGTCATATACTAGTTCACAAAAAAGACTTCCTAATTTTGTTCGCACCTCGCGTCCCAACTCTGCGCATGTCCTGGTCACACAATAAGAAGACCTGAGCGTGGGTACTCCACTACTCGGCCACCATCTTACGGTCTAATATCCAACCGGTACCGACGGGTTATCGTGCCCTCCGAGGTACGGCCACGCTCAAGTAAGTTTGCGGTTTATTTTAAAATTAGACCCAATAACGATGTCTGTCCGCGTTCAGGTTGCCCACTTGACTTCAAAAACGGCAAAGTTTCATACTAACTTTGCACCCCCGTTTTACCCCCTTTGGGGATGAATTTTCAAAAATTCTTTCTTAGTGCTTCCCTACGATATAAAAGGAACCCCTGTGCAAAATTTCAAATTTCTAACCCTTATAGTTTAGGCCCTGCGTTGATATATCAGTCAGTCAGTCAGTCAGCTTCTCGTTTTATATATATAAATATATAACTGGCTTTTCTCACATCAAATTGTTTTCCGTGCAGAATTCCCTCTACCATCCAGGGGCAATTTAAATTGTGATTACCAACGGCAAGCTGCACCAAAGATTCCCACCAATACCAAGCTTCACCGGTCCAGCCCATCATAATCAGAGATAGCAATCAATCAATTAACGAACGAATATGTTTATGTTTAGTCTATTTCACGGGGATTTCCCGGGATAAAAAGAAGCATGACACGTCGATCCATCTTTCGGTTAAAGAGCAGAAAAACAAATATATTATTACAGATAGCCACTTCAAAACAAAATAAAAAAATTATATTCTTATCCACCTACTCCTAAGGCCACCAAATATCAATTTGAGACGCCTGCCAAATCTCTTGTCGCATTATATTAACTAAACATTTCACTGAAGCTTGGCTAAGGGTTTAACTTTCCTTCCGCTTAGGGCTTAGCTCTAATCAATAACGGCCGTAGCACACACGTCGATATTATAAGATCTGTTAAACCGATTTTTACAATACGAAACTATTCCTTAAGTCGATCAGCGTACCTTTTTATTGAAAGTTTTTAACGATAATTACATAATTTTTAATCATTATGAAGCAGCATCGAATCCGCGTAATTCAGGTACGACAGTCATATTTATTTTTAATATATAAAAGGAGAAGGTGACTGACTGACTGACTGACTGACTGACTCACTGACATATCAACGCAGGGCCTAAACTATAAGGGCTAGAAACTTGAAATTTTGCACAGGGGTTCCTTTTATAACGTAGGGGAGCACTAAGAAAGGATTTTTGAAAATTCACCCCCTAAGGGGGTAAAACGGAGGTGCAAAGTTAGTATGAAACTTTGCCGTTTTTGAAGTCAAGTGGGCAACCCGAACGCGGGCAGACGTCGTTAATGGGTCCAATTCTACGCGAGCGAAGCTGCGGGGTGTCCACTAGTTTATTTAATATGCACGATACTGTTCGTGTTGCACGTATTGTTGATGGGTACAAGTGGTTAGTAATTAATTAACTCCTGCTGAGTGAAGGCCGTAGCGTCCATAGCCGTCGGGATGGGTGACCGCTAGTGCCAATTTCATGGACGCTACCGTGCTACGGAGGGCACGTTAAGCCGTCGGTCCCGGTTGTTTTCAATGGTAGAAGCAATCGTTAAGCCTTGTCGAAGACCTTCGGGTGGCTTGAGAACATTCAACACTGATTTGGCAACTAACCGCATTGGAGCAGCGTGGTGGAGTATGCTCTAGACCTCCCGCAGCAGTGTCTGTGGGGGAGACCGGTGCCCAGCAGTGGGACGTCTATGGGTCGCAGCGAGTGACGGCCCGCTCGTCACGTCACTTATATTCGCAGTATTGACAGAAACGGACCAGACAGCGGTTCACATGCTCAATGGAGGGAAAATATTTGTAGGGTTCCTCGTTGTACACCTGTCTGTGTAGACCTTTTTTAAGAACACGGGAAGGTATGAGGTTGTAATTATTATCAATTGAGTCCACGGTATGAAGCTGGTTTTGATTGGGTAATCCATGTTAAATTAATTTAAATTAATTTTACTAGATATACTAAAATTACGCAACTAATAATTGCACTTCCTTTATATTGAAACTTATAAAAATATATCTGTTCTGCTAATAATATACATACATTCAGTAAAAAAAACCTTTATATTTATAAAAAGAATCATTATTATATTTTTAATATAGAAATGAGTCTTGTGATTTTTGAATAAATGTGTTATTCAATCATGTCATTTGATGACTTGCAACGCTTTTAAGAATAGAATAGAATAGAAACTTTTAAACTAAATAATGTTAAGTAATGATCCGCATGATTTCTTCACTTTATTGTAAACATAACTCTTACGGGGCTACTTTTGGGATTTCTATAATGATATAGAAACACAATCTCGTCACTATTAGTTTTAGTCATACTCCTAATTATAGTTACTAAGATTATTAACATGGCGGTGATGTATAGTGGAAAAGGCGTCAGATGAATCGGAAAATGATATTTGTATCTGCCAACAAGTTAACCAGTGCAGTGATCACGAGTGCATCGACATAAGCTGAACAACGAACAATGCAATAAAATAATAGATGGTCTGTTCAGAATTAAAGGTGTCCGCGCGAGGTGTTTGCTATACAATGTTGGCACTACTTTTTATTAAAATATTGGTTTAAAATAATAATTAGTAAACAGAAATTAGCAGTGACAGCCCAGTGGCTAACGAACTCGCCTCTCACTCGAGCGGTCCGGGTTCAAACCCCAGCGGCACGCACCAATGACTTTTCTAAGTTATGTGCGATCTAAGAAATTAAATGTCACTTGCTATAACGGTGATGGACACATCGTGAGGAAACCTGCATGCCTGAGAGTCCATCATAACGTTCTCGAAGGTATGCGAAGTCTGCCAATCCGCACTTGGCCAGCGTGGTGGACTAAGGCCTAATCCCTCCCATTCTGAGAGGAGACCCGAGCCCAACAGTGGGACAAAGAAAGGGTTGTGATGATGATGATGATGAAACAGAAATTGGTTTCACGACAAAAATACACTGAAAGATAGTTAACTAAACGGAGTATACGACTTCGGTGTTAATCGTGCAAATAGTGAGCGAGATTGTAATACTGTAAGGGCTGAAATAAATGTATAATTTGTCGTAACAATTTTTTGTACTTAATAAGACTAATAAGTCAAGCTAAAAACTACTTAAGTACTTAGTTGTAACTTGAATTAACACAATAATGTGCAATGACACTGTCCTAATCTGTCACTGTCATTGTCATTAATGCGTTTTATGTCAACTTGAACGTCACAGGCTGTTTAAAAATCATCAACTGTTCGGACCTCTCGTTCGCACTCTACTAAAACTAACTTACGGGAATTGAGCCAAACTTAGTGTGGAATGTTTAATCGACGCACAGCCCATCTAGTAGTATACATGGCTCAATGATCCTACTGACATATCAATTGGATCGAACACCTACTTTACCAAACCGCTTCCCCCAAAGTGGGTCAACCATAGATTTAACTAGATAGATTGGCAATGCGAAAGAGAAAGAACATAGATACTCATATGTTAGAGCGAGATAGATAGGCGAGACCATTTGCGTACACGCTATAGACCTGTATTGGCCCAACGTCAGTTGTGAACGAAAAAAATTTTGCTTTTTTTTTTTCTAAATCTCACGTTTAAAAGCGTAC
This sequence comes from Carterocephalus palaemon, assembly GCA_944567765.1. Classification (NCBI taxonomy): domain Eukaryota; kingdom Metazoa; phylum Arthropoda; class Insecta; order Lepidoptera; family Hesperiidae; genus Carterocephalus; species Carterocephalus palaemon. Next base: position 404,861 of record OX155637.1, read on the forward strand.
ATTCGGTGTGATTTAGATGTAAATAATTATGGTTACGTGTATAGTACCAGGATGTAACTCATCTAAGAAAGAAAATCCACAGAATTATAAATTTCATATGTAAGTACGATTGAAAGATTTAATTCTCCTATTGTGATGTTTGACAACTTTGAAAAAGAAATTATGTATTAACAAATGAATGGCTAATAATATAACAATTTTAATATATAAATGCTTTGAATGCATAGGAGTTGAATATAAAAAATAGGACTTAAGGACTAAGATGGTCGCCTCTGAAGAAGTGTAACCGGAATCCACACCTTTCCAACCGGACCACAATTGCTTTAAAAACAATGATTACACGGCAGAAATGGTACTAGGTACCGTGGCGTACCGTGGCGTAGTGCGAAGCGTCGGGGGCTAGGCGTCGGGCGCGCCGGCGGGCGGCGGGCGGCGGTCGGGCGGCAGCAGCGCGAGCGCGTCCGTGGCGTTGGTGACGTAGTGCGGCCAGCGGCTGATGACGGCCACGACGGCAGAAACGGTACCAGGTACCGTGGCGTACCGTGGCGTAGTGCGAAGCGTCGGGGGCTAGGCGTCGGGCGCGCCGGCGGGCGGCGGGCGGCGGTCGGGCGGCAGCAGCGCGAGCGCGTCCGTGGCGTTGGTGACGTAGTGCGGCCAGCGGCTGATGACGGCCACGACGGCAGAAACGGTACCAGGTACCGTGGCGTACCGTGGCGTAGTGCGAAGCGTCGGGGGCTAGGCGTCGGGCGCGCCGGCGGGCGGCGGGCGGCGGTCGGGCGGCAGCAGCGCGAGCGCGTCCGTGGCGTTGGTGACGTAGTGCGGCCAGCGGCTGATGACGGCCACGACGGCAGAAACGGTACCAGGTACCGTGGCGTACCGTGGCGTAGTGCGAAGCGTCGGGGGCTAGGCGTCGGGCGCGCCGGCGGGCGGCGGGCGGCGGTCGGGCGGCAGCAGCGCGAGCGCGTCCGTGGCGTTGGTGACGTAGTGCGGCCAGCGGCTGATGACGGCCACGACGGCAGAAACGGTACCAGGTACCGTGGCGTACCGTGGCGTAGTGCGAAGCGTCGGGGGCTAGGCGTCGGGCGCGCCGGCGGGCGGCGGGCGGCGGTCGGGCGGCAGCAGCGCGAGCGCGTCCGTGGCGTTGGTGACGTAGTGCGGCCAGCGGCTGATGACGGCCACGACGGCAGAAACGGTACCAGGTACCGTGGCGTACCGTGGCGTAGTGCGAAGCGTCGGGGGCTAGGCGTCGGGCGCGCCGGCGGGCGGCGGGCGGCGGTCGGGCGGCAGCAGCGCGAGCGCGTCCGTGGCGTTGGTGACGTAGTGCGGCCAGCGGCTGATGACGGCCACGACGGCAGAAACGGTACCAGGTACCGTGGCGTACCGTGGCGTAGTGCGAAGCGTCGGGGGCTAGGCGTCGGGCGCGCCGGCGGGCGGCGGGCGGCGGTCGGGCGGCAGCAGCGCGAGCGCGTCCGTGGCGTTGGTGACGTAGTGCGGCCAGCGGCTGATGACGGCCACGACGGCAGAAACGGTACCAGGTACCGTGGCGTACCGTGGCGTAGTGCGAAGCGTCGGGGGCTAGGCGTCGGGCGCGCCGGCGGGCGGCGGGCGGCGGTCGGGCGGCAGCAGCGCGAGCGCGTCCGTGGCGTTGGTGACGTAGTGCGGCCAGCGGCTGATGACGGCCACGACGGCAGAAACGGTACCAGGTACCGTGGCGTACCGTGGCGTAGTGCGAAGCGTCGGGGGCTAGGCGTCGGGCGCGCCGGCGGGCGGCGGGCGGCGGTCGGGCGGCAGCAGCGCGAGCGCGTCCGTGGCGTTGGTGACGTAGTGCGGCCAGCGGCTGATGACGGCCACCACGCGGTCGCCGGGGCTCAGCGTGGACATGAGCTGCCGGTGCGCCAGCAGCCGGTAGTCCGCGCGCAGCTTGCCCAGCGCCACGCCCAGACGGATCAGCTTCTCGCACGCCTCCACCTGCCAGGGACACCACGTTCAGTCAATCACAGTTGTCATGACCGCGCCCGTCGTTGCTTAACTCTATCGATCACATTGAATAGACGCAAGCCATTGAGCTATGGACGCTATGGGGGTCAGCTGCTCTGAGGGAAGCCAGTTCGCCAAGCTGGACTAATTTGGCATCAGTCGATCAGAACCTCGAGGTCTGACAACTCAAATTACACTCATTTAAATCTATTGAAATTGATCTTTTTACACTTTTATGTCCACTTTAATCCTTAATCAAAGATTTTGACGTGACAACGTCTTATAAATTGGTTTGCCGGGTGACACTTCAAGAAACTGCGTTACGCTCCGCTCACGTTATGCGCTCACAATGAGAGCGAGTGAGAGGCACGCGTCCCTTCCACTCGGGCATGGTTAGCCCGCCTAAGAGCGAGAGAGACGATACGATACGAGACGATACTACTATACGAATGAATATTCACATTAAAATTATTTTACCACTCAAAGTCGTTGTCACGTAAAACTTTCGCCCGTATACCGACTTTACAGGCAACCAAGTGTTTTTTTTTTTGCAAAATGGATTTTTTAGAACTAACGTGTCTCTGAAAATCCATTAAAGACTAAGAACTCACGAACTGACAAACAATTCGATGAAAATCGCTATCGAGAGTTATTCAAATCGTTTTGTGTTTCGTTCTGTGGTGCGGTTTCGACGTTTTAGAATAATTAACTTCAAGTGACCCACTTTTAAGATCTTCATTGAATAGACAGCCTTACACAAAACGAATTTGACATAACGATCGAAACTCCATCCATGAAAACTAACGCAATAGCCCGGCTGATCATGTCAAAATTAAATCGGATGAAATCGTAATTTTTGAAAATCGATTTTTGTGGATCAATTATGATGAACAATGAATCAGCATTCCATCATCATAATGATCAGTAGTAGAAATTATCTATACTAATATTATAAAGAGGAAAGATTTGTTTGTTTGTTTGTTTGTTTGCATCGAATAGGCTTCAAAACTACTGAACCGATTTGAAAAATTCTTTCACTGTTGGAAAGCTACACTATCCCCGGGTGACATAGGCAAAATTTTATTTTGGAAAAAAATAGGGTTCCGTAAGATATTTGGGTTTTTCGGACACAAGGTGTAAAAAATCAACCAGAAAAGTTACTTATTTTGCGTACGCTGCCTAAACTATAAAAGATAGAACCATAAAATGTTCTAATTAATTGTAGATCTTATAAATATCTATAAAAAAGTCCGCGACACACTATACCTATCTATGTCGAGTGAGGCACAACAACCATTTTTTTATCTTGAATTTTTTTTGGACTACAGTTTATGTAGATAATATTTGGTCTTTGAATGATTAAAATTGGACGTTGGGTTTTGAAGTGTCTGTCTGTCTGTCTGTTACTACAGAACCGATTTAAATGAAATTTGGTACACAGTCTAGAGCCTGACAAAGGACATAGACACTTTTTAATTGGAAAAAAGTGTTGTAATGGGTCGAAAAGGGAGATGAAAGGTTGTATGAAAGCATTGTCATTTTCAGAACTAGAAGCATAAAACTTAAATTTTAGGCTGTTGATAAGGTATAATCCTTACTAATCCTATCCTACTAATATTATAAAGGGGAAGTTTGTAAGTATGTATGTATGTATGTATGTATGGATGGATGTGTGTTACTTTTTCACGTAAACAGTACTGAATGGATTTTAATGAAACTTTACAATAATGTAGCTTATACATCAGAATAACACACAGGCTAAAATTTATAAAGATATTGTGTGAATTGTCCAAAATATGACGATAAGTGTCAAATAAGTAAGTAGGAAAAAATCTACCATCTGCGAGCTATTCTGGCGTGCGCTGCCAAAACTACTGGACCGATTTCAAAAATTCTTTCACCATTAGAAAGCTGCATCTTCACTGAGTGACATAGGCTATATAATATTACTAGGCGTAAACGAAACTATTGTTATAATCTATATATTGTAAAATAAAGTCGTGTTAAATTTTTATTTTTTTAGTAACCTGACGCAAATAGGGTTTATGTGTGTGTATTATAATTTTGATTTTTATATAAAATACCCGTGCGAAGCCGGGGCGGACCACTAGTATCGTATATAATGGATATACGAGATGGACTGACGACCTGAAGGAGACAGCGTGAAACCGTTGGATTCAGAGGGCGCAGGACGCGCTTCGGGAGGAGTGGCGACAGTTGGGGGAGGCCTATGTCCAGCAGTGGACCCAAAAAGGCTGATGGATGGATGGATGGATATTAGTGAGTGGAAACTCTCGCTAATACTTATCCGAGCGGCAGTAGCAGAGTTACATACACGTCATACATTCGATAAGTCGCTCGCTCTTGTTAACGTCTAATGTATAAGCGCCCACAGCGGCATATCTAAGGAAAGCCGCGCCGTCGGCCGTGTTCTACCTTAAAGCGACAATGAAAATAATTACATTTAGACATAACTTCAATTACATATATTTTTTAAACATTACCAAAAATAAGAATTTAATAAAAACGCGCCAGCAATGCAGTATGATATTAATTTGTAACATGCTCACTCGCAACGTCTCTTAAAATGTAACATGGAATTCATCCATGGTTAAATTAAATTATATGAAATAATCTCTATGCGAATTATTGCAAGCTTATTGCTACAGCCTATATCATCACACTGAAAGTCCATACAAAATATAAAAAACGGCTCAATTGATTCGCCAAAGGCCAATACTTTTATTGTTTTTCGAAGTAGGTAGTCTATATTCCTCCCTATACAGTCGAGACATTCTTCCTAAGATCTCCTCTATAACATTCTCGAACGCACTCGCCGCATCTTCAGAGCTCGTAAAGCGAATACCTCCAAGTGTATATTTGGTTCTTGGGCATGAATGAAAGTCGCAGGGGCCGGCAGGGACCATATGGATGATGTCTCGTTATCGCGATACCTGCTCTAGTTAAATATTCTAATGCAAAGAGCGCTGAGGCGGTGGCGTGGAAGTAGGACCCTGCTTCGAGAGCGCTGTCGAACATTTTCCAAGACAAAAAGCAAACAACAATTAACGTATATCAGCAATACCTGCCCTTCCGTCTTCCAGCACAACTGTTGCGATATGACCTTTCCGACCAAAGAACGAGGCAATCATCTTTTTTTATAATACAAACGGACATGCATGCATCCGTATGGTACGAGAGCTATACGTCCAGTGTGCAGCAACAATGCCCGAGTGCGGTCAATAGAGCGGCGCGAGCGAGCTAGCCCCACAGAGCTGGCGAGAGATCAATACATCGGCAACAGTCAGTTGACGAGGCTGAGCTTAGAGACCGATACCACAGCCTCTTAGAAATCCGAAGTTCTGAGAGAGATTAGAGCAATGCTGGAGTTGGAGACAGAGCTTGCGACTGGTGGGAGGAAAGGGACGACCGAAACCGGTGAGTGTAGACAGGTTACCAGCCTATCTACCATACTTTAAAGGAATTACGGACAGAATCGGTTTTATGTTGCGAACGAAATACAATATAAAAACATTCTTCCGTCCTCCGGCGCAATTGAGACAATTCCTACGCTCACCCAAACACCACGAACCTTTAAACGTACCTGGCGTGTACATGATACCGTGCGACTGCGGAAAGAGCTACATCGGAGAGACCAGCAGGAATGTAGCGACAAGGGTCTCTGAACACATACGGAGTATAAAGAATATGGACAGGAGGGGATCTGCCCTAGCCGAACACGCCCTCGATTCGGGCCCGGCTCATTTCATTAGATTTGACAAAACAAAAGTACTGGCGAGGGAGAAGTACCTGGTGCCGCGCAAGGTACGGGAATCTATTGAAATTTGTCGTCGTCCGAACTACAACCGGGACAGTGGCTTGGTAATATCCCAAGCCTGGAAACCACTTCTGTATACTACCGACCACAGTTAACTGGATGTGGAGTGTGACACGGTTAGTGTGGTGTGCCATATGTGTGCGAAGAGGACAGCAACTCAGCGGACAGCGACAGTGATGACGTCATGACAGAGCAAGCTGCGCGCGCGCCGTGCCCGCCGCGAGCGCGTTCACTCCTGAAGATGATCATCGTAATAGATCGAAACTAGTCGGCCTATTTCCGACTTAAATCACACGTGAGTAAGCCGGTAACTTCAACTATGAATATAGACACTCACGAATCGTTCAGTAATAAAATAGAGCAATGCTACGGACATACACTTCGGCGCAGCGCTGGTGCGAAACTAACCCGATATCTAACTAACACTATATCGAGGATATCCCGGTCGTGAGCCTGTACGAGATCAGAGAGGCACTCAAACAGCTTAAGAACAACAAGGATGGAATCACGCCCCACGCTTATACAATCAAATATTATAATTATAAGCACATAGTTTACACTTCAGTCCCAGAAATAGAGACAACTTGAACGATCCATAATTTATTTTTAGTTTTTACGTGCATTTATAAAAGCGTGTTTTTCTAGTTTTTTTAAAACTATTAATTTATTTTAAACTTTTTAGTCTTTCATATAACCTTGAAACCTGATCGTGTTCAAAATCCATTACGTGGCCTTTCTCACAAGTGCAAACACGACTATGATACGATATTCCATCATGGAATGCAAGTGCCTATCATCCGGCTTCATCGTCAGACCTTGAAACCTAATCGTGGTCAAAGCTCATTACAAGACTTTACCACAAGTGCAAACACGACTATGATACGATATTCCATCATGAAGTTCCAGTTAATATCTTCCGGCTTCATAATCAGACCTTGAAACCTAATCGTGGTCAAAGTTCATTACAAGACTTTACCACAAGTGCAAACACGACTATGATACGATATTCCATCATGAAGTTCCAGTTAATATCTTCCGGCTTCATAATCAGACCTTGAAACCTAATCGTGGTCAAAATTCATTACAAGACTTTACCACAAGTGCAAACACGACTATGATACGATATTCCATCATGAAGTTCCAGTTAATATCTTCCGGCTCCATCATCAGATCAGTTCGACAGTACCATATTATTGCATTGTCATCGGAACCAAATGTGTGCCAAATTTCAGCTCGATAGCTTCAGTGGAAGTGGGTGAAATATTGATTGCAAGATTCCAGGACATACATACATACAAGTGAAGTTAAATATAAAAGCTTTTAAAAAAGGCATACAGTAATGATACATAATGTAAATAATATAATAATAATATACAACACACAACTTCGCCATGATCACATACATTTTGCAACGACAGGGCTGCGGCAATACTTAGCGCCAATCTAAGAGCAAGCTAGTAAAATGCCAAAGAATTGACGATCATTTTTTTGAATATGAAATTTATTTTTGTAATTCATTTCGCTGCGACCCATAGACGTCCCACTGCTGGCCACGGGTCTCCCCCACAGACACTTCTACGGGAGGTCTAGAGCATACTCCACCACGCTGCTCCAATGCGGATTGGTGGAGGGGTTAGTGGCCAACCCAGTGTCGAATGTTCTTAAGCCACCCGAAGGTCTTCGACAAGGCTTGACGATTGTTTCCACCATTGAAAACAACCGGGACCGACGGCTTTACGTGCCCTCCGAAGCACGGTAGCGTCCATGAAATTTTGCCACTAGCGGTCACCCATCCACAAACCGACCGCGCCCGTCGTTGCTTAACTCTTTCGATCACATTGAATCGAGGCAAGCCATTGGGCTATGGACGCTACGCTTTCTTTATTTCAATTGTCTAAATTGACCGGACTACAAGTAGTCGGCTTACAAAAATAGCAACATTCAGGTTTAGTTGTTAGTACTGCACTGGCTTTACTAGTACTGCTTCCATTAATGGTTACTAGTCAGATATTTTGTTGGCTTGATATACATCCCACGAGAATGTCTCGTTAGCGTGATTCAAAAACCGGTACAGCGCCATCTAGCGCGGCGCTTTAGGAAATGCTTGGCCTTACAAAACGCGTTTACCTACAAAACTTGAACCTCAAGCCCTTGAATAAAAAAGTTATTTAGGTCTTTTGTGGAATGTTCTGAATATATAGTACCTACCTATATACTTTATAATAGCTTCGTAAGAAGTATAATAAAGAGCCACTCAATTAACTGGAGTCCACATGATGTTGAATACAAACTCATGTTGAAGAAGCTCCAAAATTAAAAAATAAAATCTATAATTCTATAATTCATAGTAAATCTATATATATAAAAGGAGAAGGTGACTGACTGACTGACTGACATATCAACGCAGGGCCTAAACTATAAGGGCTAGAAACTTGAAATTTTGCACAGGGGTTCCTTTTATAACGTAGGGGAGCACTTAGAAAGGATTTTTGAAAATTCACCCCCTAAGGGGGTAAAACGGGGGTGCAAAGTTAGTATGAAACATTGCCGTTTTTTATGTTATTCGAATGAAATTCAGTACCTATGAAGGATTTTTATTGAGTTTCGAAAATTATCTCTTAAGGGGGTAAAAGGGGGGTAAAGTTTTTCGTATATACCTACATTATTTAAATGAAATTTTGTATTTATGTTATGTTACGAGTACGTCTAATTCCACGCGAGCGAAGCTGCGGGCGTCCACTAGTCTAATAATAAATCTGTAATTCATATAATAAATACTAATGACAGTTCGCAGCTAGACATACCTCGTCAAAATGAGATGAGCTCATTCCTATAGCCTTAACAGAGTAGAAAACTTAAGTACATACAATTTTTATTGGACAATAAAACATGTCAGTAAATTAATGCTTGGCAGAAACATTTTTTTTTTAATTTGAATTATTCCGTCGCTTCGCCAGATAGAAGAACCATTTCTAAACACATAATTTTGGCGAGTGGAGCCGGGCCAACACGTGTCGTGATACGTTATAAGAGCTGTGCGAAACCTTGATGCAAGCGAGCTTGCCGAGCTGGACCTGTATCAATAGTACAGTTGGCGGCACGAAAGTTTAGCTCTGACCTTAAATGCAATCAAGGTTGTCAGTCGCAACCGCTGATTGGTTCGCCAGCCGTATTATGTCCCTCGCATTGATGCCCCGCGAGCGGCTATCTCCTCCGAAAGTCGCTCACAGCTAGACTTCCGTGCCGACACTTGTACAAGCACACAATGAAACAAACAAACCTGTTGTTTCGTAGGCTCGTCCTGGTTAAAAGTGCCGATGAACGCGATCCCTATGCTGTACTTGTTGTAGTGCTTGGTGTGGGCGCCCTCGTAGTCCCAGCCGCGGCCGTGGTACACCGAGCCGTCGCCGCCCACCAGGAAGTTGTACCCGATGTCGTCCCAGCCGCGGGACTCCACGTGGAACTGCTGCATCAGCCGCACGCGGAGTACGCATTGGCTCTGAAAGAGTTTTTAAACGATACATTTTAAATAAGACAATGTATAGCAGTAGTAAATTATATGGTACTTAATAACGTGTCTGTTGTGAACGTAAAACTAGATTCTGTATTGTATGCCTATATGGCAGGTCATAGAGATACTTTTAGTATGTAACACCTTATCAACCCTATGGTCCACAATAAATAAATTTGAATTTGAAATTTGAATTTGAATTTGAAAAGTCATCCACGTCGTTTATTACAACCACGCGCTTCAAGTAGCGAGGACAGCACACTCGAGGGGGTCTGGAAACAAATCCGAGAGGCACGCCAATGACTATTAATTGTGGTTTAAGTAATTAAATGTAACCTGGAATGATGATGATTACATAGTGTTGAAACCTGTTGAAGCCTGAGATTCAGATTTAGTTTCAGATTCATTTATTTTTCATTCTAAGCTACTTGTATACGCTTAACTCTTAAGGAGCATCTTTATACTTTTTATATACCTATCTAGAGTTCTCAAAGGCATGTGATGTCTGCCAATCCGCACTTGACTTGGAGTCTATGGCTAATCCCTCGCATTCCGAGAAGAGACACGTGCCCAATAGTAGGTTACGTTTCGACCAAATGATGGACATGTCATGCGACGAGAATCCGACGACATGAACCTAAGAGTTATGCAGTTTGAACCACCTGAAAGTGGCGGGATGGGAACGATGTTAAATGACATATAGACGATGGCCACCGCCAGATCTGACACCGTTAGGAATGGTGGGCTATTAGGGCCGGCCTCGTCGAGAAGTTGTCGTCAAAAGCCTCCATCTTGCTTACGACGCTCCAATAGGTACACCGCACGTAGATCCTCCTAGGGTGTGCTAAACAATCGGTCGTTTATCATTAGCAGGAAAAGTATGGGTCCGAGTATTGATCCCTGACTGACGCCAGAACGTGTGTGGTAAGTAGATTCATAGATATCGAATCTTAAGAACTGCTGTCGGTCACCCAAATAATCTGAGAGAAGTGGAGGCAATTGCCATGGCTTGTACCATGTCGTTTTTAACCCCCAGGTTATTTATTGATGTGAAACATTTTTAGGCGGAGGGCAAACCAAATTTTTTGCGTGGCGAGCGTGGCGAGCGTGGCAGATATGGAATATATTTTATATACCATATACAGTTCCGACAAATGACGGTCTGAAATAATTTTATTAATAAAATGTAATAATTAAATGTTTGTTTTTTTTTTTAATTTTTTTTCTTATATATTTTAGTACCTGTAATAATCTGTACTTTTGTGCATATTACTTGTACAAAATAATTTCGATGTTTCACATCTGCCAGGCGTCCCGTGACGGCTCACATTTTTTTTTATTACTCGGTATGTAGGCAAAGTGAGGAGTGCATTACCCCTTAATGATGTGTTACTTGCCTTATTTATTTTATTTTACGCTTTATTGTAGATTACAATGGGCGGACTTAATGCCTGAAGGCATTGTCTACCCGTCAACCCTTGAGATGGTGAGAGGTAGCGGTAGGCGTGTGTTACGTGCTAACGGTATGTCTAAGTACCTGCGTGCTGCAGCTCTCGGTGGCGGTGTGCGTGATGATGACCCAGGGCACCGGCTGGATGAGCGGGTCCAGCGCGCCCTCCACCGGCTGCGCCAGCCAGTCCGTGCGCGACACGATGCGCAGGTGCGCCGGCGCCGTGATCAGCGGCTCGCCTGGAACCGCGGCGTCGGGGGCGGGTTAGGCTCCGCGCAAACGGGCCACCGACCACAGCCACCGGTGGCCAGCGACAGCCACTTAACATTAACTTTTTCATATTTTGTATAGACGCGCCGCACACGTGTAGCCGGTGGCGGCCACTCGCTCCGCGACGCGCCACCAGTGGTCGTTACGGGCCACACAAAACGCCGACACCCGCCACTGTCGCACTGCTCGACCCCCCGCGCAGTTATATATTATATTATTTATTTATTTCAATGCATTAACAAAAGCGCGAGCACACTTCCCGCGTCGGAGTCCATCGTTGGAGCGGACGGGTTATAAAATGTGGCGACTTCCAAACACCGGTGGCTGTCGCTCGCTTCTGACACTGTGGCGGTAGCGCGCGACAGCCACCGGTGGCTGTGGTCGGTGGCCCGTTTGCGCAGAGCCTTAGTGTCGTTGAGAATGATTCCCGAGAGGTTAACGTGACATAGACAGACTTTAACGTGATGTTCCACGCGAGCGACAGCGCATGAAAAGTGTGCCTTTGTGAACAAACTTTTGCCACCGCGATGCTGCAGCCAGCAATGTCTTGAATATTGACAAAAGTTATTTGCTTCTGGATTCCTTCCCGACACCAAAGGAGATCACATTTTATGCGATTGCTCAATCAATGATGGCTATGGATTGCAAGAGACTGGCAAAGCAATGAAAGTAAAGTGAACATGGCTAGCTTGCAAAGAATATGATTGTGCATTTAGTATGAATGTGGAATTGTTGCTGCAGTACCACCAACTATAATGTCACACTCCATACTGCTAACACTATAAATATTGACTGTAAACATGATGTTTACAATGTATGTATATATACATACATTGTAAACTGTTTGTAAAATGTTTATGTAAGTTTCAAATAAATAAATAAAATTATTTTCCTCTTTAGCAAATGAAAGCCACCTGATATATTATACATATACTATATATACTTCTGAATAAAACACAGGCCTAAAATTGCATTTCTCTGTAATTGTAAAGAGAAACTACATTTAAAGCTGTAATTTTACTAAACTATCAAGTACATATTTACAATATAAATGTTTTTTCCTATATCAATGTCAAATTGAGAATTTTATCTATTGTCAAATCTTTTTAAAAAGACAATTAAACTACAGAAAAGTTTATATGCATTTTCTTTATATATACTCGTACATACAAAACATGGACAGAAATGTGCAGTGAAATCAATATGCCACTTAATGAATAGATAACAATATAATCCATAGTGATTAAAGAAATATTTCACTGTTGGATATTATAGTACCTATTATCTACACATTCTACAAATTGAAATTGAATTGTGGGTTGTTTTAAGGACGATCTACTGCATACAACATACATATACGTATAAAAAAAATTTTTTTGTCTTTCTTACTACCAGATATAAACAAAAGGAATATATATAGTATACTTTTCTTAATTGTATCTTGACACATCGAAAGACAATTTTTTTGATAATTATATAATAGCATTTATACTGTTAGTTCAATTTGCACCACTAATATACTTATACAAAGAGATGTGCAACCATGATGGTATCATACCTGGCTTATTGCATATAGCGCAAGACTTGACCAAACAATTCTCATGAATAGCGGCCCTCCTGCCCAACGCACGGCCTCCAGCTGCCACCGCCCTGGTTAGTAACGAGCCAGACACCAGCAGTAAGGTTAGTGGTAACAGGATAAATGTAATTATAATAACTTGAAAGTTTTCGTAACAGTAGCCCACCACCGTTGTGTTTGCTGAAAGTAATAAAAATAATAGTTGTACATAATTTTAGAAGCTCTTGGGTGCTTGGGAAATTAGAGCTTATGAATAACAGTACTGAGTAAACAGTATTGAGCACAACATATCGTAGTTGCACCAATAATTTTAAGGACAGTTGCTTTATAATAATGTTATCGTGATATGTTATGTTGTGAATACTTACTTGCAGTGTCTCCAGCACTTTTGTCTTTGGTACCATAGCGGGTTGGCAAAGCAATATCGTGATGGTCAAGTTTGTTCTGGAGCAGGACGATCATTGCTATTATACCACCTATCACTGTGACACATATTGCCCCCAGAGCTACCTTGTGCCATACTAAAATCTGAAGTTTTTCTATAGCTGGAAATGTAAAATTACAAAGTTTTACTTTTGCTTTACATTCTGTCTGTTGACTAGGAGAATTGTGTGAATTAGGTAAAATGTTTTCTTCAAGTTTGACAACTACATTGAGTGGCATTGACAATGCGACAAAACTTGCTTGATGCAATGTGCTTCCATACAAGTGTACCATATCAAATATCATAGTAAGTAAACCTTGGAAACAAATATAATGGTAGCTGATTATGTATAGAAACAATTAGTAATATTTCTCAAACATGAAAAGGTAGACTAAAATATGAATATACATCTCCTCAAACTACAAGTTACATTGTCATGTTTGATGTTTACAACTCACGTTGAGCCGAGGTATGTTGTTTCTCGTGTAATCCACCTGAAGCCCCGCCCAGATCATCGTCCGTGTGAGTGTAGCCAGAGTTTTCCACACCAGTTTTTCCCTGAAATACCTGTTTTATTGTGACTGGTCCATTGAAATAAGTATTATTTCCGAACTGGACATTCTCAGAGTTCGATACAGCAACACTGCCGAATGCGGGCGCCGCAGCGGCTTTCACCAAACATGTAGGTATATCTGACAGGCCTTCGAGAGTCCTTATAACTTTTTGTTTATCACATGCACTGCCTTCGTCATCGTCACTCGTTTCTTCGCAAATTTGCAATACCCCGAAGTCATCTTCGTCTCCCAAACTCTGATTTGAACTTTCGCTCAATGATTCCACTTTCAAAGCCATTTTACAATCCCGTGATCACATTGCGAATTTAAGTAATTACCACACACAAAACTTGATAAACAACACTGCAAGCACTAAGCACTCAAAAATTGACCCTGCAGATTTTATCCAGTGATTTAGTAGTGACTTTATCCTTAAATTTCGAACTCTTTCTGAATGTTCTTGAGGTTCATTTTTATCTGTCGGCTCTCTCCGTGTCACTGTCAAGTGTCACAGATCTTCGCTCTACGGCAGCGTGGTGACGGCGTGTCAATCACAGAACCACAGACAATACTAAGTATCACAGAACACGACGAAGTAGAAATCAAAGATTTTATTTGATAGAAACAGGAACTGTAATGGATTTTACGTTCGGATGTTTGTTGCTCCAACACAACCCGTTCTTTGTTCATGTCCCACTATTGGGCACGGGTCTCCTCTCTAAATGGCGGGGATTAGGCCTAATTTCACACTGGTCAAGTGCGAGTTCGAGAACATTATGATAAACTCTCAGGCATGCAGGTTTTCTCAAATGTGTCGTTCACCGTTAGAGCAAGTGACATAATATATTAATTATATATTGCTTTAATCGTAGTACAAAACTTATAAAGGTCATTGGTGCGTGCCGCTTGGATTTGACCCCGGTTTGTTTATCAATCCGCAATATCTACGAAACATATTTGGATGGAACGTAGTACATAGGTACATAGCTGGTATAATGGCTTAACGTGCATTCCGAAGCATGGAAGCACCCGTGATATTTTATAAATAAAAAAATAATAGTAATTCGTTGGTGGGCACAGGTCCATCCCACAGTCACACTTGAAGAAGGACGAGAGCATACTTCACCACGCTTCTCCAATTGGCTCGTTTATTCACGTAATAACAGGCCGCCAGTTTATTTCATATTATTATCAACATGAATGTTGATCCGACATCAAAATCGTTTAATAAATGAAAAAACGATTGTCTGTAAATTGGGTATAATTGCCTACTAAAGTACCAAAAAGTAAAAGTTTCCATTATGTGTGGAAATAATATATATGTAGATCCTGAATGTTATGTATAAATAAAAGTATCCATTACTTTTATGTAAAATAATTATCTATATATGTTTGAAGTCTGTTGTCGTATTATCGTTTCCATTTTGTTGTATGTTGTCTGTGCTTGCCTTGCTTGCCTGACGTTTTCCTTTGTGCAATTTCGTCGGGTCGCTCATGTAAAATCCCGTTATTACACTTTCGTTATTCATTAAAATTTAACAAAGGTCTTACTTATTTGCGACGTTGAACCGCGTATATTGTGGGGCATAGCTCAGGAGCACTCAGTGCCGTTGTTAAATGACACCGTTTCGCGATTGAATTTATTGTGATCATTTTACTATCGATTTTGTGCAATCGTATTGTTTTTATGCTGTTTATTTAATAGAGTGTACCGTTGCTGGGCGCACAAGAAGGGGGGTTTTCGTGTCGGAGGCCAAGCGAAGGTGCGTATGATTCGGAAAGAGAGTTCAGAGCCCACAGCCCCAAGAACTCAGTCTGGAGTTTAATGATAATAACTGCTAAATGCCTGGTCTAAAAATACTCTCTTGAGTGTAATCTGTTCAACAAGTACCAGTGAGTATTGCTCAGATCAATATTATAAATAACATTGCTTGACATGACATGGCTCACAAATTATTATTTTCGTTATTGAATCAATTGCATAAAATGCGTCAGTTTTTAAAGAGAGCTTTGCACCGTGAAGCAACAAAGAGGTCGCGAATACATTCACCTAAGCTTAATAGTTGCTAGCTGAAAAAGGTTTGTAAACAGAAACATTGCCATAAGTATATCATTAAATAAAGGTATACAAATACCATAATATTATGTTAAGCCTCACATCAAGATGTTGTTTCCTATAAAATTGGTATACATGAAGTAGGCTTGTAAAAATAATTCTCAGAACAAGATTAGGCTTATATTAAAAATATCGTTTTGTTAGCAATATATTGTTATGTGTATTGAGTGCCTTCTTGTTGCTTTTATACATTCTGTTATTCCCTTTTTCCATTGTTGAAATGTTTTGAGTGATGGTCAAATTGACTATCACAACTTGTCAAAGTGACACTATTCTATTCCTTTTGGTCTGATATGAGAGCAGGAGCTACTATATAACATTGTTGGAGCTAACTGAAAACCACATCAAAGAATATTCTTTTCTAAACAACAATATTTATGTTGTAAATGCAACATGCTGTCTGACTCAGGTTAGATCTTAAACCTTACCCTTTACCAATCTGTAGTGGAGCAGCCTGGTATATTGCTGCAGCCCGTCTCAGTAGTTAGAATAAACCGAACCCTGCAGTGGAATCCTAACAGACAGCCTTTCCATTCCAAGATTGAAGTCTTTACTGAACCATTATAATGTTAGCTTAAACTAAGTACCTACTACAGTATTAACTAAGTAACAACTAGTTATACTACATGTTGTAACAAAAGTGTAGTTGTTACATATCCTAAACTGTATCAAAATTCTAGTTATTGCTAATGAAACTGAACTCTTTATTATAATATCATAAAAACAAAATTTATTTTCTGGGTCAATTTGAGTGTAAACATTTTGTTTGTTGGTACACAGTGGATATTAAGTCTGATATCTAATATTAATGTCTTCTACTGCATCTGCTGCTATGGTCATGTCCTGGTCATGCCCTGTATTAAAATTATAACCTATGGTGTAGCTTATTAAATGGGGTTAATACATGTGTAATTTAATGTTGTCATGCATTGTTGTACAACTGTAAAATTGTAGTGCACCATGGAATACAATATTAACACCAACTGTTTATATTGAACTAATATGGCTGTTGGTGGAAAAGTGTAACAGGAAAACACACTATTCCAATCAGCAATACAAATGCTACACACAATTATAACTCTGCAGAAATGATACACAGTATTTTAAACCTCATTGCTCATGGGGGCTGCCAAAAAGGAAGAAATAAAATTAATAGCTTACGAGAAAAAAAAGTCTTGAGGAATTAATTGCTATAAAAAAGTGGACTTATTTAATTATAACAATTGAAGGGCACAACAAAGTACATATAATAAACATGAGTACATACATTATTTTTACATACATCTGAATTGCAAAATTCAGCTGATTAGTATTGTTAATTGTTTAATGGTAAAGATAATTTAATTTTGTTGTGTAAGTGTGTAGTCTGTTTCGTAACAACATGATGTCCAAAGAGAGATTCTTGCACATCATTTAGTTCTGGGGACTGATCAGCTAGGTATTTATTGAGGTTGAATATTATATACATACGTATCTTTTGACTGAAGTAACAAGAGTTCACAGTCAGGATGGATACAAGACAAACCTTTGGAAGGTCGAACGCCCAGCATCATCTCAACTAAATGAAAGAAAATTGACATCTTTTGTTCCATACATCCATCATCAGCCTTTCGTAGCAGTCCACTGCTGGACATAGGCCTTCCTTAATTATCATCGGCCTTAATTTTGTAAGAGACCCGGCTTTTGTTACCCATGTTAAACACGTTGGTCCATAACACGAAAATTGGATACATTCTTATGGATTGAATGAGTTATTATTGTATGGAAAAGAAATCTAACGGTCGCCAGGGCTGATTTAGCAGTAACCATTTATCGTTAGAAGTCACAGTATGCCAAGCTTATTACTTTCAACGGCTGTTCAAAATCAGCAGGAAAATCATTCAATTTAAATTGCATTAAATAATGTATGTTTCTTGCAGAGCGAGCCGTGTCTTGGGGGAAAAGCAACCCGGGCACTACGGTGGCCCCCGACACCCCAGCGCCGGCGCCCCAGCCCCCGGGTAAGATATCTTCACTCCCGGCTATCTCACTATCTCACACGTAACACGTAGAAAGTAGTAGTAATGTAGGTAAAGATGGGTAGTATTTTTACTTCACGATTTATGCCCGCTCACCTTAGAATATTTACAGAGATTTGAATGTGTATAGATATTTGGAGAGTAAAAATTTTTTTATCTTGGACTTGGAATACAATTTACGCTGAGAATTTGTATTCTCCATTGTATTATCTTGGGTACTTAGGTAAACCGTTTTCAAGATTTTTCTTAAGGTAAGAAAAATGCAGCAAAATGTGTTGATTCCGGTACAGTGAAAAAATTAAGGTCTAAGGAATGCAATGTTGGGTATAAGCTATGCGACCGAATTCGGTACGACGAAATCTGTAGTCGTACAAAGGATAGCGACATAGCTCGCAGAGTTAGAAAGCTGAAGTGGCAATGGTCTGGCCACATCGGGATTTCCCCGAGTGAAGGCGTGGACGAGAAAAGCAGTAATAGTCTTCCGCAGGAGAGCGATGTTTTGAAGGCACAGGCCGCTTGAAGGCGACGAAAGGAGGCCTATGGCCTATGCGCCAAGGCTGATGGCATAGAATTGTATATTCCACGGATTCCATCAACTTTTATTTTACTATTTTGATAACGAACTTTCCGGTTACAACTCTTAAGAAGCGACTACTTTATTCAACGGTACCTAGCAATGCATCCGTAACTGACTTAGAAAGAGATGGTTCCTAATAATAATTACTAATACTAACGGTATTATAACTAACTAGTCGACGCCCGCAGCTTCGCTCGCGTGGTGTGTCTAACTCCAACTGTTATAAACTATTGCTTATAACATTATATACATATTATATTACCTATGTCACTCAGCGAAGATGCAGTTGTCTAATGGTGAAATAATTTTTGAAATCGGTCCAGTAGTTTTTGTGTGAAAACATTAAAACAAATGTTTCCTCTTTATACTATTACTATAGACTAACACGATTAACTTTTCCTACCAGTCCCTGCCAGTCCCACTGACGAACTGACCAAATAATGTTTTAAACCTAGTCTCGATTTGAGTTTTGTTCAAAGTCAGTCGTAGTAGTCATGGGCGGCAGCGGATGGGTGGTGCTGCGAGCTCGTTGGTTTTCTTATATAAAAAAAAATCTTTATCGAAACAGTTGTTCTTATGAAATGCCTACCTATAGGCTGCTTATGTAGTATTTGCATAAATCCTATTGCGCTAATATAATAATTGAATAAGAATTATACATAACGTCGTGTAGCCGTCAAGCAAACGGAAACGGCGTTCAAATCAATAGCTTATGAAAAGAAGCAAAAACTGCTCCGTAGACCGACTTTACAGACAACCAGTATTTTTTAATTTAAAAATACTAGTGAAAATTAATCCTCCATTAACGGCCAGACTGCCTGTCTGCCTGTCTGATGTCGCGCGCGGCTAGGAACGGCGGATAAGATAAGTTGTCAACATTGCTTGCGGCCTATTTTTACAAGATAAGCATCTAATCTACACGGTACATCAAAAAGAGGTCACCATAATATGTCATCCGTCGCTGCGGAAATCTATAAAGTTTTCTGACCAGTTTTAAATAAGTTAGAAACTTTTGAAGGATTTAAATTTTTTTTTTAAATAAATTAAATTATAAAATATATTTTTTTCAAAAGCTTTTTATAATTATTATTTTAATTTATTTTCGCATTGTCATCGGAATCAAATATGTGTGCCAAATTTCAGCTCGATAGCTTCAGTGGAAGTGGGTGAAATATTTATTGCAAGATTCCAGGACATACATACATACAAGTGAAGATAAATAAAAGCTTTTAATTTTAAAAAAAAGGAGTTATTGGAGGATTGCTAAGTCATGTTGGCACAGTTTTATTTCTATACTATGTCACAGGTGTGACATTGTGTAACGATTAGATAGATTGACGAGTAGAGACGAATAGACACAGTACATAAACGGCCTATTCGGCGCTCACTACGAATATGTAAACTCGTCTCATGGTGGTTGAAACGAAATATTCGTCGAGTTACTCGACAAACAGTTCGCCGAGGCGTGTTGGTTTTCAGTTAAGATGGCTGTTAAGCCAAATATTCACTGTAAACAATGTTTCGGAAACTAAGTTTCTGAAACAACACGTAGATGTTTACAGAAACACGGTTTCGGAAACTTGGCCGTCTACCTACATCTCAGTCGTTTCAAATATGTCGCCTGAGGGGGTAGTATTGTTAGGTGTCGCGTATATTTATTTGGCAATGGCTAGTCGAAAGAAAAAAAAAGATGGTGGGTTAGGAACTATTTGTTGAGAAGTGTTAAAAATGTGTTATGTGATTTACGCGCGTTTGACGGATCATTTACAAATTTTCTACGAACGTCGAAATCGGATTTGAATCTTTTTCTTTCTTCTTTCTTTTTTTTGAACCTAGCACATACGGTTTGTAGACCGGAAGACTACTTTTTAAACAATCACTAGCATTGAATATCAGATACAGAACACGGTGGCCAGAGATGTTCAATTATCAGCGAGCGACGCGGCGACGTGGGCGGGTTGCCCGAGACTGCGCTTGTTGTGACGTCACCCGAGTCACCGCGCCCTACTCCAGGCACGCAAACTTCAGCATTCACCTGTTTAGTTCTCTCATGTATTTGTTATGTAAATTTTTCGATATAAAAAAATAATACGAGTACCTACATTCATCTGTTTTGCATTACAGAAGACGCTCAGTTGGTACGTCACTGTCTCGCTGTATTGTATAAAGTAGCTCGTCTATGGTACACGCGTACCTCTTTCGGCTGGTAGTGAGTGCGAACACGGAAGAAAGGCATAAACAAATCTCATAAAACCTCAATTGTTGTCCACACCAGCTGTAAGAGGCTGTATGAAACTCAACACAGACAGACACACACGCTACCGTGATGTCATTGTTTAGGAGATCTCTTCAGTACTCCGTGCAACATCACCGCGTAATCGTGAGCCGATATTTACCTGAGCAGTTTAGATATTGACTCACTGTGAAGGCTAACGATGGCGTGGCAACATGGTGACTGCCACGCTGCTGACTGCTGCTGTTGAGACGACCGGTGTCGGGTAGGATAGGGTTTGGATACGCGAGGAAGCATTTTTCCCTTGCATTATTGAAAAAAAATTTTTTATGCAAGATATTTTTTTTATTATAATAATATGTATTATAATATAATAAAAAGATTTTGCAAGATCTCATATACATTTGTTAGTATTACTTAGCCTATAGTGATAGATGTACAGTTATTAATACAATACTTAATCATAAAAATAAAGTCTTATAAAAATAAAGTAAAATAAAAATTTTACGTACCTATGCTACCTAATAAAAAATTAGATGCTATGAAACTATCGTAATGCATTATGTTTTAAAGTTTTCGTATCGAGCGTTTAAAATTACTGCTTTGTTTCGTTGTAAATAAACAACAATTTTGTAACTATATTGAACAATTAACTACTATTTTAAGTTATTAAAAATGTATTAGTACTCAAACAGTTGACGATTACTAAACGCAGACGAGCGTAACATTTTACTTGAACAAAATTAATCCGGGTGTGGATTTTCTGAATTAGTTCCGGTCTGGAGCCCAACTCACTGAGTCCCGGTGTTCGTCGACTTGGCTAATGAACGTCAGATATAGATTGGTTACAACTTCGATCGAAGAGCACGAACCCTGGGGAGGTTCGAGATTCCATTGTACACATAAATAGAAATACTATTGGAATGTCAATATTTAGTAGTTTCTCCAGAACTTGGAAATGACACCATTCTACCTATTAGACTCAGTGACAAATTGACGGATAGGTAACAGAAGCACAAAATTACATTCTGTGGAATGAGCTTCCGACTGATGTTTTTCCTTCGAGCTACGACATGGAGCGCTTCAAAAAGAATGTGAAACGCTTCCTTCAAGGCCGCCAACACACCTGTGAAACCCCCGGTGTCGCACGTGTCCATAGACGACGGTGACCACTTACCATCAGGTGGCCCGTATGTCTGTTTGTCCGCCTATATTATAAAAAGAAATTATTCAGAGTTCTCAATAAATCATTAATAATATCATGAGCTTACGGATATTGGAGCGAAACGATTCTGTTAAACATGAATGATAATAAAATTAGTGAAATGACCACGCATGACGACGTGTCCACAGCACAGCGTAGGTACTCGTACAAGTATTAAACGTTCGATTGATTGCGTCAGCGCGATGTGTTAATGTTCTGTTGACGGCCCTGTAAGAGCGTGGCTTCTCAAACAGAACAACCGAACACAATGACCTTGCTTCTTTTTCGGAATGATCGGCTGATTTGACGACGTGTACTCTACTCTACTTAGGAATATTGATAGTGATCTCATGAAATTTAAATTACTACCGAGTTTACGGGCACAGTGCTGCGTCTGGAATTGAGAAAGCACGATTTGTAAATACACCCAACCCAACAGCCGAGCACTCCAATATTATATGAACACAATTAATATAATATTGTAACACAAACGGTCCGTGCGGTCCGTTGCGGAACCTTCCATCAGTAGCACGGAGACTCAAGAATACAATAATGTATACCTTATTCCTATTTACACTCATTTTAAAATTAAAACCAATAATTTACATTCACCCATCTTTTTACGCGTGATGAATCGGAATGAGTGGCTTTACGAGTACTTTCAGGCTGGTACTCTACGGCTATCAGTTTAGGCGGGCGTCTATCGGTTGAAGGCGCTATTGTGCTGAACTTCTGACTCATTATTTATCATTTAATGATATGCCATTTTGAATAAGTATACAGGCCTAAACTACACTAACAGATTCGCGGAAAATGTAGACAAGATAATAGTTATCTTTATGTTGTACATTTTCCGCGAATCTGCCCACGCAATATATACATAGATTAGGAATAGATTTACAGAATTAAAACATCCCGGGACGGGCCCGTTGGCGCAATCGGTAGTGACCCTGTCTGTTGCGCCAGGGGTCGTGGGTTCGAATCCCACTCAGAACAAATATTCGTGTGACGAACACTTGTATTTGTTCTGTGTCTGGATGTTAATATTATCTATTTAAGTATGTATTTAAAAATATCTATGTATGTATATCAGTCTCTGGCACCCATAACACAGGCTTGCGCCTACTTTGGGGTCAGATGGCCGTGTGTGAGAATGTCCAAGATTTTATTTATTTATCTTGTTCATTATCAGCCCACACATGCATCGTGCATGTTCGTCCATTCATGTTGTCAAGTCTAAATAGATTAACTGCGGGCCCGTTTTACAAAGGGGACATCATAGTAACCAGTGCATAGCGGACAGTGCAATTGATTAAAATCATACCCGTCAAGTGCTAACCGGACTCACACTAAAGGGTTCCGTAATAATATAAGTTTCAACATTATAATTTTAGCTGTTTACCTATTACCAGGATTAAATTTACTTTGCTAAACAGAACTCTTAAAACATACTTTTTCACACACTGTAATTAAATTTCTAACGGATATTGTATTGGTCTGATCATTGCATTCTAGTAAGATAGAAAACTTCTTTCGAATGATTAAATAAGCAAGTACGTTACATTAGGTCATACGACGGCGAGATACTTAGGTACCTACTTGTGAGTAGTAAATTTTTAAAAGTAAATTTCACAGTTGTATGTAAATTTCACACCTACCTACGCCAGGTGCGCGCGTAATGTTTTCGAGTTAGTGCTCGTAGTAACATGCAAAGGGGTTATGTTAAGGCTCACAAAAGGCCGAAGGAACTAGTTCGTCGATGGTGGGAGCCTCCGAGCGACCCCTGTTGCATTGAAAACATTCAGAACGAGCTTGCTAACGGTAAAGAACGCGTAGAGCTCATGAACCTTTGGGTAACTCACAATTTTTGTTTTGACATTTCTTGGACAATTTCACAAACGGTGGCCAACTGACCCCAAAGTAGGCGCGAGCCTGTAATATGGGTATCAGAGACTGATATACATAGGTACATAGATATGTATTAACGACGTCTGCCCGCGTTCGGGTTGCCCACTTGAATTGGGTATTTGAATTTTTTTTTTTATGTGATAAATGAAAAGATCATATATAAGTTTTATAACAAAACTATTTTTTTTTTTTTTTTCTCGCAATATATCAAAAGTTATTTCAAAATAAAAATTCAATTCAATAATTTTTGAATCTAGTACCGAAGACACGCCGACAACTCCCGAACAAACCCGAGCGCGTGTGACGTCATAATGTTAGTTTTCATTGTTAAATATTTAAAGGATGATGGACAAAAATGTATGGAACCTGGTACCGGTGCGTGATTCATCTTGATTGGACATGGGGTACCAAAATGGCCATCCTCCTTTATATAACATTTTGACGTCACAAATATGGTGACCAATCATGGCGCGTTTATAGTCACGTGATTTTTATTCAAATTTCATCAATTTTTAATTGTTTATAATTAATTGGAAAACATTTTTTTTAAGTTTTTTGCATTAAATATCAATATTATTATTAACATAGTATTATAATAAATTTTAAAAAATCAATATTATTTTTTTTCAAATACCCAATTCAAAAACGGCCAAGTTTCGTACTAACTTTGCACCCCCGTTTTACCCCCTTAGGGGGTGAATTTTCAAAATTCCTTTCTTAGTGCTCCCCTACGTTATAAAAGGAACCCCTGTGCAAAATTTCAGGTTTCTAACCCTTATAGTTTAGGCCCTTCGTTGATATGTCAGTCAGTCAGTAAGTCAGCTTCTCGTTTTATATATATAGAAGATAGATTATCTTTTTCCTGAAGCTCTAGAGTTCGGTGTGTCGATATTAACTAGTATGATCGACAGCGGCTGAATAGAAAATTCAAATTTGAATCGAGTTTATAGAATGCCGCTCCGGGACGTTCCGTTCGGATCAATTGAATCGAATAGTGTTGGCGTGAATCGTTAATTTAGTATAAAAACGTGCGGCGTGCCGATATTGTGGCGATAGGTACTCATAGATCGAGAGCTGGCTCGTCGCCAGTTGTTATTTAGGTGATGCGATATCTTGCAGATGTATCGCCCGGAGGCCGTGACGTCACCGCTCCCGCTCCTGCGGACAGCGCGACGGTGGCACAAGGGCTTGCGTACATGCAAACGCTCACACATGGACGATAGTTTTTTTTTTAACGAGTGGGAAACCTTGATAATGTACCCGGACGTCAAGGGAGCGACGCCGGGTTATAAGGGACTTTCACCCAGTAAAACCCACTCGGTGGCCTACTCCGGCGCTACAGGAGGGCTCCGGGATCTCTTGTAGAACGCGCCGGTGCCCTCCAGCGCTGCGCCAACGCTGTGCAGCCACAAACAGCGTCGTCTTTCCCGGGGTTACAAGATGGATGATTCGAGCTCCCCCTCTCACCGCCCTCAAACCCAGAAGTCCCCTTTTAGTCGCCTTTTACGACAGGCAGGGGCTTCCGTAGCACTATTCTGGTCACGAGCTACAGGGACGGGACGATAATGCCTGTCATCCATCTTAGTCCTCAAGGGTAGCAACACATCTGTGACTGACTTTGAACGAGACTTTTAGTAACAAAAACTAACTGGAAAATTACTAACACCAATTAACAGGACTAACTAATACTAACAGTCCCCAGTCCTACCATACCCCCTAACGAACTGACCAACTAATGTTCTTATTAACTTAGCTAACTAGACTGACCATCCCAGTCCCTAATTGAGTATTTTCCGAAGTCAGTCACAGTTGTAATGGGCGGCAGCGGATGGGTGGTGCTGCAAGCTCGTTTGCTATCTTGTAACCATATAAAAATCCCACATCGCATGCTGACGACACCGAGCGTGACGCGATGCTGATTGTGACTAGACGCAGCGCCATTCTGTATTTCATAACAAAATTCTCAATTAAAAAATAAACATTTATAAATTCCACACAAGCGGGACGATTCTGTATATTCTGTATAGTTTCGTGATACAGCAATAACCTAACATCAGAAATCTATATTGCTAGTACCACGTACTACAGTCCTTACTCTATGCTAGTACTAATAACAAATAGAGTGGAGAGAGTTATTAACACGCTTTTTTTATTTTGTTTTTTTTTTATATGACGCACTAATTTCGGAAAGTACCAAATTTAAAAAATATTTTTGTAGGTACTTGTATGTATAGCATAGGCTATCTAGAATTAGGCCACATTTTGCTTGTCTTAAATTATGATTTCAGTTATGGAACTCGATAATCGTCATTGACTATCAGCTAACTGAACTAACCATCCCATGGTTAGTTGAGTTAGCTGATAGAATAAATTAGAACATTAGTTGGTCAGTTCGTTAGTGGGTTTGAGGACTGGGGACTGTTAGCGATAGTTACTCATGTTAGTTGGTGTTAGTAAAAGTCCAGTTGGTAATTTATTTATTCATTTATTGTAAAAAACAAAAAGTTTTTACAAAGGGCGGAAAGTAAAGGAATTGTATACTCGTTCTAAGTCAGTCACAGTTCAAGCTATAAACATACTCCTGAAATACTTTCGTCATAATAAAGTTTCTCTATTGCTATCTGTTATTGACAAATCAACTTAGTTGAATGAAGTTTAAAGGATGAAAGCGAATCCCCTGCGTACGACGCAAGATATCTCCAAGGCGTATTAGCATCTGACCTAATCTCTTGAAACTACTGGCTGGAATATTAACAATTACGTACATGTGCAACGAGGTTCGTTCGCACCACGGGCCGTGTAGAAAAAGTTTAATACGTAGAAAAGAACCCTCGGAAGGACCCAAGTTCAAGTGCCAGCGGTACACACAAAATTAATAAGCACAAAATCACACGCTGTAATGAAAAGAAAACGTCATGAGAAAAACTGCCTGAGAGTTTTTCTTCGCGTATTTTTTTAACTTTATAATTTCTGTACTTTATGATTTTCATTTTCATTTGTATTTGTGCGTATCACATTTGTGTCTGGTTTAAAAACTGTAAACAAATTGCTGACTAAATAAATAAATAAATAAATAAATATGTAGCAACAATAAACAAGCTGCCGCAATGTCCATAAGTACATAATGAATAAATAAAATGTACCTAACGCCATGTATTAATGCTTGAGGTGATTCGGGATCGAATTCGATTCGATGTTGAATTACTGTCTCTGATCAACCTCTAATTTCACAACAGTATCTGTAACAAAAATGTTATTGTTCTAGAAGGCTCGACACTTGTTTCAACACATTTTTTTCTGTTACTCGTATTTATTTCAAAGTCAAAGTCAGCCCGCCGCGCGCCGTCACGTCTAATCATTCAGCCAACAGTCCTACACTAATTTATAGTACGAGTATTAAATCTGGCAACGCAGGTTGCGCGCGCGCAGCGGCCGCGACCTTGCGCTCCCCGAAGGTCCTGCCCTAATGCCCGATATTAACAAGGAAGGATCGCATTATGATCATACACACTTAGCCCCGCGGTTCACATGCAGTTTTATGAGTGCACGCAGTCGACGCCCGCAGCTTCGCTCGCGTGGAATTAGACTAACTAACTTCAAAAACGGCAAAGTTTCATACTAACTTTGCACCCCCGTTTTACCCCCTTAGGGGTGAATTTTTAAAAATCCTTTCTTAGGGTTCCCCTACGTTATAAAAGAAACCCCTGTGCAAAATTTCAAGTTTCTAACCCTTATAGTTTAGGCCCTGCGTTGATATGTCAGTCAGTCAGTCAGTCAGTCAGTCAGTCAGTCGGTCAGCTTCTCCTTTTATATATGTACTCGTATCACATGGGTATGCAAATGTTAGCTCTACTCGGTAACCCTGCATCCACGTGCTATCATTTCGTTACCGCGTAGCGTTTTTTCTCGTTTATTCTCGGGTTCTATAGAAATTATCAAATGCGACTACTTGGGAAAGCAGTGGCAGTGGTCTCGGCAGCTCGATGGCTGCTCAACATAGCTGACTGCTCGGTGGCAACACATCTTGAGTTCCTTCGGGCTTCCAAGGACACGTTCGTCTAAAGCTTGAAGCTTGTTCGCCACACACCCTTTATACCGCGCTGGACCAGTGTGGAGTACACAGGCCTTCTCAGTTTTGAGAAAAGGCGGAGCCCAGCAGTGGGACGCCAAGTTTAGCAGCCAAAAAGGTAGTATTCGGCACGAAACTTCTCGACTAGTTAGTGTCTTATCAAACAATTTGAAACAGCTCATAGTGCAATATAAATTGGCCAACAATTGCAAGGTCCAATTGATTGTGACTATGAATTTGTTACCGAGCAGCGGCCGGTTGAGACCATTCATCGTGTATTTCTTTGTGCGGAAATCTTTCTTTATCGAATCGATCAATTGAATACTTAATACGCAAGAAGTGTTTTTCTGTTTTAATTACATCATCAGTAATTTTTTCAGGGTTAATCAGTCTTCATTTTATATTACGTGTTACTGATGGCAGTCCTACCAAATAGCAGGCAGCAGTATCTACCCACTTGATTTGACTACGATAATTACTAGTTTCCTTAATTTAATATAGCGCATGTTTCGAGAAGACGTAGACGAGTAAGGGGGTAACTCTGCTCTAGTACAAGTAAACAGCGTTGAACAGTTATTTTATTTCACTCATCCGCCCTACCTTCGTTCGTTCGTCGATCGTTCTAAAATAATAGGAGGTCCGTGAAAGCTCAGTCACAATCGCTTTGATTGTGCAAATGCATATGTTAAATAAACGGTTCCCCCCTCGTCGCGTCGTCCAGTGTCCGGCGATGTCGCCGCAAGAATTCCCTTTGCGCTGTTAACTCAACTAGACTATTTAATTAAGCTGTCATTGATATGCACGGATTTCATTTCTACCCGCTCCGAATAAGTAGGTACTTGTGTATTAATTAATTAACCGAATTTCAATGTCGGTACCGTATTTCGTGGTTTCGTTTGCAGATCTTCAATATCGGAAAACGAAATCCAACGAGTCGTGTCCCTGTAAGTTTATTTCAAAGGCTCTATTATATACAAAATCTTTCAAAAAAACATCCAACTATATTGAGTGACTTTACTAGAGTAACAAGTATGTTAGCGTAATTATTTTCGTTTGATATGGCCCGTCTAGCTACCTTTAGAATACTTATCAAATAGAATTATACGGACGAATAGGCGCCCATGTGTGGTCATGCTCAACAAACTTTGGAGGGTTTTAGTTTTGATATAGACACGAGTAATTAAATTAAATTAATTGCAGTCCAGCGGTGTTCTAGAGTAGTTTTGCGTGTGGCAGTCATATCAGAGTCGATGGTGGCCTATTGTTACGAGCGTGTACCGCGGGGCCCGGCGCGCCGCTAATTGAGTTCCGTCACCGCTGCACGAGGGTTTTCCTCAACTTTGTTTGGTTTCCGACTGGCGGCTAACTAATGTTGTAGTCTAGTTGCCTCCAGTTCCATCACCGACAATATTCAACGATCACTATTTTATTAATCGCAATTGACAAACACTTTAAACTTATCATACGGGATCGACCGATGGAGAATAAACAAGAACTTTCGTACAAATTTACGTGAAAGCTCGTTCGCTAGGAATCATTGTATGGATCGGGGAGTAACACTGATACTGTTCGTTTGAGAAATAAACAATAATCCCACTTCATAATGTAGGCGTGGCTTTGGAACTATGTTTTCAACAATATTACCTTATGTCTGGCATAATATTACCTACTTATTATCGTTGGTTTCCCCCTTGTTTCTATATGTATGCTTGTTTTTCACTTGATATTATGTTATTATGATATTACTTACACAATTTTTTTTTCAAATATTTGCAATAAAAATAGGTTTACGTGCGAGCCAAACCGCCAACAGCACGGAAACAATAATTATTGGAAAAAGGCTATGGTTCACCCCATGCGTTTACATACTACAAAGGCATATGTGCTGTACGCGCTGTGGTAATCATAATGTCCAAGATGTTAATACAGATGGAGTCGTCACAAAATTATGTCACGTTCGAAGAGATCGTTACAGTAACTTTAGCTTAGCTTCGGTCTGTTACGGCTGAGTTTAACATTTAACTAACCTTGACTCGTGCAACCCAGTTTTGTTAAATTTAACTTTGACCGATACGTATTTATAATTTTACCCTAACCGCATGATATGCAACCCACGCAAAATGGGATGCTATAATAAAACAAAAGTGTCCGACCGAATATAAATTTATTATTGGGCATTAGGTCAACCGATATTCCTGAGCATATAAAAACCTCCGTACCAACCCTAACATAGAGCCACTGCCGGGCACGTGGCATGTATCCCGGGGTTCCGTAGTGTCCTCGGTGGCTCATTAAGCCCGCCACACACTTGACCATCGTCCGTCCACCGCGGTGGATTACGACCTTAACCCTCCCACGCATAGAAAACAAATCAGAACAACATTACTCCATTCCAATCTGATGAGTAAGTAATTAATTACTTTCTTGTAATAATATCACAAGCAATACCTAGAAGAACCAAGCGACGGTCGACGTTAGCATAAATTTCATTCATACGATCGTAATTGCAATGTAAACCAGTGTTTGTTTACATTGAAGTCAGCAGTTTTGGGGACCTTTTAAGTATCCATACCTACTTCCATACTAATATTATAAATGTGAAAGTGTGTTTGTTTGTTTGTCCGGCTTTCACGTCGCAACGAAGCTATTATATGGTATGGTTTTTGTGTGTAGAGATAGTGAGGAGGGTGGAGAGTGACGTAGGCTACTTTTTACCGCGGTAAAACATCGTTGTTTTGTTATTTGCTAGAAATTTAGTTCCGGATGTTGTTAATAGATGGCGTTAGTAAAATTCATTTGCAAGTTCTTATCTTAGTATCTCTTAATCGTGGAACTGTCACTATTCATCCACAAAAATGTGTAATGTATGATAAACAACTAATTGTTAATTCCCTTTGACCACGCGGGCGGAGCCGCGGGTAAAAGCTAGTTGTGTATAAAGACTTGTTGGTCGCTCGGCCGGCCTCGGCGCGCAGGAGGAACAGTTCCCCGGGAGCTTTCATTCAATGCTACGTCAAGTTCAGTTGAAATGTGTAGTGACTTCGGGTATGTGTACAAATATTCTTGTTTATACGAGTTCCTATGGTACGAATATGATAACGATTTTTCCTCCCACAACCCATAATTACTTAAGTGAGATCGTTCCAGAATTACGTAACTTCGTAAGGTAAAATTGTTTGTTTGGCATGATCGCCTACCCACATCTAAGTGGAAAATTCCCAGATTCTCAGATACGCCAGTCTGTCTATATGTCTGTCCCATAATAAAATTAAATCGGTCCAAAAAAAAACGGGGAAATAGTGATGAAATAGTTAATTATATAAAGGGAAGTGTTAAAGATACCATGAAAATGGTATGAAAGAGTGAGGTTACGATAGTGACGGGGCGGGTGCAGCGGCTCGCGGCCACGTCACGCTGAAGAATTGGTACATATATTATTTAAGCCAGTTTGTTCTGAATATACTACTAATACGTCTGTCGGGTTGTCGGTAAATTTATAAAATATTATATGTTAAAAGTATTAATAAATGAAAAATTTTCATACAAGAAAAACGTATAAATCAGGCTTTTCATTCCAAAAAAATATTGAGACAGTATTTGTAAGGTCTCCCACAATTAAGAATAATGTATGTCTATGGTTGCTTATTAGAAGTCTTATCATTGAACTTGACCCATTCAAAACATAGTCAACTAAGCATGAATTCCGCCCGGTACACAAGTTTAAATTTGTTTATGTCACAACATGAAAATCAGCATTTCTATCCGACTGCTTTATATTTTTTTATATTCGTCCATTAATAGCACTTGTGGCACTATACAAAATATGTATGTGTATAGCATAAGATAAGATCACGACTGTATTTCCTCGTAGGGATAGGCAGCGGTGTGTAGTACTTTTCACCAACTGCCATACACCGCGGGCACACGTCCATGCTCCAAGCTACTACTGGGAATTTGAAGTCGAAATACTTTGTCCGATCCGGAAATCGAACCCAGGAATTCCATGCTTTTGAATGGGTATAGTTGCTCTCAATAGCTCAGTTTCCAAGCATTTGGCATAATCGTGCTTGCTTTGTTAACCAATTCAATGATTGCGAACATTTTTCTATTTTTGCCAGCCTAACCCATCTAAAGGTATTATGATTATGATATGAACACCGAAGGAATTGCTACGGAATTGCCAGCTCAGACGATCATCTTACTTGGGAATATTTAGCATAACTTTTTAAAGTTGCCAGTGTTAAAAGTGCCAGATCTTGTAAACCAGTGACAACTAGAAAGAGCTGGTCGGTCCCACTGCACGCGCGATGATATTGTGTATTGGCGGACGATGGCGGCGGGCGCACCGATTGCGAAAAGTTTTAACGTGTGATCGACATGTGCACCTGGCTTTCAGTGTATAATTTTCACATGAATTAATAACGTTTGTACGCAATAATTTAATGTACATGGGAAAGCGGAGCGTCGAGCCATGTGTACCGATGACGCGGCGGATAGAAGCGCCACAGACGGCCAGCGAGACGGCAGGAGAACCTGCATTCATTGCGAACCCTCGGCCCGCGCGTCATGTCCTGCTGGCAGCTGTGTCCGTGTCCCCGGCCCAACCGTGTCGGGGACAGTCCGGACCGGGAGGACCGAGTGGAGCGGCCGGACCGCCGGTGCAGTCCGGAACGTGCGGGGCCGACTCCGAGCGCGGAAGCCGGAAATAACTGTCGGTTTTAAATATTAATTGTAGAATAGACTTTGACCGATATTTTTAAGTTTTGATATTTCGGTATCAGTTGAAATACAGTGAAGTTTCAATACATATTTTCATAGGCCGATAAAAATCACAGGTTGTCTACTGAAAGCGCCCTCATTGCTTGAGACAACTGCACTTCGTATTTTTTCTGAATGTTTAAGAAGATCGTATTAAATCAATTTACCGTTTCTTTTATAAGAACAATTTTGATGCGTAGTCTGGGTGGTGTTTCAAGTTGACGTTATGACGCTAGGCGGGAGGTATCCTGTACTCTGCCAGCGACCTGCGGGTTGGTGGTGAGGAGCATGCGAGACTGCTCGTGAACATATTGCGCTCTGGGGCTTGTGAAGTGTGATGATGAACATGGTGGTGGTGATGGCCGTGGTTGATGACGGGCGTGCGTTGGTTGCAGGGGTGCTGGACATGACGGGCACGGACAACATCCGCTTCAGCGGCCACACCATCGACAAGGCCACCAAAGCCAAGGTCACCCTCGAGAACTTCTACACGAACCTCATCACACAACACTATGAGAGGAAGCAGAGGTTAGTGATGTTCTTACTTTTTTAATATTTTTTAAAGGTTGCAATGCTTCCTCTTTCATACTTCAGAACTAGAATTTGTCTCATGAGTTAGGTCTGAAGAGAAACTCTTAAGAGTACAAAATCGAATCGCTCAGTTTTTAAATTATTGTACTAACTCTATTTATAAGCTGTCACCTATCTACTAATGACTACTAACACAATAATATGGAAACAACGATGTCAGAAATAAGTTTATTATTATTAGCTAGGCTAGGGGCCGCGCGCGTCCCGAGATGTATATTAATTTAATTATAAGACTGCATATTTCATCTCGATAGCTTCAGTGGAAGTGGGTGAAATATTGATTGCAAGATTCCAGGACATACATACATACAAAGTTACATACGAGTGAAGTTAAATAAAAGCTTTTAAAATAAAAATAAAAATACGAAGAACGGCACGAACTTCCCAACGTGGGTCGTCCTGAAAATCAACGGCTGCGGGCTTGCCACGGCCATTTGCTGAGGGCATTGTTAATTGTTACATATTTAAATTTAAAAACTGTATTGTTTCACATGTGTAGTATGTATTTCGAAATAAACTTACTTATGTCTATGTCTATGTCTGACAGGGCAAACTAAATAAATATTTATATAAGACCATTCTAATATAGATATTGCGTTGCAATAAATGAATTGGAGTAGTCACAGATAACGCTGGACTAAAATAATAATACACTGTTGTAAGTTAAAAAATTTAATCTATATTCGTGTGTATACAGTTTTCAATCAACTTCAACGTTGATTAATCTATAATTAAATAATGATTATGGGAACTGTAAACAAAAGGTGGTCACGTGGGCGCACACTGCAATTTGAACCGTCCATTAGTGGTGGTTTTAGTTATTAAACCACCGGACATACCTAATATAAACTGCACCGCGACCGGTAGCTGGTAGCCGGTAGCCGGTAGGCGCCGCGGGTACGTCCCCTGCAGGTCGCTATGGTAACGGTGGACTCTGTCCTGGCTCTGTTCATTCATTAAATACATAGCATATATTTTTATCTTTTAAAAGTCATTTGGATAACGTTGCTCTAATCTTTGCTCTCATAGGCGTAGCTCCGATGCGTTTAGCTCTCATCGATTTATTTTATTTAAGGCGCTCTTGCCACACGTGTTTGCGTTCTAAGGCGTAGGATGTTGTACTGTGGTGATCGGTGCCTGCCTGGAACCTAAACTCATTGTTGACCCAATAGATTCTGAGCTGGGATTCTGCACAAGTTTTAGTTTTATAACCGCTTAATACGTACGCACGTATCGAGCAGCCTGATGCGTTAGTAAGGCACATAGGTTCTAAGGTCTAGAATAATTGCTTAACACCTAGTAGGACTTGAAACGAGAATGATTAAGAGGCGGATGTCTGGCGATATAGAGTTATCCGTGCTATTGGATATGAAATCTTGCTCTCCAGACTGGAGAAACTGGAGGAGTCGCTCAAAGATGAGAGCCTCACGGAGAGCCAGAAGCAGGAGAAGCGGCAGCAGCACGCGCAGAAGGAGACGGAGTTCCTGCGGCTGAAGCGCTCGCGGCTCGGCGTCGACGACTTCGAGCCGCTCAAGGTGAGAGTATGCGGTGACAGTCCAGTGGCCATCGAACTCGCCTCTCACTCGAGCGGTCCGGGTTCAAACCCCAGCGGCACGCACCGATGACTTTCTAAGTTATGTGCGATTTAAGAATTTAAAATGTCACTTGCTATAACGGTGAAGGACACATCGGGAGGAAACCAAAGTCCAAAGTGCTCTTAAATAAATAGCACTTTGGACCGATTGTCCAACTTATTAAACTATAGTAATATCAATTAACTTTAACTTAAAACGGCTCCGTTGCTTTTACTTACTTATTTTCGCTGACATTATTCGTACGCTTGCAGGTTATAGGCAGAGGGGCGTTCGGTGAAGTCAGACTGGTGCAGAAGAAGGACACCGGCCACGTTTACGCGATGAAAATACTGAGGAAGGCGGACATGTTGGAGAAGGAACAGGTAACCCCACCAGGCTTCCTTCGGGACCCTGTGCTGCCCGGCTACTGGCGTCGTTTCCCAGCGGTGGCTTCCGTGAGCGGCGTTGGTGTGTTGTGGTGGGAACTGGCTATAGACGTTGGCGCAATCGGTAGTGACCCTGGCTGTTGCGCCAGGGGT
This sequence comes from Carterocephalus palaemon, assembly GCA_944567765.1. Taxonomy (NCBI): domain Eukaryota; kingdom Metazoa; phylum Arthropoda; class Insecta; order Lepidoptera; family Hesperiidae; genus Carterocephalus; species Carterocephalus palaemon. Next base: position 440,051 of record OX155637.1, read on the forward strand.
CGTGGGTTCGAATCCCGCTCAGGACAACCATTCGTGTGACGAACACTTGTGTTTGTTCTGTATATGTATTTAAAATATCTATGTATGTATATCAGTCTGTGACTCCCATATCACAGGCTCGTGTTTGCTTTGGGGTCAGATGGCCGTGTGTGAGAATGTCCAAGATAAGATATTAGGTGGCCTAACTTTCGTCAACCGTGGTCACCTTGCCGAGTCCGCCAATTCAAGCTCGCTCGGTACGCTCCAGTTCTTTTCACTTTGTCGACGACAAGTGGGAAAACACTCGGTTTAATTTATCATTCGTCACACTTGAGCTAGAATTTCGAGCCCATGTTTTTTGTACGAAGAGGCCGCTCCATGCACTTAATTCTCTTCGCAGGTGGCCCACGTGCGCGCCGAACGCGACATCCTCGTGGAGGCGGACCACCAGTGGGTGGTGAAGATGTACTACAGCTTCCAGGACCCGATGAACCTGTACCTGATCATGGAGTTCCTGCCCGGGGGCGACATGATGACGCTCCTCATGAAGAAGGACACCCTGAGCGAGGAGTGCGCGCAGTTCTACGTGGCGGAGACGGCCCTCGCCATAGACAGCATACACAAGCTCGGCTTCATTCACAGGTACGTTCAGTCTATGTCATTTAGCGTATGACGCGGGCACGTAATGCGGGTTCACGGTTCGAATCCCGGCCGAGCTGATAAATGTTTCACAGATAATTAATGTTAGTAATGATTGTTAATATTGTGCTGTTTTCTGTGCTCGTCCGCGACGCTGTGATTGGCTATTTCAAAGTTAAACTTGATGTTTTCTTTAGATAAAGACAAAATAGTAAATTTGGTTATGTGTGAAAGGAATGTTTGTAAAAAGACTTATTTTTTCATTAACTTGCGATAAATGAATCACACACACCAACACACACAAACCAACACGTGTTTCGCCCCAAAACAAGGCATCCTCAGGGTAAGTAGACTCCACGACGGTTAATCGCAAAGTTATTCTTGGTTTGTAATAATGGAGTTCCGCAAAGTGACACCTGATACAATTAACTTTCGATCACATTCATAAATCATAAATCATAAATCATTTATTTGTTTTAGAGTGGTACATTTACAAATAAAGGTAGATATCTTATATATATAAAAGAAAGTCGTGTTAGTTACACCACTTATAACTCAAGAACGGCAGAACAGATTTGGCTGAAAATTGGTAGGGAGGTAGCTTAGAGCCAGGAGACGGACATAGGATACTTTTTATCCCGTTCGACAGCGTTCCCGTGTGACTTGACATGAAACGTCAGTCACTATAAAACGTGGTATAACAAAAAAGAATCAGACTCGGAATAACAAAACGCAAATGACAGCTATGTAATTGACGTATAATGACAGCTATGTAATCTACTATATAAAAATAAGTCGGGTTTTCCTTCCTGACGCTATAACTCCGCATTCCACCGATTTCCACGGTTTTGCATTCGTTGGAAAGGTCTCGGGCTCGGTGAGGTTTATAGCAAAGAAAATTCAGGAAAAATTTCAACAGAAAAGCGGGAAAAATCTTTTTTCACATACAGCGCCATCTCTGATACATAGCATGTACTACAAACCAATATTTTAAGTAGATGGCGCCGGTGCGTGATAGGTAGTGGTAGGGGTAGATGTAGGGGTAGTAGTAGTGGTAGGGGTAGTGTTAGTGGTAGGTGTAGTGGTAGGGGTAGTGGTAGGGGTAGTGGTAGGGGTAGTGGTAGTGGTATTGGTAATGGTAGTGGTAGGGGTAGGGGTAGTGGTAGAGGTAGGGGTAGTGGTAGGGGTAGTGGTAGGGGTAGTGGTAGGTGTAGTGTTAGTGGTAGGGGTAGGGGTAGGGGTATTGGTAATGGTAGGGGTAGGGGTAGTGGTAGAGGTAGGGGTAGTGGTAGGAGTAGTGGTAGGGGTAGTGGTAGGGGTAGTGGTAGGGGTAGTGGTAGGGGTAGTGTTAGTGGTAGGGGTAGTGGTAGTAGTAGGTGTAGTGGTATTGGTAGTGGTAGTTGTAGTCCACACACTTACATTAAGTTCTCCCAAAATATTCAGTAAAAATTATTTATATGGCAAAACAACGTTTGCCGGGTCAGCTAGTTACAAATAAAGGTAGTCCCTCACTCTAACCACTGGGTGGTATACATATGTCAATTGATATAATTGACATTTGTATACCACAATATACATTGTATCGACGCGCGCCACTGAGCTCCGGACGCTGCCCCGCAGGGACATAAAGCCGGACAACCTGCTGCTGGACGCGCGCGGGCACATCAAGCTGAGCGACTTCGGGCTGTGCACGGGCCTCAAGAAGAGCCACCGCACCGACTTCTACCGCGACCTGTCGCGCGCCACGCCCGCCGACTTCAGTGAGTACTGTATGGATCGTTCGAGTTTTATTTTGCTTACCTAATCTTTTTACTTTTAAGAAAGAAAGAATTTATTTGCTAAAATATAAAAATGATGGGTAGCACTCAGCCCAGTTGCGATATAACACCGCAACACTGATTTTCATTACAGCCTTTTAAGTGAAAGTAGCCCGAACTGGCTAACAGTACCTGTTATTAATTGATATTATAAAAAAACTAAGATTTAGAACAATAAGAAAAAGTAAAAAAAAAAAAAAAAAATCAAAAAAAAATGTCGATATTGAGGTGACGTCAGGCGCGGGACCTGTATTCCCCCGCGCAGAGAATGATGGCGCTCAGAGCTATACTGTCGTGCCGCTAGGTATAGCGCTTGAGCCGCGGGCGAGAGCGGACGTACGTTCTGTACAGATCATTAGTCAATGCTCATGCTACTAGAATGTTCTCCATCCATCCGTACTAAAATGTAGGGTGGAGTGAACACAGCGAGTGTCAGCCCTGTGTGATTTTATATAAAGATCGCACAATTTATACGTAGGTTCCAAATGAAATATATCAAATGTGTTAACTAGTGGGCAACTCTATCGATAGATAGGTTACTGACCGATCGAAACGTCCAATTGATGTAGTACATCTCGATCGATAAAGCCGATGGCTTGTGTGTGACCTGATGGAAGCATGCAATCAGGGCGTCGTTTGGGTTTGGCCGGCGCACGCGCATGCAAGCGGGCCCGGCCGGCGCGTGCGCGCTACAAAACATTTGACCCGAAGTCTCCCTGGTGTCAGTGTCGACCTCCTCGTCGGCGATGGACTCGAAGCGGCGCGCGGAGTCGTGGAAGCGCAACCGGCGCGCGCTCGCCTACTCCACGGTGGGCACGCCGGACTACATCGCGCCCGAGGTGTTCCTGCAGACCGGGTACGGCCCGCAGGCCGACTGGTGGAGCCTCGGCGTCATCATGTGAGTACCTTTTTTTTTTTTTTTGTTGTCGAGGGGGAAACCTTCAAAAGGTACCCGGTGCCGTGGGAGCAACACAGGGTTATGTGGGATTTTTACCGCACTAAAACCCCCCCGGTGGCCTTCCTCGGCGCTATGTGGAGGACTCCGGGATCTCCAATGGAACGCAACCGGAGTCCTCTTAGCGCGGTGCCCTTCATTTGGGCTCTGCTTGGGAGGTGCTGCCCCATCCCTAATCTGCCCTTGTTACGACGGTATGCGGCCACACATACCGTCGTCCTGCTCGGGGCTACTGGGTGGGCGGTTTGAGCTCCCACTCTAGCCGCCCGTAGCCCCGAAATGTGAGTACCTACGCCGCGACACACGGACACTGCTGAGGGAGGTCTGGACCTGGTCCGTTCCTGTCAATACTTATCCTCATAAGTGAAGTGACGAGCGAGCCGTCACTCGCTGCGACCCATAGACGTCCCACTGCTGGGCACGGGTCTCCCACACAGACACTGCTGCGGGAGGTGTAGAGCATTCGCCAACACGCTGCTCCAATGCGGATTGGTGGAGGGGTTGGTAGACAACCCAGTGTCGAATGTTCTCAGGCCACCCGAAGGTCAACGGCAAGGCTTAAAGACTGTTTCCAGCGTTGCAAAACAACCGGGACCGACGAAGCACGGTAGCGTCCATGAAATTTTGCCACTAGCGGTCACCCATTTACAAATCGACCCCGCCCGTCGTTGCTTAACTCTTTCGACACGAGCCATTGGACTATGGACGCTACATCATGTGAGTAGGTACACAACACTGTTATTATCTGTTATCCAGAAAAGAAGATAACCAGCTTCTTCGTCGTGGCTAAAAGTCTGAAAAAGGCTGACTAATTTCGGTCAGTTACAAATACCCGCAATATGTCTAATTTCACACAAGCTAATATGCGGGCGTCCATTAGTATAGGTAACAAAACAACTTTCCGATCTTGCTAGCCGGCGTTTCGCATGCGAAACATGATGATATCAACCGCAATATCTTCCGATCGAGATTTTAACTAACCGAGGAGGACTCAATCGTTGTTACGGGAGAGAGTTGCTCGCTGTATCGAACCGAGAAGTTTGTTGGACTTTGTCATCAAAGTTTCGGTCTTTAACTGAAGTTGTTTGTCATGAAGTTCAACATCACTTATATTATGATTGATTAAGCTCTTGTCGTGAAGAGAGACGTGCCACCTATTACACCTCGTCCACAAATCAAACTCAAATGACCACCACTAATGTCAAGGTTTGATATAATGATGCCAGCTCTACAATGATGCGATGTACTATTTCCGGTTTTTGAATCGTAACCTTTGTCATAAGAATAGTCACCTATTATAGGCGACACTTGCAGCTCCTATGAATAGATGAAGACAATCAATTATTCCTTTTCCTCTTGATGCTGCAACCGTCAGGGCAGGGCCTCGTAATGTCGGATGTTTAAAAAAATCATGACAATCTAAAAAAAATTCGCCTTCGCAAATACAGTGCTAGTCGCAGTACACAAGCTGTGCGAGCTAATACCTTAGAATAAATTTTAACGGCGACTTACTAATAATTGAAAAGGGAAAGAAGACTGGGGGTGGTGCTTTTCTACTATAAATAGAAAACAATAAAGGTGAACCTTGTAATATCTGCTGGCGTGTTGCGTGGCTCCATTTCAAAGTTACATTTTCCCACTCCCACGGGTCTCCTCTGAGAAATGAGAGGGTTAAGGTCATAGTCCACCCACCACGCTGGCCATGCAAGTGCGGGTTGGAAGAATTGACGCGGATTCGGAAAAATTATGGACATCTCTATGGAATTTGACGATTTGTGATTACGATGATGACCATTAGGGCACTGCTAAATCGCTGAGCATATTTTTTTTTTGCTATATTTATTTTAAAATTATACTGTTATGTCTCCAGCCTTAGCTTTCGCATTTTTTCTTTTGTAAGAATTTTATGTTATTTCGCCCTGTGCTTGTAATGTCCGGTACATGCGCAACTACTGTATTAAATGTATGTACTTAATACTATTTATTTTGGACACTAACTTAGATTTTAGTATTGATCGATTCAAATAGCTCTGAACATTTATTATACATATAGTAGTGGTATATATGATTATTATTTATTAAACCGCTGGCCATTTATTAAACCAGCAGGCTCAGGAGCGGTCGCAGTGATAACGTTTAGTCCAGCGGTGGACCCCAACAAGCTGATGCATGCAATACACGATATTACATTTTTCATCTACCGCCGGTTCGTAAAGTTGCTGAGCACATACCAAGAAACTTAGTAGATACACTTTTTTTTTTAATTTTGCAATATATTGGCAGGCATTGCAACACCGCTCGCCGAGTGTTATGTTGTTATCTAGTTATTTAATTTATTGAGATTGAACCCCTCGCGATATAGTTAAGTTGCCTCGCGAGCCTATCTAAAACGTAAATCTTTAACCGTAGCTGCTGTGTGCAATGCTTGCTTTTTGCGACAGCCGGGTAACAGCCAGTGACGAGTCCCAAGTGGCGCGTACGAATATCCAAGTGGCGCGTACGAATATCCAAGTGGCGCGTACGAATATCCAAGTGGCACGTACGAATATCCAAGTGGCACGTACCAATATCCAAGTGGCGCGTACGAATAACCAAGTGGCGCGTACGAATATCCAAGTGGCGCGTACCAATATCCAAGTGGCGCGTACCAATATCCAAGTGGCACGTACATAATCCAAGTGGCGCGTACCAATATTCAAGTGGCACGTACGAATATCCAAGTGGCACGTACGAATATCCAAGTGGCGCGTACAAATATCCAAGTGGCGCGTACCAATATCCAAGTGAACTCCATCTGAACCTCTTCCATTCTGATATCCGTCTAACAGTGGGGCAATGGAAGAGCTGTAGTGGTGGAGCGAACAGTTAAATAACCGTTAACACTACATTAACGCATGTCATCCATGCGGCTATCTAGCATTTAAATGTTATGTATTGAAATTGTGTTATCCGCTTATCGCTGTGCATGCCAGCTGACAAAGCGATTGAATATTCTAATTGGTACCCAGGAAGTTAGTTTTTGCGACTTGATGCGATTGGTACTCTCGATCACATTCTGATATTCGCAAATTTAGTTCGCCTTAATGACATGGCTATTACCTGTTATTAGTTACGACTGCGCTATTGTTACTTACGCGGGCAAAGTTATAACCAAAAATAAGCACCCAACACTAATCTGTAATCCAACATTTGGAAGATGCGACCCCTGGAATACTCATAACGCTACTTGGATCGTTAATTATTAGTGTAAGCTGGTACGGAAGCACTGAATTACTGGTCAAATGCTTAATGAAAATTTATATCGCTCAGTTTAGGTACTAAACGCTCGAGGCATACGCGGTGTCGTCATTTCTTACGAGCGAGTTGCTGAGCGAGAAGTTTAACATCAATAACTATTCCCTATGCGTCTAAAAGAGCTTGTGGTACACAGCTCGGCTGACAGCCAGTGGCCAAATGGCCAAACGCCTTCGTGCCTTGCCTCACGGTTGTTACGTAAAATGACAGTCGTTTAGTTCAGACATGCAAAGACATTGCGCCGGCCCGAAAGCTTCTTAAATTCGGTTTTGACGCTTGTATCTGACAAGTGGCAAAACGCTAGTAGAATAGATTAACAAATGTATGGGATTGACATGCGCTAACGACTAATTAGTCGTGAGCGAATGTCAATCCCATACATTTGTTAATCTATTCTATTTCTATTTTACTAGCTTTTTGCCACTTGTCTAGGCCCCCTGAATGCGCGAGAGTCGAAATTAAGGTATCGCACTGAAGCTGGTAGTCGAAGTGTGTAGGATCGACACAGACGTCGCTCCCTATATACGAGTCCTAACTGTGTGCAGACTGGTGGTGGCCAGTCCGCACTCAGCGTGGAAGCATGTGGCCGTGTTCGTGCCACGGTACGACCTCTGTAAACACGCGCGCCGTGTCCGCAGGTACGAGATGCTGATCGGCTACCCGCCGTTCTGCTCGGAGTCGCCGCAGGAGACGTACCGCAAGGTGATGTCGTGGCGCGAGTCGCTCACCTTCCCGCCGGAGATCCCCATCAGCGAGGAGGCGCGCGAGACCATCCTGCGCTTCTGCTCCGAGCCGGACCGCAGGTACCTCCCGCACGGGTGACGTCACCCGGACCGCAGGTACCTCCCGCACGGGTGACGTCACCCGGACCGCAGGTACCTCCCGCACGGGTGACGTCACCCCACGTCGCACGTCATAGCTGCGACTATGCTGTCAGGGCGCTAGCGAACTGGAACTGGTTAATGTTACAATGTGGGACAGTTTTTTTGACGGACTAGTTGGTGCAATCGGTAGTGACCCTGCCTGTTACGCCAGGGGCCGTGGGTTCGAATCCCACTAAGAACAAACATTCGCGTGACGAACACCTGTTAATATTATCTATTTATGTATTGTATGTATATCAGTCTCTGACACCCATAATACAGGCTCGCGCCTAATTTGGGGTCAGATGGCCGTGTGTGAGAATGTCCAAGATAAGATATTAGGTGATGTTAAATGTCCATTGTCCAAGATAAGATAATGGTAAGATAATGTGGTATTAAATGTCCATGATATTATATTTTGAAACATCCCTTGATAAAAAGCTCGATATGCGTGGGCGAAGTCGCGTGGAAACCTAGCATACTATATTCCCGGGCGAGCAGTGACTGTAAACGAGTAGGTAATGAATGATGATAACGGTGACGGTCGTCGGCCGCAGGCTGGGCTCGCAGCGCGGCATCGAGGACGTGAAGTCGGTGCAGTTCTTCCGCGGCGTGGACTGGAGCCACGTGCGCGAGCGCCCCGCCGCCATCTCGGTGGACGTGCGCTCCATCGACGACACGTCCAACTTCGACGACTTCCCCGACGTCAAGCTGGAGATCCGTGAGTGTCATTAGCAACGGGGCCTGCCGAGCTGCCCCGCTGGGGCTGGCTTTGCACAAGGCTGACCCTAAGAAGTTCTAATTAACTTCGACGACTTCCCCGACGTCAAGCTGGAGATCCGTGAGTGTCATTAGCAACGGAGCCTGCCGAGCTGCCCAGCTGGGGCTCGCTTTGCACAAGGCTGACCCTAAGAAGTTCTAATTAACTTCGACGACTTCCCCGACGTCAAGCTGGAGATCCGTGAGTGTCATTAGCAACGGAGCCTGCCGAGCTGCCCAGCTGGGGCTCGCTTTGCACAAGGCTGACCCTAAGAAGTTCTAATTAACTTCGACGACTTCCCCGACGTCAAGCTGGAGATCCGTGAGTGTCATTAGCAACGGAGCCTGCCGAGCTGCCCGGCTGGGGCTCGCTTTGCACAAGGCTGACCCTAAGAAGTTCTAATTAACTTCGACGACTTCCCCGACGTCAAGCTGGAGATCCGTGAGTGTCATTAGCAACGGAGCCTGCCGAGCTGCCCAGCTGGGGCTCGCTTTGCACAAGGCTGACCCTAAGAAGTTCTAATTAACTTCGACGACTTCCCCGACGTCAAGCTGGAGATCCGTGAGTGTCATTAGCAACGGAGCCTGCCGAGCTGCCCAGCTGGGGCTCGCTTTGCACAAGGCTGACCCTAAGAAGTTCTAATTAACTTCGACGACTTCCCCGACGTCAAGCTGGAGATCCGTGAGTGTCATTAGCAACGGAGCCTGCCGAGCTGCCCGGCTGGGGCTCGCTTTGCACAAGGCTGACCCTAAGAAGTTCTAATTAACTTCGACGACTTCCCCGACGTCAAGCTGGAGATCCGTGAGTGTCATTAGCAACGGAGCCTGCCGAGCTGCCCCGCTGGGGCTCGCTTTGCACAAGGCTGACCCTAAGAAGTTCTAATTAACTTCGACGACTTCCCCGACGTCAAGCTGGAGATCCGTGAGTGTCATTATGAACGCGGCCTGACGACTTGCCTAGGTGGGGCTGGCTTTGCACAAGGCTGACCCTAAGAAGTTCTAATTAACTTCGACGACTTCCCCGACGTCAAGCTGGAGATCCGTGAGTGTCATTAGGAACAGAGCCTGCCGAGCTGCCCATATGGGGCTCGCTTTGCACAAGGCTGACCCTCGCTGCGACCCATAGACGTCCCACTACTGCACGGGTCTCCCCCACAGACACTGCTGCGGGAGGTCTAGAGTGTACTTCACCACGCTGCTCCAATGCGGATTATTGGAGGCGTTAGTGGCCAACCCATTGTCGAATGTTCTCAAGCCACCCGAAGGTCTTCGACAAGGCTAACGACTGTTTCCACCATTGAAAACCGGACAGGGACCGACGGCGTAACGTGCCCTTAACGAAGCACGGCAGCGCCCGTGAAATTTTGCCACTAGCGGTCACCCATCCACAAACATCACTCTGAATCGACGCCAGCTCAAGCGTCGCCCAGCCCCAATCGCTCCGCAGCGATGCCGTTATCATTGCCAATTCCCATTACTGTTCCAGAGTCACCGCCGATGAGCCAGGAGGGCGAGGTCGCCTACAAGGACTGGGTGTTCATCAACTACACGTTCAAGCGGTTCGAGGGGCTCACCCAGCGCGGCGCGCCCGCCAAGAAGTGAGGGCGGCGCTCGCCCCGCCCGTGCACGCCCGTCTAGCCCCTCCCCCGCCGCGCCGCACGCGCCGCACGGGCCGCACGCGCCGCACGGGCCGCACGCGCCGCACGGGCCGCACGCGCCGCACGGGCCGCACGCGCCGCACGCGCCGCACGGGCCGCGTCGGACCCCGCCGGACTCTGTGTGTCAAGTGCAACCTGCTCCTTATATTCCAAGGGATGGTGGTCAGCCGTTGGAGCTGATGCTGCTAAATTAATATTGCCTCGGATATTTTTCTTCTCACTCTTCGTCGGTCACGCCGGCTGACGCGAGCCAGCGCGCGCTGACCAACTCTCTGCACCAGCTCATGACAAATATTATTCTTCTACGATATATGTTCGTCTTCAGCAATATGTCTAATAAAATTGTACAAACATAGTCCTGCCGAAAACATAACTACAGATATAAATATATATGATATCACAGATAATAATATTACTTAGGTATTTCAAACGGATTCCGTAAAGACCGATTAAATCCTGAACCATCGAGTTGTCCAACGTTCAAAGCGACCCATTTCACGCGTGTACAATTACTTACTACGCAATTTTATTAATTGAAAAAAATATTTTTATGCACTAGTTATATTTTTTTTAATTTTTACTATTTAATAATTGGTTTTAAGTATTTATTAATTTTACTTTTATTAAAAATTTTAGAAAAAAAAATTCGTCCTTCTTGGAAGTCGGTTTTAGAGTGTTAAGTTATGATAAATGTGACATTAATGTTATGCTCGCTTAAAAGCTTATGTTGATAGTGCGGTCGCGCCGCTTGGCCGGAAAGGGGAAGAGGGGGAGAGGGAGAGGGGAGAGAGGGAGAGGGGGACAGCGCGCGCTGGCTCTGGCGTACTGTATGGCGTACTGTATGGCGTACTGTATGGCGTACTGTATGGCGTACTGTATGGCGTACTGTATGGCGTACTGTATGGCGTACTGTATGGCGTACTGTATGGCGTACTGTATGGCGTACTGTATGGCGTACTGTATGGCGTACTGTATGGCGTACTGTATGGCGTACTGTATGGCGTACTGTATGTATGTATGTAATGGGGGATGGGATGCAGAACATTTGGTTACTCCGTGCGTACCGTACATAGTTTATTTATGAATGTTGCCACTTGTGAAACGTAGCAAGTCCTACGCCGTGATACCACTGTTACTTTGCACGCGTCGACCGAGGTATATTGGACTATATATATATGTAATTAAATGTTTAAATATTTTTGTTTGAGCGCGTCGAGTCGAGCTTAGAACGAAATCAGTTTATTATTGTGTACTATATTAGTAATATTGTGATCGAAACGTGGGTAGTTCGCAACTTCTCGACCGACAGCAACTAGCCGACCCGCCAGCCTGCACTAAAATAGCTTTAGGAATACTACTCTCCTGTGATTAAAACACAAATCATCACACTGAATATTAGAAATTAGTCTGATAATAAACCTGCCGGGCGCCCGTGCAGTCGCTGGCCACACCCGCTGGCCACACCCGCTGGCCACACCCACTGGCCACACCCGCTGGCCACACCCGCTGGCCACACCCACTGGCCACACCCGCTGGCCACACCCGCTGGCCACACCCATGGCCGGGTGTGTCCAGCGGGTGTGGCTAGCCAGGGCGCGTCTTGCCGTCGTATCAACGTCGCCGTTGACGGCTGGCTCCAACCGTTTCATGTTAAAAATATATTACTGTTGTAAATAATCGAAACACTGAATTGAACTAAAACTGAAAATCATCACAAAATCACACACATTCTCGACCCGGCGTTGTCTCTAACGGCCCGTAACCAGAGTTAAATTAGTACTTGTATCTTGTACCTGTCTTGATTGCCTGTACCCTTAAGCTGTATTCATACTCAAGGTCTTGAACAGCTGTCGTCGTCGTCACACCCTTTGTCCCACTGTTGGGCACGGGTCTCCTCTAAGAATTTTGAAAACAGCTCTGTACTATTATTTTAATCTGTCTTTATTACTTAATTCAGTCTTTAGTATGTTTAGTGTAACTTATGCGAGCACTCTGAATGACACTCTTATGTCTCTAGAGAATTGAACATTAATTATTAGTAAGGAAGTCAGGACGCGCTTTTATCATAATTACTGTTAGAACAATATCTGGATTGTACTCTCTATTTGCCTTTCATAAGTAGCCCGTTTGTTATACTCATTTGTGCTGTAGGGTATTGAACCCCTAGAATTATTTGACCCACTAGACTTGTAGAGTAAGTGATGACATTTCCGTTTAAGATTGTTAACATTTTAAAGTATTGTAGAGATGTAGAGTTTGGCGACAGCCGTTTGTAGGCTACCAGAGCGCCTGTCGCCGGCTGCCCTTCCGTTGCATTTTCCCGATTCTTCTGAATTGTAATTGCATTCTAATTGTAATTGTATCACTATTGAATTTTCGGATTGTCCACGAACGCATTGTTACGTTGAAAAAAGCTTTAATTGTTTTTTTACCAACCGATTTACTTATTCCTTTGAACAATAAGTTTAATGATTCAATCGTTACTGTAATAATGTTAAATTAAAATGAATGCAGTGCCGCGAAGAACATCTTCGTCCGAAGAATTTTACACTCGAATTGAATTCTCTGACTCTCAGAACCGAGAAAAAATTGAAGAGTGATGAAATCATGAGATTCACACCTTCACCGTCTTTAAAAAAAAATTAAATTTTAAACACAATAAAACTTTTTTCACATTATAGAAATTTAACTAAAAATTTTTGAAATAATATTCCATTAAGGGAATAAAAATCATTGTATCAATCTTAATTTGGAATGATAATGGGAAATAAAATAACAAGCGTCACTACACTATTAGCCGTTCGAAATATATGTATCTAAATTTCAACAAATTCTATTATGTACGGTTGGTCGAACGGTCGAACGGTTGGTAAAAACAAGTTTCTGCGTCGCGAGTTCCGGTTCGCTCCCCAGTATCTCAACATAAAATAAATTTTTAGATTCAATTTTAAAATGTAATGCGACGTGCGTCACGTGACATGCGACAGACAAGCCAAAATTTTCAGAACGATGCGATGTTATAAGAGTTTCACTTTAAAAATACAATTATTCTTATCAAATACTAACCAGCTAAATACTGAAACTACAGATAATCTAAAAGGGACTAGAACGAATCAGATGGTTAGGAAATGACCAAACAAGAACGATATAGTCAGTTAAAACCAGGCCACATGCAACTTAACAATAGACGATTAAAAACAATATTTTTATAAATATTAGTGCTAAATGTCCCGCGCGACTTCTCGATACTTCCGGTACTGTTCCTGACCTCTCAGGATGTAATGAAGCAAATAGTATAGGTATTTTAATAAGACAGTCATCCTGAGAGCCGGGCTTATAAACTCTCATAGAATGTGGCTTGTCCATTGCCACTTCAGCTCGCTAACCTTGTCGCGTAAAGATTACCTTATTATGTTTACTGGTACCTAAGGTACCGCAGTGAGCGACCCCACAGCGCGGTGGGACCCCAGGTCCCCAAACCCAGGACCCCAGACCCCAGCGCCCCAGCACCCCACTCGAACACAGCGTACTCGCCTCAGAAATGCTCCTTATTCATTAAGAACGCTTCAGATAGAACGTGTCTGTCCTTGTAAATAATCCTACTAATATTATAAAGGGGAAAGTTTGTATGTATGGATGGATGGATGTTTGTTACTCTTTCACGTAAAAAGTACTGAATGGATTTTAATGAAACTTTACAATAATATAGCTTATACATCAGAATAACACATAGGCTACAATTTATAAAGATATTGTGTGAATTGTCCAAAATATGACGATAAGTGTCAAGTAAGTAGGAAAAAATCTACCATCTGCGAGCTATTCTGGCGTGCGCTGCCAAAACTACTGGACCGATTTCAAAAATTCTTTCACTATTAGAAAGCTGCATCTTCACTTACTGACATAGGCTATATAATATTACTAGGCGTAAACGAAACTATTGTTATGTCTAATTCCACGCGAGCGAAGCTGCAGGCGTCCACTAGTATAAATATATATCCGGGTAGCGTTTAGCTTATCTCAATCCATCTGCAATAGGATTCCGTCCATAACTCCAAATCTTAAGTGACTAATACATCGAAGAATCTATCTACTTAATATAACTATAATGAAACAGAAATGAATTAAATGATTTATGGAAAATATATACCTTGTTCCTTTCCCCTAAAAACTGGTTGTCTGTAAAGTCGGTTTACGGACGATAGATTTACGTGATAACGTCATAATCATTATTTTACAATACAAAAAAGGAGAATTGACGTCTGTAGTCTAAACTTCAAAGTATTCTACAGTACCAATGTTGTCGTGTGTAAAAATTAATTTATTGAAAATAATTTCTCTGCAGAGAACCGCTCATATAATATTGTTTTTAATATTTTTCTGTGAATCAGTATATTTTTCTCTTTTTATGCTGGAATGTCCAAAAAAACACAACTGTTTCATATGCGCTGTCGATGTTCATCAATTTATAAGACGTTATCACGTTAAAAATGATTCGTAAATATCGATGCTAATAAAAAAAGACTATAATAATATGAATGTATGATATGTGTTAGTAACGAGCATTTCTGTCGTCCTAGCTAGCCGACAGGCGGTTTCAAAGAACATCGAAGTATCTCAAGTATCAATGCTATAAAATTGATTGTAAATACATAAGCGTGTATCCATATTTTGTATAAAACGACATGTTTAATGTCTGTGTATATTTCTTATATCTTTCTCGAGCGTGTTATGAGTGTATTGAGAGTTGAGTTATAGTACCAATAGATAAGGATTGTAAGGTTATTGCGGCGGTAAATGAAATTATAACGGATTTTGGAAAAAACTGACAATGTTACGATCCTTTATTGCTCGAACTCTTTATATAAAGGACTGACTGAAGCGCTGTCTGTTTCAACGTGTGGCTATATAAAACTATGCCTGCTGGACATTCCGAATGCGGACTCTATGGCTTCCGTTACTCTACGGCATCCGTTACTCTATGGCAACCGTTACTCTATGGCATCTCCCGCACCACGCAATGGCACGCATCACGCGTGCGTGGTGCCTTGTCGTCCATTGAAAAAGCTTTTAATGTCTTTCACATCATACTTTCTCATTTGATTTGGGCTCGTATTGCTAAAGAGCTTTCACACTTACTTTCACATGTTACAAATTTTAGTTTAGCTCTTAAGGAATCCCAAGGATTCGGTTGCCTACAACACAGCATGGTTATGGAAACCTTGTTTAAAATTAAGTTTGGTGTCTTCATAGTTCGTTCACCTGGTAGCAACACATTGCCGACCGACATTGCTCTCGTCTCGAGATGTAGATGCGAACTAAACACGGAAATGAGGCAACTAAACCTCTTGGCGTGATACAGGCTAGTTGAACGGAAATTCGCTTTATCGTTCGTATAATTTTAATGTTGAAAACGTAGTATAATCAGTAACGTAGTATGCACTAACTGTGAGCCCCGACTGCTTCTCTACCAGTTGGTCGCATCGCTTCTCTCTCATTGCATTATTTCGTATTCACTTTCCTATCCCCTGCGGCGTTTCAAAGTAAGCTTAGAGCGCGGCGCGTCCTGCGTGCGCCAATAGTTGACAGCAGTTTATTGAATCATCTTTCGCCCTGGTCCTGGGACTCGCCCTGGTCCTGGGACTGGGAACGGCGCTCGCTGTCCTCACGGTTGTGTAGATCTCTTCTCTTCTCTAGAGTCGGCGGTACGACCACGACGCCGGACAAGGCGTATCCCATGAGAATACGTAACGCTTCACCCGAACGATTGGGTCTAAGTGTCATGACAATTAACGCTAGCGGTGTATTAACGCTCGTCCCCCTGCGGTTGCCTGTCGCGTAGGTTCGTCAGGTTGTACATAAAGATGAGGGGGGGGGGGGGTTAGTAGTTGGTTACTAGTGTACTAATGTATTTAGTAAATCAGTGTTTTATAATTTTAAATTAGTTAACATTTAATTTGTGTTAGTTAGACTGTAGGACTAATGGATGTTGATTGTGTTAAATTATTTAGGTAGTGTGGAGCGGGCGCGTGCGCGTAGTAGTAGTGAACCATCGGATAATACTAATACTATATAATACTAATAGTAATGTTAGCTGAAGCGCACACGGCGCGGCGGCCACGGCTCGCGACGGCGTACAAAACCATCACATTCACAATATTCGGGACGAAAATACAACATGTTATCATCTCTTAAAATCAGTAGACGGCAAAAAGTATATTGTAATATTTCCTAATAATTATATTGTAAGTAGCTATTAATATAAAATAAATTAATATTTACAAGTTAAAATAAAAGATTAATGCACTATCACCGTAGTGTTAGTTTACCTGATCTCTCGTTTGGTGTTCGAGTGTGGCTTTGCTGGTTGCACTCAATACAATACAATACAAAAATACTTTATTGTACACCATAGCAAAAAAACTCATGCATACAGTAAATTACAGCACATTTCGGTGCACAATTGGCGGTCTTATCGCTTAAAGCGATCTCTTCCAGACAACTAACCGTGAGTTAGGGACAAAATATGTGCTATATGGGGCTCAACGTTACTGTAAAGTCCCACTGAGCCGCATCCTCCCCAAGCAAGCAAGCCCAGCCCGTTCAAGCCCACTGCTGGGCAGTGCCGCCAGCGACACGCAAGCCATACCTCCCTTCCTCGAACGCGGCTTCTAGTTCATAAGGCTACAACATTGTTCAACTCCTGAAACTGAACACTATTTATCGCGACGACGCGTTATTTGACGTTATTTTGTATAGTTGTCGAGTAACGTGCCTCTCTTGGGACTAAAATCTAACTATTTGAGTACCTATTGTTGCTGTGCAACACCTTAGGAGACATAAAATCATCTCATTTCTAGATTAATTTAGATTTTCAAACGACCAAACGTGGTAACTGGAAATTCTGGCTCTGGTTCGTTCGTTCACTTAATTTTAACGAGCGAGTGTGCTTCGGAACTTGATCACATTATGCTTTAAAAAACATTTATGGAAAGCCAAAAGGGCACTGAAGATCTTCAGTGCCTTTGAGCAGAAGCGACTGTAGATCTAGTTTTGTCGGTGTTTCATCGAAAAACTGACGACAAATTGCCGAGTTAGCGTCGGGCGCGGGAACACTGCAGTCTAACGCTACTCGTTCAACCTAACGTAGCTTTACGTTAACGTTGGCTCGCGTTAAGTGTTCCTCCATTGTAATACGTAAATATTGTCGTTTTCTCATTTATATATATAATGACATCGATACATCACGTAAAAAAGGTAGCGTAAAGGTATAACATTATATGCGCAGGCGCTCTAGCAGTGGCACGTTTTTATAAATAATTAAACCACCCTTTGCTCTGTCTGGCGTCAGTACGTGACGGCTTTTAGACTCAATGTACCGTTTAACACTGAATTCTGTGTATGCGCACCTCATTGTACCTGCTGTATCGATGACATACAAGCGTGTTTCGCTGATTTGCTTGTAAAATATGATGAGGGTGTGAGTTCAAGCTATAGCAATGTTATGTTTCCGTGACTGCTTTTACGCCGTCTGACAGTAAATTCTAATAATAGTTATTTTTAAAGCCTTTATGGATGGCGTGTCTCAAGGTTGTCTTTTCATTGGACCCACTTGTGTGGTCCGCATGTGATGTGCCGCTGCCAATAGTTTGCCAATAGGTAGTTTGTCAATACTAGATAGATTGGCAATGCGAAAGAGAAAGAACATAGATACTCATATGTAGAGCGAGATAGATAGGCGAGACCATTTGCGTACACGCTATAGGCTTGTATTGGCTCAACGTAAGTTGTAAACGAAACAAATTTTGATTATTTTCCAAAATCTCACGTTTAAAGGCGTACATTTTGGCGTGAATGAGACGAAGATAATTATGGCTACGTGTACAGTACCAGAATTTAACTCATCTATGAAAATGAAAGAAAATCCACAGAATTATACATTTCATATGTAAGTACGGTTGAAAGATTTAATTCTCGCAATTGCATTGTTTTAGAACTTTGAATAAATTTTTACTAACAAATGGATGGGTTAGAATATGACATTTTATTATATTAATACTTTGAATTCATAGGAATTGAATATAAAATATTATCAAATACGTGAATTTCTAGTATTTCTCACCTCAATCCTATAGAGATTGATGTTTCGTCGACATGCAAATTACACGCATACTCGTGTAATTAAGTTTTGGTCCCGCTTTGATGTTTCTATTGCCAATCTATCTCTAGTATAATAAATCTATTAGTATGCCAATAGTTTGCCGATACATACGGCACATGTACCTTATGAACTGTTTGCTTCACACAAAATGAATGTTACTATGATATGATTTCTGGATTGTTTGTGCTGTAGCATTCCCTGCTGAGGAAATATATTTGGTACAATAAATGAGAGAAATTTTATAATTTTAAAGTTTAACCTTATGAAGCATTGTAATCAGAAAACATATTTTCATATTTGAATTTATAAGAACATTTGAACTTATGAACGAAACTAAGTAGGCCTGCCATTTGTATAGATCTATGTACTTTCTAATATTTCGTCTGTCCGTGTCTGTATGTCACTATTTAATTTAATCTGTTTTTGGCAACTGGTTTGGTTTTTACTAAACGACGCTTCGCAATAATACGTACAAAAAATATTGTTTTTTGCATCTTTATTTCAAAGATAGTGAAGCTTATTTTCATATTATATAGTGAAATGAAAATGTATGTCAGTATGTCATCGTCGGCGGCGGCGCTAGGGCCGGTGTGCATGCATTATTTTGATTGTTTTCCTTCTCGATACTCATCCAATGAAGAGGCTGCCTCATCACTAGCAACAAATTTAGATGATTCATAAGATTCGCTTTGTGGTTTTGTAATCGCTCAAGTTCACATTACAAATATTTGTTTTGTTATTGTTATCATTGAAAAATGGATTATTTAATATCTTGTATTGTAAGATTTGTTTAATACCTATTTGTTTCTTCCATGTGATTTAAGAAAATTGCAATACCTAAGCATTAAAGCGATATGAAATTTAAATTTGTGTTTTTTTTTTATTACAAAATATCTTTTATATCTTATTCGGGTTTGGTAAGAACCATGCGATTGATAAATCTATACTTCTATACTAATATGTATTATAAAGAGGATAGACTTGTTTTTAATGTTTTCACACAAAAACTACTGGACCGATTTCAAAAATTCTTTCACCATAAGAAAGCTGCATCTGAGTGACATAGGCGATATAAAATTACGTAAACGAAACTACATATTACTATGTCTAATTCCACGAGAGCGGAGCTGCGGGCGTCCACTAGTAGGTACAGTATATAGGTAATGTTAGTGAGTAGGTATTCCTGGGACTGCCTTGCTAATTCACACACAATTACAATTTTGCAAATGAACGATGACATCAAGAGTGAGAGTCGAGCTTCGGGGCTTGGAAAATATAAAACAACAATACTTTTTATTATTTATTTAGCAAATCATAGGAATACAATCAGCTCGCCAGTAATAAATCAAAACTATAAATCGATAACAAATTATATGTGTCTGTAAACATAAGTATGCCAGGGCCGGGCGGGCGTGAGCGGCCGCCGAGAATCCTCCGACAGGCGGTCTGCACACCCCGTGCCGAATCCAGCCCTAGCACAAGATCACAAATTACAACTAATGTCTTAAAATACAAACAAATTTTAGTACGAAAATACTGAGTAAATGCAATCGCGTACATACCTATTGCAATTAGGAAACATAACCCACAAAGTTTTGATACAACGTCTTCATAAGGATTAATTAATTTGCAGCGCAAAGTAAGTGAATCTGTCAAGCTTTTATTCTATTACCTACTATAGTTAACAAATACTAGTTACAATCCAAATATTGATAATGTAGTATGTTCGTATACATATAACACTTAGGTGCTCTTTCAGCTCATCCATTTACCCATCCAAATTAAACTCATTAAACCTTACCATTACTCAGACACAAAAAAAAATAATGTATAAAATATATCCCTATCGGATATTATATGGGTCATGTAACCTGAAATAAAGATTTTATTGTTATTTATTATTATTAAAGCCTATGAAATTTTGCCTAGGTACACAGGTATACACAAACCAACCACTCCCGTTGTTGCTTGCCTCAGTTCAGTCGATCATATTGAATCGACGCGAGCCATCGGGCTATGGACGCAACACCTGACGTCTGTAAGTTGAATAACTAAAGCTGTTTATTTGTCCTCTTTCACAAGTCAACAAGGAAATGTGGACTCTAAATTGTCGAAAGTAAGATAGAGACAGAGTGCAGGGCTGCAGGGAATCGTCCATAGAAATCTTAAGCCGCGGCTACTGTTAATAGTCCGGTCAATTTAGACATAAAAATAGTGATCAAATAAAGAAAATTCCGACAGAGCCAAATCTTCGTAGATACCTTAGGTTTACCACAAGGAAGTGCTTAGGACTTATTCGGGGCCCAAGGTCAAAATTTTAAGGTATTTTGGATTTTTCTCGAAAACGGTATGTTTTATCGAAAAAGTACCTTAGAGCAAAGTTGTAGGTATAGGGGAGACTGGGGGCAAAAGTAACAGTTTTTACTTCATGGCCGATTGTGCTAAAACTGTTGATATTTAACAAAATCCTGTTAGTCTCCAAGAAAGAGAATTTAAGTGTCTACCAACTTGTGCAGCTAACGTTCGTGTACTAATTGTAATTTTGTTGCAATCACACTTTTAAAAGGGAGTGTCGAATGTTACAACTGACCCCTAGTACAGGGTCGTTTGTAACATAGTTTTGATGGCCAATAAAATGACAGTTTTAATGGATATACCTATATTTTAATTTTTAAAATAATCACAATCATTAATATAACCAGTCTTATAATTGGTAACAAAAATAAATGCTTTCATTTCTTCAAGCCGCTTCGAAACAAAAAAATATATACTTCTCTTGGTAATTGATCAAAAGCTAATATATAACTTCAAAAAATCACAATTTTAGGCATATTATGTCATTAAATAACATCTAAATCGTACATTTCTTTGATGTATTCAACAATAATCAACAAAAATCAAAAACGACAATTTGTATGTAAAACTTGTGTGTTACTAACAACCCCATGTTACATTTAACCCCTGTCATATTTCTGCGAGTCTTCCCGAAAACAATAAAATAAACCGAAATAATCTTTGATAATATCGCTTTAGATTTAGTACCGAACTAAAAAAATTATATTTAACAATAATCAAAATCAAAAAATCTAAAAAACAAAAAAAATTAAAATGTAAAATAAGGCACCAGAAATATAATTTATTTTCACCTCGGGGTCATTTGTACCATAGGGTCAATAGTAACGTTACTATTGACCCCGACAAAAATGGTACAATTGTTCCTGAAGACTGTTTTATTTCAAAACCAAAATAAATCAGAAATTCTGAACACTATTTAACTTATACATTAAGGTTTATATTGTGTGATATACATAGATTCTAATACTAGTCGTTAATTTACTTATATTTTGTAAATTAAAGAGTAATAACAGATTTTACAAAGCACGAAAACTTACTTCGGGGCTGTCCAAATGGCCGGAGTCAATAATATACGTCCACGGCGCTCGGAGCACATAGCCGACTGGTTAGCTTACCCGAGCATGACACGGCCTATGCCCCCGCGCCCGCACACTCTTCTGCGTTGCTTGGTAACCAAGATATCACCAACGTTACTATTGCCCCGTGTTACTTTTGCCCCCAGTCTCCCCTATCTTAAAATTCTAGAAAGGATTTTTGAAAATTCACCCCCTAAGGGGGTAAAACGGGGGTGCAAAGTTAGTATGAAAATTTGCCGTTTTTGAAGTCCTTAGACGGGTAGATAGATGTCGTTAATGGGTCTAATTCTACGCGAGCGGAGCTGCGGGCGTCCACTAGTGTATACATAAAAAGACACGAGTAGGCATTTTTGCTTGCTTGAGTACCTAAATATGTATATACGTGGCATGTGTGCATACTATGTAGAACATAATTCTTATAAGCGCAATATCTGGGAAATAGTGGGTCTTAGAGAAAAAATCATAGGGACCATTTTTATAGAGAATGGGACTGATTGAGACTTTTGACACTTTATTCCTTGTGGTAAACCTAAGGTCTCTACGAAGATTTGGCACTGTCGGAATTTTCTTTATTTCAATTGTCTAAATTGACCGGACTTTAAGTAGTCGGCTTACAAAAATACATTCAGGTTTAGTTGTTAGTACTGCACTGGCTTATACTAGTACTGCTTCCATCAATGGTATCAACAAGTCAGATATTTTGTTGGCTTAATATACACCCTCGAGAATGTCTCGCTAGCGTGATTCAAAAACCGGTACACCGCCACCTAGCGCGGCGCGTTAGGAAATGCTTGGCCTCATGCAAATGCCTTGCCTCAATACAAACTCATGTTGAAGAAGCTCCAAAATTAAAAAATAAAGTCTGTACCATAAGCAGTACACGGATACTACGTTGGGTTTCCCTATGTACTTTATTTTTGCAAGGAAAGGGTGTGACTCACTTGAACTAAGACGCGAATTGGCACTCGTAGATTACTTTACCACCTGGTTTAAGGCGAAATGATTAACCCTTCAGTGCTAGAATTAATTCCGTTATACGTCCCTAACATATTCCAGAGACCACGAAAAGTTAGGTTATGTGCAGTTCCAGGATGTAGGTTGGTGCAGACCCGCGAGCCAACACTGGTCCGCGCCTTGACGTTGCTTCACGGTTTACTGGATTGGGATCCAGGACTTGACTTGTTTTTTACACCACTTGCTAATTTTCGCAGAAGTTCTAGCAGGTATATTCAAGCTAGGTTAAGTAGCACGGGTACTATATAAACACATCACCCATCCACAAACCGACCGCGCCCTTTATTGCTTAACTCTGTCGATCACATTGAATCCACGTGCGCCATCGGGCTATGGACGCTACACATAACGTCTGTAGGTTGATAACTTTAGTTCTTTTGTTCAAGCTCATCCTTATCAGGATCAATAGCTCATCCTTTGCTTTATATTAATCAGTTTAGAATAGCATTATATCTCTTTTTTTTAAGTAGTTTGTAGTTACCTAGACTTTCGTTAAGCTTGTGTAATCACCTCATAGCGAAATAAAGTATTTGAATTTGAAATTTGAATTTGAATTGAACGATGACATCAAGAGTGAGAGTCGATCTTCGGGGCTTGGAAAATATAAAACAACAATACTTTTTATTATTTATTTAGCAAATCATAGGAATACAATCAGCTCGCCAGTAATAAATCAAAACTATAAATCGATAACAAATTATATGTATCTGTAAACATAAGTATGCCAGGGCCGGGCGGGCGTGAGCGGCCGCCGAGAATCCTCCGACAGGCGGTCTGCACACCCCGTGCCGAATCCAGCCCTAGCACAAGATCACAAATTACAACTAATGTCTTAAAATACAAACAAATTTTAGTACGAAAATACTGAGTAAATGCAATCGCGTACATACATATTGCAATTAGGAAACATAACCCACAAAGTTTTGATACAACGTCTTCATAAGGATTAATTAATTTGCAGCGCAAAGTAAGTGAATCTTTCAATCTTTTATTCTAGTACCTACTATAGTTCACAAAAATACTAGTTACAATCCAAATATTGATAATGTAGTATGATCTGTTCGTATACATATAACACTTAGGTGCTCTTTCAGCTCATCCATTTACCCATCCAAATTAAACTCATTAAACCTTAACATTACTCAGACACAAAAAAAAATGTAAAAAATATATCTCTATCTGAAATAAAATCAATATCTAGAAAATCGGATAACTACCGACCTAACTATTAACACAATAAAAGAAAAAAAAATTAAATCAACAAAATTAACTAGTGTATTTTGAAATATTGAACAAAAACAGGTATGTTATTTAAAAAGGGCGCATGTCCCTGTTTTCTTCCAACTAATTCTCCATTCTGATGTCTAAAGCCGCAGGCGTTTCGTGATCGTTAACTTCGAGACCCGATCTGGGTAGAAAATTATAGCCTATTCGCGTTAAGAAAAATCTGTTTTAAAATGTGTGCTTTAATATAATTGTTTTAATTTTTATTACAGTATGAATACATACACCTTATCATTGCAGTTGCACTGATGACTTACTATTTTCTTAACACGATTCTAGAATGTATTTTTTTTTTTTTTATTCGCGAAAATAAGTAAACAGGGCACAATGAAACACCTGTTGATAACAAAGGGCATTCCTACGAGCCGATGGATATCACATTCCTTGAAAATTTAGTTATAGACATACCATGTATAGCCGCGTGGACGATTCATTTTATATTCACATTTCATACACATACGAGGAATCACGACCCCAATAGTTATATTAAAAATTTAGTTTTAATATAAGAACAGCCTTCTTGGAACGTAAACCTACACCCTATACCTATAAAGAGTACTCATAGCATTCCTTAATCATTCCCGCGTCGTTAGTGCTCCATTGTAACGCTCTGTATCTGCCCGGTTGCAGTGGACTGCATTCCTACTTCGGGGATCACTGTGTCAAATCCTCGGATTGATAGCTCTACGTAAGATTTTATCTGTATGTTAAACATTGCCAGTTGGAAAATTTAAATTGTGTAGAGCAGAACAAATGTATCCAATGATCTTACACAATCACCCCCTGGATGGGCGGAAACCTACGCATCATGCAGGTATAACATTCCCCATTTCCTTTGAAACAAGATCATCAGGATTACGATCTTGGCTTTACAGACACTGAAGCGACTGAGATCGTTTGCACCACGAACGAATCGTGCCCCATCGAGTTTCAAGCTATATAATGAGATCGGAAAGTATTTTAATTAAAATGCATGTATGTATGTATGTAATAACGAAACTAAGTAGCTATTTCTCTAGTACACACATATATAGATGTTCGCGCATTAATCATTTGTTTTACTGAAGCGTAACCTGTAAATTGAAGTTAGCGAGCGATCACGGCCCCAGCTCCCACAGCGCTGAGCAAGAGTCACATCAACCGTAACTAGACACTGACGAACATTCAACACTGATATGTTAATACTATTAAACCGAATGACGACTGGGATAATAACAGCACCCCAAGCAAGACTAGGCTGATGGAGACCACGGAATCGTGAAGGAATACTTATCGCCAGCAACCCTCCACTGTACGGGACGCGCCTGCCCGCGTGGCAGAATCGCTTCCAAAATTAAGTGCGATTTGCATTTCATGCAGTTAACGTTTTTAAACAGTGAGGGCGGCGTGTCTATGGAAGCGGATGGAAGCGCGCAACGGTTGAGCTTTTATAGTAAAAGCTTCATTAGGAACCGTACGTACCTACCTAACTGGCCTTCCTATAAATAAGCAACAATAATATACGTATAGATTAGTCTTGCAATTTTTGCGATTACCATGGTTAATGTTCGAAATGTTCAAAGAATTTTTGATCATACATACATTTTACCATAAGATCTGTGCAGCGAAAAAAGAGTATAGAAATTTTTTTCTTACGGTTTCACGAGTTCAGTAATACCTAAGAGTAATTTTAAAATGACTGCTATTATGCATATAAAAAAATGATAGTGATGCACAGATAGCTAGGATCTGCTAATAGGGCTGAACTTTAGTATCTAGAGCAGATACCTTTTTTATTTTGCAATTAAGTATGGGGTTATGTTATTGGCCAGTGTCATTAAGCACTACTTAGATACGGGCACCAACGCAAACTACAGATAGAAACATTGACTACCCATCTGAGGTAAATATTGACTCGGTATGATTTTATGTGTGTCAAAAAATGGTCTGGAAAGCAAACGCAATCGCAGTCAGGAAGTGACTTAAATGCATTTTCTATTGTAAATTGACAGAGATCTTGAAAAATGACATCCGAACCATTCATATCGGTCACATACCTCATACAGTCAGCGCGGAGTAACAGCAAAGCTACTACGATAGTCTGAGATAGGAATGAAATACTTAAAAAAACAGTCCAGTGGCTACTATAAATCTAAAGGTGCCCTTATCAACTACTAGTCTACACTTAGTCTTAACATTATGACAAGGGAGATCCAGTGATACCTTCGGTGGAAAGGTCCAGCGAGATCCTCTAGAGCAGCGATTCTTTACCTGTGGCCCGCGGAGCCCTAGGAGACCGCGTCTATATATGGGGGCCTGCAGTCTATAACAAGTTTTTTGATGAGTGTAAAAAAATTATGGAGATATCAGTAAAAAGCACTGAAACATTTACATCTTTCAATCACACGCTTCTGTGAAGAGACATATCTGCTCCTATATGTGCTTTTTATACAATGTTATATTATATTTGATTTTACAAACACAGAAACAGATTACAAGTGGAATCTGACTTGAGATTACAACTTAGAATCAACACAACTAAATATAATAAACATTTTTGTATTCGTAGGACTAAAATAAATTTTCGTTATTTTTTTCTGTTTTATTTTTTATTAAAGTCTTTGAAATTGTCCTTGAAATTTCTTAGGTGTCCGTGAACTGATAAAGGTTAAGAAACGCTGCTCCAGATGATATAGGTACCCCAGCTATATCTAGGTATAATACCATACTTATAATTCAAAATACAGACAGATACACGTCCAAGGCTGTAGCTACGTATGTGTGCAGTTTCAAACCGACATCGTCACTAAAGCGTTTGTGGCATCAAACCATGTTGCTTCACTTCCATTGCGGCGTTTAATATTGCAACCCGGTGATAGTTGTGTTCAATGGTAGATAGCAATTAATTATAATCAAATTTATAATCATAATTTTTTATTTGCATTATCTGGATGGGCCCAATAAAGCTCACTCAACTTACGATGTAACCTCCACGAAAGTACAATACATACAGTAAATACGCACATACGTAGATACATGCCAGGATAAACATAGTGCAGTGATACAATGTGCCTAATATATGAATATGTTTGATTAAGTTGGCTAATTAATAGTCAATATTTAAAGGCGAATCAGTCACAGAGGGGCTCATTCAAAACTCATTAAATATTCGCGTTGTGAAGGACCGAGCAGTCTGCCCGGCCCTCGCAGCCTCCTCTGAGCCGCCAAGGTTTAATGCGCACTGCAGATTGCAGTTGCATTGCAAAAAAAAACTGTAAATCGCCCGAACTCGGTGGATCGGCGGCGCTCGGCGAGGAGAAGTGAAATAAATCACTTCTAAGTATTTAAAATTTAGGACAAAAACTAAAGCTACCAATTGTGCCTGAATTGTACTTGGAGGCGAGATCAATATCGTGATACCTAAACAACCGGTGTTATGTGGCTGTAATTCACTCGGTGAAGGTAATAAATTGTGACATGGAATTAATATTTGTGCGTACTCCCCACTCCCTGTTTTCTCCCTGCATTTCTTGGTATATTTCTTACTTGGTATTTTCTTTACTAAGAAATAAATGAACCTAACTAACCTAACTTTGTTCTCACAAATAATTCCCGCTAATATTTACCAATAGAACGTTTTAATTGATGTTTCAATTGAAACGTAAATGTCAAATGTACTCATGTATATTTTTTATATTGTTAAAAATAAGAAACCATCCACTGTCCGAGCGATTTATCTACAAGTTCAACGCTGCACCTATTCTACCGGCTGAGAAAAATTAAAGAGTTAATTTGCCGCTCGAGCTCCCGTCTTCTGTGCAAAGATTTTAGCTGCCAACGGAAAACTCAAACGAGATGACGTTCGTTTAGACAGGTCACGTGATCGTTGAGACGGTGCAGTGTCGCTTAGTGTAGCGGGTCCGCGGGCTCGGGGGCGGGCGGCGCGTCGGCCGGCGGCGGGGGCTCCTCGCTCTCCTTGGGGATGTCGAAGATCTCCGCGAAGAGCGGCGGCAGTGCGAGCCGGCGCCAGTGCTCGCGGCACCAACCCAGGAGATCCTGGTGGCGGCCGCTGAGCGCGCGCACCTCGTCCGTCAGCGCTGCGAACGTGTCCATCCGAGCCGCCACGTCCGCCACGCCCTCTTCGGCTATCTGTAACAGATTGGACGGTCAGACATATTGGAGCTGTCCACGGGCTTGCTGCGGTCTTAAGGCGCTGGCACACTTCCCTCCGGCACGGGTAGCCCGCAGGTACAAATCAGCAAATATGGAGGACTAAAAATAAAAAGCTAAAAAAGCCGTTTGAACCTTCGTCCCACGACGAAACTCGGGTGACCATTCGGAATGGGAGGGTGAAGTAGGCCTTAGCAACTACGGCGGCCAGTACGGATCGGCAGACTTCACAGGCTTTTGAGACCATTGCTAAGGCATGCAGGTTTCCTCAGTCTGTTACAGAAATTATATTTAAATTCTTAAGATGCACACAAGGTAGAAAAAATATCGGAGGCGCTTGGAGTGGGGTCTGGGTCTCCCACGTCCAAGCTGAAGAGGTGAAGGGTCTGGGTCCCGCCCGAGAGAGCCCGAGTTGTGGGCTATCTCCCACGACACAGATGTGAAGGTGAACTCACGATGCTCTTCAGAGAGTCGAGCACGGCGAGGTTGATGGCGGCGATGTTGTCGCGGTCACTGAGGCCGGCGCGCGCGGGGCTGAGCAGCAGGCTGGCCGTGAACATGGCGGTCTCGCTGTCGGTGGGCGCCGCCGCCCCCACCGACCGCATGAAGCCCAGCATGGCGGTCGCGAATTCATCCTGCAACACGTTCCGCCTGGTACATCCTACATCCTATATACAACACAACTACAGCCTAACTAATATGTAAATGGGAGAATGTGTTTATCGGCTTGTCTTTCTACTCTTCCGCAACGGTATGATGGGTCGATGTGATTTTTTGCGTAGATCTGAGTGATTGGTGACATGATTACTTGAAATGGACTAAATATTTAAATAATCGTTCCATTTTAATCGATAATTCACTATAGATCAATTTATTAATCGATTGATGGCTACCCCGAATTATGATTGGCTAAACTGCGGGTGAAGGTAGATTTTTATTATTGATAAAGGCTTATACTCAATATATTTTGATTATATTTAAACCATCCCATGATGAGGTTATTCTGCGCGGAAAACGATGTGAAAGATACGGTTTAAATCCTTTGTAAGTTTACACATAAGCGCAGAGTCAGATAACGCGACCTAGACAGATATTTCGCTTCGCGATCCTAATCAGGTATGACGGAATCCGTAGACCGACAAAGTACACCGACAGTTCGTAGAATTTGCAAGTTGACGTGGCAATGGGTCACATTATTGGGGTCACTGATAACCGGTGTGTCTTCGTCGAGACCAAGCCTCGGAACAAGAAGCACAGGCTACCTTTCGAAAGACGACCTGGAGAAGACCGCTGGATTCAGAAGGCATATGAGGTCGGGTGGTGTCGTTTAGGAGAGGCCAGGTCCAGCGGTGGACCTAGAAAGACTAATGGATAGGTATTATGTTCGACTATATGTATGTTCAATCACTCACCACTCCTTAAAGGCACGAGTGCATCACATTGATTTGGAATAAGGTTGTTCTCACTAGCAAGAATGGTATATGAAGGTTTAGGATGTTAGTAGTTTTTATGTGACGGTTATAATTATCAACAGGTTTTAAATGCTTATTTCTGTTGTCGCGAAAACGTGGCAAACTGAGATACTCATCTCGATAGCTAAGGCGTTTGCCTTACTCGGTATTGATAAATAATTTGAATTTTGCTCTGACTCTGAATACAATGGGACAGGTCAACGAAAATACTAGAAAAACATATGACACTAATGCCTTTTCATATTCTAATCCACAGATTGTATATCTGAAGACTGCGGTTACGTGAAGTGCCCCGCCTTCACCTCACTGCAATAATAAAATAATAAATAATCCACGAGTTAGCTATTCACGTCATCCTCGCCTGCCTGGGGTTGCCACGTTTTACTCAGATATAATCTTGCAATACTATTGTCCTACTGACACACCTAATATCTAATTCCTCTTGCTTCTTATCTAGATGGAAGACATTCGTCCTCATAGGATATAATATATACTATACGCAGACAGTATTCCTCCTCCTATTACTTTTATATTTAACACGTAGCATATTATTATGTACGAGTATAACCCAGATACAATCATTTAGACTTCCGAGGCAGCACCTAAGACATCAAGTACAATTTCTGGAATGTAATACCTATATATTTTTAAATTGGTGTTCCGCTTGGATATTAATGTTTTCGCGTTACTCTTTTATAGAGTCGATCATCTTACGAGTACACCTCGCGGAAAGATTTGATGCATGAGGACGAGGTATCCGCAGAGGGTGGCGCCGTATGCTTGTTGGCTCTCGTACATCAATGGGCTGTGAATAGCTGATGGATGTATGTATTTATCAGATGAATGGAAAAGAGTTAAGGGGAGAGGTATAGCCAAGTATTAGTAATTGGGTCCTTGGTAAATGTGAATGTTTTTGTGGCCCCCGTATGCTACACAGGGTGTCCTAACTGTGTGTGTTATATGTTTACTCACGTCATATATGGCGGCCAGCTGGGGCTGGCTCACGGCGGTGCCGTCGTCGAAGACGATGCTGGTGGGGCTTGAGAGCTTGGCAACCCTAGTCATCCATACTTCGATAAACCCTAACTGTGAACAACATAAACACTTGGATCTCTTCGTATTTGCACAAGGATTCATACCATTGCATGCTTAAAAAAATTGCAATGCACAGCAAAATCCATTGAAATCGCTTTTGCAATGTGAGCTCGCATTTCGCTAATTCGCAAGGTGCTGGAATGCTGAGTTACTTATGTTGTTTACTTAACTCTACGCATGAGGTTTCGACATAAAATCAAATAAATATTTTATTGGTTGTCTTCAAAGACAGGCTTAAGATAACAAAGGGATAAAATATATGTTTTTTAAACCAGGAAATTCAAAATGTAGACATTTGATATATGATATTCAGCTAATTGTAATTTACGGCGTGGCATAATATGTTATTTTGTTCAAAAAAAAGAGCCATCGCTGCTATTTGGTCGCTTCGCGTCACAAAAATAAATTCAACGCATGTGACGCGCTACGACCTGAGGCCTACCTCAAAAGGCCTGGACTTCAAAAGGCTGAAGCATGAGTGAAGCTTACAGACACGGGCCATCTGCTACCCCCTCTCGTTCGTTAGTTTAAAGTCACGTAAAAAAGGTAGATACGGTAGAAAGGCTATAGAAGTTTATTTATTTGTTTATTTTAAACCAGAAACAAATGCGATACACACAGATACAAATGAAAATCATAAAGTTAAGAAATTATAAAGTTAACATCATTCATATCAGTGCGTGACGTATTTTTATTCTATGTTTATTATAGATTCATAAGTCAAAAAAATGTACCATTTTCGATCACTGAAGCTTATACAGACCGGCATCAAAATCTGGCTCCGACTCAGCCGTATCGTGTCGCCCACACTGATGCCCATGCAACTATTTCCTCCTGATCCGTTCAGAGCTAAGGATTAGTGCCGCGAGGGACATATACGAGGAACGTCGGCTTTATATTCGGTGGCGGTGTCGAGGCGCGGAAGCTTACCTTGATCAAGATCAACTGATCATCTTGAGGCAGCGTGTGGAAGCCGGGCACGCGCTTCGCAAACTCGACAACTTGTTGCACCGCCGGCGTCATGCGGAATGAGTAGTTGTACCAGATCAGCGGCACCACGTCCGCCCGCTCCCCGCCGCCCGCCCCCTCCCCGCCGCCGCCTGCGGGCACGCGCGGTCACGTCAGCAACGTCGACAGGGGTAAGAAGCTTTTGGCTAATACGTTGGAACATGAGCAACATTGACAGGGGCAGCAAACATTTGGCTAATACGTTGGAACATGAGCAACATCGACAGGAGTAGTAAACATTTGGCTAATATGTTGGAACATGAGCAACATCGACAAGGGTAGCAAATATTTGGCTAATACGTTCCCCTATCACTGCCTCTGCCGGCTTCGCCACCACTGATTTTTCTTTTCACACACTTAGATTAAGGAAAAACTCTCAGGCTTTTTTTTTTAAATTGCACATCACTTAGTAAGGCCATTGGTGAGCGCCGCTAAAATTAAAACCCAAACCGCTCGAGCAACGTGCGAATCGGATAGACTCAACGCCGTCTACCCCTAAAGTAATGAACGACTCTCGTGTTGGTGACCAAGACTCACTTCTGGTCGCTGCGCCAGCGCAGCCCAGTGGCTATCGAACTCGCCTCTCACTCGAGCGGTCCGGGTTCAAGCCCCAGCGGCACGCACCAATGAGTTATGTGTGTTTTAAGAAATTAAATGTCACTTGCTGTAACGGTGAAGGACATCGTGAGGAAACCTGCATGCCTGAGAGTTCATTATAATGTTCTCGAAGGCATGTGAACTCTGCAAATCCACACTTGGCCAGCGTGGTGGACTAAGGCCTAATCCCTTCCGTTCTGAGAGGAGACCCGTGCCCAACAATGGGACAGAGAAAGGGTTGTGATGGACAGTTAATCTATCTCAGGCGACCTTTAAGGACAATAGAATACTATCCATGAAATATCTGATTTTCGCATCTGATTGTATGAATCGGCACGCACCTGCGCCCGCGCCGGCTACGTCCAGCTCCAACGCATGAACCTGCAGCGTGCGCCGCAGCTCGTCGGTGTACGTGTTGTAGTTGCGGTGCGCAACTATCACCATCTGGGACAGCTCCTTCCTGAGGTCCCGCGCCTGCGCGTCGGGCTCCGCCTCGGGCGCCGGCTCCGGCTCGGGCTGCGGCGCGTCGCGCGGCCGCTTCGGCACCCGCCCGTACCTCACGGCTGGGGAGCGCGGCCTCATTAGGGAGCTGACGAGCTGACGACCGCCCGCCGCGACAACGCTCGACTCCTCGACTGGCGGGCTCGAACGCGGACTGATATAACTGGCGCCGGCCTTCGACGCGAGCTGACGTGACGATGCGTTTCGTGATCCAGGCGTCGGCCGGAGGAGTCGAGCGACACGGGGGCATAGGTTAAGTTCGCTATTGATACACAATTATATCTTGAAACCTTCTGCTGACGGATACTTAGATTATGTGAGAGGTTAAGGAAGCTGCTATGATGACGGGAATACGAGAGGAAAAAGAATTAAAAATTTTCTCGGGTGAAGTGAAAGTGAATATTGATGGCCGATTAAATTTAAATCGGGAAGACATAAAATGGAAACTAAAACATTTAGTTTAGAGACTTGAAAATGGGCGAGTTAGTTAGAAACATAACGAGGTGGTTGTAATGGTGCGACGAGCTAGGCGATGGGTCCCTCTGGGCTCGTCAGCTCAACCCTGGGCACCGAGTTCCTAGCTGATCTGATTAAGCTTCCCATCGCTCCATATGATGCTTACTCTTGCAAAAACACATCGGGACTCCTAACAGGTTAAGAAAGTAATGACATGAGGGCTCAGGTGGAGCTCCACATGTCGTTCAATACTCACAGTCACGACTCATGCCGACGGATATGCACTTCTTGAAGCGGCAGAACTGGCAACGGTTGCGGTTCAGGCGGATGACCACACACTTGCCGTCGCGCAGGCAACGGTATTCGATCTGCCTCTGGATGCTGCGACGGAAGAAGCCCTGACAGAATAAACGTGAAAATTACTCGTAACTTAGTGTTCAAAGGGAAAAAAGTACAGCCACAAGAAATCAGTGGTGGTTTTATATCAATAAAAGCTTTTCTCAGTGTTTATTTAAGCCTTTAACAATTCAATTGCCTTCTTATGATTTAAGTCGTCTTGAAAAGTCTCAAGTCAAATTGAAAAGCAAACGTTTTATGTTGAAGTGGTTTGTTGTTCGTGAGCATTGAGCGATGTGATTGCGTCGGCTTTGTACGATGGACTGATATTTTATTGTAAAGTAGCAGCTATAAATTTCAGGTACCTATTATAATGTTAATGATCCCAATTTTCACTGAATTCACAATGGCGAGTACCGGTGAAGATTCTCTCCCACACGTCTGCTTGATAAAAGGATTTTCAGGGCCCGAGGCGCGCACCGTCTGTCAGTTATTTAATTGACTGGCTGTTAAAGTAGCTCGCAAGTAACAATAATAAAGAGTAATCCTTACTTATTACTTTTTACTTTTTTTAAAAGATTTTATTTAACTTCACTCGTATGTGTG
This sequence comes from Carterocephalus palaemon, assembly GCA_944567765.1. NCBI lineage: Eukaryota > Metazoa > Arthropoda > Insecta > Lepidoptera > Hesperiidae > Carterocephalus > Carterocephalus palaemon. The sequence goes on from OX155637.1 coordinate 474,125, forward strand.
TATTTATGTATGTATGTCCTGGAATCTTGCAATCAATATTTCACCCACTTCCACTGAAGCTATCGAGCTGAAATTTGGCACACATATTTTTTATTTAACTTCACTCGTATGTGTGTATGTATGTATGTATGTACCTATGTATGTCCTGGAATCTTGCAATCAATATTTCACCCACTTCCACTGAAGCTATCGAGCTGAAATTTGGCACATATATTTGGTTCCGATGACTATGCACGAAAATAAAATAAAAGTTCTAAAAAGCTTTTATTTAAAATTTAAAATTTATTATGCCGATAATTTCGGTAAATGGAACTGTTTTTTTTATTCTTACAAGGCAATAATAGAGCATGCAGCAGGCATCCGTTCGCTGCCGCCCATGACAACTGTGACAGGCCTTGCATTACTACGTTTGTAACTTCTACTAAGAATGTTTCCTTACAATTTTTCTCGACCAAAAAAAGAGTGGCATTATGATGAAAATATCTGGGAACGTCGATGGCCTACTCAGATGTGGGGAGAGACCCGTGCCCAGCAGTGGGTCGCAACGCGGATGGGCTGCAGCCAGAAGTGCAGACGTCCTCATTGGGTCATCAATTGGCAGATGCATCGCTTCGGTTGAATGAGGGGCGCTCTGGCTGCAAGACTCGCTACCTCTTCAAACAGTGATTACGTCAAAATTTTCAAAGATTCCTTTGAAAACTATACATTTTAGTTCAAGTATCTATCTCAAGTTATAAAAACCCAATAGTTGTGGCCCAACCCTGGGCTCATACCCAGGACCTATAGCTTAGCAGTCGCGTGTTCCCTGTGCCGGTTGACCCATTGCTCCCAGTTAAAATCGATACCTAATCGCAATCAAAATTAGATGGCAAGCCTGGGTATCCAAATTGGGTCGTACTTTTACATGAAAATGCATTACCTACTATCGGAACTGTATCAGATAGTAGATCCCATGAAGTTTTTTTCACCGCTAGTAAAATACTCATCCATCCCCGTACCTGCTGCACCCAAAGTTGCTTAACTCAGTCGAACGCGTACGATCGTCGCGAGCCGTGGACTGAGCGCTTCAACTATATTAGCTAAAATCCATAGACGTCCCACTGCTGGGCATGGGTATCCCCCACAGACACACAGACACAGCTGCGGGATGTCTAGAGCATACTCCACCACGCTTCTCCAATGCGGATTGGAGGAGGGCCAACCCAGTGTGGAATGTTCTCAGGACACCTGGAGGTATGGTCGAAAAGGATTAACGATTGTTTTTACCATTGAAAACAGCCGGAACTCATGACCTGAAGTGCTCAAAGAAACATGGTAGCGTCCATGAAATTTTTCCAGTGCACAGATATTATGACCGGGCAATAACAACTATTCTAAGTTAAATCAAATCATGTAATCAGCCCCACCTTGCAGCCCTCGCAGGAAGTCACGCCGTAGTGGTAGCCGGAGGCCTTGTCTCCGCAGACCTTGCAGGGAGCCGCGGCCTTGGTTGCGCTGTCGGGTTGCTGGTGCTCTGGAACAACAGGAAGGTTGACAGATAACCCATGGTTCACAATCATCCACTGACAGTCGGATGAAGCCAACCAATGTAGAATCCAGGGAAGAAAAGGGGTACGAAATTTTGAATTTTACGCCAGTTTTAAAGGATTTTTATTTATTTTTTATTATTATTTATCTGGATGCCTGACATGACTCAAAATAAAACTTGATAATACAGATTAGCATTCCAACAATATATCATCCCTAAAAATCCCCTAAAATAAAATCCCCGGATTCGTCCTTGGAGGCAATGTGTTTGAATAATGAAAGTGCATCATGAACTTACTTAAATGAAAAATATGCTTTGTAAAATGAAAACAAAATGTGTCCGACTAGTGTCCGATGTCTATGTTTCGTGTCTACGTGTGGTGAGATAGTCATTTGGCTTCATAGACCTAGACCAGTGCAGAAGCCTTTAAAAATAATAAAAAGTGAAAAAAAAATAGTAGTAGAATATAACCTATTAGAAAAGGAGGAGAATATTATAAACATTAAAGGAAAAATAAATTCCGGGCGATCTGAGGTAGGGAACGGGAAGGGGGGGGTGTTTAAGGGGAAAAAACGGTTTATGTCGATTTCCGGCAAAACTAAAAGTTCTATGGAAAAAATTTCTATTAAAAATCTATAAAAAGTGAATAATGATGTAAAAAATGTATATATGTAAGACAAAAAAAAGCAAAGGAAGGAAAAGAAGTAATTAAAGATTGCATTTTCTGAGAAGGTTTACTATAGTAAGATTTTTTTTTTTTTCACCATCGGAAAGTAGAGGTCTTAACGAACAGAAAACATACCAACTTTTTGAAAAAAGCTGATATTTTGACGGGTGAATTTTCGATTGAAAATTAAGGTTCTTTTTCGAAATTAATTCAAAATAAGGTTGAAAAAATAAATATTTCTAATCAAATAAATTACAGCGTATTTGGGACATAAAAAGGTAAGTTTTCACCAAATTTCGTGAAAAAGAAAAATTATTTGTAAAAGATAAAAATAAAAAACCAAAAACTTGGTTTTTTGAACTTTTCACATACATTTTGAGGTTATGTGAAAAAAGTGTAAATATAAAAGTTTTAGATCTTTTTACTATCTACAACTTTGCCATTTGACTTTTTTCCATAGGACTTTTAGTTTTGCCGGAAATCGACATAAACCGTTTCTTCCCCTTAAACACCTTCCCTTCCCGTTCCCTACCTCAGATCGCCCGGAATTTATTTTTCCTTTAATGTTTATAATATTCTCCTCCTTTTCAATAGGTTATATTCTACTATTATTTTTTTTCACTTTTTATTATTTTTAAAGGCTTCTGCACTGGTCTATCAGTGTGAATGTCATGTTGGGTATTTATCTAAGATCAACCCGCATCGTCCAATAATCATTTCTTACGTGTCCTCACGTGCTCGTATATAAATCATACGTATCAAACGACGGTATAACATTTTCTAGTTAATCTAGATTATTCTAGATAGTTTGAGCCTTTCTCCTGTAGTCTTCAATAAAAGGTCTTCACTACAATTCTCAAACTGCTTCAAAAAACTTAAAAGACCTTAAAGATTTTATATAACAAACATCTTTATATAGAGATAATTTTTAAGCATGAATTCATTCTGAAACAATATTAAATTAAAGTGTTAGTCATAAGGATGACGCATGCAACAATATGATAATTGAACATGTGCGTATATGGATAATGCGAGCACTATCCGGGGATGGTTAGTATCATTCGCAGTTTATGTACAATGTAAATCAAAATATTGGTTAGTCGGAATTTAAAAAAGAATTACAAAAAAAATATTAAAAAACATTGATTTGACAGGTATATCAAAAGTGCTCTGATAGTTGCATATTACGAGTATATCTGTTGAAATTTGCGCACCGTTTGCTTTGACATATTTAACCAAACATTTTTGAATTTAACTGATTAAAATTCATTTTATGATTTCTTGTTAACTTGCATTCATTTTTTTTATATTGACATGGATTTTAATGAATTGTTATTTTAATTGTAACATAGAAAAGTCATTTGAGCGTGCCGCTGGGGTTTGAACCCGGACCGCTCGAGTGAGGCGAGTTCGATAGCCACTGGGCTGTCACCGCTTTGATTTACGAGTATGTATGTTTTAATCAATGAAAGTAATTTGGAGTGCAGAGCTTGTGAGGCCGCCGTGGCTAAGACGGCGCGAAGGAAAGATATCAACGCGCGTTTTATGCGGCGCCGCGCCATCTTTGGACACTTTTATGAAATTACTAGGTTTTACCCGCGGCTCCGCCCGCGTGGTCAAAGGGAATTAACAATGAGTTGTTTATCATACATGACACATTTGTGGTGGATGAATAGTGACAGTTCCACGACTAAAAGAACGAACGAAGAAGCGAACCAAAATCAAAACGTATGTCTTATTCCTTTACCATATTAATTTTAAACCAAAACAACAATTTAGCCAGCGCGAATTCAAAATTCAATTTAATTTATTAGTTGCCTATGACTTAATTTATTTACATGTATCATTTGTCAGCGTGATTCAGAACTTGCAAATGAATTTTACTAACGCCATCTATTAACAACATTACGAACTAAATATCTAGCAAATAACAAAACATCGATTACTTCCCATGGGAATGTTTTACCGGGGTACGTCACTCTCCACCCTCCTCACTATCTCCACACACAAAAACCATACCATATAATAGCTTCGTTGCGACGTGAAAGCCGGACAAACAAACAAATAAATAAACAAGCAAACACACTTTCACATTTTTAATATTAAGTATGGATTCAATTCAATATGTGCACATATACAATATACTTAGAAATACTAAACCTAAATATATACACACATGTAAAAAATATGAAATGCATCGCAATTTATGTTGAATTTGACCGAAAAAGTGGACTTTGGAGCATATAATATATAAACATAATTGAATATTTTGGTGATATTAAGTGTTATAGAGTTATAAATATGAATGATAGTGATTTGACCTACTGTGTGATGTGGTGGATGATTATGATATGACATTTCTGGAGGTATCGTATTTGATTGTAAAAAAGTTTAGAATTTGTTGTGAATTTTGAAAATATTTTATTACTTAAAATTCGCCAGAGCAAATTCGCCAGAGCATATACAACACAGAAATACGGCACCACCAGGGTGAATTTAGTAACAAATTCTAATTCAAACCAATACCCTACCTTCACTCGATTCATTATTATTTGCGTCCCTAAATTCTAATCTCTTGCACCACACTCGGATGCGACTCCTGATGAACTCATTGCTTATTTTATAGCTTTCAGTATCACTTGTATATCTATTGGTCGGCGCGGGTGGCTCTTCCGGTATCATCGTACTGAAAATAGCTACAGACTGCTGGTTCACAATCAAAATGGAATTCATATAGTGACAGCCTCGGGAGCACTCGAACTACACGAAAGGTTCTGTCGACGGCTCTATACCTGCGCCCGAAATTAATAGCCGATTCAGTTAGTTTGACGATGGCGTGCAGGCTGAACTGAAGGCTCCTGTGCACCTCAGGTCACGGAGCCCGAATGATACGTGAATTTCAAAATAACGATAAAAGCACGACGCGCGAAGCGGTTGATTTGGACGGTAGTGTGTGATTTATTATTAAGAGCTAGAAAACAGAATTGCCTACTTAAATATTTATTCGTATGCCACAAGGCAAACTAGGACATGTTCCATGCTAGCGCTGTGGGGCTCATATATTAAGTCCTATATATTCCAAATTTACGTCAGAAATATATAGACTGGAAATACAATGTATACATAACTAATATAGTAAATTGGTAAAGGTTCATTCGCGGCAGCTGCGAGGCATAGGAGCGGCAATGACGTCATAAGACACTTCTAATACAGACTTTCAAACATCGCCTAGCAACGAATAAAAAAAAATCGAATGCACCGCTTTCGAACCCCTATCCACTAATAACGATTTATATATTGCATTTTATGCTTCTACTCCTCAACATTATTTAGATCGTAGTACTTTTTTCATAGATGTTGTAATTCGAGAGAAAATGTCGCAGGAATAAACTCTACACGCTCTTTTGAAATTTAAAGTAATACCGAGTCATTTTAATTTCTAGCCTACACGACACTATTAGAACCTGTCACTGACAAGGACGACAGAAACTACGATTGTATATACTTAACGGAGAAAACCTCCCTTGCGCTGTCTGTCTATGAATAGTTTATCAATAAAGTAGTAGCCACTGTATGCGACTGCACCATGATTAAGTAGGTGAGGCGGTAAGAACGGTACAATCAATGTCGAGCCAGTTACAGTTGAAACATAAAATATTCAAGAGAATTAAAGCTATTTTCACATACCTACTATGAATCTGACGATACTGTACTGACTAGGCCACATGCGAACCATACAATTATACTACGGTCTTCCAAAAAGTATAAAGTAGAGTAGAAATCTCGTGATTATCAAATGCATGCAATGGGTATGGAAAGAAGGAAAACTTGGAAAACACAAGTAAGCCCAAATTTTGTTTTTGTTACCCTAGTGCCGTATGCCGTATGGTATTTATATTTTCTACGTTAATCAAAGTACCTACTTACTTCTAGTTTTAGATTTGGTTCTGAAAATCATAGTCTTGATAAATAAACGCATAATGCGATTAAATTTATTAAATTAAATTGATTATTCTGTATTAATTAGATTATTTTTGTTTCACTAATTATTAATTAGATTATTGTTTATACAATTAATTAAAAATGAATTGTCTAAACATGCGCTTGGGCAATAATCGTCAAAAGTTTATTGAAAAAACAAAAAGTCCATTACAAAAGTTTTAACTTTCATATTCGACTGCGCACGCGCAAATTATACTGCAGATCTCTGCGTTTGGATAACTGGCTTACTTTCGCGTTAGGAGGAGAAATGTCAGGGTTCAGGCTGTGAAAGTGCTTTTAGACTAAAAATATGACTGAACCCTGCATAGCATGTGCCTCTTTGTACTAGATACATTTACAACAATTCTAACGACATTGTGCTTCAGGCAGATAATGCTGACACACTTTACAAAGCACTGTAAATCCGTCTATTATATATATACATCCGGTTTGCGTGTGCACGATACTGAGGCTGGTACGACAACAAATAACAAAAAGTAAGAAAGTTGGATCCCAAAGGATTTTCTACGTGTGTTCTCCATTTCTATATCTTATGATGAACCATGATAGATTACGGGTGATCAACTAGGATTTGTATACTACGAGTAATCCTCCGATTTCAAGGGGCGGCTGTCGTACAAGAAACTAACGCATTTTTCCGAACTTCGTGTTATTCATGTACCTATACTTTTACGTTATTTAAACGTCTGTTTATATAATAGTTGTCCTGACAGTAAAACGATTAAAAATATATATAATAATATTAAAAAACGAGTTTTCTTTTTCAAATGCTCGGTGTCGTTCTAAAGAGCCGTAGCTTGCCAATGGGCCGCGGAGGAGCTATGTCTGGTATGGCAAAATTATCTATTTTATTTTGTACGTACGTATTCGTAGATACGGAAGTCTCCCTGTAATAATACGAATAGGTACGTATGCTGTTAGCTTCTAGTTTAGTTGGGGTAGCCAAATAATATGTAATGTTGAAATTGACATGTATCGTAACTTTTGAGATATTTATTTGAGTGTCAGCGACCTGGCAAGGGCGAACTGTGCTCTATTCTTAATTTTTGTACCATTAAAGTAGGTAAATAAGGTACTGTAATTAATGTAATGGTTAATTGATTGCATATTGGGAGACAAGTTACTGAACTCAAGACTAGACTAGCCAGACTAATGCAACCTTTAAGGTTGCTACTACTAGGCAGGTGGGTACCTACGCAGGTAGGTAGGTAGGTAGGTAGGTATCGAATCAGGGGAGTTATTAATCTTATAAAAAGTAAGGTAATAAAAAGAGAAATCGTTTACTCTATAGATAAGTTAAATTGATATAAGCGCATACTTGAATAGTGTTCAATCCTTTATCACTGGTCGGTGTGAAAAGAAAAGTAAAAACGCCTTCCAAAATTGACATTCATTGTCACAAGAAAATCAAGGAGAGTTGCGTCAGCTCCCGGAAAAATATCTGGTGAATTCACGACGTTCGTGGAGTTTCCCTGAAGACCATAACGTTTATGGTGCTGCTCCGGCCGTGCCGTGAGCCCAACAAGAGGCAGTTGTGTGCAGAACAATCCGGCGACATTGGATGTTAAGGTTGGTTGGAATCTTTTCATACTGATTGTGGTACTGGATTGCTACCTACTGTCTCACATACATTTATACAGTCCACACATAAAATCGAAGGATCGCCCCTGCGATTATCGCACAAATAGAAACATACAGGATTGCATAAAGTGATCATATTAATTAATACTTCGTCAATTCAATTTCAGAGCATTCAGTTCCATCAGTTCACTTATCAATTTCATCTATGTTGCCTTTTGGATTCGGTCATGCTTCAAATGAGAGAGCGACCGAAAATCCATTAGTTAATCTCACTGTCAGCAGCTATAGTAACTGCAAGCTTGCGTTACGTTTTAAGCAGCTTACGATATACACAGGCTCAGTTTTATTACTGAACAGCTGCAGACTGCAGATTAATTTGGAGGCAGTAATTGAATTTTTTGGACCAACCGTATGAAGGCTCATAGGCTTAGTACCAACAAGTAGTGATATAATTATTTTATGTATGATAATATCGATGCGTGTGTATTATGGCGGACACAGTAGGACTCAAACAAACATGTAATTATTTAATTAATTAACGATTTTTGAAACTGCATTAAAATTTCCTTTTTCGTACACTATCAGCGCATTTAGCAATTCTAAAGTAAGCATTTCTTCGTGCTGTTATATTTTCTGTTTATAAGGTACCTACGCAATTGTCAGTCAAATCACAGCGCCAGTCCCACGTGTTCGCATAGTCGTGGACCCAGCCCACTCCCACGAGTGAGGTATAGTACGGCGATCGCCGATAAAGTTGCGAGTTACGTAACAATCCGATGTACTTTCTTCCGTGAATGTCTCGTCTCGCTCTGGCCAGTGCGCGAGAGTGGGATGACGTCTAACTCCTGGAGACACCTTTACAGGGTTGTCTTGCAAATATTGCATTATTTATTTGCAACGTAGGATTGTGGATATATTGTTATGTCACTTTACAAATTATTTGTATTCAATTGAAGCCACAAATAAAATAAAAAATCCCAAAAAAAAAAGAAAATTACCTAAGTATTTAAATTAAACTTCGTTTTTTTTTTGTATTTAATTAATTATGCTTTGTTTTTAGTTTAGTTAGTTTAACTCCAAGTCGGTAAAAATTGTAATTTTGTGGTTAATTTTTATATTGTCTCTATTTGCTTACTAAGTATCAGGATCGGGAGTGGTTAAATCGAATATTATGTAATTATCTTTATGTAGCAGCAAGCACATCTCGGACTCTCCTAGTATATTACCGACATGCGGAAACGTATATTTTTACATTTAATGAGCTGTATTTATGCCGACGTGCCAGCGTAAGATCCATCCACCTAATTAGCGACAGCCCTGACAATTTTCCAAAGCAATGATTGCAGTTCAACAAACTGCGCACGAGTCGATCGTTGAACCTGCGCTTACCGTTAGTGCGTCCCGCTCGCGTGCGTACCCCATCATCGGTCCCTCTCGCTCTTTCGCATAATATAGGTTCTTCGACCATCTCCATTGAAGGTATACATCTGGGAAACTTCTACATCGCCTCATGACTATGCAATGTATCTTTTATTTTCTAACATAGTTATTTTGAGCTGGCTTAGAACAAGTCCTCTAGAGTTAAACATTCCTCTCCACGCTCGAAGCGATATACTTTAAAGTAAAAACAACACATCAGCTAAATTGTTCAAGCGGTGATAGTAGCGCGGATATAACTTCCGCGTAAAAACTGACAGTTCTACGCGTCAAATACTCAACTGATGTTTTTATTTATAGCTTTAGCCTGAGTAGCAGTCGGGTAAACTAATGTTCTTTCCTGGTCATTTTCATTAAAAAAAAATATATAAATAGTTGAAGAAAGTCAGATGAAGAAAGCTGTACCTACTCAGATACTTTTAAGGTATGCGAATCGTTACATAATGCAAGCTGGTTGCCGTTTATATTACACTAGCGACGCACCCGGCCCCGAACGGGTGCAATGCAATGCAATCTTTGTAAAGGGCCATATCGATCTATATTAAATGCACAATGTATTTAAGGTACTACTTAATTGGATAAGGATTAATGCTATTACGTTAAGCCGTCGGTCCCGGTTGTCTTCAATGGCGGAAACAGTCGTTAAGCCTTGTCGAAGACCTTCAGGTGGCTTAAGAACATTCGACACTGGGTTGGCCACTAACCCCTCCACCAATCCGCATTGGAGCAGCGTGGTGGAGTATGCTCTAGACCTCCCGCAGCAGTGTCTGTGGGGAAGACCCGTGCCCAGCAGTGGGACGTCTATGGGTTGCAGCGAAACCGCGTCTACCAATTCGGTGTTATGTCATGCATGTTGTCCGGATATTTTACTAAAAATGTAGTGATATTATGCGGAGAAAGGTTTCAAATTATGCAAACCGCTTCAAGCAGCCGACAGCCATCTGTACCGGAAATAACTCGGGGCTTTTACTCTGCGAATTGGATTTAAACATCCGCGAGATTCAATTTGGGATTATTTTATGAATTGATTTACTACTATCGCAGATGATAAAATAATATTTACTTCGCAAGTACTACATAAGGTAATTTATTTTCATTGTTATAGTTCAGTTTATACAAATTACCATAGAAGGTACAGGATAGGTCGGCTTGGCTTCGTTTAGGCCCATGTCCAGCAGTGGGCCTTATAAGGTTGATGTTGATGGATGGATGGAATGTGCGTTAAAACTTTCAAGGGACGAAGTCTACTTTAGAGATGACAAATTGATCTTTGAATATTTTGTACATCAAATTACTCGTTAAGATTGTATCTATAAATGACTCCACCAATACAAACTGGAGCAGCATGGTGGAGTTCTCTAGGCCTCTCTCAGTTGTGAGAAGAGCCTCTGCCTTGCTATCAGCCCACCGCGTCTGTATGTAAGCGATCAACACATTAACTACGCAACGGATTTTCATGTGATCTACACAAACAGACAGTGATTCTGATTATGAGAAAAGTTGGGTACCTATATAACTTGTTAAGGTTTTGTGTGACAATTGCTGTAACGGCTCCGGAAAACATCACGAAGAAACCTGCATTCCTTGGTGCAAACGAAACTATTTTTATGTCTTATTGTTGTTCACGCGAGCGAAGCTGCAGCACTAGTACTATAAACCGGGTGACGGACGGTGCTAAGAATAAACCACTCCAGTTTCCTAGAACAGGGTGGCATCCCAATTAATTTAACCGATAACGGGTCATCCCCCAGCGTCAGTTTAACCACAAGTTCTATAACGACGTATTTTTCCCTGTACCAAAATGTTAAATTGTTATTTTGAAAAGAATAACTGTTTTCTAGCTTCTCGCCGAGTTCTTTTTATTATTTATCATTTATCGATAAGTCGATGTCAAATTGAAAGATAAAAAATGACCCTAGAACGCAACAAACACAAAACAAAGGAAAAAATTATACAGTAAATTTTTTTTTTTTTAAAAAAGCTTTTTAAAACTTTTTATTTTATTTTCATGCATTGTCATCGGAACCAAATATGTGTGCCAAATTTCAGCTCGATAGCTTCAGTGGAAGTGGGTGAAATATTGATTGCAAGATTCCAGGACATACATACATACATACGAGTGAAGTTAAATAAAAGCTTTTAAATAAATATAATTCCGATTAACTGTAAACCCTTTTGTAATTGGATAGTGATTTAATTCAGCGTATCATCCCACAGATTGAAAAATATGCTAATGAATCTGAATATCACATCAATGTCTCCTGTGACTTTGTATGTACTTGTGTACCTAAGTTTGCGTACATAGTTACACTCGCAGTTACGTACACTCACGGATTCCCACACGTGACATCGCATCCACATTTCCTTAACTTTTCATTTTATAAAGAGCTTATTTCCATTATTACATTTATATTTGGTTTTATCTATTATTATCAACATTGATATTTTGATATAATTGTTATTTTAAATTTAAATTAAGTCCGAACTGGGCATCAAAATGGGTCGCACTGAATACCAGTGGTTGTGTTCTGCTATAGCTACAGCCAACGCTGAGTGCGGCCCCCCACTATCTAACCATTGTATATTATTTTAATCTGTCTTTTGTTAAATGTTTGCTAATGAATGTATGTATGTTGTGTGTATATGTTTGTTTTAATCTGTATTGTCTGTATTGTTACTATATTGTCTGTATTGTTACTGTATTTTCTGTACTGTCTGTCTACTTTTGAAATAAATGTATTCTGCTTCTTCTAATATCACAGAAAAAATCTATTCACTATATATTCACGAAATGACGGATAAATGCAGCATTTGCATTTACTGGCTGCACGTGTAAATCGGGGTCGCCGAGGAATGCCACCAAGAGGGTTTTCCTGGAACTCCAGGAAAACCCTCTTGGTGGCTTTCCTCCTTGGTAACTACCAACACAATCTCTAAAAACAAATAAAAAGGACGCTCACTGGGTTGCCAGTACTATCACTGCAGAGCGTTCGGTGATAATATGATGACAAATTTATTAAGTATTGCAGTGCCAACTTATCGATCAACTATCAACGTGAGCCCGCGTCCCCGAACTCTATAAACAAATGGAGCAAAAAGCGTGGAGCTGGAAATGTAAATCGAGCAGTCGCAGGCCCCGGGCGGGCGCGGACGCTGGGATGCATATCCCTCGCGGCCCCAACAAGGGTGGCTGGAGGTGGCCACCGCGCCGTCTGTTTACAATGTTTATTGACGGATGCGCCCATGCAACGATGAAACGCTCGTGACAGAGAGCGCAGTCGGTCAGCAGTGGGTCAGCAGTCGGCCAGCAGTCGGTCAGCAGTCGGCCAGCAGTCGGTCAGCAGTCGGGGCACCGCTAGCGGCAAAATTTATTGAGTGCTTCCGTGCCAAAGACATATTAAACACTCGGTCCCGGATGTTGTGGATATTTACAATATTACTAGTGGACTTGTAGTGGACGAGCGAAGCTGCGGGCGTCCACTAGTTGAAATGTAAATCTATTATAGGTAATGTCTTTATACATTTCACTGGGTACTCAGGGTGGCAGTGTGTAAGCCAAAGGTGACAATTACAGGCTTCAGCGTACTTGCTAACGAGTAAATCATATCAATTTATCTGCAAGCTTCGAGCGCTCGCTTCATATCATTTTCTGAACCCTCGACCTACTTACGCAGCTCCAGCGAGCGCCGGGGAAACGGTGCTCTAATGCGTTTATCTGTTAGTCTATATTCTTAATCAATTTCTACCCTTGACTTTGCAATAAAAATTCTAAAATACTACAATTTTATATCAGTAAATTTGTAGGGAACGAGAAGAAAAAACCTAAAGTAGTCTGAAGGGCACTCACATTAGGATAAAACTATGTAATTAAACGGTAACAATCAGCGACGCGTTGTAGCGTCCATAGCCCAATGGCTCAGGTCGATTCAATGTGATCGAAAGAGTTAAGCAACGACGGGCGCGGTCGGTGACCGCTATTGGCAAAATTTCATGGACGCTACCGTGCTTCGGAGGGCACGTAAAGCCGTCGATCCCGGTTGTTGGAAACAGTCGTTAAGCCTTGTCGAAGACCTTCGGGTGGCTTGAGAACATTCGACACTGGGTTGGCCACTAACCCCTCCACCAATCCGCATTGGAGCAGCGTGGTGGAGTATGCTCTAGACCTCCCGCAGCTGCGTCTGTGGGGAAGACCCGTGCCCAGCAGTGGGACGTCTATGGGTCGCAGCGAATCAGCGACGGCACAAACAAACTAACTTTACGCAAAACAGTTGTCCTGTAAACCTACATAAATCGAACTGTATAACCCAACAAAACGGCCGGACATAATTGTGACTGAATACTGCAGATTTGTACAATATTTTGATGTAGGTAGGCACTGACATTATATTTATTGAGAACTAGCGGACGCCCGCAGCTTCGCTCGCGTTTAATTAGACATACACTAACTCCAAAAATGGCAAAATTTGATACTAACTTTTCACCCTCGTTTTACCCCTTTAGGGGGTGAATTTTCAAAAATCCTTTCTTAGTGCTCCCCTACGTTGTAAAAGGAACCCCTGTGCAAAATTTCAAGTTTCTAACCCTTATAGTTTAGGCCCTGCGTTGATATGTCAGTCAGTCAGTCAGTCAGTCAGTCAGTCAGTCAGTCAGTCAGTCACCTTCTCCTTTTATATATATAGATTGGACATTCTGAACTAAAACGATATACATATTATGTTCGAGACTGTATACCAGTATGCAATTGAAGCTTTGACAGCCCCGTAGCTATAGAACTCGCCTCTCACTTGCAGGGCTCTGCGTTCGAATACAAGCGACACGCGCCAATGAATTTTCTATGTTGCACTGGACCAGCGTATTAGACTAAGGTCCTTCTATATAAAGAGTCCAAATCCCGTCAAGAGGAGTCATCATTGATCTATCCGACCGGAATATCTATCTATCTCTGCGGCTATCTATCTATCTATCCACACGGCCACTATAACAGATGAAATTGCGAATTGAAGCGGCGTATTGGTCGTGCCGTGATTGGTGGCTTGTTTGCTTCCGAAACCCCGCCGAGGACGTTCATTCTCCTATTATTATTGATCGATTGTGTTTTGATTGTTAGGGCCTGCAAGAGACGGCCCCCGTGATCCAATTCGGACATTGGCCGAACAGCGCATGCAATCAAAAGCACGGTCTGATGCCGCACTTCAAACGCATATAATATATATTTTATAATATATATATATATATTATATATACATTATATATATTCCCAAATATAGCGTGAACTTTGGTAAGAACTTGTCGACGGTAGACAAAAATCTCAAATTCAATATGCTGTAGAATTTAGTGAACTTGGTAAACTTCGTTAACCCTAGATAAGTTCACGATTATGTCGTGTAGGGTTGTCACCAGATTATTTCTTAACCGCCTATCGCTTTTGGAAAATTAAATAAAAAAAGTAACTCATCGCGAGGGCGGAGGGTGTAAATAATTGAAGGTTCGCTGCGACCCATAGACGTCCCACTGCTGGGCACGGGTCTCCCCCACAGACACTGCTGCGAGCATACTCCACCACGCTGCTCCAATGCGGATTGGTGGAGGGGTTAGTGGCCAACCCAGTGTCGAATGTTCTCAAGCCACCCGAAGGTCTTCACTGTTTCCAGCATTGAAAACAACCGGGACCGACGGCTTTTACGTGCCCTCCGAAGCACGGTAGCGTCCATGAAATTTTTGCCACTAGCGGTCACCCATCCACAAACCGACGGCGCCCGTCGTTGCTTAACTCTTTCGATCACATTGAATCGACGCGAGCCATTGGGCTATGGACGCTGTCGCTGACGCTGAATTGAACCGTAATTGATTCTAAAATGTAAAACAAAGGAAAATTATATAACCTCATTGCTATTATAACATAATGAACAGGTGGACAATGAACAGCTCATATTTCATAACAGAATTCCCATCAATTTCATATTAATAAATTGTAAGTCTTCTGAACCAAATTAAAAATTGCTTTAAATTTCCATTGCATCCAATTTTCGCTTTATATGCTTTATAGCTGCGACAAAAAAAGATTGGCTATCAATTTTGATTTTATATACAAAGAGAAGATTTCCATCCGTCACAGAAGTGTAACCGGAAACCAAACCTTTCCGACCGGACCACAATTGTTTTAAAACAATTACTGCACGGTAGAAATGGTACTAGGTACCGTGGCCGTACCCTTGTACTTAACGGGATAGATATATTCAAAAGGCAATCGTGAATCTGTCGTTGATTAAACTTGTGTAGTAAATGGAGCTCGTCCTGTCGATCGGAGGTCGGAAATGACCGAGGGTATAAATGCATACCTACTAGTACGAGGGTGCGGTGAGGAGAGTGGCAGGAATCGAGCCTGTTGCATACGAAGCCCAAACTTCGATATATTGCGTTCGATGGTCGTTGAAAAAAAAAATGTAATCAATTGTTTTTTAAATTCACCGCTATTTTGGTTCCGATTGTAAAAAATTGTTATTTAGCGACCGTAAGAGAAACAATATCTAAAAATAAATATTAAATTAACTTAATTAAAAATCTAATTTTTTTTATAAAGTGAGAACTATGTAGAAATTATTTTCGGTAAAATATTTTCATCGAAAAGCAATTATAAAATTTTAATTCAAGAATAATGCGAGCGGCGAGAGCGTGTCTCGTTCCACTTAATTTTGGTAATTTTTATTAATCGCACAGCCGCCAGTGAGGACCGCCGATATTAAATTTTTCTAACAATACTAACTAAAATAAGTAACTAAAACAAAAATTTGTCTCACTACGAAGCATCAACATCATAAAAAATGCGTGGCAATATGGGGCCCGTATCAATAGAGCAAACTCGAACTTGAGAATGGCCTTGAGAAAAAAAATTGAGCCGAACGGTCTCGAGGACGGATCGGATAACACTGATCTAGATTCTGATCGAGTTCGGTTTATTAGTACGGAGCAGAGGGCTCGAGCCGGCGGAACAGAACTACGTAATTAATTAAAAAAATGAAAATTAAATTAAAAACTAAACAGCACAAAACATTCACACAAAAATGTCACTCGTCGACTCCAATCGGATGTGTTATTAAGTCCAAAAACATAAACATGCATATTCGCTAAGCACGTACCTGACAGCCGGGAACGGACTCTCAGAAGCCACCTGCGGCCCCTTCACGGCACACTGTTCACTTTTCAACTGTCTGCGTAAGGAACGGACTCGTTTCCTTAGTTTTTAATACACAGCATAATACCTAAAACGCCTTATGTTACAAAAATGTGCACAACGTCGCGTAAGCTGAAATAAATAAACGCATTTCCTTTGTAATCTGATCGCGCTCGCTGCATTTGCTGTTTATTTGAATGGTATTTGTCCCATTTTAGTGTGTTTGTGTGTGTGTATGTTGTATTGCTTATTATTTTTATATTATTTGTTTTAGTTATAAGTGATTATTATTTAGGTCTTTTGTTTTCATTTTCTTGTAATTATTTCCATATATATTGCTATCTTATATCCATAAAAAAAGTAGTTATAAGTGAGAATATATTACTTGTGATTGTGTGTGTGTGTTCCCATCACAACCCTTTGATTGTCCCACTGTTGAGATCGGATCGCCTCTCGATTTTGAGAACACCGGGGACTTTCCGGGAGCCGGAGATATTGACACAAGTGTCAAAATGATAAAATGTATAAGATTATTAGAAGTTGATGGCTGTGTACCTCGCGGTGTAATTTTAAACTTTTTCCACGCCTTTTAACAGGAGGACATTTTATTATTAAGGATGAGCGATTTGAACGTGCGCTATGCTCTATCGACTCAGCGCGGCACAAGTGTTGAGCGCAGTGACGTCGGCTCCTATGACGTCGCGGGACTTTGAGTGCGGTCGAGAAGTCCTGGATTGGGCGCTGATTGAAAGCTCCGAATGCAGTTATCTACGGATTTTAATTGGTTTTAACGAAGCAAAATCTGTTTTTATCTCTTCCCTATTTCAATACACGGCCTACCTTGAGTGTACTTTCGCCGTACGGAATGAATGAACAGCATTTTAGCGTGCGCACGGCGTAACTCTCGATCGGGCCATTTCGACCCCGTATTGCAGCGTACCGGGTTAGAAACCAAGTGGAACGCACTAATGACTTTTCGAGATACGTACGTTTTAAAATACTTTATGTAACAGTGAACAGTAACGTCGTGGAAGCTGCCTTAGGCTCTGTCTTTGAGGTCCTAAACCACACTCATTTAGAACTTTCTCACTTGGTCATCGTGGTGGAGGTGAGAGCTTTCAGCGGGAGACCCCACCGAACAGTGGGTCATTTAGAGGGGAATGTGGTTATTATACGGTTTTATTGATGTGAAACATCTTTAGGCGGAGGGCAAACCAGATTTTTGGCGTGGCGAGCGTGGCGAATATGGAATATCGATACAGTTCCGACAAATGAAGGTCGGAAATTATTTAAAATATAATAATTAAATATATATATTTTTTTTTTTTATATATTTTAGTTCCTGTCATAATCTGTACTTTTGTGCATATTACTTGTACAAAATAATTTCGATGTTTCACATCTACCAGGCGTCCCGTGACGGCTCACATTTTTTTTTATTATTATATCAGTTATATAATTTATTTAATGAGACGCGCTGGGTGACTTGGTAATATGATTCAAAGACTAAAATCTGGGACACGGAAGAACCGGTGCAGTAATATTGTGATTGCGAATTTCTGTCAGTATTAACTGAACTTTATTATATTTCAGCATCCTTTCCGTGTAGTAATCATTGGCTAGTTATTTTATTCTGCAGAAAAATTAATTTATACCACTCAGTCTGAGCCGAAGCACGAACGAACGGAGAGTTAACAATACACTGATTTGTCCTGCATGTGACGGCGCGCGGCGCCTGGAGACAATGGAAACTAATTTTATGACGTCACGTACTCGTATCTAGGGCTGAGAGGGAACGGTGCTCCGAGATTAGTTTACGGGGTGAGAGCTTCGAGAATCTGTGCGTTTTTGAAGTAGAACTTCTTTAGCCGCGACTAGGGAGTAACTCAGATTTTTTTATTCCGACGGATGTTCCGGTTATTTTCTTATTAAACTTAATTTATTTTAATCAAACGAGTACTTTTTTTTGACGGATATGACGCTTATTTTAAAAACTATTAATTTATTTTAATCAAACGAGTACTTTTTTCATTGGTAGACGTGCAAGCCGCCGGGCGCCTTATGGCTCAGTGGCCTTCACCGTCGCTCGCGGGCTCCCGAGTCATCGCCGACGCATCGGCGGCCGACGGAGTTGGGAGAACTATAATGAGCCTAACCTTTTTTTTATGTTAACAATCTATTTAGCAGTTACGTAATTTCACTCAAATGTTTGCAAAATTCTAATTTAAATATAATTAATGTCATTGTCCTTATCGACTGACTGACTGACTGACTGAAGTGACTGACTGACTATCTGATCGATCGCCCTGCCAAAACAGCCAAAGCTACTTAAGAGAGTTTTCTTGAAAATTCCACCCCTGTCTAATAGATGTACCTACTGATGTTTAATGTATATTTTTTTATAGTCCGTAAATTTTGAAATTAAATTAGACAGAACTAGTATTTTGCTGTGAAGTTTAAAATAAAATCATACGTATTTAAAGATTTTCAAAGAAATGTACCTTTATTGTTTAAATAGGGCATGGAAGTTTGTGTGGAGACTTGATTAATTTATTTACTTATTTTAATAAATGAAATATTTTCTTAGTTAATTTAATACCAAATTTTAAAAATGAATAAAAAAGGAGCGTGAATCTTAGTACAATATATATTCACTAATAAATATAAAGATATACTATTTCACCTTCAATCAGTACCTATTTATCCCGAGATGGTATGGAATAGGAGTTGAAAATTTATTCCTGGCTTACATTATAAACGCCCGCCGCAACCAGTAGGTTTGAAATTTAATAGGATTAAAATAAAAGAACAGATTGTTTTTTGGAAATTTCACCCCAAAACGTGTTCACCTTTTTTTTTTAATTAATTATTTTTTTGGATTTATAATATCGTTATATTTTACACATCGTCCGTCGTTGCGACCCATAGACGTCCCACTGTTGGGCACGGGTCTCCTCTCAGAATGGGAGGGGTTAGGCCTTAGTCCACCAAGCTGGCCAAGTGCGTATTGGCAGTCTTCACATGCCTTCGAGAACATTATGAAGAACTCTCAGGCATGCAGGTTTCCTCACGATGTGTCCTTCACCGTAATAGCAAGTGACATTTAATTTCTTAAATCGCACATAACTTAGAAAGTCATTGGTGCGTGCCGCTGGGATTTGAACCCGGACCGCTCAAGTGAGAGGCGAGTTCGATTGCCACTGGGCTGTCACAGCTTTTAATATTTAACACATCATGGAATATTATTTAATTACGTAGTTTTTCAATGTGACAAGGCCGATTATTTTGTCAGAAAATATAAACTTTAAATACTATGGAGACGATACAAAAAAGGATGCATTACTACGAAGAAACTACTAGCCAAGTGCAAACAAAAGTACATCAAAAGCAAAATACATTGATACTAAGATACCGTTTAATACATAAATAAGAAATCATATTAAATATATGTTACCTAATCCCAAATTTATAAAATACTGTCTCGTCAGCTGAGACGCACAGGAGCATTAGTCACGAAAGAAGCATTAGTCAATAATTTACATATGTACTTAATTTACTTAAATATTAGTCACGAAAGCCGCAATTGAAACAATACGGAGGCATCAAAATGCAATCTCATACAAACCACCGCTCCGGTAAACTCGTCAGCGATCGGCACTAATAATTATCGGAAAATCAAGTAAAATGAAACTGTAACTTTTGAAACTATCTATCCAGATTTTTAAAAAACCGGTTTTTGAAATTTTATAGAATTTCAGAGAGACCCGAAGAGCCCCGCGTTCGCGCCGAAAAATTCAAAATCACTTTAAAAATTGTCAAAGTTTAGATAAGCGATGAACATCCGGAGTGCAATGGGCGCTGTTGCTCGCTCAACAGTTAGTTGCACTCTATGGCTCAGGGTGTCTCGAGCGCCCTGGCCAGCGGCGCCGGATGCCGCCCGCCCTGCGCTGCCCGCCCTGAGCCCGCCATGCCCCACCACTCTGCGCCGCCCACCACTGTGCAAATTCGTCCAAAACATTTTTTGTCTCATGTATTCCTTTTTAAATCGTATATATTTTTTGCTGCTTTTCATCGTAACAGAAAACTGTTCACTTTATATTGGGCTACGAGCACAAAAAATACCCACAACCGATTGCAGGGCTCCCCCTTTCTCTTCAACCAATTTTTTTTTAAATCCACGAATTCACGAGTTTATTGTACCTACCTTAACTTAATTAAATCGATTTTCATCTGTTCTACTGTTATTCCGTAAATAAATTCAAAAGGTTTGACAGAGTTTGGATTGGTCACATCTTATCGAATCCTTCGAATTTTAACGATCTACATACAGGGTGGTCAAACTGAAGGATACTTTCCTTAAATATGGCAAGGAAGATTTACTGAAGAAGGCAGGCATTGTTTAAAAATTATTTGAAGTGCATAAAAAAGATAATATGTTATTTAGCAAGAGATAGGTAATCCATGTGACTTGCCTTGTGATATGTTTGAAAACCTTATCTATCTGTGTTCCTGCTGCAGGTTCCGTGCCCGGTCCAGGCAGATGATTGTTAGAAAATCTTTGAATATAGTAATTTTAAGCGTTCCGTACCCAAATGATAACATTGGACCCTATTACTAAGGCTCCGCTGTCCGTCTGTCCGTCTGTCACCAGGCTGTACCTCATGAGCCGTGATAGTTAGACAGTTGAAATTGAACATCAGTTGATAGCAACAATTGAAATTGGCAACAGAAATACATCACGAATAATGTATTTATGTTGCCTCTATAACAACAAATACAAAAAAAAACAAAATAATTAACACGTCAACAATCACCGAATATTAAATATGTATTATATGTTAGTTATAATGTAGGTACTTCCGGTGAAGATCAGGCGGCGTCGTGACGCCAAGATAGAAGTTGCCGGCGATAAAATCAACGATGTATTTCTTAAATGCAACACCTCATCGTGTAGGTTTTTAAATTATTTTCTGTGGTGACATGTGTATCATTATTTTAATTAAAGTGTCTAAGGTAGCGAACAGGCATGCGTTCAACATCTGCTGAGCACCGTGACGTTTTTGCCACACATGTCGAACATGAAGACTTTCACAGTCGTTGACAAATAGCAAGTATGGAATACCAATATTATACTGAGAAAAGTTGACCTTGATAATTGAGGACGTAATTAATCATCAATAAATTCAATGTGAAAACCGAAACTTAACTGTTTCGAGATATTTTTAATTGTTTATTGAATATATCCGGGCATCACCTATCCGCTGTCGCCCGTGACAACTACTCCATTTAGCTGAGATAATTAATTAGAACATTAATTGGCTAGTTCGTTAGTGAGTACTGGGGACCGGGGACTGTTAGTCATTTCCTGTTAGCAGTCGTTAGTAAGAATCTCGTTTCAAGTCAATCACAGATGTGTTGCTACCCTTTAATATTAAGATATTCGCCTCTAAATAAGTGTAACCGGAGATCACACATTTCCAACCGGACCACGATTTCTTTAAAAACAATTATCACACGATAGAAACGGCACTAGGTACCGAGGCGGACGGCACTGCCCCGGGCTAACTTTAACTGTTTGGTTCCCTTTAGGCCTCTACCACCTACCTAATATGTGACTTTTATGATTTTCTTTATGACAAAGACGTTTGCGTCTCTTGATACTTTACAAATCTTTTTTTTAAGATAACACAACCTCTATTTCCCTGAAGTGGTAGGCAGGTGTGCAGTCCATCCACACTTCACCAGTTAACCATCCACGTAAAAGCTGAGCTGGTTGACAATATCCGTACTTAACTATAAAAACATTGGGTGTTTGGCAGTACGCCCATTTCATGCTTATTCAACCAGGATTTACTTTGTGTTTGTGTACGCTGTTTACCCGTAAGCCACTAAAGTGACAAAGTGAACGTGCAAGCGGCTCCCTGGACGGCTGGAAATAAAACGAGGCGCTGGATCACGGAGGGGACCGAATCTAGTGAGGTGCATCAAAACACAAGGTGGAAAGCTTGCAGCGCTAAAGCTTAGATGCTCAAACGTAAGCTCTTTGCCATCAGGGTTGACACGATCGAGTATTAACGGACGTCAAAATGTACTTCCACGTAGTCACCGCGCGATCCACGTATCTTACTTACATAAACTATCACTAAAGCGTTGTTGTCTACCAACTCAACAAGCAGCCTAGCCTTCGCGAATCTGTGTTGTGCGACGCACTTGGCTGCACATTGTCTTTTCTTTTTCAAATCTCTCTATAAACGCAGTGCCCGTCACCTAAAGCTCCCAACTCTTTTCTACCTTAAAAGATTTGCTTGGAAGCTTTTTTGTTCTGAAATACAAAGACGTTTGCCACACGAACACGTGAACCTTACCGAACAACATGACGTCATAATATTATGAACACCAGATAACAATTCATTCGATGTAATTTTGAAACTGGGATCACATTTCACACGGAACTGAATCGTTGGCGCGATCGGTAGTGACCGATTCTACGTCGGGGGTTCGAATCCCACTCAGGACAAACATTCGTATGACGAACGCTCGTGTTTGTTTTACGTCTGGATGTTAGTATGCATACGTGCATTGATATATATGTTGTATATTTAACTCAATGCATACGTGTATCTTGTATCCTGTAATCCTCTGATTGGATCAGAAGTCTTGGAAAACTGCTGAGTAAGATTTACGATATTGTTGATATATAACACTTACTGTACTTACTGTACTTACTGTACTTCGTGCACAGACAGTGGAGAGTTAAATAAAGGTAAAAAGCAGAGAATGACGTCAATATTCACACAAATAAATAAAATTGAAACATTGAAAGAGGAGTACGACACAGCTACAGATAAGTAAGGGCTGTCAGGCTACGGACACACAGAGGAACATTGATTTTATAATTCAAAAATAAACCTTTCCCCTTCCTCCTCGGCTTTAGGACTTTGCGTTTCGAACCTGTAATGAAACATCACCATGGTAAAAATCAACCGCAATATGCATTTATTTAAATTTTACGAAAATATATTTTACTAGTGGTAGCCCGTAGCTTCGCTCGGATAGACATAACAATAGTTTCTGCTGCATCTTTATGACAGCTTTTTAATGGTGAAAGAAGTTTTGAAATCGGTCTAGTAATTTTTGTGTGAAAACATTGCAAACACATTTTTCCTCTTTTTAATATTAGTATAGATATTAGTTTTAGTAATAATGCTATAATTTCTGTTTCAGTTCCAATAAACAATGCTAATATTGTAGAAGAAATTACCGAGTCTCTTTCCGAAGTCTTCCGAAGTCTTAGTAATTATCAACCTCCCGAACAAGTGATAAATAAAAATGTGTGATGGAATAGCAATGGCTATCGAACTCGCCTCTCACTCGAGCGGTCCGGGTTCAAACCCAAGCGGCACGTACCGATGATGTTTCAAAGTTATGTACGTTTCAAGAAAATAAATGTCATTTACTGTAAAGTTGAAGCACACATCGTCAGAAAACCTGCATGCCTGAGAGTACATGCATGTTCTCGAAGGCATATGAAGTCTGCCAATCCGCACATGGCCAGCGTGGTAGACTAAGGCCAAATTCGGAGGAATTTCATTCCGAGACGAGACCCGTGCCCGACAGTGGGACAAAGAAAGGGTTGTGGTTTAGTAGGCACTAATTACTGTCGTGCGCCGTCGCCCTCTGAAGCGGGGGTCAATACAGGTAACACGTAGGCGGGCACGTCAAGTCTTCGAGCTTTCTAAAGCTTTTGTCAAAGCCTTAAATGCATTACCTATTATAACGACACAAGGGGTTATGATGTTGAAAAAGGTTTTTATAATAAAAATAGCTTTTGAACAACAGCGCGGTCGTAACCGATATGTCTGAGTAGTTCCCCTTGTCTGCCGATCTGCGATGGGACCGTGTGTGTGACACCCGTGCTCGGTGGAAGGTCAGTAAAACATGTGACGAAGACACACGAGGACAAACCCTTAAGCAAAATACAGGCGAGCCACGAGGCAGGAGTGTGAATAGACCCCATAGACGTTACCACTCGCAACCATAAATTGTATTTAGCATCAATCACGCGAGATGCAGACGAGACACGAGACGAGGTACGAGGCGAGGTACGAGGCGAGTGTAAATGAGCTATCACAGTCACATTGCGAAATTTCTTGATAGCGACGGTGCCATCGGGCGGTATAAAGAAATTATAAAAGAAGGATCTCTCTTTTGTCCGCCTGTCGACTATTGTTTTGCAGTAATTTTATCGTGCAATATCTGATGCTCTACGTTTTTTTGCGACGGAACCCCTCGACTTCGCTCGCATTGTAAATGAAAAATGCATAATAACGCTGCAAAGGTAATATTGCCTTTGTGCTAAATATCTCACTTTCAACAATTAAAACAAAACATCTGAAATATGAAATTGAGAAACTAATATGACAGGGTACGATGGAATATTTTATTACGTTGCGAAATGATAGCAGACGTACAATTTTCTACATTTTATTCCTACCTATATTTTCAACCGTTTCGGCAGCCGATAAAATAGTTTACTGACTGGTTCTTATCCGACCTAAACTTTGTGAATTGTGACAGTGAATGCATTTGTATCGTGCTGGTATAACTTTATTATATTTATAATTATTCGATTTAACTCAATCTAATGTTAAAAACAAACTATTCCATGGTTGACCCTGCGGCTCTACGCTTCACCGTGCGGACCGAGGGCTCGTAGAGGCTCTACGCGCTGCCGTCGTACAGTCACGACCATAAACATGTATAACATACATAATACACACCAAATTTTTTGACCACGGATCTGAGAATCAGAGAATAATCTTTATTTCTATCTCAATACTATATGAACTATGTATTTATACGAGCACTGTGTGAAACTTCGAAATATTCCAATGTTGTGGACGCATTCCGGGTGTTGTAAGCGTCTTTAGTATTCGTTTTTGTACATTGTTTGCTCTCAGGGGCTTGGTCGCATTTGTTTGGATTCGCTAATGGACGGATTCTCATGGCATTTTTTCTTCTCTTGCAAAATAAAAATCCTTTTGAGAACTGTCTGCACTTGTTCTCATTTTATTCCGATGAAATGTGAATCGATTCTATAGCGAATCCGACCAAATGCGGAGTCTCAGGTTTTAACTGTTATTTATGTCACGGCACTGTGTGTCGCGCGGATGGAGCGGCCATGTTGCACCACTGGGCCCGGCCTAGTGTACCCGCCCAGAGTTGTAACAAGGCGCGAAGAACGGATGAGTTGTCACTTTAAGTTGTGAAAGGAGTCTGATTAAATTAATATAAAAAAACTAGCTGAACCGGCAAACTTTGTTTTGCCAATCATAATTGAAGGAAATTATTAAAAATAAAAATCGCGATGGAAAAATAGGGGTTGATCGTAGAGGGTTGAAAATTCAGGGTTGTATGTATTTTCTAATGTTGTATCATAAAAAAATAAAAAAATAAAAATTGATCTAAAATTTAAAAAAAAAATTTGGGGTGGACTACCCTTAACATTTAGGGGGATGAAAAATAGATGTTAGTCGATTCTCAGACCTACTGAATACGCATATAAAATTTGGTAAAAATCGGTAAAGCCGTTTCGGAGGAGTACTGCAACAAACATTGTGACAAGGAAATTTTATATATTAGATAAAATAAAATTGTCATTTTAGTATGCACCTGAGGGTTATCGTCGTGTCTATCTATATGTATAAAAGGAGAAGCTGACTGACTGACTGACATATCAACGCAGGGCCTAAACTATAAGGGTTAGAAACTTGAAATTTTGCACAGGGGTTCCTTTTATAACGTAGGGGAGCACTAAGAAAGGATTTTTGAAAATTCACCCCCTAAAGGGGTAAAACGGGGTTGCAAAGTTAGTATGGAACTTTGCCGTTTTGTAGTTAGTTAATGTCTAATTCCACGCGAGCGAAGCTGCGGGCGTCCACTAGTAAAATATATATAAGCAACTGTGTAGTTACTGTGCCTAAAAGCGGTGACAGCCCAGTGGCTATCGAACTCGCCTCTCACTCGAGCGGTCCGGGTTCAAACCCCAGCGGCACACACCAATGACTTTCTAAGTTATGTGCGATTTAATAATTTAATTGTCACTTGCTATAACGGTGAAGGAAACATCGTGAGGAAACCTGCATGCCTGAGAGTACTTCATAATGTTCTCGAAGGCATGTGAAATCTGCCAATCCGCACTTGGCCAACGTGGTGCACTAAGACCTAATCCCTCCCATTCTGAGAGGAGACCCGTGTCCAACAGTGGGACGTCTATGGGTCGCAGCGACTGTGCCTGTCAGTTAAGAGGAACAATGAACTGACGGTTTCTGATAAATCTGAATTAACATTAAAACATTTAACTAATACGGTTAGAAATAAACATAATTAGCGTCCAAGCAGTGCATAAAATATTCGTACTGTGCCGACGGGCTGCCGTGAATAGACTATTGACGTTGACATCTCTCGGTGGTTTAGAACTTTATTCTAAATAGTGGACGACCGCAACTTCGCTCGCGTAGAATTAGATCCATTAGCGACGTCTGCCCGCAAATTTTCAAGTTTCTAACCCTTATATTTTGCTGCGTCTGGCAGTGGATTTCACTGACGTGCTGATGCGTGGTACCTACTGCTCGATTATTTTCTTCTTCAAATGAAGAAGAACAAGAAGATATTTATATTTCACACAAAACACTATACAAATCGAAATTTTAACAATGATCTTAATATATCGTGTCTATAGTGAAGTTGTAGTGTACAAGACAAGTGTAGCGCGCGTCGATTCTATGTGATCGAAAAAGTTAAGCAGCGACGGGCGCGATCGGATTGTGGATGGGTTACGCTATTGGCGATATTTCACGGACGCTACCGTGCTTCGGAGGGCACGCTAAACCGTGGTTCTCCGTTGTTTTCGGTTCCGGTCACTGTCGCCTATTATGGACAAGGGCAACACCAGTCGCCAACGCGTGCCCAGCAGTGAAAAAATGCTCTTTTAAGACATTTATTTAAATTTCTGCATGAACCCCATGGCATGCCCATCGAGAAAATCTCACAAGAATAGTTAGTTTAGTTTCTTCTATTTAATTTTATCTTATTTTTATTTTGTTTGGTTTGGTTTAATTCAACTTCTGCCGCCTTAACGCTTATCTGCTTAGACCAAAGGTCGACTGGTAGATAATGCTTTTAGCATTAAGTCCGAATTTTTTACCGAAAGCTTTTTGGTATAATAAAGAATAAATAAGAATGTTCGTTTCAATAACAATTATAAAATTTACATTACATTACAAAATAGAGCGGCCGCCATGCGTTTAAGCCGAAATGCCAACAGTCGCAGTATTTAAGCCGCCAGTCGCAGCAAATGCCAACAGTCGCAGTATTATCATTACATCCATCCATCCTCCAGCCTTTTTGAGTCCACTGCTGGTCGGAGGCCCCCTCAATCCCTTAAGCCTTTAATCCTCGCCGATATATAAATGGTATGTGTCTATTGGTCCCTCCTCCTTAACGAAATGATGTTACTGAAGTGATTTTTTGTACTTATAGATGTACAAAATGTAGGGCTTGGAGAGTGATATAGGCTAACTTTTAATTCCGGAAAATATGCGCGTTTCGCGTGAACGAAAACTTGTCTTGTTAACTGATAGTATAATCGATTTTGAATCGAGTCGGCGCGGGCGCAGTCGCGGGGGAAGGTAGTAACGATAAAGTATAACTTTTTGCGCGTGCATACTGTGTTTCTTTTTATTTACCAGTGAGTCAGTCCCTTACCTAAGTTATCAAAGACGGCATTGCATAACGCGCGGTCGACGACCCCGCGCACGCGCAGCACTCAGCGATACCGCTGGTAGTTTATTGAAGCTTCTCACTCGATCCACTGTACACGTTCTTTGCGCTCATACACTAGCTTAGTTTTTAAAGTTATTTTTCTGAATATTGGATATTGTATGTATTGTATTGTATTGTATTAAGTAACATTGCCAAAAACTGTACTGTATGTTCTTTTGTTTAATATTTTTTTAATTTTTCTTTTTTTTTAATCTTTGTTTTTTATAATAGGTATTAATTAATAACAGGTACTGTTAGCCAGTTCGAGCTACTTTAACTGAACAGGCTGTACTGAAAATCAGTGTTGCGGTGTTATGTCGCAACTGGGCTGAGTGCAGACCCATTTGCTATCATTTTTATATTTTAGCAAATAAATTCTTTCTTTCAGATAGCAAACGAGCATGCAGCACCTATTCGCCGCGGACCATGACTATTGCATTACAAGAGGTCAGCGACCCCAGGGAGAGCTATCTCAACGTAGCTTGGAGCTTGGGACTTGTTCTCGCGAGTCAGGACAGCTGTTGCGCCGTGCGTTATATAACATAGTATTAGACGCACACATATCGTCTGCGAACTGCTATGTACAAGACTAGTGGACGCCCGCAGCTTCGCTCGCGTGGAATTAGACATTCTATAACTTCAAAATCGGCAAAGTTTCATACTAACTTTGCACCCCCGTTTTACCCCCTTAGGGGGTGAATTTTCAAAAATCCTGTCTTAGTGCTCACCTACGTTATAAAAGGAACCCCTGTGCAAAATTTCAAATT
Source organism: Carterocephalus palaemon (assembly GCA_944567765.1). Classification (NCBI taxonomy): domain Eukaryota; kingdom Metazoa; phylum Arthropoda; class Insecta; order Lepidoptera; family Hesperiidae; genus Carterocephalus; species Carterocephalus palaemon. The sequence goes on from OX155637.1 coordinate 503,101, forward strand.
TCTAACCCTTATAGTTTAGGCCCTGCGTTGATATGTCAGTCAGTCAGTCAGTCAGTCAGTCACCTTCTCCTTTTATATATATAGATGATAGCCGTGTTGTCCCTTATTATCCGCGATGTGATTTAGTACACTGTATCTACCAAATACCAACAGATTGCAATAAATTATTTGAATTTAAAATTTGAAATTTGAGAAGTCTGCCAATCCGTATTTGGCCAGCGTGGCGGACAGCCTGCCATTCCGAGAGCAGACCCAAGCACAATAGTGGGCCTAAGAAAGGATTGCTGTTAAGGCGTGACGAGGGCCCCATCAAATATTTTGTTTTATATTAGACTCATTGGTACATGTAACTTGACGAATTCTGTCTGAACCAACCCTACATCTGTGAACGGGTGTCGCTACTCGCTACAGCTATCGTATCTATAAACCGCCCCGAGATCGACCACAGCTCGCAGTTCGGTAAGGGCCACCGAAGTCGCCAGCGGCGGCAAGCTGAGGGCGAAATTAATGCGCGGTTTCTGAAAGGCTGATCAAAATTCAAATCAACTAACAGCTCTGTTAACTTAACAGCGCTGTCAAATCAATTTCGGTTTCTGAAACGTTGATCAGATAAAAATTTACTAATCTATGATTAATTTGATTTGACATTCGGTAACAAGCGTTTCAGAAACTCAAAATTGCGGTTGACATAGGATTCTTGCGCATGATTCGACTGTCTTGTCAACTGACAATCCGATCAAATCATATCTATGAATAAGCTTCTAGCAACCCAAATGTTACTTAACAAGAGATTTGACAGCCGATTAGTTAATTTTTCTGTTGATCAGCCTTTCAGAAACCGGGCGTTAGTGAAACAGACAGACGCATCTAACCATAATTATATTGCAGTTTTGCTTCACGGTTACAAGAGGTTGGAGAGTCTGTCTTGTTGTCATGTCGCAACGCGGCGCGGGCGCCGTCACACCCGCGTTGATGACTGACTGACTGACTTGTAATAATAATAAATAATAAATATTATCTTGGACATTCTATCACACACACGGGGATCTGACCCCAAAGTAGGCGCGAGCCTGTACTATGGGTGTCAGATACTGATATACATACATAGTTATTTTTAAATACATACTTAAATATATAATATTAACGTCCAGACACAGAACAAACACAAGTGTTCGTCACACGAATATTTGTCCTGAGTGGGATTCGAATCCACGACCTCTGGCGCAGGCAGGGCCGCTACCGATTGCGCCAACGGACCCTTCAAAGTCCGTAACCTTTAATTTAAAAGCAAATTAAATCTGAGGTATATTTAAATACGAGTATATTATTGTTGTCACTTGCTATGTAAATTAACGGTAGATAAGGAGATGATGTAGCTCTACCCTGCCGATCTGTTAGCCTAACTAAAGATTGGGTTCAATTCAAATGGTGTTTTCATTACGTTATCCGGTAAAATAAAACATTTATGTAACGGTGATGGATAAGGGAGAACTTGCTTCCCTGCGAGCTTGCGAGTTCCATTACGTCAACGATCGGACAAATCAATCATGCGGAAAACAGATACCTATATAGAACACTACACGAATATAAAGATACCTTTACAGAACACTACACGATTTGAGTCACTCAAACATCGGAATATTCGTTTTTAAAAGCTTTTATTTAACTTCACTCGTATGTTTGTATGTCCTGGAATATTGCAAGCAATATTTCACCCACATCCACTGAAACTATCCGAGCTGAAATGATTGGCTCACATATTTGGTTCCGATGGAAATGTACGAAAATAAAAAATAAAAGTTGTAAAAGCTTTTTACTTAAAACAAAAAGGTTTTACAGTATAATTTTTACACTTAGTCGTATTTATCTACTGGTAGTACCTGCGTTCGATCCTCGGTCGGGCAACTACTATTGAGTTTTTCTAAGTTGGAATGCCGGCAGATTGGAGCTTGGAATAGGCTCATAACGAAACTTAAACTGAACCGGTTAATAGTTAATAGTGGGTGTAAACACACATCTGTCTACCCCTTCGAGGGAAATATAGGCGTGATGTTATGTATATATATAGGAAAGTAACAAAAGATTGAATAATACCCCAAATATGATAGCAAGATGATATGAAGCGGTGACAGCCCAGTGGCAATCGAACTCGCTTCTCACTCGAGCGATCCGGGTTCAACACCCAAGCGGCACGCACCAATGACTTTTCTAAGTTATGTGCGATTAATAAATTAAATGTCACTTGCTATAACGGTGAAGGACACATCGTGAGGAAACCTGCATGCCTGAAAGTTCATCATAACGTTCTCGAAGGTATGCGAAGTCTGCCAATCCGCACTTGGCCAGCGTAGTGGACTAAGGCCTAATCCCTCCCATCCTAAGAGGAGACCCGAGCCAAGAGTGGGACAAAGAAAGGGTTGTGATGATGATGATAACCCCAAATATGGAATTTTGTCGTATGTTCAGAACATGCGTCACGCAATACAGGTTAAATTCAATATTCGTGGTATTATTCCATATTTGATTACTCTCCCCGTGGTGCTCTACATATACTTGTAACATGATATTATGCCAGAACATAATGCATGCAACATATTGTGTAAATGAACTTTACACAATACTGGTGGCCTAGACAAGTGGCAAATCGCTAGTAGAATATAAGTAGAATAGATTATCAAATGCATGGGATTGAAATCCGCTTACGACTAATTAGTCGTTAAAACTGAAGGTGTATTAACTCGTACCACCAACACAAAATATAGAACATTCAGTCTCAACTCACGCCATGCCCGTGTATATATCGAGTCTAGACTTGCTTTGCTTACAAAGGGCTCGTTGCTCCGAGAGTAATAATTCTGATATTTCGACGTTAATTAAGCCGCTTACCTATCAACGACGAGCGCTAAAAGCATGGTAAAAGCTTACATTTAATATTTTCCTTTTATGTTCGTATCATGCAATGCTGTTTATTTTGGCTTTGTATATTTCCGTATGTACGGCTCAGACCACAGACGGGCAGACTTCTTACACTCCCGCGGTGTTGTGGGCGCTCTTGCGTTGAGTTAATAGGCATGATGACAGTATTCAAAACATAAAGTATAAATGGTTTTAGCGGAACAAGTATGTTGAATAATTCCTAAAAAATTGTCAAGTTTTAATAAAAACCATGTCATGCGGACGCCATGACACCTAAGAGCGTTTGTACGTTAATTTCAAATAAGATAGGAAAAACTGCAATAACTTGCGTTAAAACTAAATTTATTGCTGTAATAATGTTTTTTTTTTCGAAATATTGGATGTTTACATTACAAAAGGCAATTTCAAAATTATGACAGATTTTGACTATAGGGGAAATCCCCTCTATCCGGGCTATTGCTCCAGGGTTAGGTTAAGTTAGGGGTACACCCCGTCGGTGACCCGGCTGTTGAGCGTCAGAGGCAGTCGGTCGGAATAGTTAACTGAAGTCGGAAGGAAGAAGTGTTTATTTTGTTACAACACTTTTAGGAGATAAACACTTAGATGTAATTTAAAACTGCTTTTCAAATTGGAGTTTTTTATCAATTGGTAGACACGGATAACATGCTTCAGTGACGCACTTGGCCAGCTTGGTGGAGTATGGCCAAACCCAAGAGATAGAATAGAACTTTTTAGGTCGCAGTGGCTTGTGGACTTGACCCACACCCGTTTCCTTAATTGGTCTAACCCCTCACTTTCCAAGTGGAGACACGAGCCCAACAGTGGGAAAAATAAAGGTGGGACAAGATCGGGATGATTACAGGTTGTGTGTACCGAAGTAGATTTCAGAGAACAAACAGGACCTTAAGCTTGAAGATAGTTTAAAAGCACGAGCGTTCCGATGAAACAATCTTTGAGAGGAGCTACTTAAGACTGTTGCTAAGGACAAAGCCTTAGAGTGTGCCACAATAGTATATTTCATTTCAAGTTGCAATGACGGTTCCGCACTTGTACTGAACAACTATTTTTAATACAGTTGCGAAAAAATGAAGCAATTTAATAAAATAATAAAAACACAAACTAAACTCGCAAAGAACATTTTTGGAAAATGGCGCCAACCGTAAAAGAATACAGATTATTGCAGAGATTTTTTTTTGGTTTCTTCACCCATTCTGGGTAGGCAAAGGGAACTATTCCCATACAGCCAAGTCTTCAGTAGAATTTTTTTATTGACATGAAATTTTATGAGATGAAATGAAATGAAACGTAACCTAACTCATTGAATCAAATTATTAAATCTGATATTGAAACAAATTAGTAGCTTCTTTTTAGAAATATTTGCATGAATCATAAAAACTTCTATGAATATTTTTTTTAGTAAAAACTTCGTCATAGTATAAAGAGTCTTCGCTCCGTAGTCTTTATACTATCTTTCCACAATAATCCCGGATTTAGAATTTTCTGTCACGGGGAGTTATTCATAAGCGAAACAGGGGGTTTTGCTAGCCTCAAAATGCTGCCGTAGCAAGACCCTCTGAGACCGTGTGATGCTGTATCCACTTGGTTTAAGACCATGAGTCTGGACAAAGGCTGGTCTAGTCGATACACAGGGCATTGATCCCACATTAAATAGGAACTTTTTCCCGCTAGCGTAACGAACCGTGAAAGAACTATATGAATTTAGTTTTCCCTTTCATTCTTGAGTTGTACTTTAATCCTTTCTATCGATCAATTCTAGTTTCTGAGTAAAACCTGAGGTCTAAATATTTGGCCTTCAACAACCAATGGATGGACGTAACTTCGAAAACAGTCATACTTGTCACTATTGCAGCTAAGAGCGGCGTTTCTAAGCGGATCGCTGGTGAGCCGCAACAAAGCCTAAACGAGATCTCGCACTGAAAACTGGCGGTCGTCGAGTCACCGGCGCGGGCGCCGCGCTGTCGCGGCGGCCCTCCCGAGGCGCCCGCCTCGTCACACGCAAATATAAAATAATAACATGACACAACAGACCTCGCTTCGGCTGCGGGACGGTGTCTTTGCCGTCGAAAAACGTCAGCGCGAAATCGGCGGAGGGTTCGACGGCGAGGGGTGGCGATGCGCGCACGCACGCAGCGGGCAGGCTCCACACGTCCATGGCGGCATGCCTTGCGCGCGTCCGGCGGCGCGGTCGCCACGGCGCGCACTGAGCTTTCCGCGGGAGCGCCGGGAGCTTGCGCGCCCACGCCGGCAAGCGGAACAGTGAGAGTTCTCGGGCTCAGTATTGCCACCGTGTTTTTTCCGCGATCAAAGCGAGCGAGCGACTGTCTTGACGCGCGAGATCGTCTATTCATATTTGTATTGTAATTTTACGTCCACCGATATCCACCAGCATCGAGCTTCACATCGGTACTAATTATTTCTTTGAGATGTTCTTTCAAGGAAATTTAGCGGCTCATCATCTTCGTGGACAATGAGGTTTTAAAGCTCGCTCGCAATATCCACTGCGGTGCCATTTCACCCGGTCGCGTACCATCCTTATTCGGCGGTTTAAAAATAATATGGCCCACTTGAATGCTTTCGGCAAACGGAACAAACATTAGTTATGACGTCAACGCTTACGTCCAAGTTATCAAGCGTCGTGAGCAGTATCAACACCGCGCGGCCGCCGGAGTTCGGAGAGGATAACGGTATCGCATCTTTAACTTTATTTAAAGTAGTCCGTGTCCAAATTCATTCACATATTGAATTTCGATGTAGGTATTCTATGGACCGATACAACATAATCTATTCTTTTTACGTTACACTTTATAACTTTTACTAAATCCGATTCCTCTCTACGTTAGTTATATTAATTTGAAGTCATCAGACTTGCTTTCAGTACGATCCAAGTCTGTTGCGACTAGTACGCGTCACTGCAATGTATTATTTCGATACCTTGAATCTCAAATGGCGTAATCACCATTTTGGCCAAAATGACTTTTGAATGCTGTCTTACTGCGTTTTTTTTTCTCTATCGATCTGTCCAATCAGAGTTTTAAAATTCGCAAAAAAGTGGTGATTACAGCCCACGTGTTTTTCGTCGATGAACAAGAATTTTCTAATTGTTTAGTCGTAAATACCTTTAAAAAAATAATTTTTAAGATTTCGGTCGATACACCAGTTAAAATTATAATGATGGGAAAAATACTGATTATCGAGTTAGGCGTATAGGACTCATAAGTTTAACTATGGCGTTTACGACTCAAGTTACTTTAAGAATTTAAAATAAAATAAATAATTTTATTATTATTAATTACTTTTTTAGGTATTAACCTTCTTGCATTTAATTTGGCGTTTACGACCCATGGATTTTTAAAAATATGTTTTTTACTTTTGTCGTATCAACCATGTTATATATGAAATGTTAGGCCAAAAAAATCTGTATTATAAAATGAATTGACTCTTACGCCCCATCATTTTTAAAAATAATATTTCACGAAGAGTATCTTCGTTTGCCTTCAGATAAAAAGGTACCTACTAATCGACTTATTAGCAGAAACCGATGAAGAGGACGAAGAAGGTGAATATGAAGAAAACTCAGTTTAATTCTTTAAACGTTTTCCTTTCATGTTAGTTCATGTTGACGATAATTTAGGTCTGTGATTTATAATTAAACTCATTAAATTCTAGTTAGAATCGTGAAATTGACGTGTTTTATTTCTTTTGGCCAATACTACTCGTATTGAAGATTGTTTAGTTGCAGGAAAAACCTAAAAGATAAACGAAGTGTTCCGTGCCGCGCTGGTTGACACACTTATAGCTAGTACGAGTACCGAGTAAATTATATTTTATTTTTCAAATTACCGACCATAAGCTGTTGTTTATTCTTATTAACTAGGCATAAGTTTAACATAAATATAAATTTATCAACTCAAAACTTATCTTTACTTTATACTTTGTGCACACAACAAGTGAACATGTTAATTTATATTCTCATTCAGTGAAATGTTATTTCTTTTGAGAATAAAGTTTCTTCGACCACAAGTGGCAGGAGTGTTGCTAGCGCCTAAATCTTATACAGATCTTAGATCCTAGCTATAACATTTTAAAACGTTCGTTTTATTTCTTTACACACTAGAAGACTATCTAGAATCTAGGCGCTAAGCAAGGCTCCTGTCAGTGCCTTAGTGAGTACCTAGCCTTAGTTCATGCGAAGTATAATATTATTATGTCTATCCTAATCTAAAAACAAAACAGAATTATACATACACAATAATTTTAGTTTGAACTGCAAACCAAAATTATTGTGTTTGGATAATTGAAGTAATAAAATCTATTTCATTGTTGCACTTGCTATTAATTTTGTAATAATCAAATTACCTAATTTGTCTCTTTTCTTGCATCTTCCTTCCTTCCTTGTTTTTTATAAGTCAATTAGGCTGTTACACCCTGTTACACCGTAACTTTTTACAGAACAGCCTTTTTTTTGGGTCGTAAACTCCAAGTTATCAAAATTTTTTTGGCGTAATCACAAATCATTTTTGCATATATTGGTTGAATTTTTAATACCGTATTACTGTGTTATAAAGCTCCCTATATAAGTTAATTACATCCAATTTTCATTTAAATAGCATTATTAATTGAAAAGATATGAATTTTAATCTAAGATATTTTTTTTGTTTCGGCTCTCCTGAAAAATGACGATTTGGTGATTACGCCATTTGAGATTCAAGGTATCGATTTATTCTCTTCAGTTATGGAGTAAGGTCACGCCGCTACTCCAAATACACGAGTAATTGGAGCACATTTATGTTGTATTGGGGTCCGTGCAAGCCGGCCAAAACAACGGATCATCGTTTCAACTATATCCTTCGGGTGACTGCTTTGTTGAAGAATAGCAAACAGTCATGCAGCCACATATTAGCATGGCATTTTTAGAAGTTTGAATATAACTGTACAAATTGGTATCTATAAATGGGTTGGTAGTTAATTCAGTTTGGATAATAACTTCGTGAGAAGGTCTTAGTCAAGGCTTAACGACTGCTTCCACCATTGAAAATAACCGGGACCGACGGCTTTACGTGCCCTCCGAAGCACGGTAGCGTCCATTAAATTCTGCCACTAGCGGTCACCTAGCGGTCACCCATCCACAAACCGACCGCGCCCGTCGTAGCTTAACTCTTTCGATCACATTGAATCGACGCGAGCAATTGGGCTATGGACGCTACAAAAAAAAAATTAAATATCAATTACAGATATTTGCTTCTAATTGTTTATACACACCCCACCCCATCCCTAATCCATTGCATACTTTCTTACACATTCATTCAAAATTAGTTTTATCATAAATACTTGGATCTTGGGATCTTGCACTATAAATGTGTTAACTCTATCATGCCAAATTTTGAATTGTGCGAGCTGTTTGAAAAAAAGACTAACAAAATTGCAGAAAATGTTTAAATGCTATTTTCTTTATATTATGATATACCTCCTTTAGATAATTTAAAGCGCAACAATTTTTTCAGGTAGGTACTCGTAGAGATGTTAAAGATACTCGCAACGCAAATTATTGACACACAGTCTGTTCTGTTCAATAAAAAAAAAGTTATCTCTGTCTCAAATTGAACTCGGTGTCCGTACAGAATTCTGCCTGAAGTAAAACATTTTATATCTTGAACCGCTTTATTTGCCATATAATCCTTCAACAGGCTTCTCAAGCAAACGTCCACCGTCGCCTGACATGCATCCGTGGAAATGCTCCCTCGGGGAAGTTTTGCTAAAGTGCTATTGCGATATTTTTCACAAAGACGAAACCACGTGCACCAAATCCGTCCTTTGTACCTATAACATTGTGTACAAAATCTTCTGTAAACAAATAACGGCTAGGTCTTTAGAGCAATATTGAATTTGAAGCAAGGAACTGTAATTCATAAATCACGGTTTTTTGTATTACCGAATATTTGACAAATATTTATTTGAATCAATGATGAATGCAAGAAGTTATGAAATTGAGCTTCTGCTCCCAAGCCGTAACTGACAAACCATGTCTTAAGTCAATGCATATGACCACTAGCGTTATCTCCTGAAACTCTTCGAGGTCTCAAGTATCTTTACATCAAACTTGACTTATAAGCCTTACCCGGTCAAGCGTCGTAACTAATTCTAAAAGCGACAGCCAAATATATATACCTTTCATTCATTTTGCGATATATTTTAAAATATTCACGATTCGAGCGACGGAAATTGAGATTGAAATTCAAACTAAATTCATGATCAAATAATTGAAACTTGAATTTCAAACAGTAAACCGGTGCTGGCAGCCCCCTCCCCCCACACTGTCGTCCGTCTCATTTTATTTATACATAACTTTGTTAGCGAACGGGTGGCCACCACCGTGGCATGTAGCCTAGGATGTTACCTAGGATTTTGTAATATTAGCCGAATATTTTGTCTGAAACGGAACAGAGTCAAACTTTTCAAATACCAACTTTGTTTATTGTATTTCTACATTACATTGTATAATAATAATTCTAATATTCTTTATTTTGTACTATTTTAAATAATAATAGTTTCGCTAGGACCCATTGGCGTCCCACTGTTGGGCACGGATCTCCAACAGACGCAGTTTCAAATCGGGGTCATTATCGACATTGTCAGACGAAAACTATTGTCACCTTACTCAGAATCCGATTCCGGTATTAGTGTATTGCATGGTTTGAAAGGGGAATTTTGAATCACATAAATCAGATTCCACTTTAATTCTACTCAGTCCAGGTCCAGGTTGATCATTCGGCAGGAATGTAATAATTTGCAAATCTGATATAGAATTGTTGCCACCATGATTTGGTATTTTACATTGCTATTTGAACTAATTAAGGGAATGCGTATAGAATTTAATTTACTTTGTAGTGGCTCGACGTCGATAATCACACACAATGTAGATACTTTTTTGGTGGGTTCTTTCTCGTAATAGCTGAGTTATGGGCTTGAAAATCTAGACCTGGCTCTGTATTAACTGCTTTCATAAAATCGGGCACATTAGATCGTCGGGTATGCCAATCTTTGTTTAACTTGAACCAAATTAACCTCCACTGGATTCCACCTAGAAAAAAACCTAAGACATAATTATTTTTTTACTATGCTTCATCCTAAAAATTTTTTTTCATATGTCTTTTCATTCTAAAGGTTAAATCAAAATATTTGTATTTGATTCGATTAAATTGATTTTGTACTTTCAACGTTAAAATGTAGGTACATATTTCTAGAAGATAAACGTCATGACTTAAAAAGAATCATACAATAAATAAATAGCACAGTCATATTGGAAATTGTTACAACAAAAACTTTATAGAAAAGTGTCATAAATATGTACAAATAAGTCTTGTATCAATAACTTCATTTCACAAAGAAACAGTCACATTTAAAAAAAAGGCATTTATCTATAAAAGTTACAAACACAATTGCAGTAAATTTTTAAAGAACAAACGTAATTTCTCGAAAAAATACGTTTTTCTATTAATTTTTCTAACCTTTTTCAATCGTATCCAGAAACTATTTTGAGAAATATCATCTTTCTATAAAAATGCACATGCACTCAGTTTCGTGGCTGAGTTTCATTCAAATGGCAGAGTGACGTTTATGTACAGTAATTATGGCGGAAGACCACAAAATACCGAAATGACACTTGTGACATCTAGTGAGCTGGGCGTGTAATTTTGTAGTGTCTTTTATCCATATAAAAGTAAAGTTAATAACAGGGTCCTTTTTAGGAATAACCTTACTTTACGAAAATTTTGAAATATGTCATTTTTCCATTTAGTCGACGATATGTCTGTGGTAGTAGCATCTCATAAAACGATTTCAAGTTGGACCGAGTCTACTATAGTTCTACAGCTCTCTATAATTATTAATGCCTAACATTTGGATAAGCGGTGACAGCCCAGTGGCTATCGAACTCGCCTCTCACTCGAGCGGTTCGGGTTCAAACCCCAGCGGCACGCACCAATGACTTTTCTAAGTTATGTGCGATTTAAGAAATTATATGTCACTTGCTATAACGGTGAAGGACACATTGTGAGGAAACCTGCATGCCTGAGAGTTCATCATAACGTTCTCGAAGGTATGCGAAGTCTGCCAATCCGCACTTGGCCAGCGTGGTGGACTAAGGCCTAATACCTCCAATTCTGAGAGGAGACCCGAGCCCAACAGTGGGCAAAGAAAGGGTTGTGATGTGTGATGATGATGTGAACATTTGGATAGCTTATTTATTTTTGTTTTAGGGCAGTGTGATTATGTTTCACACTATGGTTGCTTGGAAATTTCATGGTATGAGATTTGATAAAGGTCAACCATGTAGTGAGTGTTGGTTGAACGGGTATTAACGGGGTCATAGCATGCAGCACAGCAGCACCAAGCTTAGGGTAATAAATGTAACTAATTTAAGTATAGGAATACAAGTTTTGAATGGTATGTCAGTGTTATTTTTAGAGGATGAAGGGACAAGCTGAATTGTATATGTAAAATATTTTGTTTTTTAAAGCTCTCTATTAAATGTTTCGTAAAAAAAGCGTTAACCTAAAGATTGCTTAATTGACGGACCCGTTGGCGCAATCGGTAGTGACCCTGCCTGTTGCGCCGTGGGTTCGAATCCCACTCAGGACAAACATTCGTGTGACGAACAATTGTATTTGTTCTGTGTCTGGATGTTAATATTATCTATTTAAGTATGTATTTAAAAATACCTATGTACGAGTATGTCTAACAGTGTATGACACCCATATTACAGGCTCGCGTCTACTTTGGGGTGAGATGGCCGTGTGTGATGATGTCCAAGATATTTATTTATTATTATTAATTTCCAGAAGCCATCGTATTCCTTGAAAGTGATGGTAGCCAAGAGTTCCCCAAGCTTGCCGACGGGAGCGGGGACCGTTGACTTTTCCGATGCCGAGCGCTACGTCGCGAGCACGTGCGATGGAAAACCTCGCAAGTCGCGCCGCTCGGGTGGAGCGTGCCGGGGAAAAGGGACGGCACCACGTCCGTGAGCTATCGCAACGAGTACTTAAGTCGGCGAAGTGCTACGAGTTCCGTCCACGAGGAGACCCGTCGGGTGAAAAGCAGCCTCCGCCGAGGGCGCGGGAGGCGAGCGCGTGGGTCGCCGAACTCGGCGAACTGGCTGCGCGCGCGCCGCCGAACTCGACCCTGTTGCGGGCGCGCACGGCGGGGATTCCGATGCGAGCGCACCGGCCGACCGTCCACTGACGCGACGGCTCGCGCGGACGAACCAATTTGCATCGTGTGGAAAGTCATTAGAGGCGGCATTAGAGTGCAGGCGCTGAGGTTTTTGCAAAGCGGTGCCATTAGCGGACGGGCCCGGCTCTCTCGTGAGATTTGCCGATACAACCGAGATTAAGCGCAAAATTAGTGGTGCGTGGAGCTAACTCCTCGCTCTTCATCGGACGCAATACGTATGTATGGGTGCCCGATGCGTTAAAATACGACGGGACATAAATATTCCTAGCTCAAGCGGGGCGTCGAACCCGCGACTTCAAAAATGCAGCATTTGCCGATATAATAATAATAAATAATAAATATCTTGGACATTTTCACACACGGCCATTTGACCCCAAACTAGGCGCGAGCCTGTGATATGGGTGTCAGACTGATACATACATAGATATTTTTAAATACATACATACTTAAATAGATAATATTAACATCCAGACACAGAACAAATACAAGTGTTCGTCACACGAATATTTGTCCTGAGTGGGGTTCGAACCCACGACCCCTGGCGCAACAGACAGGGTCACTACCGATTGCGCCAACGGGCCTGTCAAGATATAAAACTGCCAGTTGTTGGATTGGACCGCAATACGAGTATAGTGACATATTTACTCACCTTTATCAATAAATTATACTCTAAAAAAATATTTTTTAAAAAGCTTTTTATAACTTTTTTTTTATTTTCATGCATTGTCATCGGAACCTAATATGTGTGCCAAATTTCAGCTCGATAGCTTCAGTGGAAATGGGTGAAATATTGATTGCAAGATTCCAGGACATACATACATACATACGAGTGAAGTTATATAAATGCTTTTAATAATAAATGAATCTGAATCTGAATCTCGTTTCTATCTCATTTGCTCTAGATATCTGAAGACGATATTTCAAAGAGACTATCGGAGAGAAAAACCGGAAATCTATTCCCTTGCGAGTATCACTAGACATGGCAGTAACCAAGATAAACCACGGCGACAACCGGATGCCTTATCGTCAAAATTTAAACTAAAAATAATCAACCGACTATATGAAGTGGGATATCGTTGAAATAATTACTAAAATTAAAAAAAAAGCTTTTTATAACTTTTTTTTATTTTCGTGCATTGTCATCGGAACCTAATATGTGTGCCAAATTTCAGCTCGATAGCTTCAGTGGAAATGGGTGAAATATTGATTGCAAGATTCCAGGACATACATAGATAGGTACATACGAGTGAAGTTAAATAATTATACTCTAAAAAAAATTATTTTTTAAAAAGCTTTTATAACTTTTTTTTTTATTTTCATGCATTGTCAAAGTCAAAGTCAAAGTCAAATAATTTATTTCGCTATGAGGTGATTAGACACGCTTAACGAAAGTCTAGGTACCTAACTAAAAACTACTTAAACTACTAACTGATCTGTATAAGGCAAAGGATTAGCTATTGATTATTGAATGAATAGCTAATCCTACACAGGTGTCTAACTTGCCTTAAGATAAATTTACAATAATTACCTACCACTAAGCTAAGCTCTAAGTCACGATAGACTATCTATATGGTCATCGGCTTTAGGAAGAATTTACAATATTCTTATCCTATGCCCTAGTGTAGGCCGAGAGAGAAAAAAGCCGGAGGAAAAAACTCTCGGTACTCTTTTAAAATTCAAATTAATTTTTACAGAAAAATGCACAGTATGACCATGACATGATTAAGTCAGACACGAGACAGCCAATCGTGTATGCCAAGAATCACCCCATATGCCACCTGCTTACAATTTTTAGTATAATTAATACAGAAGCATAGTGATAGCCTGTCAGAGTTTAATTCAGTCCCATGCCTTTATATCATCCAAATACTCCTGAATATTATAATAAGGTTTTCGACATAATGTTTGTTTGATGGTTTTTTTAAACCTTTGTAAAGGCAGAGACTGAACCGCAGCCGGGACTTTATTGAATATTAGAATAGACATTCCTATGAAGGAACGACTTTTCTTACTAAGCCGGCATTTAGGAAACGCTAATTTGTGGCCGTTCCTTAGTGTTACATTGCGTAAGGCATTTAGGTCACTACGACTTACAAACTGATGCCTATTTTTACGAATATACATAATATTCTCATAGATGTACTGCGATGCAAGGGTTAGGATGTTTATTTCCTTAAATTTTTCTCTAAGGGAGTCTCTACTTTTCATTTTGTATATATAACGGATAGCCCTCTTCTGCAAAATAAAAATAATATTAGCATCAGCTGCATTACCCCAGAGTAAAATGCCGTAGGACATTACACTGTGAAAGTAACTAAAATATACCAATCTAGCGGTATCAACATCCGCCAAACAGCGTATCCTTTTAACCGCGTAAGCTGCAGAACTTAGTCTATCCGCCAGTCGACAGATATGGGGTCCCCACTGCAACTTCGCATCAATGGTGATTCCAAGGAAAACAGTCGAGCTAACTAAGTTCAGTTTTTCACCATTTAGTTCCGGTTGCTTATCTACTTGTTTCACATTAGGTGCTGAAAATTTTATGCAATTGGTTTTATTGCTATTTAAGAGTAGGTTATTTACGCTAAACCAATGCACAACTTCAGAGAGAGCATTGTTTACATCGTCATAGTTAGTTTGTTGCCTGTTTAATTTGAAAATTAATGAGGTGTCATCTGCAAACAATACAATCTCGTTATTATTCTCTACCATATAAGGTAGATCGTTAATATATATTAAAAACAGGAACGGACCCAGAATCGATCCTTGTGGGACCCCCATCTGTACTAAAGACCCAGACGATCTTGTACCGCTTACTTCGACTTTCTGAGTTCTTTCGCTGAGATAAGAAATCAGAAGATTCAGCGCGGTATTTTTAATGCCATAGTGATTGAGTTTCCTGATTAAGGTTTCATGCTGTACACAATCAAATGCCTTGGACAAATCACAGAATATGCCCAGAGCATCCAATGAATTCTCCCAAGCATTGATAATATCAGTAAATAATTCAACTCCCGCATCAGTTGTTGAACGGCCTTTTGTGAAGCCAAACTGTTTGTTATGTAGGAGTTTATTACTTGTAAAGTAGCTAAGAAGTTGCTGGAGAATTATTTTCTCAAATATCTTACTACAAGCCGGTAAAATGGAAATCGGCCTATAGTTAGTTGGATCTGTGCTATTTCCGGACTTGAATAAAGGTATTACTTTGCTTTGCTTCATTAGTTCAGGAAACTCTCCACTTTTAATACAGTTGTTAAATATTAAAGCTAGGTGGGGTGCTATTACATCTATAATTGTACTTATAAGTTTAACCGATATACCCCAAAGATCTGTGGTGTTCTTAATTTCTAATGATTTAAACATTTTGATAATTTCATTGGCGTCTGTGGGTCGGAAAGAAAAAATACCCTTGCATGCATTTACATTTTTCTTGAGCAACGATTCGGCGACGTCGGGACATTGTCATCGGAACCTAATATGTGTGCCAAATTTCAGCTCGATAGCTTCAGTGGAAGTGGGTGAAATATTGATTGCAAGATTCCAGGACATGAATACATACATACGAGTGAAGTTAAATAAAAGCTTTTAATAAAATAATTATTATACTGTAAAAAAATTTTTTTTTTAAAAAGCTTTTATAACTAGACCTTGAAACCTAATCGTGGTCAAAGTTCATTACGAGACTTTACCACAAGTGCAAACACGACTATGATACGATATTCCATCATGAAGTTCCAGTTAATATCTTCCGGCTCCATCATCAGATCAGTTCGACAGTACCATATTATTGCATTGTCATCGGAACCTAATATGTGTGCCAAATTTCAGCTCGATAGCTTCAGTGGAAGTGGGTGAAATATTGATTGCAAGATTCCAGGACATACATACATACATACATACATACATACGAGTGAAGTTAAATAAAAGCTTTTAAAAATGGTACCGCGCCGCGAAAAACATCGCGCAGCCGAATTGGCGGGAAACTACTCGTATAAGTCTGAATAGAAGTGAAAGACGAGGTGACACTTTCGCAAGAGCAATAAAATAACATAATAATGCGGCTGTATCTCATGAACCGTGATAGTTATTCAGTTGAAATTTTCACAGATGATATATTCTATTACAACTAAGAATTAGCTAGAGAAGAAGAATAATTTCGCTAAGTCATGAAGTAAAGAGTGTAAAAAACATCGGTTGTGACAACACATATGATGTCTTGGTAACTAACGTAAGGGAACGGAGGCGACAAGCGACGGTAGCTCACCATCAGCTAGCGCCTGTATGTTGAGAGAACTGAGGATCATCTTCCTAAGCCCGGCAAGCGACGCCGGAGGCATTGTGGGGTCAGCAGCAGCATGTAATGGCGAGACAATTATTTTTTCACACAGCTCAATCACGCGATGCATTACGAATACATCGGGCATCGTCACAATGCAAGCGAGCCAGAAGCGAATATCGCTACTGATCTTTAGCTGACTGGTGGTGCTTGAAGCGATCATAACCTACCGACAGTGTAAAATCACATCACTTGTGATTGAGTGTGTGTGTGTGTTTGTATGTTTGTAACTTCTTCAAGCTACTGGACCAACTTTGATATAATTTGGTGAGGAGCTGGCACCCTGGATTATCATATACTTTTTATCCCGATAACGTTTTTCCTTGGGGTAAAAAATCAATTTAATTTTCAGTATAGATACATATACTATAAATATCACGTGGGTGAAACCGCGGGCTGCAGCTATTATGTATAAGTACCTACTTTGACTTATTGACCTACTATTACTATAACGTTAGTAGGATAAGAAATACTACCGTCAGCGTCGACGATAGACGCTATGTCGTAAAATTTAACTGTATTCACAGACATATAAGAAGTTGTAAAAAAAAGGTTAGAGTGTATTTCAATAAATATGTAAGTTTGACTGAACATGATTTTATTTATAAGGGGACTGAAACTTGTAATTTAAAACAAACTGGGTTCTGAAATATGGACTGTACATGTGCCTACTTCGAACGATGCTTCCCTTTTTACTTTAATACTTTTAGTATTCTGCACTTCTTCTTTAAGTAAACATAGCCTAACTATGCAAAATATGTGTGTAAGGAAGAATGTGCTACCTTTCAAATTATTCTAAACTAGTGGACGCATGCAGCTTCGCTTGCTTAAAGTGAGTCATAACTGGGCGCAGCATGATGTTATATAGCCTAAATACTTTGACGATTAATGGACTGTCCGACACAAAAATAACTTTTCAATTCTAATCAGCAGTTCCTGAGTTAAGGGCGTTAAACAAATCAAACTTTTCGGCTTTATTAAATACGTAGATTTCTCTTGACATCGGACAGGGACCGGGAGTATGCAAATTTATACTTAATTAAACTCTCTAAGATTTGCAGTCTGCCGTTGAATAAAGACGGGAGATATCCATTGCCAGACGGGAAGTTGGGGTTTGTCTTGCCAGCTTACTCAGTTCAAATATATACGCGTCTATGATCACATGGTTGGGTCAATATTCCTATGTTAGCATTTGAATGCATAGGTAAGATGACGCCATATAAGCCAAGCTGGCATGTAAGCCGTAGTTTCGGTCGTCTTTTAAGCTCTCTCGGTGCCCTACTCTCCTCTCGAAGATAAGGATTGAGAAAATGTTGTCTTTGTTTATTTTTATATTTCGCTCTCGTATTTTGAAATGAAAAGTTAATCCTTATTTCTTGGTTAATAAGTCTTGTTAAAATTAATTTCAAGGTTGTGGTCATACGTCCAATGCATTATTATGTGTATTCATAATTTTTTTATTTAAATCGTCATTGTTTTTTGATGAAATAATATGTGAGAAGTCATCTGCAAACATTACGTAGGTACACGGGTAATTAATAATTTTTGGTAGGTCATTAATCTATAACATAGTAAAACTGAAGAGGAACTCTTTCTGTACATTGAATATATCATCTGTATGTCTTCTGTGCACGTATCACGTAAAATCACGTGGACGGATTTAAATGAAACTTGTCAAAGTTCTATAAAGGTTACGGTATGAAAGTTTGTATGGATTTTTTATAAAACTTTAACGGATTCAGTTCAAACATTTCACGAAACGCTTATTATTTCAACTAAGTGAATACGTGTTTCTCACATTTTCTATATTTTGTAAGAAAGTTAAGTTAAATTAATACAGATATTTTCAACTATTCAAGGCACGCCCCTGGATGAAGTTTAGTGTTTTTGACCTGAAATTCTGTAAATCTCCAATACAAATTCAGCTATTTTGTATTTTCAATCTTAAAAGTATAATGTATTATGTATGTCTAGATGGTAATTTGTTCAGACATTACGACGTTGCATATATACGTTTTTATTTTTACAAAATAATATGTCATTTTATTCAGGTTAACATTAAGAAGTCAACATACCCTAAAAATAAAGAAAGTGTCCTTAGGTTTCACTGGGTTTGTCCAGTAATCCATACTAATATTATAAATGGGAAAGTGTGTTTGTTTGTTTGTCCGGCTTTCACGTCGCAACGAAGCTATTATATGGTATGGTTTTTGTGTGTGGAGATAGTGAGGAGGGTGGAGAGTGACGTAGGCTACTTTTTACCGCGGTAAAACATCCCCATGGAAAGATATCGATGTTTTGTTATTTGCTAGATATTTAGTTCCGGATGTTGTTAATAGATGGCGTTAGTAAAATTCATTTGCAAGTTCTGAATTTCGCTAACAAATTATACACTATACAAATGTGTCATGATAAACACTCTCATTGTTAATTCCCTTTGACCACGCGGGCGGAGCCGCGGGTAAAAGCTAGAGTCTAATAATTTAAAAAGGTAGCAACTATAAACAAAATTACGGTAGTCTATCATAGCGAACCGGTAGGTAGTATAAATTAAAAATAGAACACACCTAAGTCCGCAGCCTTGGGATATAGAATTTTCAACAGCTTGGCAATCTGATTATACAGTTTTAACTTCACCCGAATTTCCTGTTAATTGCTCGACGCCTATATATTGAGAAACGATCTGGTACAAGTGGTTTGAGCCACTTAAGGAGTGCCTCACACTCCTACACCATAAAGTTTATTTAGTAAATTGTCAAACTGTTATCGTTTCACGCTTTTGTCGAGTCAAACATAAAACAATAGTTTAGAAAGTAATTAATGTTTTTAATCAATCCAGAAGCCCGGCTCTGTGAGGCGGGAATATAATTAACTAGTGGACGCGTAGTCGCTTGCAGAATTGGACCCATTAACGACGTCGCCCGCGTTCGGGTTGCCCACTTGACTTCAAAAACTACAAAGTTTCATACTAAGTTTGCACCCCCATTTTACCCGCTTATGAGGTGAATTTTCAAAAATCCTTCCTTAGTGCTCCCCTACGTTATAAAAGGAACAGCTGTGCAATATTTCAAGTTTCTAACCCTTATAGGCCCTGCCTTGATATGTCAGTCAGTCAGCTTCTCCTTTTATATATATAGATATAGTTATCGCACCGCCATCGCTTGGCTGTGGGTGCGACGCCGGGCTAGGATCATTGCGCGCTGTTTTTGCGCGCCACCGTTTCTTGAACTCGGAAGTCGTAAATAAATGTCCAATAGACGGTATCGCTCGCGTCGTTGCGTAATATTAGCCTTATAGCCTTATAGCTTATGAGGATTTTCTTCACTTATACGTGAAGCGCTCGCGGCCACGGTGCTTGAGGTATTAATAACCCGCGTCGCGTGTATGCTAAGATGAGGTATACTCTGAGGCATACTCTACCACGCTGCTCATGATCGGTTGGACTGTCAATAGTAGGTACATAAATAAAGAATTCAAGGGGAAGTTCATCGTTCATTTCGTTGTAAATTACTGAAAATATGACGAACCATTGTCCTAAGTGTGGCAAATTTGTGCCAGCAGATGGTGTGAAGTGCAAAAAATATACAATGCATTAAAAGTAACGCTGGGGGGCGCGCTCCCGCCAAATAGATCTGTGACTGCTGCAATAAACCCACTGCTGCTGTTAATGAAAGTGCACTATCCAGCAGCTCAGGAGGGGCAGATAATCTTGCTTTAATCTACAAATTAGCCTTGCAGATGAAATGAGGCTCTTACGCGTCGAATTGTCCTCAGTGAGTAAGGAAATGGCATATTTTAGACAGGAGCTTGCAAAATTAAATACTTGCATTGCAGAATTTAATCAGCGTATTGAGTGGGTTGAAACAAAAGTTAACACCTTTGAAAACCGCCTGTCGGATGTAGAATCCCAAATCAAAGCGAGTGCAGGGCACGACGTTGCCGATACAATTCGAGACTACATTAACGAGCACGACCAGGAGGCTCTCTGTAACGACGTCGAGATCTCTGGAATCGAGGAGAGGCTGGATGAGGATCCCTCGCATCTGGTGTCTGTTGTAGCTCAAAATCTGGGTGTCACCTTAGACCCGCGAGACATCGTCTTCGCGGAGAGGAGAGGCAAGCCTCAGCGCAACAGTGGCGGAGGTGGTGACGGCGGTGGTGCGGCCAGGGGCCCGCGGCCGCTGGTGGCGCGGCTCGTGCGGCGGTATAAATTGTAGCCTATGTGTTATTCTGATGTATAAGCTATATTATTTTAAAGTTTCACTAAAATCCATTCAGTACTTTTTACGTGAAAGAGTAACACACATCCATCCATCCATACATACTTACAAACTTTCCCCTTTCTCATATTAGTAGGATGTATGTGTGTAGATGTATGTACCTCACTGCCGAACCGCGGGTTCTAATCCCGGCCGGTGTAGTTATGATATTTATTCTGCAGATAAAAATGTATGAATGTCAAATTGTATTGTTTTGCAGGGAGAGCTGCTGGTAATATTTCTTGAGAGCTTATCTAAGTACGTCACGCCCGGCCGTCTGTCCCGGTTGATAACTTATCGTTTGATTGATCAAGTCAGTCGTCGAGCCTTCTGTTAGCCTAAAATCTTCCGCAAATCGGCTTCACCGCTAGTTCCACCGATCCCGCACGATAGAGTGCGCTCCAGACTTTCTCGCAGTGCGCCGCAGGGCACGGTTTGTTCTCATTAGGTACTACTGCTATTTTATTTAGTGAGTTAAATATTAAAATCACGTGTGTAAATTATTATTATGTACGTTACGTATGAAAATTACTTGCTCTCACCGTCGCCAAGGGTTTACTAGTACTTGTAGGTGGTAGAACCTATAGGGAACCAAATAGGTTTTATATGAAACCTAATTGGTTCCATATAGAGTTCGCCCGGGGCAGTACCACCGCCCGCCACGGTACGTAGTACCATTTCTGCCGTGTAATAATTGTTTTTAAAGCAATTATGGTCCGGTTGGAAAGGTGTGGTATCCGGTTACACTTCTATAGTGGCGACCATCTTCGTCCTTAAGGGTAGCAACACATCTGTGACTGACTTAGAACGATTCGAGACTCTACTAACTGGACTATTACTATCACCAACTAACAGGACTAACTATCACTAACAGTCCCCAGTCCTCATACCTACTAACTAACTGACCAACTAATGTTCTAATTAACTCGCTCAGCTAACTGGACTAACCATCCCAGTCCCTAATTGAGTCTTGTTCAAAGTCAGTCACAGTTGTCATGGGCGGCAGCGGATGGGTGGTGCTGCAAGCTCGTTTGCTATCTTGTAACCATAATAAAATCCCACACCGCATGCTGAATACACCGAGCGTGACGCGATGCTGATTGTGAGTAGAATCAGCGCCATTCTGTATTTCATAACAAAATTCTCAATTAAAAAATAAACGTCTATAAATTCCACACAAGGGGGTGTTGAATCCATAAAAATAAAACAACTAGTAGAGAATGCCTTTGGGCATCATATCCGTCCTTTGTAGTCTTCGGGTTCAATAAATAAATAAAACGAATAAATGAATATACCCCTTTTTCATTTCACTTGATAAACACATGTCTGAAGTTCAGTGGAATACGGAATTTGAATTTAATTCCGATGCGCGTCGAGTGAATGCAAAAAAGCGATCTAAATTCAGTACGGCGACGTCGGTAAGGGCCGCCTTATTGCGGGGATATAAAAAACCTTACCTGGAACTCTTCTGGGCGGCGGGGGGCTCTCGTCATCGTCTCTGAAACTGAAGAGAACAACGTTTTAGTATTAAATCGTTCAGAATTCCGGAAGCTGGTTCCGTGTCTCTGCACTGTCAACTGACGATGCAAATCTCAGAGGGATATTTTGTTCTATGTAATCACGGTCTTTAAATACGAGTTAGGTACTCTGTTTTTTTTATCCTGTGGAATGAGCTTCCGACTGAGGTTATCCCTTCGAGCTACGACATGGAGCGCTTCAAAAAGAGTGTGAAACGCTTCCTTCAAGGCAGGCAACGCACCTGTAATACCCCCGGTGTCGCACGTGTCCATAGACGACGGTGACCACTTACCATCAGGTGGCCCGTATGTCTGTTTGTCTGTCTATACTATAAAAAAAAAAACCTACAAGCGTATATTGACGAGTGTTTAACCAGAGTTTAGGATGGAAACTGGTGATACCTGATACGTGTAAAACGTTAAGTTATTGCGTAAACAAGTTTTTCAATTAATTTAACGCGTCCATGGCCCAATGGCTCGCGTCGATTCAATTTGCGCGGTCGGTTTGTGGATGGGTTGACCGCGAGTGGCAAATTTCATGGACGCTACAGAGCTTCGGGGGGCACGTTAAGCCGTCGGTCCCGGTTGCTTTCAATGGTGGAAACAGCCGTTAAGCCTTGTCGAAGACCTTCGGGTGGCGTAACGTTCTCGAAGGTATGTGAAGTCTGCCAATCTGCACTTGGCCAGCGTGGTGGACTATGGCCTAATCCCTGCCATTCTGATAGGAGAGCCGTGCCCAAAAGTGGGACAAAGAAAGGGATGTGATGGTGGTGGATGAATGAGTGATGGATCTATAGCACTACTGTGATCTTGTCCCCGATTCGACAACGCTACTAGAATTCGTTATGTCCGGGATATGTGCCGCTACTCATATTTTTTTATTTATTTATTTTATTTATTTAACTTTATTGACACCTCTAAAGAGATATACAATGAGTATTTTCTATACCATTACTAGCTGACCCCGCAAACGTTGTTCTGCTATATGAAATGTCAAAGTGACGCGACGCTTCACGTCAACGAACGACGGTTAAAAATAAAATTACTAAAATAGTGTTTAGAAAACATTTTCCAGTAGCCAAATTGTGAATCTAAACCATTCTCGAATCCCCTTGAACACACACAAAAAATTTCATCAACATCTATCCAGCAGTTTAGGAGGAGTTCAGTCATACACACGTACACAAGAAATATATTATTATAATTTAAGATTATAAAGAGGAAACATTTATTTGTAACA
This sequence comes from Carterocephalus palaemon, assembly GCA_944567765.1. Classification (NCBI taxonomy): domain Eukaryota; kingdom Metazoa; phylum Arthropoda; class Insecta; order Lepidoptera; family Hesperiidae; genus Carterocephalus; species Carterocephalus palaemon. Next base: position 526,618 of record OX155637.1, read on the forward strand.
AAAACTACTGGACCGATTTCAAAAATGTTTTCACCATTATAAAGCTGCATCTTCACCGAGTGACATTGGCATATTACTAGGTGTAAACGAAACTATTGTTATATCTAATTCCACGCGAGCGAAGCTGCGGGCGTCCACTACTTATGGATATAATAGAAAACGATGATGTTATGACTTATACCTCACCGGAGTTTGTGTCCCGGACGGTGTCTGGTCCTGAGGATCGGTCTGTTAGTATAATAAGTACCTAATGTGTATTGATTTTAAGCAAAAAGTAAAGTAGGTCATAGTTTTAATGAAACCCGTTACTAGTAAAAGAGCCGCCAAGCGAATAATCACACCGTTTTACACATTTAGTAGTAAGTCTATTGCATAGGTTGTTGATTGGTTACTACATAAATAAGTGCTGGACAGATAGGAACGACGCCGCGCAGCGCCGGCCACGTGAGCGGGCCTTTGATGCCTCGTGGGAAGCCTTTGGTGGCTTTCAGAACTTCGTATTAAGTTTATACGTTTAAATACTCACCGAACACGAATCACCTGTGTTCAGGCATGTCGCCGGAGAGGGAAAAAATGGAAAAACTCTAGAAACTTCGTCGAAAACGCGAACACTTTGATCGGGAAAGGCGGGAGGTGCTTCATGTCGAGACGGGGCTGGGGAAAGTTCAGTTTAGTTGTAAATATCGCACACGGCCGGCCATGGCGGGCGTTGGCGCGAAATCCGAGCTCCTACAACATCCCTATTCATGTCGAAATGCACAAGAATAATCAAGTGAGAGACTCGTGCGTACGGAGGGTTCCGTACCAGCCCGTCGCAATATGCCGACCTAGATGGTTTACCGGCGAGTGTTGGTTAGGCCTAGGTGTGTGTAAGGCTTCTCGGGCACTGCACATTAACAACAAGAAACCGTCAGACTACCATTGGTTTGACACATATTTAATAGTTGGTTACCGGGATACGATCACATATCACTTTGAACATTGGTTTGGATTAAGCCTATGGTTAAGGAGATACCTTTAAAGTTGAATCTAAAATATTCATAAAATAAATTATATTCGAATTTGGAACTCGACCACAAGTTGGTATTATTACGAGAGGGTAGGCAGGAAGATGTATTAATGATAGCGCCATTGCATGGCGGCTCACACTCGCGCGTCATAAGGTACATGTTAGGCTTCGAGGGTACCTACTCGCAGAGACCACGCTTATGTAAATGTTTCGTTATGCAACAATTTTCAGTAAGAAATCTTATTATGGTACACAGTTCATTGCCGCTAGATCCTAGATTCGGCCCATAACTTCGTACTTTACGTCACACAAAGTGTTGCCACAAATCAAATTCAACATTATTTTTTTATGTATGTATGTATTACTTACTTCCTTTTGCCGCGCAGATCCCTAAATGTGTAGTCGAACCAATGATATATATGTTACCAGTCGAACGATATATGCGAGACGAGTAAACACGTAGGGGTCTTGGTCAGCGAATATCGTACGAGTGATCGAGTTGCGAGAATTAACTCTAACATAAATAATAAATACTTCTTCCGCCGCTTTGATTTCAACTGGTTGGGCAAATATCGTGAGATTCGTGAGTTACCTGACTCAGGTATATTATTACTTCATCACAAACCTATATTTGTCCCAGCGTTGGGCACGGGTTTTCACCATGCTGGCCAAGTGCGGATTGGCAGACTTCACATGCCTTCGGGAATATTATGATGAGCTCTCAGGCATGCAGGTTTCCTCGCGATGTGTCCTTCACCGTTACAGCAGGTGACATTTACTTTATTAAATCGCACATAACTTAGAAGAACGAACTACTTAACGTAGAGGGGTTAGTGGCCAACCCAGTGTCGAATGAAGCCACCCGAAGGTCGACAAGGCTTAACGACTTTTTCCAGCATGAAACGATCGGGACCGGCTTTACGTGCCCTTCGAAGCACGGTAGAGTCCATGAAATTTTGCCACTAGCGGTCACCCATCATTCGAGACGATTGTCCATTATTATCTGGACCACATCAGTGTTAGCGTACGGGCGAGCTGATGGTGAAGTGGTCACCGTGGCCTACAGACAAGGAGAAGGAAATAAATTATTAGAATTTGAATTTGATCCTCAGCGGGGTCGCCATTATACCACGAGCCCTAATGCCTTCTTTGCGATGTCCTCACTCAATCTCTGTAGGTACCTACTGAACACCCTACGATTATGAGGACTGATTACTTGAAGAAGACTGCAGGGAGCCCTGGGATTCGAAGTGTGGAAGTGTGGTGGCTAATGGAAGCAATTGTCCAGGTGTAACTAACCGATGGATAGATTGCTACTGCTGAACATGGATAGATTTTAAACGCGGGCAAAAGCTTGTTTTTAAAAGCTTTTATTTAACTTCACTCGTATGTATCCATGTCCTGGAATCTTGCTATCAATATTTCATCCACTTCCACTAAAGCTATCGAGCTGAAATTTGGCACACCTGTTTGGTTCCGATGAAAATGCATGAAAATAAAAAAAAAGTTTTAAAAAGCTTTTTTTAAAAATAATTTTGTTTTTACGGTATAATTTATATGACCAGTTTGTATGTTAAGCTTTCTATTTATAAGTTGATATCTTATTTTCTTTATAACTCAATTAAGCCAATTTATCTTTTACCTTTGAAACGGAGCTATTATATTTTCAGGCTTGAAAATTAGTGATACAAAAATAAAACAAGTGCGACTCGGCTGTAAATGTTAAGTCATTTGCTAATCGATCTTTACCGATTAAAAACATGTACAAGCATAGATTTTCTAGTTAAATCTATGTGTACAAGGATCTAGTACCACTGCCAAGAACAACATAGAATGAGAATAAGTTAGGCAATAACGGTGATGATCTATATAAGCACATACTACCTACATAGAATTGGGAGCGAGCGGACATGAAAAGCTCTGAATCACGGAAGGCTGCGGCGCTGGCATCCTGTTATAAACAAGCTAGGAAACCATGCCGATATTTGTTACATAGATTTTCCTGTCACCTACGACCTGTGAGACAACCTTAACCTTACAAGTATTTAAGCGGTTTTTGAAGTAAAACTTCTTTAGGCGCGACTAGGGAGTACCTAACTCAGATTTTTGATTCTGACGGATGTTCCGGTCATTTTTTTATTAATTTATATTAATTAAACGAGTACTTTTTTTTGACGGATGTGACGCTTATTTTTAAACTATTAATTTATTTTAATCAAACGAGTACTTTTTACTTTTGGAACGAAGTTCCTTATCGCGTGTTGCGAAAGGGGGCTAGACAGAAAAAATTAAGACTAAAAGTTCTGACACTTTTTGGTGGTAGAACCTATTTACGGTGCGCTTGCTGTTTTATTTTGAATATCTAGGTTACATAATAAATAATAAAAATAACAATAACAATAACTTATAATAAGTTTTACTTCAATCGCGCGTAAAGGTTACACGCACACACTTTGTTTTGTTCGCGGATTGTTGCAAAGTAAGATTAATTTTTGGTCTGCAGTATTTAAGCGATTCTAATTTACTTGATTGAGGTTGGCTAACAATCGCCAATGATAAAAATATCTCACCTGAGCGCCAGAGGGTGCCAGCAGCGCGCGCGGGCGGCCGTCAGGCTCATCGCGGGCGAGTGACCGCCGCCGAACGACACCATAGGTCGGAACACCACGGAAAATGCCAAAAAAACCCGGAAAAATCCACCGATACCGAAAAAACTAGGCTTCACCTTCGAACGCCGCGTATAAACACGGCCAGTGGGTTATCGGGGAGTCGGTACCGTCAAGGACACACACGGGCTTATATTTGACTCGTTTTCTGTCACGCCGCTGAAGAGGAGAGGCGGGCGAGACTCTGCATTTGAATTGTAAACTAAATTGACGAAAATCGTTTATGCATCAAACGAGACACCTCGAGCCGGCTTCGGCATTATATTCACAAATTTAGCGCTGACAATACAGTGTTCGTATATAAAGTATTGGAAGCGGCCGTCCGGTATTAATAAGGTCCGAATTTCTTCCCGCGCCCACCGCTCGCCGGCTCTGTCCCGTACCACTGACGCGTCCAGCTTTCGTTGCCCAAATTTCAATACAAGACGTCAGTGTATTGAATTAGATACATTTGGCATTCACATGAATATCGCTTTCGTACCTAATAGGATTTTGAGTTCAACGGTTTCTCGGGAGTGTCATGGTTGCCATTTGCGTGGGCCTCGCGCCTCTACGGACAGTTCATGCGCTCCTGCGAGACTGTTTGGAAGGAAAGAATTTCTAACAAACCAAGAATTAATCTATTTTGCAACAATCCGCGAACAAAAACGTACCTATGGTGATATATGTTACTTTCATGCACGTAGCACCTCCCTCCCTCCCACGCAGGAAAACATGCACATGCGATAAATGAATACCCACACCAACATACACACACCAACACGTGTTTCGCCCTAATTATTAAGCCAAGGAAGATTCACTGAGATTTGCCGGCCGGTTAAAGGGCAAGGGGTGATCTCCGCTAAACTAGACTACGGTGATCATAGATATAATACGATTTAAAAAAAGAAAATGGTAATTGTAGACACATATTATTAGTATTGTTTCGGTTTTATTTAATTACTAGCTTCCCCGCTGTTCGGGAACATGCCCTCGAGCGCCAGGCTCAGCGATTGTGCGTTTTGCTGACGCGAAACGTCATTAACGCGCAATCGTTTTACTTAATTTAATATAATTTAACATCAATACGTGATCAGTAGCCGCCCGAGGCGCCGCGTATTCCAAACCATTTACCATATCTATGTATAATCGTCGTACTACCATATCATTCCCTCACCCCAAATCATATAATACCATCTATATATATAAAAGGAGAAGGTGACTGACTGACTGACTGACTGACTGACTGACTGACTGACTGACTGACTGACATATCAACGCAGGGCCTAAACTATAAGGGCTAGAAACTTGAAATTTTGCACAGGGGTTACGTTTACTTACTTTACGGGGTTACTTTTATTACGTAGGGGAGCACTAAGAAAGGATTTTTGAAAATTCACCCTCTAAGGGGGTAAAACGGGGGTGCAAAGTTAGTATGAAACTTTGCCGTTTTTGAAGTCGTTAGACGGGTATACGTCGTTAATGGGTCTAATTCTACGCGAGCGAAGCTGCGGGCGTCCACTAGTTTACCATATAACTACTTAGAGTATAGAACCAAACTCATGTTATCAACCAGCACATCTTTCTCTCCCAAACCCTGCTACATAACTCTTTGCATGGTCCTTCGAGCCGGATCGATTCGACTCCGTCGCGTCAATCATTTTCCTCATACAATTACCTCTACCTAGCTATCAAGGGATGGTCTGAAACATAATAAGTATAGCCTTCCTGCTTCACCTACAGTTCGTCCGATCAAAATCCGAGAAATCGATCAATAGATTAAAAGTTCTGCGACCATATCACTGGAACCATGTACCTACTCATTAGCTTCCTAGGTAAAATAAACTCCGATCCATCGTTTCGTTGAGGAGAAGAAGGACAGGACAAACCAACAAACCAACAATACTTACAGACAGTCTGTTAATAAAGTAAAAGAACACTGTAGACTGCCAGTAAAGAAAAATATAAGACTACTTAGAGTATAGAACCAAACTCATGTTATCAACCAGCACATCTTTCTCTCCCAAACCCTGCTACATAACTCTTTGCATGGTCCTTCGAGCCGGATCGATTCGACTCCGTCGCGTCAATCATTTTCCTCACACAATTACCTCTACCTAGCTATCAAGGGATGGTCTGAAACATAATAAGTATAGCCTTCCTGCTTCACCTACAGTTCGTCCGATCAAAATCCGAGAAATCGATCAATAGATTAAAAGTTCTGCGACCATATCACTGGAACCATGTACCTACTCGTTAGCTTCCTAGGTAAAATAAACTCCGATCCATCGTTTCGTTGAGGAGAAGAAGGACAGGACAAACCAACAAACCAACAATACTTACAGACAGTCTGTTAATAAAGTAAAAGAACACTGTAGACTGCCAGTAAAGAAAAATATAAGAAAATACTTATTAATACTTTCAAAACGAAGCCTATTCTTTTGAAATGAGTTTGCGAACTTGGCTTCTGTCGCGTAGACTCATGATATTCCTACATCTTTAACCGAACACTTACAAAGTCGACAGGGTGCAGGTTACAGCGAACACGAATATAATAATAAATAGCGTTCACTTACATATAGCTTCTGTTACTATTTTCCTAATAAATAATGTAATTATAATGGACATCTCACACGCGGCCACCTCTGACCTTAAAATATGTATCAGAGACTGATATACATACATACATATATGTTGAAATACATTAAATAGATAAATAATAATAATAAAAGCTGTTTATCAAATACAATTTTACACTAAAAGAAAGGAAAAAAAAAATTTGAAAAGCATCTGAGGCAATGGGAGCTGGCTCAGCTGTTTGCTTCTTTGGGACCGAAATCCTGGGAAGCGCTGGTTTTCAGCCAGTCCCTCCTCCCTAAGACGTTGTGCGGGAGTTGCAATGTTCTGTCCCCCAGCCACCAGGTGATAGTAGAATAGGAGCAATTGGAAGGCGGTTCTATGTTTACACAAAATACAAAAATACAATAAAAAATATATAAAAAAACGGAGTAAAATCGAACAGTACAAGTTGAATTGAATAAACTACTACCCTTGCAAGCGCGTGTGTGTGTGTGTGTGTGTGTGCGTGAGTGTGTGTGTGTGTGTGTGTGTACATGTATTATGATCGATGATATATGTAAAGAAGTGTGTGATTGTAGGTATGTGTATTATTGTGTATGCAATCAGCGATAGTATGAGAGGGGCTTTTTGAATGTTTAAAAAAAAATCTATTAATTTTAGGCATTTCCAATAAGCGTGTCTTAAATTAGATTGCATTAACATCCAGACAGAACGAACACAAGTGTTCGTCACACAATGTTTGTCCCGAGTGGGGTTCGAACCCTCGACCCCTGGCGCAGCAGGGTCACTACTGATTGCGCCAACGGGCCCGTCAAACTCACTTTTACGCTGTTTATATTTTTCGCGACAGAACTCGAGCGAAGCGTTTCTGTCCATCATTTCCTCCGGTTATATCCGGATTGCCACAACATTTTGCTCCTCTCTCCTTCAATTTATATATAAACTAGCTGACCCGGCAAACGTTGTTTTGCCTTATAAATAATTTTTACTGAATATTTTGGGAGAACTTCATGTAAGCCAATACCACTACCACTACTACTACCACTACCCCTACCACTACCACTACCCCTACCGCTACCCCTACCGCTACCCCTACCACTACCCCTACCACTACCCCTACCACTACCCCTACCACTACCCCTACCCCTACCACTACCCCTACCACTACTCCTACCACTACCCCTACCCCTACCACTACCCCTACCACTACCCCTACCACTATCACTACCCCTACCACTACCATTACCACTACCAATACCACTACCACTACCATTACCACTACCACTACCCCTACCACTACCCCTACCCCTACCACTACCACTACCCCTACCACAACCCCTACCACTACCCCTACCACTACCTATCACGCACCGGCGCCATCTACTTAAAATATTGGGAAAAAAGTTTTTCCCGCTTTTCTGTTGACATTTTTCCTGAATTTTCTTTGCTATAAACCTCACGGAGCCCGAGACCTTTCCAACGAATGCAAAACCGTGGAAATCGGTTCGTGCGTTCTGGAGTTATAGCGTCAGGAAGGAAAACCCGACTTATTTTTATATAGTAGATGACAATTTCCATGTTTCATCATCATCATCACAATCCTTTCTTTGTCCCACTGTTGAGCTAGGGTCTCCTCTCAGAATGGGAGGGATTAGGCCTTAGTCCACCACACTGGTCAAGTGCGGATTGGCAGACTTCGCATACCTTCGAGAACGTGATGGTGAACTCTCAGGCATGCAGGTTTCCTCACGATGTGTCCTTCATCGTTATAGCAAGTGACATTTAATTTCGTAAGTCGCACATAACTTAGAAAAGTCATTGGTGCGTGCCGCTGGGGTTTGAACCCGGACCGCTCGAGTGAGAGGCGAGTTCGATAGCCACTGAGCTGTCAGCGCTTATGATTCCATGCTTACTTAATCTTCTATATATATAAAAGGAGAAGGTGACTGACTGACTGACTGACTGACTGACTGACTGACTGACTGACTGACTGACATATCAACGCAGGGCCTAAACTATAAGGGTTAGAAACTTGAAATTTTGCACAGGGGTTCCTTTTATAACGTAGGGGAGCACTAAGAAAGGATTTTTGAAAATTCACCCCCTAGGGGGGTAAAACGGGGGTGCAAAGTTAGTATGAAACTTTGCCGTTTTTGAAGTCTTTAGACGGGTAGACGTCGTTAATGGGTCTAATTCTACGCGAGCGAAGCTGCGGGCGTCCACTAGTATGATAATAAGATCCATCACACCTTTTGGCCACGTAAGGTGGATTAAGGCGACGGAATTTAATTAACAAACTAAATAGCTGAGTAACTAACAAACTAAGAAACAAAAAAAAACTAACTAAACATCATAACATAACCAGTCGCCCTGAAAACCAGCGGTCGTGGTTCGCTGCGACCATAGCTGAGTGCGGCCCCAGATTCTATTTCGGCAGATCCTATAGATTTACTTATTTTATTTTATAGGCATATCGTTACAATACTTTTGTTAACTTGTCGAAATTAATCTATATATTCTATATTCATTCATTCATTCATAACATAATGTTACCATGCAGTGATGTTTGTTTTAATTTAAAAAAAAATACGTTTTTTTTTGGTGAGCCTATTGCACAAATCAAAACTTCGAGCTGCTACCCGGCATCTCAAGCTAGAAAAACACAATAGTTGTGTCTCAACCCGGGGAATGAACCCAGCACCTCTTGCTGTCGCGCTCGCGCCCACTAGACCGTATGTACGTTCCAAGCAAGCAAGCAAGTATCCAAGTTATCACAATACATAAAAATTAAATTTCTATACCCATTCTCGACTCCCGATCTCGCACGAGCGGCTGACAAAAATCTCATTTCACTTTGAAATTTGTAACACTTGGAGATACTTTTAATATCTCAGAAAGTATAATGTATTGGCCGTGAAATATTTCCACGTGCAGTACTGAAGTCGGTCGGTGAGACCCCGGGAGCGTTCACATAGGCCGACATTAGTCGCTGTTGACGTAGCTCGGTAGAGGCGGGGGCCTCGACACTTCCGCCAGGTGAGCAGGTCGTCACGCGCGGCGGTGGCGCCCGGCGACAGGCCGGTCGGCGCGTTCAATGGAGATCCTACACAGGCTACTGGGTGGTGGATTTTAGTGGTTGAGAAGCCCACGAAACCCTTCCCAAATTCCAAACTAAAATAAAAAGGTTTTACAATATGTTAAAGTGTTATTTTTGATTAACAATAAATGACTCTTGATTTGATTAAAAATGATTACCTAAATTAATAATAATTGGAGTTTGTTTTCAATGAAACGTGTACAGGTAACTGTACAAGCTTGACAACCAATTATGTTTGACAAGAGGGCTCCTGCCAACCCCAGTGTCCTCTGATCTGAGGCACGAGAGAGCTGGAGATTTCGCCACATCCGGTCACCCGCCGAGCGGGCGACTGAAACACTATCAATCAGCTTGTCACGCGACCATCTATCTATATTCTATATTATAAAAATGAATCGCAAAATGTGTTGGTAAGCGCATAACTCAACAACGCCTGGACCAATTTGGCCAATTCTTTTTTTTAAATGTTCGTTGAAGTTCAAGGATGGTTTTTACGGCGAGAAAAATTTGAAAATTCATCCCCTAAGGGGGTAAAACGGGGGTGCAAAGTTAGTATGAAGCTTTGCCGTTTTTGAAGTTAGTGAATGTGTAACGCGAGCGAAGCTGCGGGCGTCCACTAGTTATTATTATAAAGAGGAAATATTTGTTGGTAATGTTTTCACACAAAAACTACTGGACCGATTTCAAAAATTCTTTCACCATTATAAAGCTGCATCTTCACCGAGCGACATAGGCTATATAATATTACTAAGTGTAAACGAAACCATTGTTATGTCTAAATCTACGCGAGCGAAGCTGCGCGTCCACCAGTATTAAATAAACATACATTTTTAATTTTCTGCACGTAACTCTATTACTGAGTAATTCTGTTTCAAGCTTGCCGTAGGTTAACTACGAGTAATAGGTATCGCTCGCGGCAGCTTATCTGAACGCGTGTTCGTATTTTTAGTTCACTGGGTAGTGGAAACTGTTTCGGCGCGTCAGTCGTCCCCCGGGGCGCTCGTCCACCCTCACCTTTAATCAAAACAGAGTTATGCAACCAAATCATGTTACCGCTGACGGACATCACGTCACCCGGTATGTCCGGGAATTTTCCAAAAACGAATATTACCTAACTCGGAAATGTTCGAGAGTGTTGGTGTATTCATCTTTATGAATTCGGAAATAATAAAGAAAAAGGATTTAAAAAATAAAAAAAATCATGGACGCTGCCGTGCTTCGGAGGGCACGTTAAGCCGTCGGATCCGGTTGTTTTCAATAGTAAAAACAATAGTCAATCCTTGTGTTGTTCTCAAGCTGCGTATCTTGCGTAGCTTGAGAGCATTCGACACTGGGTTGGCCACTAACCCCTCCACCAATTCGCATTGGAGCAGCGTGGTGGAGTATTCTCTAGACCTTCCGCAGCTATGTCTGTGGGGGAGATCCGTGCCCAGCAGTGGAACGTCTTTGGGTCGCAGCAAAGAAATAGTTTTAGTTTAGTTAAAACATAGGTATTATTTTATTTTATTTTTCATTTATAAACATGTAAATAAGAAAAACCTAAGCCTTATATTAAAAATAAAAACCCATATTTACCCGAGTAAATACATACCATGTGTGTTCAATGGGAGCATTTCTGAGTATTTTCCCATTTTGGGTATGAACCCGGATAGATGCCTATCCCTGAGTGTAACCTATACCTACTCCTAAGTACCTACAGTGGGACAATTACGTAGGTAACTTGCCCGATCAAGTTTGACAGATAAATATATCGACTGGCCTTGTCAAAGAGACGATATTTATACTTCAGAGCAATGAGACTTTTTTAAAAAGCAATTTTCATGGAACGAACTGTCAAACGTAGGTCCGATCTAGTTGCACAGTTACCAGTTAACATACGAATCTTTTATTTGTTACTCGGTGTACTATAGGTAATTAATACTAAAATATTGAAGATTTTGTTAAATTTTCGAAACTAGTTTTCTCTGTATGACAAAATATATCTCTGTAAGATAAAATATTTTGCTCCAGCGTGCTCAGCCTGCTGGTAAATCCAATCGTCCTTGATGGGAGGTCTAGAGCTTACTCCACCATATTACTCCAATGAGCTTTGGTGGAGGTTTCTGGCCAACCGTTTCTGTAACGAGTGCGCAATGATCTCAAGCTACGTCACGCGATGGTCAAAGGCGACGTTTTGCGGATAAACGGTGTTTTTGAATATGTTTTATTCATGAACATTGAATAATATAAGATAAAAAAAATCTATGTTATCTTACAGTATTTGGTACAGGCCCTAGGGGCTTTTCTCACTCGCTACACGATAACGAATCTTTCACTGCATTAAAAAATATCCCTTAAATTGTTATTTTACTTTACAATGTGCCCGCCGCGCTTTCCTCAGCAAGCATCCATTCCTCTCTAACGCCTTCTGGAGGAGGCTGAGAGAAAGGGAAGGAATCTGTCAAAAAAAAAAAATACCTCGTGTCTTAATGACGCTCTGAAGCGCACGTGAAATTTTGCAATCGCGCCCAACGGTCCTAAACTCTGTCGATCACGTGTTAGCACGCGGGGGGATAACTCCTAAACGCCAGACATGAAAAATCACGAAACGCTCTGTAAACGTACAGTTTACAGAGCGTTTCGTGATAATAAATTATTAAAAAGGTTTATAACCGATTCAATATTAATTACCATTTAAATTTACTCTTTTATATAAATCATTACCATTACTATAAGAACGGATTACATGCATGTAGATGCACGCACTGAAAACCAGCGCTCGTGATCTGCTACAGCTACGACCAACGCCGAGTGCGGCCCCGTTTCATAAAGTAGCCAATTTTATTTTATAATTATCGTTTATTAATTATGTTGTATTAATTTGTACTGTCTACCTTTGAAATAAATGTGTTTTTCTTCTTCTACATTATTATAGCTTATGATTTAAGTTATCTATATATATAAAAGGAGAAGGTGACTGACTGACTGACTGACTGACTGACTGACTGACTGACTGACTGACTGACTGACATATCAACGCAGGGCCTAAACTATAAGGGCTAGAAACTTGAAATTTTGCACAGGGGTTCCTTTTATAACGTAGGGGAGCACTAAGAAAGGATTTTTGAAAATTCACCCCCTAAGGGGGTAAAACGGGGGTGCAAAGTTAGTATGAAACTTTGCCGTTTTTGATATTATTTGAATGAAATTCAGTACCTATGAAGGTTTTTTATTGAGTTTCGAAAATCATCTCTTAAGGGGGTAAAAGGGGGGTGCAAAGTTAGTAGGTATAAAAGTTTTTCGTATATACCTACATTATTTCAATGAAATTTTGTATTTAGGTTATGTTACGTCTAATTACACGCGAGCGAAGCTGCGGGGCGTCCACTAGTATAATTAGAAAGAGGAAAGATGACCGATTTCAAAAATTCTTCCACCATTAGAAAGCTGTATCTTCACTGAGTGACATTGGCTATACAATATTAATAGGTGAACTATTGTTATGTCTAATTCCACGCGAGCGAAGCTGCGGGCGTCCACTAGTTATGAAGTAATATTTCTCTTCATGTACCTTCATCTAGCTAGGTCCACCCTAACAAAACAATTCGATCAGCGAATAAATATTTAAATGTATTTAAACTGTGGACAATAGGGTTGATGATGTCCTGCCGTGAACGCACGGAACTCATTTGGCTTTATTGTCATCAGTAACCGAATTGTTAACAGGAAATTTAATACAGATGCTGTTTGTATTGTTTTTAAGCTGTAAGTGCAATAATATTTCTTGTGTAATCTTCACTGAATCACGTTTTATAACAACCTAGAAAACGACACGATCCCATAGTTCACAATCATCCTAATCACTGGAACAAGGTGATGTAATGAGGACGATAGCGCAATAATCATAGGGTTGCAATTTGTTACAGAATAAATGTAATTAATATGATTGCGTACCCCTAGTACGCAAACGGAGGTTAGTAGGGACGGCAAAAATTTTATAGCCTAACTAGTGGACGCCCGCAGCTTCGCTCGCGTAGTATTAGACCCATTATAACGACGTCTTCCCGAGTTCGGGTTGCCCACTTGACTTCAAAAACGGCAAAGTTTCATACTAACTTTGCACCCCCGTTTTACTCCCTTAGGGGGTGAATTTTCAAAAATCCTTTCTTAGTGCTCCCCTACGTTATAAAAGGAAGCCCTGTGTAAAATTTCAAGTTTCTAACCCTTATAGTTTAGGCCCTGCGTTGATATATCAGTCAGTCAGTCAGTCAGTCAGCTTCTCCTTTTATATATATAGATAGATGGCGTTAAATCTGTGTGAAAACTGAAGATTAGTTAACGTATGTATGGCATGTTGCACTTGGTATCAGAATGAGGACAGATCGCAATACACAACCAGGAAAATAACTCGCATTAGCGTCAGAGGGGCCGCGATCACGTGCATCTACTCCTGCCGGTCCCGGAGGTGATTCTACTGAGAATACATGTCATGTTGCTACCACCACAACCTTTCTTTTTCCCACCGTTGCACGGGTCTCCTCTCGGTATGGAAAGGATTTTGCATTAGTCCACCACGCTGGCCAAGTGCGGATTGGCAGTATTCACATGCCTTCGAGAACATTATGAAGATCTCTCGGGCATGCAGGCTTCCTCACGATGTGTCCTTCACCGTTACAGCAAGTGATATTTGATTTCTTAAATCGCATTTATCATAGAAAAGTTATCGGTGCGTGCCGCTTGGGTGAGAGGCGAGTTCGATAGCCACTGGGCTGTCGCCGCTAATAAAAGAATATGTTTCCCATTGTCGATTGAAAAGTTTGCTGCCACTACAGAACGACATTATAATGATCATTTTTTTAAATAATATAGATAGACGGACAAACAGACATACGGGTCACCTGATGGTAAGTAGTCACCATCGTCTATGGACACGTGAGACACCAGGGGTATCGCAGGTGCGTTGCCTGCCATGAAGGAAGCGTTTCACACTCTTCTTGAAGCGCTCCATGTCGTAGCTCGAAGGGAAACCTCAGTCGGAAGCTCATTCAGCCGTAAAAAAGACCGCGAGAAGCGCACGGTGGTAGTAGGCTATGAGTCGATTCTGTGAGGATGAAACTTCTGACCTCGGCTGTAGTGCGATAATTGAAAGATGTTGGTGGAATTAAGTTATGAAGTTTCTCCGAGCACTCATTGTATGATCAACCCCCTGGGACAGAATTGTATGATCTTATATAACCACACTGTTCCCTGCTTGCGACCACCCGACTGTCCGTCGACGTCTATATTCTGAAACGTATGAGTTTATGAAAGCCTCCTATAACATCAACACATCAAAACCCGGTAAATCACATCACACTATTCTCGGACTGACCTATATTAAATTTTCAATAAATAAACACACAATACCCTGCAGTAGGCATCGACAAGCCCATGTTGCGGCTTGCACAATTGCACATGTGGTTGGAGTTCAAACATTTAACTGCAAAATTAAATATCTACCCCGACCGGGACTCGAACTCGAGACCCGCGATTCATCAGGATCGCGCTGCCGCAAACTCCTCTTAAAAACACAAGATGGTTATCGATATACAATAGTTTCATTATACCCAAATCAAACTGGTAAATCATAAGTCCGCCGAAGTTCCCCAGCGGACGCCGTCAGCGGAAAAGTAGCGAAAAGGTAACGAACCAGCATGGCAACAGTTACCGTGACGGGCCACCCGGATGCCCCTTCGTGTTGCTAAATCACTCGGCTAAACAATTAGTAGAATTCGGCAGTCGGCCAGTCGGCCACTCGGCCACTCGGCTCAAGGTCGCCGCGGCCGTCAGCTGACGTATCGATCTCATCCGACCATTACCTACGGCACGTCCCCGCCGTCCAATGTTTATGTCGGTGATGTACTCACGTGTATATCTCGTCATCTGGAGGGCTCGCTCCCGTCACGGAGCGGCTCGGCTCGATGCTTTTGAATTTACTCTCGCGCTTGTAGAAGCGACGGAAGCTCAAGCTCATCTCGGAGACGGCGGCTCCCGTCTTCCGCGACGCTGACCGATATTAACACCCGGAGGTTATGTTTTGAAACTTCGCCCCATGCGAAAGAAATGGATGTGTCATTAAAGAATAAAAGAGCGTTTCGATATGGAAATCTCAACCGGCCGGGGGAGGTGCGCGCCGCGAGTGACTTTGCTGCGGCGTCCGTTCGGTTCTGTTATCTCAGTGATGAGAACTTATATGTTTAACCCCGAAATTTATAATTAGAAGCGATCGATGCAATATGCAGTTCCTCGGTAGTCATACTGGCATGTCGTAAAATTAGTTTGTCTCGTCGGTCATATTATTTGAACAAACACCCCTAACTTCGCAACATTCGAACAGTTTTGATATGCTTCAACAAGTTTACAACCATTGTCTAACTGGTTGTGATTAGTTCATTACACTTTATCTGGATAAAGGCACCTATACCTATACACATTAAAATTGCGATAAATAAATACATATATTTTCTTGTATAAATTTACGTAGGAAGTAAAATGAAAGCAAAAATCTGTCCGACTCCCGTGCAAAGTCATATATTTTGGGGTGAAGCTTATCACGCATGCGTCGCTTTGACCTTGAGCGCACTTCCCGGTTCACGGGCATAAGAAACTGTCACCTGGCTTCTAGGTCACGGCGTGAGACATCCGCGCTCGGGAACCCCCCAGCCCCCGTGACCCACCGACAAATCGTAGTCTTTCAATTACTCCCCCTTTCTTTCAGTGAATTAGAGTAATCAGACGCAATGGGGCGGCATTATTTATGATTTGCGCAGTGGCTTCGCATTCAATGACGCAACGACTGTTTACTAGACTCCGCAACCTCCGCAGAACCCTATAAAGATAATCACCAGGTTTACTAACTGATGAGTAGATTTGTAGTTTCTTAAAAAGTAGTTCGTGAATAAAAGTGGACAAAAATGATTGTCTCATTGTCCTTTTATTGCGCTCGCCTGGCCTCCCGTTGTTTGGGGTCCCAAACTTGGGACGATCTCGTCGCCGCGCGCGAGAGACCCCGTTCATGGCAAGTTCGCCCACGCTGTCTGCTTCGTACTCGTACATGAAAAGTTTCCTCCACCTGATATTAAACGCCCATTAAAATCATGTCAAGTTTTTTTACACTTTCACGTCGCTTTCGTTATCAACACTGATAACGATTTTTCTTTCCAAATACCAAGGACGATAGATTGTCTCATTCTCCGTAGACTGAGATAACCAAATCAGTATAAATTGGTTAGACCAAATTAATGATTTAGGTACTCATCACGACCCTTTCTTTGTCCCACTGTTGGGCACGGGTCTCCTCTCAGAATGGGAGGGATTAGGCCTTAGTCAACCACGCTGACCGAGTGATTAACAGACTTCACATGCCTCCGAGAATATTATAAAGAAAACTTAGGCATGCAGGTTTCCTCAGATGTGTTCTTCACCGTTATAGCAAGTGACTTTTAATTTCATATGTCGCAGATAACTTAAAAAGTCATAGGTGCGTGCCGCTGGAGTTTGAACCCGGACCGCTCGAGTGAGAGGCGAGTTCGATAGCCACGGGCTGTCACCGCTTGGTTTAGGTACCTACGAACACTCGTAAATACCAAATCAATGATTGACCTACATATTTGTGTGTGGTCGCGGCCTTATTCTATTATTATATTTGTCCTCCTCGTTGTTCTGAACCAGATCAATTCCTATTCCTGCTGAACAACAGAGTGAATCTTTAATCATCTGCAGCCGAACTTTCCAATTCGTCGCGCTCATTCGATAAAATGTTATTTTAAGAGTCGCTGCGACCCATAGACGTCCCACTGCTGGGCACGGGTCTCCCCCACAGATGCAGCTGCGGGAGATCTAGAGCATACTCCCCCACGCTGCTCCAATGCGGATTGACGGAGGGGTTAGAGGCCAACCCAGTGTCGAATGTTCAAGCCACCCTAAGCTCTTCGACAAGGCTAAACGACTGTTTCCACCATAGAAAACAACCGGGAGCACGGTAGCGCCACCGTCACCCACACACAAACCGACCTTTCCCGTCGTTGCTTAACTCTTTTGATCACATTGAATATTATATACAAGCACTAGTGGACGCCCGCAGCTTCGCTCGCGTGGAATTAGAGATGATAATAGATTAAAAAGTAACCTATGTCCTTCCTCAGGCCCTAGACTATCTGTGTACCAAATTTCATTTAAATCGGTTCAGTAGTTTTGGTGTGAAAACGACACAGACAGACAGACTAGAGTTACTTTCGCATTTATAATATTAGTATGGATTATAAATTGAAAAATAACGAAACGCTGTAAAATATAATTTTATCCCAACACAATATAATTAAAGAAAACATAACAAAAGTTTACTTAGAAAAAAAAAGGATTACAAACGATTTCCCAAACTGAAGCACAGACTAAATTACAGTACAGCCTGAAGCTTAGCACTTACTGCGACTAACTTACAAACTACTGTTTTAGTAACTAATAATAACAAACTTAAGATTACAAATGGTTTCCTGCAGCCAAGAGCACTTATTACTACCATCACAATATAATTAAAGAAAACATAACAAAAGTTTACTTAGAAAAAAAAAGGATTACAAACGATTTCCCAAACTGAAGCACAGACTAAATTACAGTACAGCCTGAAGCTTAGCACTTACTGCGACTAACTTACAAATACTAGTTTTAGTAACTAATAATAACAAACTTAAGATTACAAATGGTTTCCTGCAGCCAAGAGCACTTATTACTACCATCACAATATAATTAAAGAAAACATAACAAAAGTTTACTTAGAAAAAAAAAGGATTACAAACGATTTCCCAAACTGAAGCACAGACTAAATTACAGTACAGCCTGAAGCTTAGCACTTACTGCGACTAACTTACAAACTACTGTTTTAGTAACTAATAATAACAAACTTAAGATTACAAATGGTTTCCTGCAGCCAAGAGCACTTATTACTACCATCACAATATAATTAAAGAAAACATAACAAAAGTTTACTTAGAAAAAAAAAGGATTACAAACGATTTCCCAAACTGAAGCACAGACTAAATTACAGTACAGCCTGAAGCTTAGCACTTACTGCGACTAACTTACAAATACCAGTTTTAGTAACTAATAATAACAAACTTAAGATTACAAATGGTTTCCTGCAGCCAAGAGCACTTATTACTACCATCACAATATAATTAAAGAAAACATAACAAAAGTTTACTTAGAAAAAAAAAGGATTACAAACGATTTCCCAAACTGAAGCACAGACTAAATTACAGTACAGCCTGAAGCTTAGCACTTACTGCGACTAACTTACAAATACTAGTTTTAGTAACTAATAATAAACTTAAGATTACAAATGGTTTCCTGCAGCCAAGAGCACTTATTACTACCATTACTTCGTATTACTTTCAACGGAAAATGAAATGAGTTGAAAATTATTGCAATTTATTACAATTTTAAGACGTATGACATTTTTAAACGTATTCTTCATGTTAACACACTGACGTTTTCTCCGAGCTTTCTCGCACAATTGTTATATATATAATATTAATATTAAAGTTTACAATGTTATATATAGTGGCAGTCGAATCAAACTTACCTTATATTTACTACTTATATAATTACATACTTATATAATCTTAAAATCAAACACGCGCTCAACTCGCCCTCCTCGCCCTCCTCCACCTCCTCGCCGCCTCCGCCCCCGTCGCACTCCTCTTCTACGCCCGCCGCACCTGCGGTGGAGCACCTCAAATTAATACACG
This sequence comes from Carterocephalus palaemon, assembly GCA_944567765.1. Taxonomy (NCBI): domain Eukaryota; kingdom Metazoa; phylum Arthropoda; class Insecta; order Lepidoptera; family Hesperiidae; genus Carterocephalus; species Carterocephalus palaemon. The sequence continues at coordinate 545,713 of OX155637.1, forward strand.
CGTATAGCCAGCGGCGGCAGTAGCCGATTGTTGGCTCGCACCAATCGGCTACCGCTACGTGTAACCAAAATATTAGTTAATTTTATTCATTTCATTTTTGACAACTGCCTGCGTAAGATCGTCCGTCCTCTACACTGAGCCCATCGTCACATTTTTCGGAGAATCGAACAGCAATGCTCCCGTCGGGGTCTACACTACTGTCAAGCACTGAGCACTGAGCACCGAGTAGATACCGCGTTACCGACAAAACATGGTCATAGCATAGCAATTCGCAATATACAGAACATTTCCGCTGACATCGCAAGAATTTTAAAGAGAGAGAGAGAGAATTCGCTTCAGAATCAGGCAACAAGAGCAGGCAGAGCATGCCCCTGATGCACCTGCGCAGCGGAACATTGTAGCGTAGGGCGGCCTGCGGACATTACGAGGACGAACCGTGTGCTGCGGACGGACCCTAGTCGGAGCTGGATGCCTCGTCCTCCTGCGTCAGCGCGTCCCGCCTGGCCCGCTCCGCCCGCTCCGCCCGCTCCGCCGCCCGCACTGCGCGCTCCACCCGCTCCGCCAGCTCCTCGTCCTGCTCCGTCCACTCCACCCGCTCAATCCGCTCCCCCGCCCGCACTGCCCGCTCCACCCGCTCCGCCAGCTCCGGGTACCGCTCTTCGCACCACCACCACAGCAGCCGCACCAGCCCCTTCCCCCGCTCAATCCGCTCCATCATCTCCTCGCCCTTTTTTTCAAACTCTATGCGCTCCATCCGCTCCGCCAGCTCCGCCGCCCACTTCGCCCGCTCCGCCGCTCCTGCATCAAAACTAGTTGTATCCAGCCGGACACATGGCGCCGGAAGAGGAACTACAAAATGCTATCTTGTGGATGCTTCGGAGGATACGTTAAGCCGACGGGACCGACTCCCGGCTGTTTTATATGGTGGAAACAGTCCTTAAGCCTTGTCGAAGACCGACGAGTGGCCTGACAACATTCGACACTGGGCTGGCCACTAAACCCTTCACCGATCCGCATTGGAGCAAAAATTTGAATTTGGAACTTCGGTACATTAATGATCGAAGATTTGGAACCATAAACAAATCATCCATTCCCGATACTTTTTGACTGAATGTATACAATGTGTTTTTTTGTAATCAAACGAAATCTGCGGATATAAGACAGAAATTATCGATAAAAATACGATTTTTTTTTTAATTTAGTAGGTCATTTCAAAAATACCTTTATTTTTGAAGTGAGCTGGAGCGCCATCAAACTGAAACCACATCCTCCTCCTTGTTTCTATATCAATATCTGTCATCAGACCTGGGAAGTCTTCTAGAAGAAATGTTGAATAGGATGGTCCTGTCAATCTTTATGGTAGAATAAACGGCCAATTAATTTATCTCGAATCATTCCAGCCCAAACGTTAATTGAAAATTACACTTGAAAAGATGCAGGCCGTAACTCCAATGCCTCCAATGGCTTCTCGCCCTTCAGCATCTATTTGTGCAGGTTGCAAGGAAAATATCATTACAACTATATGAGATAGGTCCACAGTTTCTTTGGAGAATTTGTAGATAAAATCATGAAATTTATTGAAACATGAAAAAAAAAAACAACTCAACGACCCCGTTTTAAAGTTACAGGTAAATAAATAAATAAAAAATTAACATTTTTTTACAAATTTCAAAGTGTTTTATTTTTTACGAAGTTTCAGTTTGTCATTGTTTTATTACCTGTTTAGCTAGTCAGACTTTCTAGCTTTCAAATGAGACTATTTTGAAGATAATTCACTGTTTAAAAACAAATAAACAAAGTAAAAATCAAAACATGTGGTTTTCGTAAAAAAAAAGTGCCTTTATTTTTGAAATAGCCTACTGAATAAAAAAGAATTAGTATTTTTATCGATAACTTCTTGTCTTATATCCGTACATTTCGTTTGATCAAGTTTCAAAAAACACATTGCATATTACACGCATATTATACATAATATAAATATGATTATGATTATGATTAAAGATTATTTATTTCTCAAAAGATATTTACAGAATCGCTTACTGAGAAACATGATAACATATCTATCTATATATATAAAAGGAGAAGGTGACTGACCGACTGACTGACTGACTGACTGACTGACTGACTGATATATCAACGCAGGGCCTAAACTATAAGGGCTAGAAACTTGAAACTTTGCACAGGGGTTCCTTTTATAACGTAGGGGAGCACTAAGAAAGGATTTTTGAAAATTCACCCCCTAAGGGAGTAAAAGTAAAAGTAAAAGTAAGAGTCACATTTTTCGGAGAATCGAACAGCAATGCTCCCGGCAGGGTCTACACTATCTCTCTGTCAAGCACTGAGCACTGAGCACCGAGTAGATACCGCGTTACCGACAAAACATGGTCATAGCATAGCAGTTCGCAATTTACAGAAAATTTTCGCTGATATCGCAAGAGTTTTAAATAGAGAGAGAATTCGCTTCAGAATCAGGCAACAAGAGCAGCCAGAGCATGCCCCTGCGCAGCGGAACATTGTGAGCAGAGCAGGTCGTTACGAGTTACGAGTTACGAGGACGAACCGTGCGCGTCGGACGGACCCTGGTCGGAGCTGGAGCCCTCGTCCTCCTGCGCCGGCGCCGCCTGCTCCACCTCCCGCACTGCCCGCTCCACCCGCTGCACCAGCTCCGCCCTCCGCTCTGCCCGCTCCACCCGGCCCGCCATCTCCGCCACCCACTCCACCCGCTCTTCCAGCTCCGCCAACCGCTGCTCAATGCGCGGACCTGCATCAAAACTAGTTGTATCCAGCCGGACACATGGCGCCGGAAGAGGAACTACACAATGCTATCTTGTGGATGCTTCGGATTACACGTTAAGCCGTCGGTCCCGGCTGTTTTATATGGTGGAAACAGTCCTTAAAGCCTTGTCGAAGACCGTCGGGTGGCCTGAGAACATTGTTCACTGTACAGAATGGACACACCTGTAGGTCTTTGTATTTTTATTTGTTTTATCTAGCTTTTACCCGCGGCTCCGCCCGCGTGGTCAAAGGGAATTAACAATGACTTGTTTATCTTAAACATGACACATTTGTGGTGGATGAATAGTGACAGTTCCACGATTAAAAGATACTTAGAGGAACCAGAGGTAATGCTGACCGCAGATAAAGTGTACGTACACTGCCATACTGGAGCTTTAAGCTAACTTTAATAGAAGTGTGCTGGTGAAGATTGTGGAATTATACGGATTCGTGCGATCATTACATTTTCACCCTTACCTAGGGTTAAGATGGTGGTACTAATTATATTCTGTCCAAGTTGTGTGACTCGAAGTCTCGTTCCATTACATAATCGAGTATCGAGCATCATTTTGCTGGCGTGATTCAGAACTTGAAAATGAATTTTACTAACGCCATCTATTAACAACATTCGGAACTAAATATCTAGCAAATAACAAAACATCGATATTTTCCCATGGGGATGTTTTACCGCGGTAAAAAGTAGCCTACGTCACTCTCCACCCTCCTCACTATCTCGATACACAAAAACCATACCATATATTAGCTTCGTTGCGACGTGAAAGCCGGACAAACAAACAAACAAACAAATAAATAAATAAACAAACAAACACACTTTCGCATTTATAATATAAGTATGGAAGTATGGAAGTATGGAAGTATAGATGTTGTGTTACATTCAATTTGTGTACCAATAATAAAATTTAAAAAAAAAATTTAAAAAAAACCATACACGGAAACCTGCATTGCTACTCTTAGGGGTAGAATTGTTCCATTTCTCAGAGACATCACCGCCCGAACCCTCCCCATTGAACTTACTCCCGGGCATCGCCGGGCTAGAGGGCAGAGGGCCCGCCGCCGACCTTCCCAGTCGTGGGCATGGTACAGACAGACAGACAATAAAGTGTTCGAAATATCTATCGATTAGTTCTCATCCTCTGATAATGTTAAGATCTGTTCAATGACCAGCAGTGTACCGCGCACTCGGCAGAGCGGCATTGTAGCGGACGACGAAGAGGGTCCACAGGGTAACCCTAGGTTGAGTTGTTCCAGTAACGTTCATGAGGAGGATAAGTATCTACAATAAAGCAAGCTGCCCGATGTCCACCGGGTCCACCTCCTCCCCCGCCCCTAACGGTACGAGCGCTCACCGGCCCGCTTCCTGGCGGCGCAGCAGACCCTGCAGTGGCCGCGATAGGCCACGTCCTCCACGCAGCCTCGGCCCTTGCACACGCACCGCAGCGAGCTGTGGACACAATGTAATAGTAATAGTGGGTTGGTAAAGGAATTATTTAGAGTAATAGTAGATAGATAATAGGGAATGAATAAAATATTAAATAAAAGCAACTATTTTCGTGACAACACATTTATTACAAAATTAATTTTATCTATATTATAAAAATGAATCGCAAAATGTGTTGGTAAGCGCATAACTCAACAACGCCTGGACCAATTTGGCCAATTCTTTTTTTAAAATGTTCGTTGAAGTTCAAGGATGGTTTTTACGGCGAGAAAATTTGAAAATTCATCCCCTAAGGGGGTAAAACGGGGGTGCAAAGTTAGTATGAAGCTTTGCCGTTTTTGAAGTCAGTGAATGTGTAACGCGAGCGAAGCTGCGGGCGTCCACTTGTATAATATATAGCTAATTTTCAAGTAGTAGTGGTAGTAGTAGTGTTATTATTATTTATAGGACGGGGGTGTGGGCAGTTATGCCCACAAGCCACTGCGACCTAAAGAGATCTATTGTAGTAGTAGTGTTAGTGGTAGTAGTAGTGGTAATGGTAGTAGTAGTGGTAATGGTAGTGTTAGTGGTAGTGGTAGTAGCAGTGGTAGTGGTAGTTGTAGTGGTAGTGGTAATAGTAGTGGTAGTAGTAATCCACACACTTACATTAAGTTCTCCCAAAATATTCACAAAAAAATTATTTTATGGCAAAACAACGTTTGCCGGGTCAGCTAGTTATTTAAATAAAAATAGGTAGAGGGATCGTCTGGTGGTTTGGTCTAAGTGTCGATCTTACTTAATCTTTGTTTATTTATGATAGTGGTCCGCCCCGGCTTCGCACGGGTATTTTATATAAAAATCAAAATTATAATACACACACATAAACCCTATTTGCGTCAGGTTACTAAAAAAATAAAAATTTAACACGACTTTATTTTACATAATATATAGATTACTAGCTGACCCGGCAAACGTTGTTTTGCCATGTATATTATTAAAAATAAATATCGCGATGGAAAAATAGGGGTTGATCGTAGAGGGTTGAAAATTCAGGGTTGTATGTATTTTCTAATTGTTAGAACTCCTTCTAACAAGAAAAGATAACCAACATTTCACTATCTGTGGACTGGCAGCTGTCACCGCCAAAACTTCAGACGTTAGCGGACGTCTTTAAATTCAAAATTCAATTCTGCAAACGCATCCTCGGAAAACAGAACAATTCTGGATGCAACAAAGTGGTCCTTCGCGTCGGAAATAGTGTGGAAAGTGTTAATTTACGGACAGAAAAGTGTATTGTCGTAAGTTACCAGCGAGAACAGTGAGTACTTAGTTGTATTTTACCCAAACGGATAGAACCACAGAACAGATATTATCTGTTCTGTGGATAGAACGGTATCGTGTCCAACTACTTACCTTGTCGCCTTAATATTGCCAAAAAGAACTCAAAACAACTCTTACAATGGACAAACTATCCAAACTATTCGCTCAACAACAAGACAGATACGAAAAAATACTCAAATCACAACTTAACTACACCAAATCACCTAAAACACGCATATGTATTAGCTACTTAGAAACAAGGTTAAGAATAAGAATAAGAATAAGAATAAGAAAACTTTATTCACACGCATGGACACAGATAATATACAGAATTAAAAGATAAAGACAGACAAAATAAAAACAATAGAAGATTAAAAATAAGCATAACGAAAAGAAACATTAAAAAAAAAAAATTAAAAAATTAAAATAACAATAAATAAGGTAAACAGCTCGATTTTTATAACTAACATAACATAAACATGTTTGTATCTGTGCCGCAGCTGTGTGAAAGGCCACCACTCAGCATATGCTCCGATTCATATTGTTAAATCAGAGCGCTGGTTTTCAGTGTAGGCCCGTGTGCGAGGGTGGATTGGTCAATTCACAGACCTATATTAAAAATAAAAATAATAAAAATAAAAAATAAAATAAACCTTGCAACAATTTAATAAATTAGAAAGCAAATGAAAATCGACAACCACCTAAAAAAAATAAAAAAATAAAAAGATGATTAAATTTATACAATATGCCTGTAACCTGGATTACACATTTAGATGAAAAAAATAAATAAATAAATAAATAAAAATAAAAATAAAAATACTAGGAAGATATTAATTACTACATAGATAACATTATAATTCAATTTGATTTTGGACTATGAATAAATGATTTCTATATTTCGATCTAAAGTTGGAAATTGATTTTAATTCTCTAAATGGCGGCGGCAAGTTATTCCAACATTTTGTGGCAGCGTATTTAAAGCTTCCCCTATATGCCGCAGATCCATATCGTTGGTAAACAAGATTGTTAGAATCGTAACGTGCCGTATACCTTCTATTTAAATCTTTAACCCATTTAAGTTTTTTAAAAAGGTATTCAGGCACTTGGTTCTTAACGACTCCAAACAAGAGAGTGGCAAAGTGCAGCTGCCTGCGGTACTCCATTTTCAAGATTTTTCCTTTAATCAGGAATGGTGTTACATGACAACGTGGCGGAATATGAAAACAGAATCGTGCGCATGCGTTCTGTACCCTCTGGATCATATTTTTTGTTCGCATAAGTAACCGTGGACCTATCAGTGTATCCGCATAATTAAATTTTGATAATATCAGTGTATCACATAGCTTCACGCGCAGTTCTGTACTGAGGTAGTCACGAATGCGATATAGAACCTTTAACCTATAAAAACAATTATGACAAATGTTAATGATGTGTTTCTCGAAACGTAAATTTTCATCCATAACTACACCAAGGTTTTTCGTTTCATGGACTCGTTCTATAGTGTTACCATTTAAAGTGATCACTGGATTATGGTTATTGATATTATTGATCATTTTACGCGTTCCCATGATTAAATATTTCGTTTTATTAGGTTAAGGTTGTATCATAAAAAAATCCATCCATCCATCCATCCATCAGCCTTTCTGGGTCCACTGCTGGACATAGGCCTCCCTCAATCGTCGCCACTCCTCCCGATCCTGCGCCCTCTGAATCCAACGGTTTCCCGCTGTCCTCTTCAGGTCGTCAGTCCACCTCGTCGGGGGGCGGCCAATACTTCGTTTTCCGAGACGCGGTCTCCACTCGAGGACTTTTACTACCCAACGGTTGTCAGTCCGTCGAGCGACGTGGCCTGCCCATTGCCACTTCAGCTCGCTGATCCTGCGAGCTATGTCGGTAACCTTCGTTCGTCTACGGATTTCATCGTTGCGAATCCGGTCCCGTAGAGAAATACCGAGCATAGCTCTCTCCATAGCGCGCTGAGCGACTATGAGTTTGCGGACCAGACCAACGGTAAAGGACCACGTCTCGGATCCATATGTCATCACTGGCAACACACATTGCTCGAAAACTTTCGTCTTCAGGCACTGAGGTAATTTGGATGAGAAGATATGTCGTAGCTTCCCGAACGCTGCCCAGCCGAGCTGGATTCTGCGAGTGACCTCTTTTTCGAAGTTGGACTTACCCAACTGGACCACTTGTCCCAGGTACACATACTCGTCAACAACTTCTAGAGCAGCGCCATCAACAACAACCGGTATAGGTTTGACATGAACATTGGACATGACCTTAGTCTTGTCCATGTTCATTTTCAAACCCACCCGTTGCGAGGCGCTGCTCAGGTCTCCTAGCATGGTGTTGAGGTCGTCCAGCGATTCCGCCAAGATGACTATATCATCGGCAAATCGAAGGTGTGTGAGGCGTTCTCCGTTGATGTTAATGCCGCGACCTTTCCACTCCATCAGCTTGAACACATCTTCCAATGCAGCGGTGAAAAGCTTTGGGGAAATAACATCCCCTTGCCTGACACCTCTCTGCAATTGGATGGGGTTCGTACTTCTGTCGTGTACTCGGACGGACATAGTGGCGGCATCGTATATCCACTTCAACACCTCGATATACCTATAGTCGATCTGGCACCGCTGCAGAGACGCCAACACCGCCCAGGTTTCGACAGAATCGAAGGCTTTCTCATAGTCCACAAACGCGACACATAGCGGCTGATTATACTCCTCGGTCTTCTGTATAACCTGCCGCAGTGTCTGTATGTGGTCCATGGTACTATAGCCTTTTCGGAAACCGGCTTGTTCGGGAGGCTGGAAGTCGTCAAGCCTGCGCGCTATGCGATTTGTGAGGACCCTCGAAAACAACTTGTAGACGTGGCTCAAGAGCGCGATAGGCCTGTAATTCTTCAAGAGGGTTTTATCGCCCTTCTTGAAGAACAGTATCACCTCGCTCGTGCGCCACGCCTCCGGGGTGGTTCCACTACTGATGACGGAATCAAACAATTTCTGGAGAGCCACTAGGACTGGTTTCCCGCCCGCTCTTAGCAGCTCTGTTGTGATTCCGTCATCTCCCGGTGCCCTGTTGTTTTTTAGTTGTTTGAGAGCCCCCCTAATCTCGTACAGGCTGACGTCCGGGATATCTTCGGTGTAGTGCCGGGTTAGTTTGGCTCGCTTATCGTGAGCACCAGCTATAGCTGGGGCTTGCGAGGAGGTGTATAGCTGTCGGTAATAACTCTCAATTTCTCTCAAAACTTCGGGTTTGGATGATACTATGGTACCGGTATTGGTCTTCAACCTCGTCAGCAGGCTTTGCCCAATGCTTTGATCCCGAGCGAACACTTTGGAGCCTTTGTTCCGCTCGATTGTGTCAGCGACGCGTTTGGTGTTGTATGAACGCCAATCACGTCGCATGCTGCTCGAGATCTCTGCGTTGAGCTGCCTACATACTGCCATGGAGGTTGGCGACTGGACACATAGATCTCGTCTTTTCTCAATGAGACCGAGAGTGTGTTTTGAGAGAATTTGAGGTTTACGATTAGAGGGGGTCTTGAAAAATCTAGACCCCGCCTCTCGGACAGCTGATACAAACCTCTTGTTCATTTCGTCCACAGAAACGCAGCTCTCCAGGCCCGCGAAACGGTTTTTCAGCTCAAGATGAAAGTCATCGGAGCCTTGAATCTGGACAGGTGTTGGGCGGAGGATAGACTTCATCAGGCGTGACCGTTCCAGCTTAACGTTGATATTTAAGGTGCCTCTGACCAATCTGTGATCACTACCGGTTTTGAACCTGTTGATCACGGAGACATCCTTAAATATGTGCCGTTTGTCTGCCAGAATGAAGTCTATCTCGCTTTTAGTGGAACCATCAGGGCTGATCCAAGTCCACTTGCGTTGCTCTTTCTTCTTGAAGAAAGAGTTCATCATCGAGAGGTTCTCCTTCTCCAAGAAGTCAGCAAGCATGTGGCCTCGGTGGTTCCGGCGTCCAGATCCAAAAGGCCCTACTTTCTGCTCATCACCATTTCGCGCACCTAGCCTTGCATTGAAATCCCCCATCACAACTGTGAAATGAGTCTTTGAGGTATGTATGGCCCTACTGACGTCCTCATACAATACCTCAACCTCTTCATCGGGGTGTGTGGATGTCGGCGCGTAAACCTGTACGACCTTCAGCGAATACCGTTTCGATATTCTGAGTGTAAGGTACGCTACCCTTTCCGACACACTGCCGATGTCCACTACGTTGTTAACGAGGGACTTGTGGACGAGAAACCCGACACCACCTTGGGACTGATGTTCGCCCTCCCGGTGGAAGAACAAGTTGCCGGATCTAAGGATTACCGTCTCCTCCCCCTGTCTTCGGACTTCGGATAACCCCATGATACTCCAATGTAACTTGTTCAATTCCTCTTCCAGCTCATGAATCTTCTCATCGGTCCTCAGTGTCCTGGTGTTGTATGTTGCCAGGGCCAAAGGTCGTTTAGCTATAATATGGGTGGCCGGGCGTCTGCCGGGGATTTTAGCACCCCTTGCCCTGCCGTTACCATGGCCGCCACCGTAGCCAGGAATAGCAGGGCCGCCGGGGACTGGGGGGCGGGGCCTTGGTTGTGCTAACATGAGGGGTTTGTAGCCATAGTCACCGCGCTTGGCTAGTGCGTGTTGGCGACTTTTGGTGACGTGGTGACGTGGTTTCCTTCTTATCACCACGGTGTTTTCGTCGTCTTTTATTACAGTGCCTGCAGATTCTGGGCCGAGCTGACACTATTACGGCCACTAGATGTCTGAGACACAGAACCATCTGTATCCATTGTACTACCATCGTCATTATTCGTAATTGCCACTAGATAACCTATATCAGGGGATGTCCCCCCAGGATCCCCCGGGGGTCCATCATGTCATGAAAGAAAAGTGAAAAAAAGAAGAATTACCAATAGGATGAAATTTACACAAAATAAACAAAATTTACACTTTAATACAAACTAACTACTAAAATATATACAAACTACAACAATTCTTCAGCGACTCGTAAATATGTTACTGCACGTGTTGCGTGGCCGGATTCGGCCGATCGATCAGTTAAAGGTAGGTAATCGAAATAACTAAAAATATAAATACTAAATATGTTACTGCACGTGTTGCGTGGCCGGATTCGGCCGATCGATCAGTTAGAGGTAACTAATCGAAATAACTAAAAATATAAATACTAAATATGTTACTGCACGTGTTGCGTGGCCGGATTCGGCCGATCGATCAGTTAAAGGTAACTAATCGAAATAAGGTCAACTGGGGCAATTGCGTTGTATTTTTACTCTACCCTTTTTTAACAGTCGATATCACGATAATGATTAAATTATTAGTTAAATTCGTAATACAAATGCGTTTTATATATATTCGTGTGCAGGCTTAATTGATTTGTTTCTTTCTTGAGTTGCCATAAAAAGTGGGCTTATTGTTTTTTTTTTAAAAGGTATTTTTAGACGCATTTTCCCTTATTGGGGCTAACGCGTCTTTATTAAATAATGTTATAGCTAGAGGGTTTTGATGGGTGAAATAAATATATTTCGATTCAATTTTCCTTTTTTATCCGTAACTAGATCTGAATCTAAAGAAAAAAATTAAATTCAGTCTATCAGAATTTATATTATAAAATCTGGGGAAATGCGACTAAATATTCTAGGACGCATTTTCCCCATGCGATATCCAGATGTTCAGAACATTTTGTATGATAAAGCAAAATTAGTATAACTTATCTCATCTCTCAAAAAGAGAGTTTTGTTTCAACAATTGAATTAAATAAAACATGTATATAGATTCAAAAAAGTTTAATGAAAATTAAGTTACACTACGAATTGTAGGTAGATGAAATGTTACAAAACAATCGGTACCAATTTGTCTATTGCCATGGTTGTCTTTAGAGATTTTGGCTATACAGGGTCGAAATAAAAACAGAAGTATTTTCCCAAAAGTGCAACAATGGCTAACTTTAACATAATATTTTTGTTTTAATCAATAATTGTACCAACAAGGCACTTTCTTGAAAAATTTAGGAAATGCATTTTTAACTTAATTTGAGGGAATTATTAGTACGTGTTTACTTATTTAAATGAAAATATCAAATTAGTTATCCTACCTGCTACCTATTCACTATTATAGTCACTGAATCCACTAATAAAGTATTTGTAGGACTATTTTTAATCTATATTATCATATTTTAGTGGACTTAAGAGATCAAATCTTTCTTAAGGTGGATGGGCCAAATCCATTTCCTATTAATGATTTAATAATACCTAACATACACCACAAGAAAAGGTGCAGGAACCCTGGTTTTGGGGCAAATGAGTCATATAGACGCAATTACCTCAAAACAGCAGACGCATTTACCTCAAAAATTCAGAGATAACATCAAAAATGTCACTCACAATAGGGTATTACACCTTTTTTTGAAAACTGTTTTAAATTAATCCTGAGATCGTATAGAACCAGTAGAATTTTTATTTCAATTTTATAAAACCGAAAAATGCCATAAAAACTATTTTTTATTTATGATTTTGAATTTTCGCGCGGAAACGCTAGCCGCCATGCTATTTCGGCTCGTGACGTCACTTCGTTAGTAAACAATACGACTGCAATAGACCAAGTAACAAGATTTGTGAAAATAATTAGTTATCATTGGTGTCTTGTACTTGAATGCAATAATACAAGTGTAAAAACGCTACAAAAATTGTGGATTCAAGTGCCAAGTGATATTAAAATGAGAAACCCTTGTTTTAAACTGGCAAGAGGGACTCAAAATCATTGTCCACAAAAACTAGACTGTATTTCTGTGAAGACCACTTCGTTCATTACAACAGCTTGTGCCTAGATTAATTTAATATAATACAAGATGTCCTTATTAAATAACTGGTAACATGCCTCGCCTAGTACAGCTATCTACACATCATAGTGAAAATTGTATCAAAATTAATCAAGTGGTTTTGAAGGATTAAATGAATACTTGCACAGGCAACTTTGGTTACATACTATGTATCATTATGTTATAATAAATAAATATAATCAATACATAATAAGTATACTTTTATTTTTTCCATGGTGCACTGTATAAAGATGATGTGCACACATGACTGAGTTGATTTGAAGAATGGGTCAACATGACCACCATAATAGATGTCAGTGATATAGTAATAGATGTATATAGTATAGTGTATGTGCATAATATGTGAATACATAGGCACTATCTACAGGGTCTACTGCACTGCTATATTGGTATCAATTGAGCTTTCAATATTACATACATAAAAAGTAAAAATTAAATTAGTTAATTCAATTAAACAACAAGCATTTTCATTATAAAATGAATTTATTGTAAAAATCAACTACATAGGTCACAACGTAATAAACAATGACTGTATTATATTAAAAAGAATTAACAGTTAATCATATAATAACAAGAAAAGTATATTTTCTGTGCTTTTCAAACTAACCTTTTGTATAAAATTGGAAAAATGTTATTCTTCCAAAAAGCAACTACACTATTTAATAACTTCATTACATACTCATGTTCATATTCAACAGGGATATATATTGAGCTGATTATTTTCTTTAAAATCACTACCAGCAACACAAAAATAACTTTTGTTTCCTTATGCACAATACATTTGCATTTGAACTTGTGCAAAATATTTCTTTGATATTGTACCGTCCTTATCTATATAGTGTTGTGCAGTTTGTCACTAGACGGACACTTAATTTCAAAAGTAGTCTTGTTATTAATCACACTCTGGGGAGGCAGCAAGCATTGGGAATGTCTCAGAAATATATAGACCACGTTCTTTCTTGTTTTGCATTATAAAACAAATTCATTTAACAAACTGCTGTCTGGAACCATCTCCTTTTCTATTAGATCGTATATCTCGTTTTCTATTAGAGATTTCTTTTGCACACAAAATTTTTATTGATGAACCGACCTTAGCCAGATTCGATTTCCTCCAATTTACCGAAGTACATGATGGGGCTTCGGTTCGGCAGTGTAACCACATTAAAAATGCAACACTGTACTTGCAGCCACCTTCTGACGAGGGGCAAACGTGGCACTTGGCACTAGTCACACAGTCTCTTCCTGTTCATTCACAATAAGTGTCACTGCATAGGGCTTGGAACGCACTTTGTGTTCCGGGCATACCGTACACTTAACTTAACAATGCATGTGTTTTGAGCCCGCTTGAGCTGCACATTAGCACATTCCCTTCCCGACCTGATGACAAAAAATAGGTTAGGTGTATTGTTATTGTATTATACTTACTATTAGACTAAACTTGATACGATAGTTAGTATGTACTTACATTACTGTTTTAATATTTCAATTCGGCAGAACAGAAATCATGATTGAATGTTTTGCAAAGAATTTCGCCACCATCAACGTATTTATCATTGGTGAATTGGTACTTTCTGCTTTCACAAAACCGTCTTCCATGATGCGATTTTAATAAAATACAGTAGTTGTAAAATTTCAAAATAACAGAGAGCACGACAAAAATCTTGATTGTTTACTATCGGAGTGACGTTACGTCGGAATCCAATATGGCGGATGGCGTTTTAGGAATTCTAAAAACAGATTAAAAAAGACGATTTTTAAAATTGAATTTTAAAATTCCCATTGCATTTTTATAAATAAATACTGACGTTTCTCGTTTACTTTTTTCAAAATCTATCTTATAAATGCATTTTTATATTTTTTCTTACATGGTGTAAAATACCCTAATAGGGTATTACACCTTTTTTTGAAAACTGTTTTAAATTAATCCTGAGATCGTATAGAACCAGTAGAATTTTTATTTCAATTTTATAAAACCGAAAAATGCCATAAAAACTATTTTTTATTTATGATTTTGAATTTTCGCGCGGAAACGCTAGCCGCCATGCTATTTCGGCTCGTGACGTCACTTCGTTAGTAAACAATACGACTGCAATAGACCAAGTAACAAGATTTGTGAAAATAATTAGTTATCATTGGTGTCTTGTACTTGAATGCAATAATACAAGTGTAAAAACGCTACAAAAATTGTGGATTCAAGTGCCAAGTGATATTAAAATGAGAAACCCTTGTTTTAAACTGGCAAGAGGGACTCAAAATCATTGTCCACAAAAACTAGACTGTATTTCTGTGAAGACCACTTCGTTCATTACAACAGCTTGTGCCTAGATTAATTTAATATAATACAAGATGTCCTTATTAAATAACTGGTAACATGCCTCGCCTAGTACAGCTATCTACACATCATAGTGAAAATTGTATCAAAATTAATCAAGTGGTTTTGAAGGATTAAATGAATACTTGCACAGGCAACTTTGGTTACATACTATGTATCATTATGTTATAATAAATAAATATAATCAATACATAATAAGTATACTTTTATTTTTTCCATGGTGCACTGTATAAAGATGATGTGCACACATGACTGAGTTGATTTGAAGAATGGGTCAACATGACCACCATAATAGATGTCAGTGATATAGTAATAGATGTATATAGTATAGTGTATGTGCATAATATGTGAATACATAGGCACTATCTACAGGGTCTACTGCACTGCTATATTGGTATCAATTGAGCTTTCAATATTACATACATAAAAAGTAAAAATTAAATTAGTTAATTCAATTAAACAACAAGCATTTTCATTATAAAATGAATTTATTGTAAAAATCAACTACATAGGTCACAACGTAATAAACAATGACTGTATTATATTAAAAAGAATTAACAGTTAATCATATAATAACAAGAAAAGTATATTTTCTGTGCTTTTCAAACTAACCTTTTGTATAAAATTGGAAAAATGTTATTCTTCCAAAAAGCAACTACACTATTTAATAACTTCATTACATACTCATGTTCATATTCAACAGGGATATATATTGAGCTGATTATTTTCTTTAAAATCACTACCAGCAACACAAAAATAACTTTTGTTTCCTTATGCACAATACATTTGCATTTGAACTTGTGCAAAATATTTCTTTGATATTGTACCGTCCTTATCTATATAGTGTTGTGCAGTTTGTCACTAGACGGACACTTAATTTCAAAAGTAGTCTTGTTATTAATCACACTCTGGGGAGGCAGCAAGCATTGGGAATGTCTCAGAAATATATAGACCACGTTCTTTCTTGTTTTGCATTATAAAACAAATTCATTTAACAAACTGCTGTCTGGAACCATCTCCTTTTCTATTAGATCGTATATCTCGTTTTCTATTAGAGATTTCTTTTGCACACAAAATTTTTATTGATGAACCGACCTTAGCCAGATTCGATTTCCTCCAATTTACCGAAGTACATGATGGGGCTTCGGTTCGGCAGTGTAACCACATTAAAAATGCAACACTGTACTTGCAGCCACCTTCTGACGAGGGGCAAACGTGGCACTTGGCACTAGTCACACAGTCTCTTCCTGTTCATTCACAATAAGTGTCACTGCATAGGGCTTGGAACGCACTTTGTGTTCCGGGCATACCGTACACTTAACTTAACAATGCATGTGTTTTGAGCCCGCTTGAGCTGCACATTAGCACATTCCCTTCCCGACCTGATGACAAAAAATAGGTTAGGTGTATTGTTATTGTATTATACTTACTATTAGACTAAACTTGATACGATAGTTAGTATGTACTTACATTACTGTTTTAATATTTCAATTCGGCAGAACAGAAATCATGATTGAATGTTTTGCAAAGAATTTCGCCACCATCAACGTATTTATCATTGGTGAATTGGTACTTTCTGCTTTCACAAAACCGTCTTCCATGATGCGATTTTAATAAAATACAGTAGTTGTAAAATTTCAAAATAACAGAGAGCACGACAAAAATCTTGATTGTTTACTATCGGAGTGACGTTACGTCGGAATCCAATATGGCGGATGGCGTTTTAGGAATTCTAAAAACAGATTAAAAAAGACGATTTTTAAAATTGAATTTTAAAATTCCCATTGCATTTTTATAAATAAATACTGACGTTTCTCGTTTACTTTTTTCAAAATCTATCTTATAAATGCATTTTTATATTTTTTCTTACATGGTGTAAAATACCCTATTCCTCAACGAGTAAAATGATTACAATTAAAATAATTAATTACAACAATAAGCTATAATGTATAGATTACGTGTACTATATAATTAAAACGGAAGATTAAAGAAAAATATGGATTTTTAAGGATTTCGATCACTCACCTCGCGCAGCACCACTTGACAAGTGATGTGATTTTCAAAATGGCGGATATTTCGAATTTGTAAGACACAACGCCCCCTACTTAAGTTGTATGTTGCAACATTAGTTCAAATAAACAATTCTAGATTGCAGTAGTAGTACAATTTTGACTGGTTTTTAAATAATCTCGGATAGACGCAATAACCCCAAAGACGCATATTAATAACCATAACCCATAAGACGGTTGACCTTAACTAAAAATTTACATGAAATTCAAAATAAAATGAAAAATTAACAAATAGTACGTGCGACCGATTTGAGGTTTCCTGCCCTTTCCACAAGAAATAAAACTGTTACTTACAAATTCTCCATAACTCGGGTAAGTCGTCCCGTCCCGTCAGACAAAGAAAAAATCACAGAATGAATTCAATAGATCTAGATAATCACTTCAAAAAGCTCCCATTGTGTATAGTGTTGCCAACAAGATTTTTAAAAATCCGCCAAGTTAGTTGTGTATTTACGTCAAAAATCCGTTAAATTTTTTATCTGCCAATAAAAAACAACCGTTAAATTTCTAAAAGTACCTATATATTAACAGATTCTTTACAATTTAAATTAAAAATACCATACGCACTTACAGCCATTTATATTATCTTATCCCTACTTGTCCCATATTATGTATGTTTGTCCGTCTATATTATAAAAAAAAATAGAAACCTATGTAATTAGGGAGGGTAGTTTGATCGATAAGCGACACTGTACGTATTTTGTTTACCTCTTGATTTAAAAATATAACTAGTGCGTCTAAAATAATTCCATATTATGTAGGTATAACATACTTGTAGTACACTTAAGTGAAGTACTTTTTGTGTAGGTATAGCTCTCGATACCGTCTAAAATCGTCTATCGATCAAACTAGCCTGCAATAGGGCCGTACTGAAAATCAGCGCCATATTTCCTATCCTAAGGATTATGGCAAAAGCTGAATACGGTGCTATTTCGCTTTGTAGAATGTAGTTCGTATCTAGTTTTAAAATTGTAATAATTAATTATATTTACAAAGTGAAATAAAAACATATTCTATTCTATTCTAATTAGCCTTGGTTTTCGTAAAAATTAAAAATCTGTAATATCGTCGTCACTTTCAGCATCATGCTCTGTTGCCATTGCAGAAATGGCAGAAATCGATGGCTTTGCAATGTTCCAACCATGCTTATTACAGCATGAGGCAAAACATTACAGTTTTTACCATTACGTTCTGAGCGGATATTCAAAATTACAGCACTAACCATGTTTTCCTTCATTATGTTTCTCAGTTTTGATTTCACTCCATTCCTAACACTGAAATCTCTTTCCACTTCAGCATTTGAATATGGCAAAATCAAAACTGAAAAAGCACAATAGCATAAGTCTTTGAAAGGGTTATTGCCAGTCGCATATTTGTACTCTTTCACCTCTTACTATTACTGACATTTTTGGATAAAAATATGTATTTTTTTTTCCGTTAAATATCCCGTCAGCCGTTAGAAAGATTTTTTCCCGTTCCCCACGTACCCAAATCCGTTAGATATGACGGGGAATCCGTTAAGTTGGCAACGCTAATTTTGTACCTCAAGATGTCATGATGTCTTCTGTCAAGTCAATGAAATTGATTGATGACAATCGAACACATAGAGATAACATCAAAGAGTATAGTATAGTAATATTAAATAATAATGCCGCGTCCGCACGCTTGTTGCTTGCCACAAACTACAAACGTATACAAACGTTTGGCTTGATTTGGGGAATACATGACTATCCATTCTATACGCTTGCGAGCGCGTTAGTGTGTTCTAAAGAGGCAAGCATGGCGGACATCGAACTTGTTGCGTCGGCAATTACATTTGGCTTGAGTTATTTTTAAAGTGAAACTTTTATTACATCGTTCTGAAAATTTTGGTTTGTCTGTCGCATGTCGCGTGACGCACGTCGCATTACATTTCAAAATTGAATCTAAAATTTTATTGAGACACTGGGTATCGAACCGCGACTAGCGAAGTAGAAGACTGTTTTTACCAACCGTTCGACCGTTCGACCAAGCGTACTTAATAGAATTTGTTGATATTTAGATACATATATTTCGAACAGCTAATAGTGTAGTGACGCTTGTTATTTTAATTCCTACTAGTGGACGCCCGCAGCTTCGCTCGCGTTGAATTAGACGTAACAAAACCTAAATACAAAATTTCATTGAAATAATGTAGGTATATACGAAAAACTTTTATACCTACTAACTTTGCACCCCCCTTTTTACCCCCTAAGGGGATTTTTGAAAATTCACCCCCTAAGGGGGATAAAACGGGGGTGCAAAGTTAGTATGAAACTGCCGTTTTTGATGTAATTCGAATGAAATTCAGTACCTATGAAGGTTTTTTATTGAGTTTCGAAAATCATCTCATAAGGGGGTAAAAGGGGGGTGCAAAGTTAGTAGGTATAAAAGATTTCCTTTATACCTACATTATTTCAATGAAATTTTGTATTTAGGTTATGTTACGTCTAATTCCACGCGAGCGAAGCTGCGGGCGTCCACTAGTAGGTATATAAAATAATAGGTAGGTATAACAAGGAAACACATTTAATTTACAATATGTTTCTCATGCATCGGCTACTTTTTTTTTTACTTCTGAGTAATGTGGGTCGGGTCCCAAATGCATGGCTCTTCCTGGTAACATTCTAAAAAATGTAATGTCTTCATTTGACCAGTCGCTCAATATGACAACAAGAAACACGTACGACTGTTCGCCACCAGTGCACAAACGAGACTGGAGTGTTCACAAACATGTGGAGTGGACGCGTCGCCAGCGCTTGCGGCAAATTCCCTTTGATTTGTGACGAAAAAACCGACACTCGACGAATCGGCTACAAGCACTTGCAAACTACACAAACCAAGCCAAACACTCTATCCACATGTTTGAATTTGTAAAGGCTTGTTGAGGTTTGCCAAGCGTGCGGACGCGGCATGAAGGGGAAGAAAGATTATAACATTATGAACAGAACATAGTTTTAGTCTGTGAATCGATCGATGACATGAACTCCGCCGCTAGGAGTATTATGTTCTGTCTGTGGACATGAACACAGACATGAACATGCTTGAACTGAAGCACTGATGTGTGATGATGAATTTGTTATTAAATTCTCAGAAATTTACTGTGTGTCACGCGATTATCGGCGTCCGGTTTAGTTTCTACGTCTAGACCTTGATTTCTCCCTGTCATCCTTTTCTTTACTTTTTTGTTATGTACTTTAATTTCAAATCTAATGCAAGTTCAGCAAGTGGACCAAGTTTTTCGAGGGGTCTTGCAACGGTGTGGGGTTCACTGTAACTGCAACTTAGAACCTTGCAAAGAAATGGAGACCCGGTATTATGAGGGCTGCGGCCGCGAAGGCCCCATCCGATGTATTTTCCTGGGAGAGTTCCACCCAGTGGCTGGTCCAAAAATCTCCTGCCAGGTATAATATTTGTCACTACATTTTCCTTAATGATACTTTCTACCTCAAATACTTATGTGTTGTGTAATGGATCTTTCACTAGTGGAGTGCCAATGTGGTAACTTATGGCTCACATGTGTGGTATTTTTAAGACACTAACTTGGTATGTATGTGTAATCTTTGAATGTGATTTTTACCCCTTCAAAATGTTGGATTAATTTGCAATCAGTTAAATAGCTTGCCTCATTATCCTGACCAGAATCTACAAGATCAGCAATTTTCGGCTGTCTACAAAAGCATGTTTTTTTTAAACAATAAATTAGTTACTTATTTAAAAGCAAACACCTACATGGCTTGGCATGCACACTATTTGTCAATTCCTAGCTATATTTTGCAACAAGGTTCTATTGCATCAGGAAAAAGTAGGCCAGTAAAAGCAATCATTACCAGCCTATACTTTCCTGTTGCTAACAACAAATACATAAATCTTTCCTTGCCCATGATATCTGTACCTCCAGTATGAAGACTGTATGAAAAACAAAAATTTGAGATAAAACTGTAAATATTTTACTATATTATATTGAAATGGGAAATACCTTTACATTAATGTAGTAAAATTAGGTAAGTATCTCCTTTGAATATTTGGTAAAAATAATTCATAAAATATATTTCCTTTTCAGTTTCCAGAGGATTATGTATCCAAGGAGTTATTTGATTCCATTAGTGCTTACATCATACCCAAACCACAAATCCAGAAATGCACGATGACAATGTAAGTTTTCTTTAATCTATTAAGTTAGTACAGTGTAAACTCTTTATAACGTCATTCGTTATAACGAAAAACTTTCTATAGAGAAGAAATTATTTCAATTTGGTTGGTTTACCACAAAACCCATACATTAATTCACTCTTTATAATGCAACAGCCACTCTCTATTACGAAGAAATATTTACATATTTAGACATCAACAACATAATACAATAAAACAAAACTAATCTTTTGAGGTGCCAAAATTTCTAAAAAAGATACCTGAGGTCATAAACAGCCGTCTTGCTTTTGTTATTGTTAAATTGCCTTAACATGTGTGCTATTATTCTTAGATTACATTGTCTGTAGGAAATTTTGGTCTCAGTTACTAAACGCACCTACCAGTCTTAAACCAACATTGACATTACAAAATGGAACCAATACCACAGAATACTTAATATTATTAAAAATACAAAGCAAATATTGGCATAGCAAAACACGTCAGGCAAAGTTAACAGAATATAGTCCCTTGAAATTCGTTATAAAGAGTTTACACTGTAATAATAACAATTAATCAAATAATTTAATTTAACTGACAGCAGCTCATGGGTCCCTCATCTCAACTTTAGGGCTATTACTAGGAAATTACTAAACCCCAATGCACATTGGTGCCGTTGTCAGTTACGCATGTGTGTTGGTTAACATCTTAGTTCCGAGGGGTAGCACTACATCTGTGACTGACTTATAGAACATGGCTCTTACTAATAATTACTACCTGTGCAAATAATAATTAACAGGACTATTTGTCACTAATGGTCCTCATACCTTTGATGAACTGATTTTATTTCTTTATAAGGACAAGCTTAATTAATTTAAAAAAAATATAAGGTTCTAATTATTTAAGTGTAATTATAACTGGCTACATTTAATGATATTCTTACTACTACTAATACTTAATTTCTTGCTTGGCATTTTTGTGACGATCGATCGTTTACGATTTCCGTCAGATCGATCGTACCGTATATGGGGCCCATTAGGTACATTACAAACCGTGGTAATGAACCTAATGTTACCTAGCTACCATAAATTCAATAGTATAAGAATAAGAATAAAAATAAGAATGTTTTTATTGCCACAGAATTCCATAGAAAAATTACAGGTACCTAATACAATACACAATTTCAACACAAAATTAAAGTAACTATTAAAGGTAGGTACATTTAAAAAAGTCTTGAGTGGGCAACAGGAGTTGGCTCAGCTTCAGCTGACATAGGCCTGCAGGTCCTACGCAGCGCTATTATTCAGCCAACCCCTGTCCCTGTGTTGTTGGGCGGGACTAAATGGTGCTTTCCCCCGTTTCCCCCTTAGACTTACTAACTCATAAAAATACTCAGAAAAAAAAAGAAAAATGAAAATGTTATACAAAACTAGATATATAATTTATATAAATGACCCCTAGCTAATCCTTACACTGTGCACAACATACGCACATAATGGCTAATATACGCCTGCGGGGCACACATCTAGCCACCTTCGCGATCAACAATGAAATTCTTCAAAATATTTATTCTTATCAAATTAAATACATTCAATAAATTCTTACTAATATTATTATTTGCCTCCGACGAGGTGGACTGATGACATGAAAGAGATAGGGGGAAAATTTGGGATTCAGGGCTCAGGTATGGGAAAATCGGAAAGCCTGTGTGTAAGTGATCATATAAGGTCAATGAATAGAATTCTAGGACGTCAATTTTCGATAAAATATACAATCATCTTCTTTAAATTAATATGAATATACAACGCTAGTTTAGATGGCAGCCATTATCTTATTGTTATCTTATTTAAGAATGATATATAAGAGTACCCATTTATCACGTACAACAATATTTTTACGCAATCTGCAAATATATAATTGAAATAATTTTGATTGAAGGACAAATATGTTTGCATTTGCCAGCATGGGCACCGCTGTTTTTTTTTTGTCGCTCATAATATTAATTGTTGTAACAAATCCGTAATTCACTTTTTTTTTATACTGACTAACTAATTAATTAATTGTTATTATTCAACTTTCGCACTATACGCCGAGGTCTGAGGTTCCATCCACACAAAAAAAAAATTCAAGCTCCCTAAGGTCTATGAATATTTCCCTAATTAAAGGGAAACTATTTCGATGGAAGCTAGAAAGCTAACAGTTCAAGCTAATTAGCTCAAACGCTAAAATTATTTTAATAATCCATACGTCCATACTAATAATATTACAAATGCAAAAGTAACTCTGTCTGTCTGTTTCGCTTTCACGCCAAAACTACTTCATAACAAATTTGTGGAGCTAAAGTTAACGCGTTAAGAAGAATCTATTATTATGTATAACTAGTGGACGCCCGCAGCTTCGCTCGCGTGGAATTAGACATAATAATATGTTTATTTTACACCCTTACAAAAATTTTACAAACTTTGAATGCCATATTTATTTATATCTAATCAACAGCCTATAATATAAATTTTATGCTTCTGAAAATGACAAAACTTTCATAGAACCTTTCAACCCCCTTTTCAACCCCTCACAACACTTTTTTCCAAATAAAAAGTAACCAATGTCCTTTCTCAGGCTCTAGACTATCTGTGTACCAAATTTCATTTAAATCGCTTCAGTAGTTTTGGCGTAAAAGCGACACAGACAGACAGACAGTCAGAGTTACTTTCGCATTTATAATTAGTATGGATGGATTCCACGCGAGCGAAGCTGCGTGCGTCCACTAGTATAACAAAGCATTGTCTGTTTAGTAATGCTCTGGGCCACAAGATAGTCGGCTACCCGATCCGCATCGACAGCGCGCGGTACGAGCGCAACGCTTACGTGTTCAACCTGTGCTTCGTGTGCGACAGCTGGTCCAAGACGGTGCAGTACGAGCCCGTGGTGAAGAAGCTCGGCGAACACCTGGTGAGACCGCGAGAATGTCACACTACTAGCTTTTACCCGCGGCTCCGCCCGCGCGGTCAAAGGGAATTAACAATTAGTTGTTTATCATGTTTGTGGTGGATGAATAATGACAGTTAAAGATACTTAGAGCAACCAGAGGTAATGCTGACCGCAGATAAAGGGCGTACCTACACCTACCTACCTTTTAACGGCTAGGTATAATGGATCCTCTTATTTCCTACCTACTACTTCCTACACTATTGAGACGAGAGATTGGTTGTATACGTCTTAGGCCGCGCCGCCGCGAGCGCTTCGTTTCGTAGCTGATACAACTATAGTTTATTTATGGTAAGAAATCAATGAAATTGGAGTAGTTTATTAGTGGAATTTTAATCGGGCCGCCACTTCACTACTCCTATTTCTTACGTGCTTTACGTGCCCTCCAAAGCACGGTAGCGTCCATGAAAGTTCGCTACTAGCGGTCACCCATCCACAGACCGACCGCGCCCGTCGTTGCTTCTTTCGATCACGATTCGATCACATTGAATCGTCGCGGCTATGGACGCTACCCTACGCTACTATCACAGATAACAATAAGCCCCATATATACACGCTCGGCTTGTTCACAGACAATCATGGAGGAGGAAACCCGGTTCGTGTCGAGTGGGTCGAGCAAGCTGCCCACTCTGCTGGCTCATCTCCTGCACGACTTGAACACTTATAGGAAAGCAACACTAGTCGGTGAGTGCTGTTGCTCTGGTAAACTATGGCATCAGCCTACGATTTGTTATCATTTCAAGTCTTCCCATTTATCAGGTTTAATGATATTCAATTAAATCTTGCAGATCAAAAGCAGTCTGTGCAGTTAGATTCAATTTATTTATCATCTATACTTCTATACTAATACACAAAAAACTACTGGACCGATATCTTTCACAATTTTTCAAAAAATTTTCACGATAAGATGTAGCTTACATCTTCATATGTAGTCAATTTTGATAGCATTGTATCTCTTCTAAGTTTGTAGTTACCAAGACATTCGTTAAGCGTATCCAATCAGCTCAAGCGAAATAAATTATTTCACTTTGACTTTGACTTAGAAATAGTCGAGTTGGTAATTATAAGTGAGTTTACGCACTTGGCCAGCGTTTTGGACTAAGGCCTAATCCCTCCCATTCTGAGAGGAGAC
Source organism: Carterocephalus palaemon (assembly GCA_944567765.1). NCBI lineage: Eukaryota > Metazoa > Arthropoda > Insecta > Lepidoptera > Hesperiidae > Carterocephalus > Carterocephalus palaemon. The sequence continues at coordinate 570,783 of OX155637.1, forward strand.
CCGAGCCCAACAGTGGGCCAAAGAAAGGGTTGTGATGATGATTACATCACATATGCGTTGCTACCACCTAAATATGGAACTTGTGTGTTGTGTTGTGAAGTAATGTAATGGATGTGTTCCGTGTAGAGGGCGACACGGTGATGCACCTGAAGGTGCTGGAGGTGCGCAAGGACCCGGTGCCGGTGCGGGACTACGACGTGCCCGTGCTGCTGGCCTCCGTGGGCCTGCCGCGGCCCGGCCGGCGCGCGCCCTGGCCACCGGGGCCTCGCGTCCGGCAGCACCTCGACGTGGACGAGGAGCCCCTCGAGGTGGACCTGGACGCCGACTGGGACCTCACCACGCGGCAGGTGGGTGCCACACCATATGCCACCATTGCGAGCGCGAAGCCACCGAAAGTCTTGTTCGCTGCGACCCATAGAATTCCCATTGCTGGGCACCGGTCCACAGACACGGCAGCGGGAGGTCTAGAGCATACTCCACCACGCTGCTCCAATGCGGGTTGATGGATTATACAGACATTATAATTATTATTATTTAGGACATGATTTATATATATGTAGGAATTAGTTTAAGAATTTGTATATATGTGTGTGAATAATTGAATTTTGTGACTACTTTTAAATTAATATTTTGAATAATATGACGAGTGTAGATGAGTACCTATGATGTGACTTAGTTGAATTTAAAAAGATTGATACGCCGCTAATTGAATTTATAGGAAAGATTTATGAAGATTTGTTTGTCGCATCAGGCAAAAATGGCGGACAATTTTTCCCTGTTCTTTACCACCAACTGTATGTACCCATATTTATGTCAAATAAATAGTTTGTTTTGATTCGTCGACGGGCGCAGCTGCTGCCGCACATCAACAGCTACAACCACGTGTCCAAGATAGCGGCCGACGCGAACGTGGAGAAGGCGCTCGTCAAGTCCTGCATACAGAACCTGATCTACTACGGCGTTGTGAGTGTCTTTGTTAAATACACACTAGCCTATATTATAGTCTAACAAACCCAGGCCAGGTTCAAGTGTCAGACGGGACTTCTCTTTATTATAGTGGAACTTTTATTACATCGTTCTGAAAAGTTTGGCTTGTCTGTCGCATGTCGCGTAACGCACGTCGCATTACATTTTAAAATTGAATCTAAAATTTTATTTTTTGTTGAGACACTGGGGAGCGAACCGGGACTCGCGGCGTAGAAGGTTGTTTTTAACAAACGTTGGACCATTCGACAAATCGTACTTAACGGAATTTGTTGAAATTTAGATACATCTATTTCGAACGGCTAATAATGTAGTGACGCTTGTTATTTTATTTCCCATTATCATTCCAATTGTCCAAGTATAAAATTAAGATTGATAAAGCGATTTTTATACTATTAATGGAATATTATTTCAAAAATAAAGCCTGATACAATTAGTTATATTTAATCATAGCTCTGTTTTTTTGCTGTAGCATCTTTTGTACACTCCTGTTATGTTTGCCTTAGAGCGAAATTACAATGTAATTTTTGAATTTTGTACGCGAAATCATATTGTTACGTCGAGAAACATTTCGTAATAAATGCCAGTTATTTAGCTGAAGTAATTTTATTCTGTTCTGTCAGGACGCGGTCAAACACGCGCAGCGCAAGCCACTGTGTCACTGCCCTAGACGCTCCCTGTCGATGTTGCTATGGATCACTCGCTGACTCCGAGCTCCTCGCGATCGGCATATATACCCCACAGAACATTCCCGAACAGAATACAGTATTTCAAATCAAATCAAATGTCTTTATTGCAAGATAAGGTACAATTAGGTCTTAGTAAAATTTACAAATGAGCTCTTATCTTTACCCATCTAGGCATGCAGATTATCCTTACTATTTATACATATATCATATTATTATATTACTATTATTATTAATATCAAAATATTGCGTTCGTAAAGAGATCGACAGTGAGAGCGTTACTATAAATTATACATTATGTCAAAAATTAAAATATATTTTCATCAAATTTATCAATTAAAAATTCATTTAAGCTATAATAACATTTGTTAATTAAAAATTCATTAAGTCTTTTTTTAAATAATTTAGTGTCATTAGTGGCCCGTATGCACTTCGGTAGCTTATTAAAAATTGTGGGTGCTTTGCCAACAACACTTTGACTGCAAAGGTGCGTTTTGCATGCAACTATTTGTAGTTTGTCCTTTCTTCTCGCATTTGTGCAATATTTAAATAGTCCAATATTGTTTTTAATAAATAAACAACACTCTAATATATATAGGCTCGGTAATGTATGTATTTTTAGGTTTTTAAAAAATGGTTTGCGTGAATCTCTTTGTCTTAGATTGCATATGGATCTTAAGCATTTTTTTTGCGCTTTAAATACTAGTTCTTTATTAGTGGAGTTCCCAAAATATTACCCCGTATCTTAGGACTGAAGCAACACAGCCGTGATATGCGGTCAGCAGTGTCTTTTGGTTAACCGTCTTACTCAATTCTCGAAGAGCGTATGAAAGCCTACTCAATTTCTTGCAGACAAAGTCAATGTGTGATGTCCATTTCATATTGTAATCTATGTAAAGTCCTAAAAATTTTGTCACTTCTGTTTCGTCTACTTTATGTCCCAAATAGTTAATGTCAAGTTGTGATATGTCAAGTTTTCGTTGTCTAAAATTCATGATTTTTGTTTTGTCAAGATTTATTTTTAAATTATTGTTATTGAGCCAGTCAATTATTTGTGTCAAAGAGAAATTAATGTCAGATTGCAATTGGTTGAAACTTAAATTACTAAATAGCACGGTACTGTCATCAGCGAATAGCGTTATATGATTTTCAGTTACTAAAGGTAAATCGTTGATGTACATTATGAATAATAAAGGCCCTAATACGCTTCCTTGAGGGACACCGAATGTAATTTTCTTAAGGTCAGATTCATAGGTTACTCTACATTTCGTATTTTTACATATTGAACTTATTTGGGTAAATTGTTTCCTGTTTGTTAGATATGATTTTATAAGATCATGGGCGTTTCCTCTAATACCGTAGTTATATATTTTATATAATAAAATTTTGTGATCCACATGATCAAAAGCTTTTGTAAGGTCCATATACAATGTAACGGTAGGTATTCTTTTGTCTATGTTTAACATTACTTTTTCTAACAAGTTATAGATTGCAACGTTAATGGATTTATTTTTCCTAAACCCAAATTGTTGAGGGGCCAGTACTTCCTTGGCTTCCAGAAAAGAATATAAACAATCGAAAATTACTTTTTCAAAAATCTTTGAGAATATAGGAAGTAGTGCAACCGGTCTATAATTGTTTATATTAGATGCATCGTCCTTTTTATGTAACGGTTTTATAACTGCTGTTTTTAACTTATCAGGAAAAATGCCACACTGTAAGCATTGATTAATTAAATGGCATAGAATGGGTGAGATTATAGTGGATGAGTCCTTTACAATTTTTGTTACAATGCCATCATATCCAGAACTTTCAGTATTTTTTAGCACTTTTATAATATTTTCAATGTCGTGGTTTATTATTGGAGTGATAAAAATAGAGTTTGTGTTTTGGTATTTCAATTTTGTGCTAGTGTTCAAAGGTTTATTAATATTACTGTTAGCAACATTAATAAAATAGTCATTAAATATATTAACAACTTCTTTAGGTTCTTCAACTATTTTCCCATTGATTTTTAACGATGGAACACCTAATTGTGGAAATTGTTTTTTTGATTGATTAATAATAGACCACATTGCTTTAGATTTATTTTTAGATGTGTTGATTAGATGATTGTTTTTTGCTTTTTTTGTCAATTTTATTATTTTCTTAAAACGTTTGCTGTAAATGTCAAATTTATTTTTATTTTCACTATTAGGACAAGTTCTATATTTCCACAATAATTCGCGCTTACGCTTACTACAGATTTTTATGCCCTTTGAGATCCATTTTGGTTTAACATCACTATTTATTTTTATTTTCATTTGAGGAAAACAAAGATCATACAACAGTCGAAACCAATCATAGAAAATATCAAAAGCAGTGTTAGGATTATTCTCATTATAAGCATCCTGAAAACTTAACTGTTTAAGGTAGCTTAGAAATTTTTGTCTATTTTCTGTTGAGTAATCTCGTTTGTAGGTAAACCAGCATTTTATATTACACGATTTTTTTACAGGACATTTCAAAGTCTGGGCTGTATGGTCTGATAAGGCTAGTTCTATAACTTTGCCTTTACAACCTTTAAGGTTATGAACAAAGTTGTCAATGCAAGTATTGTTGGCAAAACGTGTTGGTTCTCTTATTTCAATTTTTAAATTAAATGATAGTAGAAGAAGCTCGAATTCTCTTGCATATTTATCATTTTTTAACATATTAATATTAAAATCTCCACATAAAACTATTTTCTTTTTATTTTTTAAAAATTTTGTGAACATTAAATTTAACTTATCAAAAAATATATCAAAGGATTGGGAGTTAACTTTTGGTGCTCTATAAATACAAATAATACAGATTTTATGTTCTAACAGTTCGATAGCAGAGAATTCAACAACACATAATAGAGACAGCTCATTAATATCATGTAATTTGTTAAACGTATGAGAGCATCTTACAAAAATACAACAACCTCCGTGCCTGCTTTTCCGCATGCATGATGACGCTAAACTAAAATTTGGTATCAACAGACATTGCTCATCTCCTTGTATCATATTATGCTCAGTAATACATATAACGTCAAGGCGTGTGCCACTTTTACATAATTCATCAATACATACATTCAATTGATCAGATTTTACAATCAACCCATTTATATTCTGATGTAAAATATTAATATGCTTATACACGAAAAAAATCATTATTATTATTTATTATACAATCGGACTCTAATGTTATGTTATCCTTTGGGATGTCAATAGAATTTGAGAGAGACATGGCAATATTTACATCATTTGCAGCAGTATTACAGAAATCATTATTATTCGTGATACAGTTTGAGGCCGATATTTCCTCAGTTTGCGTGCTGACACTAACATAACTGTTACAAGTCTTTTGTTGCATAGATAACTGGTAGATATCCATTCTTCTGTTGTAGGACAGTCTCAATATTTCCCGTAACAATGATCGAGCTAATAATATATTTGCATAGTAATTACGGTTCAATATAAAATTTCTATAGTTTAAATCCACAAACACAGAATTACTATATTTACTACATATGAACTTTAATTGATAATTTAATTTATTTACATTCAGATATTTATTTTTTGGGATTTGACCTATTATAACATTGGTATTGGTAACAGACGATAGCCATAAATTAAAATTGAAGTTAAATTCGTATGGATTTCTGTCGTGCATTCCACCTAGTAAAATCACATAATCATGTTTGCTTAACTTTGAAATGTCAATTTTCATAGATTCGACAACACTTGTAAGTGGCGCGTTAGGCTTTACAAAACTTGAAACTATATAACTGGAGCCTAGAAGATTTTGTAATGATTTTCTCAGTCCGATTCCCTGATTGTCAGCAATAATTATTACTCGAGATTTATCTTGTGATCTTGGGTGATCATTTTCCTTGCTTGATAGAGTAAACGTTTCTTGTTTTGCAGTAACAATGTTTGTGTTTTTTGGCTGAGTTTTAGTATTTTCGTGATGTAATTTTAAAATTTCGTTCAGTTCCACCTTTACCCGCGGTTCTACTGATCGGAAACAAGCTTTAGATTTTATTGCATCAGTCGCATCGATTAAAAATTGATCGTTCGTTAGGAATCGATTAAAAGTCTCACGATTTAGGCCATTTCACGGTGTGGTGTATTAATTAAAACACCGATATTTAATTTAAACGCAATTTTTATTAGTTATTTTACGCAAAAGTAAAAGTAGCCATTTTGTACCGGATACCACACTCTTTACCCCCATAGACAATTATAAACACAAAAAAAACGAACATGGCACTCCACCACCTTAACAATACTATTTAGTACTTATATACTTAGTACAGTAATATTACAGTATTTCACTCAGACAAACTCTTATTACATTGTAACATTTGGTTAACATGTCTTTTCCAATGACATCCTTCTACATCAATTATATAAGTAACATTTGGTATCGATTCTCTTATTATAATTCCTTCAATCCATGGTTTTCTACCCTTACGATAATCCCTAACCATAACTTTCTCACCAACAATAAAATTTACTCTGCTCTCTACTGCCTGTTTTGTTTGTTTTTGTAACCTTTCATATGAATTATCCAGTATACATGAAGGTCTTAATAATGAAAATCTTGTTCTGAGTTCCCTACCGAACATTAATTTTGCAGGTGTACTCCCCGTAGTACTATGTGGTAAGTTTCTATAATCAAAAAGAAATAGATTGATTGCTGAAGAAATTGAGTTTCCACTCTCTTTAATCTTGGTGACATGTGTTTTAAAGGTTTCTACAAATCTTTCAGCAGCACCATTAGTTGCTGGATGATATGGTGGTGAGAAAGTGTGTTTTAAGTTAATAATTTTGCAAACATTTTCAAATTCAGTACTAGTAAATGACGGTCCATTATCAGTGACTAAATGACAGGGAAAACCAAACCGCGAAAATAAGTTTTTGAAAACTTCAATGGTCCGGGATGAACCAATGTTAGACATTTCATACACTTCAGGCCATTTGGAATAACTATCGATTACTACTAGGTACATTTTATTATAGAATGGTCCCAAGAAATCCGCATGAATCCTGTACCAGACTGAGGGTGCTATGGGCCATGGTTTTACTGGTGCTTTAGGAGGATTTTTGTGGTTCTTTAAACACACTAAACAATCACTGGTAATGTTTTCAATTTCAGAATCTAAGTTTGGCCACCAAATGAAAGAACGGGCCAGCTGTTTCATTCGGACAGTCCCAAAATGGCTTTTATGTAATTCAAATAAAACAGAATTTCTTAATGATTTTGGTATTATTACTCTATACCCCCAAAATAAACATCCCCTATCTGTGCTGAGTTCATTTCTCCTATTGTAAAATGGTAATATTTCCTTATCTATTAGTTTTCTTTCAGGCCAACCATCAATTAGATACCTATGAACCCTTGATAAAATATTATCCTTTTTGATATCTACTTGAATAATTTTCCAATCTAAAGATTTTATTTCAGAGTTACTTATATGATAAATATTACTTATTTCAGCACTTACACAAATTGAATGCAAATCAAGTGTTTCATCATTTGAATTAGATTCTGAACGTGACAAAAAATCAGCAGGATTTAATTTACTTTTAATATGTCTAATTTTATAGTTGAATGCGGACAGAAATATAGCATAATGCTGCAATCTTTTGGCTGCCATTTTAGGAATACCCTTTGTAGGACCAAATATCCTAACCAGTGCTGAGTTATCCGATTCAAGTTCAAAATAGCGACCATAGGTGGTGGAGTGCATAAATAGGTTAGAGTGTTGAATACCTTCGGGCTTATTTTTGTTAATAGAAGCGCGACTTTCTTTGTTTCAGGTATTTCGTTAAGTGAAATTAAGCAGTCTAACTGCTGTTCAAAACAATCCCAATTGTCGCCCTCGAAAAGAGGTATATTGACACTCGCCATGCTTGCCATGTGGAATTTTGACATTGACCCCGACTTTATTTTACAAAATTCACTGAGCAATTTTCGTAGTTCATCTAATGTGGCGTTTGACTCGAATTCAATTTGCAGGTCCTTTAATTTTTGCTGTAATTGTATTTTATTTAATGTGTAAATCCACGATCTTGTTTGATATTCTTTACCTTCATCGCCTGGCATTCCTCTCAAATTCCTTGAAAATTCCTCGTCGCCAGCTTGTGGTGTATTAATTAAAACACCGATATTTAATTTAAACGCAATTTTTATTAGTTATTTTACGCAAAAGTAAAAGTAGCCATTTTGTACGCTAAAACAAAAAAACCACAGACAAAATATATCTGCGTTCCGGATACCACACACGGGATCATGCAATTTTTCGGAGTAACTATGTATGGAACTCTCTAGACCATATTATACATTTGCCCAAAAAATCTATTCGATCATCATACCGTTGAGGAGGAGAAGGCCAAACCAAAAAACACACTGTTAGATAGGATAAGATAAGAAATACTATCTCGAAGTAATCACTTTATAATGAAAACGCGGTGATGTATCCAGAGTGTCAAATTTAAATTTGGAACGCAGGATTCCATTGATTAGTTTAAGCACAGAGGGATTTCCAGTGAATAATGCACGTGTGTTGCGATCAGGTGACCCTGATCCCGGTGCTCAAGTTCAGCAACATGTACCGCGCCACGCCGGGCCTGAGCCGGCTGTTCGCGGAGCCGGCGCTGCAGCGCGCCTGCCTCGCCTTCGTGCACTCGGCCGACGCCAAGGAGAAGGTCAGTGGCAGACGAGGCAAGGCAGAATAGCTCACGCAGGATAGTCCTTTTCTCTTTTTCTTCCTTTTCTCTTCTTAGTTATTCTAATAGCGGGCCCACTCTTGTCGAATGCCGCTGACTTGATTTAAAAAGGGAGCAAAGCGCGACCCATGCGACGTCCCACTGCTGGGCACGGGTCTCCCACAGACACTACTGCGGGAAGGTCTAGTTAGAGCGTACACGTTGTTCCAATGCGGATTGTTGGAGTGGTTAGTGGCCAACCCAGCGTCGAATGTTCTCAAGCGACCCGAAGGTCTTCGATAAGGCTCAACGAATGTTTCCAGCATTGAAAACAACCGGGACCCTCGTCTTTACGTGGCAGCATTATTACACGGCAGAAATGGTACTAGGTACCGTGGTGGGTGGTGATACTGCCCCGGGCGAACTCTATATGGAACCAATTAGGTTTCACATAAAACCTATTTGGTTCCCTATAGGCTCTACCACCTTTGATGTTCCGTATGATATAATTTGCTTGTCCCCCAGCCGTCGCTGTGCGACATCCTGGGCGTGCTGTGCTCGCTGCAGCAGGGCACCACGCTGAAGGCGGTGTGCGAGCGGCTCGCGCCGGCCGCGGGCGCCGGCTGCGACGTGCGCCGGCTGGTGGTGTTCGCGCAGCTGCACGGCCTCATCAAGTGCCTCAAGAGGTGAGAACCCCGGACATCCTGGGCGTGCTGTGCTCGCTGCAGCAGGGCACCACGCTGAAGGCGGTGTGCGAGCGGCTCGCGCCGGCCGCGGGCGCCGGCTGCGACGTGCGCCGGCTGGTGGTGTTCGCGCAGCTGCACGGCCTCATCAAGTGCCTCAAGAGGTGAGAACCCCGGACATCCTGGGCGTGCTGTGCTCGCTGCAGCAGGGCACCACGCTGAAGGCGGTGTGCGAGCGGCTCGCGCCGGCCGCGGGCGCCGGCTGCGACGTGCGCCGGCTGGTGGTGTTCGCGCAGCTGCACGGCCTCATCAAGTGCCTCAAGAGGTGAGAACCCCGGACATCCTGGGCGTGCTGTGCTCGCTGCAGCAGGGCACCACGCTGAAGGCGGTGTGCGAGCGGCTCGCGCCGGCCGCGGGCGCCGGCTGCGACGTGCGCCGGCTGGTGGTGTTCGCGCAGCTGCACGGCCTCATCAAGTGCCTCAAGAGGTGAGAACCCCGGACATCCTGGGCGTGCTGTGCTCGCTGCAGCAGGGCACCACGCTGAAGGCGGTGTGCGAGCGGCTCGCGCCGGCCGCGGGCGCCGGCTGCGACGTGCGCCGGCTGGTGGTGTTCGCGCAGCTGCACGGCCTCATCAAGTGCCTCAAGAGGTGAGAACCCCGGACATCCTGGGCGTGCTGTGCTCGCTGCAGCAGGGCACCACGCTGAAGGCGGTGTGCGAGCGGCTCGCGCCGGCCGCGGGCGCCGGCTGCGACGTGCGCCGGCTGGTGGTGTTCGCGCAGCTGCACGGCCTCATCAAGTGCCTCAAGAGGTGAGAACCCCGGACATCCTGGGCGTGCTGTGCTCGCTGCAGCAGGGCACCACGCTGAAGGCGGTGTGCGAGCGGCTCGCGCCGGCCGCGGGCGCCGGCTGCGACGTGCGCCGGCTGGTGGTGTTCGCGCAGCTGCACGGCCTCATCAAGTGCCTCAAGAGGTGAGAACCCCGGACATCCTGGGCGTGCTGTGCTCGCTGCAGCAGGGCACCACGCTGAAGGCGGTGTGCGAGCGGCTCGCGCCGGCCGCGGGCGCCGGCTGCGACGTGCGCCGGCTGGTGGTGTTCGCGCAGCTGCACGGCCTCATCAAGTGCCTCAAGAGGTGAGAACCCCGGACATCCTGGGCGTGCTGTGCTCGCTGCAGCAGGGCACCACGCTGAAGGCGGTGTGCGAGCGGCTCGCGCCGGCCGCGGGCGCCGGCTGCGACGTGCGCCGGCTGGTGGTGTTCGCGCAGCTGCACGGCCTCATCAAGTGCCTCAAGAGGTGAGAACCCCGGACATCCTGGGCGTGCTGTGCTCGCTGCAGCAGGGCACCACGCTGAAGGCGGTGTGCGAGCGGCTCGCGCCGGCCGCGGGCGCCGGCTGCGACGTGCGCCGGCTGGTGGTGTTCGCGCAGCTGCACGGCCTCATCAAGTGCCTCAAGAGGTGAGAACCCCGGACATCCTGGGCGTGCTGTGCTCGCTGCAGCAGGGCACCACGCTGAAGGCGGTGTGCGAGCGGCTCGCGCCGGCCGCGGGCGCCGGCTGCGACGTGCGCCGGCTGGTGGTGTTCGCGCAGCTGCACGGCCTCATCAAGTGCCTCAAGAGGTGAGAACCCCGGACATCCTGGGCGTGCTGTGCTCGCTGCAGCAGGGCACCACGCTGAAGGCGGTGTGCGAGCGGCTCGCGCCGGCCGCGGGCGCCGGCTGCGACGTGCGCCGGCTGGTGGTGTTCGCGCAGCTGCACGGCCTCATCAAGTGCCTCAAGAGGTGAGAACCCCGGACATCCTGGGCGTGCTGTGCTCGCTGCAGCAGGGCACCACGCTGAAGGCGGTGTGCGAGCGGCTCGCGCCGGCCGCGGGCGCCGGCTGCGACGTGCGCCGGCTGGTGGTGTTCGCGCAGCTGCACGGCCTCATCAAGTGCCTCAAGAGGTGAGAACCCCGGACATCCTGGGCGTGCTGTGCTCGCTGCAGCAGGGCACCACGCTGAAGGCGGTGTGCGAGCGGCTCGCGCCGGCCGCGGGCGCCGGCTGCGACGTGCGCCGGCTGGTGGTGTTCGCGCAGCTGCACGGCCTCATCAAGTGCCTCAAGAGGTGAGAACCCCGGACATCCTGGGCGTGCTGTGCTCGCTGCAGCAGGGCACCACGCTGAAGGCGGTGTGCGAGCGGCTCGCGCCGGCCGCGGGCGCCGGCTGCGACGTGCGCCGGCTGGTGGTGTTCGCGCAGCTGCACGGCCTCATCAAGTGCCTCAAGAGGTGAGAACCCCGGACATCCTGGGCGTGCTGTGCTCGCTGCAGCAGGGCACCACGCTGAAGGCGGTGTGCGAGCGGCTCGCGCCGGCCGCGGGCGCCGGCTGCGACGTGCGCCGGCTGGTGGTGTTCGCGCAGCTGCACGGCCTCATCAAGTGCCTCAAGAGGTGAGAACCCCGGACATCCTGGGCGTGCTGTGCTCGCTGCAGCAGGGCACCACGCTGAAGGCGGTGTGCGAGCGGCTCGCGCCGGCCGCGGGCGCCGGCTGCGACGTGCGCCGGCTGGTGGTGTTCGCGCAGCTGCACGGCCTCATCAAGTGCCTCAAGAGGTGAGAACCCCGGACATCCTGGGCGTGCTGTGCTCGCTGCAGCAGGGCACCACGCTGAAGGCGGTGTGCGAGCGGCTCGCGCCGGCCGCGGGCGCCGGCTGCGACGTGCGCCGGCTGGTGGTGTTCGCGCAGCTGCACGGCCTCATCAAGTGCCTCAAGAGGTGAGAACCCCGGACATCCTGGGCGTGCTGTGCTCGCTGCAGCAGGGCACCACGCTGAAGGCGGTGTGCGAGCGGCTCGCGCCGGCCGCGGGCGCCGGCTGCGACGTGCGCCGGCTGGTGGTGTTCGCGCAGCTGCACGGCCTCATCAAGTGCCTCAAGAGGTGAGAACCCCGGACATCCTGGGCGTGCTGTGCTCGCTGCAGCAGGGCACCACGCTGAAGGCGGTGTGCGAGCGGCTCGCGCCGGCCGCGGGCGCCGGCTGCGACGTGCGCCGGCTGGTGGTGTTCGCGCAGCTGCACGGCCTCATCAAGTGCCTCAAGAGGTGAGAACCCCGGACATCCTGGGCGTGCTGTGCTCGCTGCAGCAGGGCACCACGCTGAAGGCGGTGTGCGAGCGGCTCGCGCCGGCCGCGGGCGCCGGCTGCGACGTGCGCCGGCTGGTGGTGTTCGCGCAGCTGCACGGCCTCATCAAGTGCCTCAAGAGGTGAGAACCCCGGACATCCTGGGCGTGCTGTGCTCGCTGCAGCAGGGCACCACGCTGAAGGCGGTGTGCGAGCGGCTCGCGCCGGCCGCGGGCGCCGGCTGCGACGTGCGCCGGCTGGTGGTGTTCGCGCAGCTGCACGGCCTCATCAAGTGCCTCAAGAGGTGAGAACCCCGGACATCCTGGGCGTGCTGTGCTCGCTGCAGCAGGGCACCACGCTGAAGGCGGTGTGCGAGCGGCTCGCGCCGGCCGCGGGCGCCGGCTGCGACGTGCGCCGGCTGGTGGTGTTCGCGCAGCTGCACGGCCTCATCAAGTGCCTCAAGAGGTGAGAACCCCGGACATCCTGGGCGTGCTGTGCTCGCTGCAGCAGGGCACCACGCTGAAGGCGGTGTGCGAGCGGCTCGCGCCGGCCGCGGGCGCCGGCTGCGACGTGCGCCGGCTGGTGGTGTTCGCGCAGCTGCACGGCCTCATCAAGTGCCTCAAGAGGTGAGAACCCCGGACATCCTGGGCGTGCTGTGCTCGCTGCAGCAGGGCACCACGCTGAAGGCGGTGTGCGAGCGGCTCGCGCCGGCCGCGGGCGCCGGCTGCGACGTGCGCCGGCTGGTGGTGTTCGCGCAGCTGCACGGCCTCATCAAGTGCCTCAAGAGGTGAGAACCCCGGACATCCTGGGCGTGCTGTGCTCGCTGCAGCAGGGCACCACGCTGAAGGCGGTGTGCGAGCGGCTCGCGCCGGCCGCGGGCGCCGGCTGCGACGTGCGCCGGCTGGTGGTGTTCGCGCAGCTGCACGGCCTCATCAAGTGCCTCAAGAGGTGAGAACCCCGGACATCCTGGGCGTGCTGTGCTCGCTGCAGCAGGGCACCACGCTGAAGGCGGTGTGCGAGCGGCTCGCGCCGGCCGCGGGCGCCGGCTGCGACGTGCGCCGGCTGGTGGTGTTCGCGCAGCTGCACGGCCTCATCAAGTGCCTCAAGAGGTGAGAACCCCGGACATCCTGGGCGTGCTGTGCTCGCTGCAGCAGGGCACCACGCTGAAGGCGGTGTGCGAGCGGCTCGCGCCGGCCGCGGGCGCCGGCTGCGACGTGCGCCGGCTGGTGGTGTTCGCGCAGCTGCACGGCCTCATCAAGTGCCTCAAGAGGTGAGAACCCCGGACATCCTGGGCGTGCTGTGCTCGCTGCAGCAGGGCACCACGCTGAAGGCGGTGTGCGAGCGGCTCGCGCCGGCCGCGGGCGCCGGCTGCGACGTGCGCCGGCTGGTGGTGTTCGCGCAGCTGCACGGCCTCATCAAGTGCCTCAAGAGGTGAGAACCCCGGACATCCTGGGCGTGCTGTGCTCGCTGCAGCAGAGATATTATTTGGATAGATATTTATTATTAGAGAAGATATTTATTATTATGTATCTCTTTAAATTTCACGTGTCCAGATGTGTCACCCTCGATCGACTGCACCATCAATTAGTACACCCGAAGGTGGGCCCCGCCAGATGTACAGGAACTATTGCAAAGCAATGGAAACTATATTGGGTCTATTGTGGTGGATTTAGAGGGACCGATACATGGGCTATGGAGAACTATGACACCTGCCATTCAGATCGTTACAAACCTAAAAAGCGGCAGGTGATGACTCGCCACTCACTGTATGGGCTACCCTACAGTGAGTGGCGAGACTCCTGCGGGAATCTCCGGGGACTCAGGTCCGTGGGGTCGCTACTCCCCAACAGCTCGCCACAAGCTGCCCTGCGGGCTTATTATTATTATTATTATTATTATAATCACTATAATTGTCCTTATGAATATTATTTTTAATGAGCAAGTATTGTGCCGTGCCGTACAACAAGCGTAATGTGTCCGGTGTGTACCCGGCAGGTACCCGGTGTACCTGCGCGGCGCGACCTCGCGCGCGGAGCCGGCGGGCGTGCGGCGGCTGTTCACGGGCCGGCGCTGCGCGGACGAGATCTGCTGCGCGGCGCGCATCGACCTGCCCGCGCTCGACCGCATCATCGAGGAGGACCCCAACGTGCACGTCATCTGGCGGTAGACGCTGTTCAATTAAAATACACATGTCAGAAGTGAAACTTCTGTGGCGAAATAAATAAATATCTTGGACATTCTCACACACGGCCATCTGACCCCAAAGTAGGCGCGAGCCTGTGCTATGGGTGTCAGAGACTGATATACATACATAGATCTTTTTAAATACATACTTAAATAGATAATATTGACATCCAGTCACAGAACAAATACAAGTGATCGTCACACGAATATTTCTCCTGAGTGGGATTCGAACCCACGACCTTTGGCGCAACAGACAGGGTGACTACCGATTGCGCCAACGGGCCTGTCAAATATTCAAATAAACACAAAAAAAGAGTGAATATAAATATTCATTTGATAGTCTTGTCTTCTCGCCGTCACTGTGCGACGTTCGCTCTATGCTCTATCTCACTTTCTCTCTATCGCCCATCCTCTTCTTCGTCACGACCGTTGCATGCTGCGCGACGCATTTCCGTTTCATCCGTAAAAAAATTTACCCTCATGCGCCTAAAGAAGTTAAATAAAAAAATTAGGTGCCGAACAGAAGAAACACTATGCAAATGAAATCGTGCGACCGCCAAGGAAATCTCAATATTATTATAGGAGCCTGTCATTTTTCACTTGACTGAGTTGTTCATAGAAATTTTTTATGCGATTTTTATGCGAGTTTCGACTCCTCGGCGGTCACTATAAAAAGCAATAAAATTTTATGTGATATGTAAGGAAGTTTGTCGAGGCAAGGATTAGTGCTATAGGAATTGACCTAGATTATACGAGATTATTTGAATAATTATATGAATAATTCGTATTTGAATAATTATATGAATAATTAGTATTTATGTTTAAAACCTTATAGAATGGGTGTGTACGTAACAACTATAGGTCAACTGGCAATATTATGAGCTATGAAGGCGTTATCAGCCGCTATCCGACAATCGGTCGACGTAAATTAGACTACACAATAGGTCAGATCAAAAAAAAATGTAGTGGAGTAGAAAACTGTTTAAACATATCGTTTTGGTGAACTGTAATACGTCCTTTTGCGCCGCAATATTGTCGGTTTTCGTGGGCGACAGGCGCTCGGGGGTTTTGGGTTTTGGGAAGTCCCACTACCCCTAATGCTCCAGGGGTACAAACCCCCTTTGGTATAATCCCAGCAGTTAAGTGGGGGATGTTCACTATTACCCCCAAGTTGGCGGGAGGTGCAGGACCTTATAAGGGGGTATGCGCAATTCCGTTGACATAATAATCACTTATGCCACTCACTCAATAAGTGAAGTGTAGTCTGAAAATTTTCCTTAGTCTTGAAGGTTTTAGGGTTTCCGCACGCCCGTGAGATCATGAATGGGTGTACAAGGGAAGGTCGACACTAATTTACTTTTACAAATCCCAAATGTGTTTTTACTTAACATTTAAAATACTTAATTGTCAATATTATAATGTTTGTTTTGATTTAGTCCGGTGAGAAAACGATCGATATGTCGGTTGTGCGGTGATCTTTAAAAATAAGATGCTTTATGACCTCAATAACCAATATTGTACGTAAAATGATTAAATAAGTCATTGTAGACGATTAAAACTTATAAAAACAAATAAAAATTTAGAAAGTTTATTTTTCTATCAATCATATCTAAGAAAAATATTATGGCCCCCGTTTTGCAGATGTACTTAAAAATATCTACGTTTCATCAGCTATCCAACGAGGTATAACAATCTAGGGTTATAATAAACATTCATAGAAAAAACTTAGTCTCATTGGCTACAGGGGAGGCAAACAAAAGTTAAATAAAACGATATTAAGTACAAGATACTGCATTTATTAAACTTTAAAGTTCCAACAAAACATCTTAAAGTCTAAATTTCATGCTCGACATGTCCGCCCCTGTTTTGCACACATCTTCGCATGCTTTTACGAAGTCCACTTTTTACCAGTAGTTAATTTCCTTCTCAATTCATTCACCGCATTAATTATCCTGTCTCTCAATACTTCAACTGACGAAATTGGGTTGGGCTCACTGTACACGAGACTGTTCATGTGCCTCACACATAAAAATCCATGGGGGTTAGGTCCGGACTTCTGGCTGGCCAGGGTAAAGGCCAACCTCGTCCAATCCATTTGTTTGGATAATTTGTGTCCAGACATTCTCTGATACTTTTCCTAAAATGTGCAGTGCAGCCATCATGCTGAAACCACATGTCTCGAATCAGACTGAGTGGCAAATCATCTAGTAAGTAGGTCACTTAGGTCCTGTCGCAGGAAATTTTCGTAGTATTCTCCATTTAAAGTGGACTTCGTAAAAGAATGCGAAGATGTGTGCAAAACAGAGGCGGACATGTCGAGCATGAAATTTAGACTTTAAGATGTTTTGTTGGAACTTTAAAGGACATTGTCGTTTTTCGCCTAAGAATTTGCAGACGTCTAATTTATACAGTAATTCTTAGCTTATTTAATGCTCGTTATTCCATATGCTAGAATTTAACGGACACTTCAGATTATTAAAAAATAAATAAATGGACACTTAATTCGCTTCACGCCGATTTCCCGTTCTCCGAAAAATATTCAAAGTCATCGCTGCAGCGCTTGAGCCGTAGGTAATAAAAACTTGCCGAAGCAAATAAAGCGCTGCCGCGCTGTGCGCAGCTCTAAAGGCAGAGACAAGTATCTATAATAAGTATCTATAATACAAGTATATATAAAGATCAAAGTATTGATTGACAGACGGAATCGCTCATTGTCAATGTCATCATTCACATTCACACAATATTCTCTAAGGCCCGATTCCCACTATGCCGGACCAGTAAAATTGCCGGAAGGGCTAGTGGCTGTACAATTCATATGAAGCTGTTCACAGTATGCCGGATCCGGCAAAAATACCAAGCTCGGCGGCGAGCGTTTTGTCACTGTGAAATGCCGGTAAAACCACCTGACCGGAGTAAAGTGAACGAGCTTGCGCCGGTATCGGTCCCCCGCTCGCCCCGCCCGTACTCACCTCGCGTCATCCATTGTGCGCACAGGTCTAAATTCAACTGAACTTGATTGTTCGATTTTCTTGTGGGATCCGTGTAATGTGAACATCCCTGTCCGGTGTCCGGCTTCCGGCAAATCTGCCAGTCCAGCGTAGTGGGAACCCGGCCTAACTATTCACTACCGACTGATCGAACAGCGATGTCATTCAATATATAACCTCAAAATCAAAAATATTTTTGGTAATAAATAAATTCTCAGAAGTGTCCGTTGTTTAAATCTACTTTCAATAGTATATAGGATCTATTTTGGATCCGTTATAGGATGTTTTATGACTGTTGGTTCGTAGGCGAACTTTGTATGGGCGGTGGTCAATGTCCTTTAATAAATGTAGTATCTTGTACTTAATATCGTTTTATTCAACTTTTGTTTGCCTCCCCTGTAGCCAATGAAACTAAGTTTTTTCTATGAATGTTTATTATAACCCTAGATTGTTATACCTCGTTGGATAGCTGATGAAACGTAGATATTTTTAAGTACATCTGCAAAACGGGGGCCATAATATTTTTTTTAGATATGATTGATAGAAAAATAAACTTTCTAAATTTTTATTTGTTTTTATAAGTTTTAATCGTCTACAATGACTTATTTAATCATTTTACGTACAGTATTGGTTATTGAGGTCATAAAGCATCTTATTTTACATGTAAAAATCAAATAATAGTAATAATAAGACTTACACATTTCAAAATATCTAAGCTGATAGCCGAAAATCGGGTATTTAAAAAAAAATACAATTAAATTCAAATATCTCGAAAACGGTTAGATTTAGGATAGGGTGTTATAAGATCAAATCAGTCAGAAACGATGTAAACTACACGCCCTTAACGGGAATAGGTCGACTTAACCTGTAACCCTGTATACTCGTACCTATATGTTTTCTGAGCTTAAGGAGAGTATTGCTCAAGACCTTGTGCGAAGACCAGTCCAGACTTTTACTGCATGCTGTAGTCGGGGCTCGGTAGGATAGTCGTATTTATTAGTGACGGAATGTAATAATGTTAACTTTTATTTGATTTTATAGTATTATAGTATTGTATGTCACGTGCTATGTGTACACGATTTTAGCTCCTACTTGTACAGCCTAAGGTTGAAATTGTTTTGGCGCTTTTCGCCGGATCGCTATCTAACTGCTGTTAACACGAGTGCCTCTTACGCCTATACGAGCACGCTTGAGAGATTATCATTTTTATCAAACTCATTCGCATTCTCTCATATATTATTGCAGCACCTGTAAGCAATATAGTATTATGCAGGGCATGCCCTAAACTCTTGGTAATTAGAAGTACTTAATTATATACGTAACCTGTGATTGGACAACAACTATTATCTAACCAGTGATACGATCCGCCTTAGCTTAGTATTTTTTTTCACGATAGTTTTATATTGTATTGGAGTTTTATAATTTCAGGCTTGTCGCCAGCACATGCACTGGGTGTTGTGATTAAGTTTATTTTTTTAAATGGCTTTTACTTTACTAGTAAATCCCCTTTTGGGAGGCCATGTGGAATGACTATATTATGGCAAATAATTTATTACCTATTCTCTAACTCCTCAGCCTAGGTTGGCAAGCTGCCAGCCTTTAGGTATAAACAAAGTACAGGTACACTGGGAAAGTAGGGCCAATTAAACGGATCCTATTACGGAGACCGCAATATGACGGTGATAATGTGAAGTTTAATATAAGGTGATAATATTATAAGTTGGATTGAGTGCGGCAGAACATATTATATTGTAATGACCACATTACATTTTAATTCATTTAACTTACCTATACTAGTACTACTACTTAACTATACTAATACTACTATTTATCTATACTAGATTAGGTGTAGTTTTAATTTTATCCCCGTAGCTGGGGGGGCTGTGAAAAGAAATCATCATTAAATAAAATCATTGCGATGCCACATCATGTGTCAAAGTAAGAATTTATTTGTGTTTTAATTGGAATATGTACCTATATTAATTTTATTGTAAATTTATTTTAAATAAATTAATAAATAATTACGATCGTAAATTCCATGGATGAATAGTAAACAGGTGTGACCCCTACAATGATATCGCGCTGTTGTCGCGAGAATAAATAGGTACTAATGTAATTAATTTCTATGCATAGATGACTTTGTAATTAGTGCCCCGCTAGACTAACTACTTCATCTGCTTAATTTCCAAGGAATTTGCGAGCCGAGTCTTCTTTCGGTAGTAGGTATTAGGTTCGAGATTTCGACAGAAAACAATA
Organism: Carterocephalus palaemon; assembly: GCA_944567765.1. Lineage (NCBI taxonomy): Eukaryota > Metazoa > Arthropoda > Insecta > Lepidoptera > Hesperiidae > Carterocephalus > Carterocephalus palaemon. The sequence continues at coordinate 590,362 of OX155637.1, forward strand.
TTAAAAACCTGCCTGAAATGTTTTGCAATTGGCAATTTTTTTATTTGTTGTCATGTTTTATTATCTTTAATTGTTGGGACAGTATTATTTTATTATGGTATTAAATTATTATTGTATCCTTAAGTTAGTGTATCGAACGAATAATATTTTTGTTCGAATCAGCCGCGACTAAATGTGTGCCTTTAGATGTTTGCGATCTGTGAGTCTGTGACGTCACTGTAGCTCGGGTTTTCAGCAAAAGAAAATTCTCGTGTTGTCAATCATTCGTATGTACTTATGCATATCGCAGTTAAATAAGTATTTATTCGTAGTACAAAGCGTAGGTAATCGGTGTTACGGATATCACTTAATTTATTATAAATAAAATGGTATGTACACCAATATGGTTTTCTTTCAAATTTCCTATAAATCGATTAACTCGCTCCTCGTGCGATGGACACTGGTGGTGGAGTTGTCTGGTACCACTTCTCCAGCTCTCTGGGCTCTGATTGAAAGCTGAGGGCGCATACTAATGAATTTATGTACGCTTTGAGAAATTAAGGTGTTCTCTGCTGTTTTATGGAGAATGAAAACATCGTAAGGAAACCAGCATGTCTGATCTTTATAATGGTCTCGAGAGCATATGCAGGCTGCCCCGCCCATGCCCAGCGTGGTGGACGACCCGTTTCAAATAGTGGGACATAGATGATAGGGTCAATTGTGCGGATCAAGTGGAAAAGTAATAAATAAAAGCAAAGTTTTGGTTTACTCGTATATTTGATGATTACTAGAAAAAATCTTTTGAGATACCTAAAGTAAACAGTCTGAAAACAAACACAACCTGAGCAAAATTTGTTTATACATATTTTTAGATTAAGTTCCAGATTTTGTGAGTACAAATTGAGACAAAAAACCATAGATTATAGATACGTTAATTAATGTATGAAAGGAGACGATCAATTTTGGGCCAAACGATGTACCGAGGTACAAAGTATTGGTAAAAAATCCTTAAATTATACTAAAACTAATGGTCGATCAATTATTTTTAGAATCCTTCTAATTAGCTTGTAATAAAATAATAAAAAATGCAACAGTTCGTACCACAAAACTCCACATAGTAGTAACCACAAACTGGCTAGAGATACTACGGTAGTAACTACTCTACACTGTTTATGTCATCTGCCAACTTCTGTTTTAGTGACAGACGTTACGTCTTACGTATAGGTTTATTAACCTGTATTCAATTTACAAATAATTATTAGTTTAAAAACGATTTCAAGAAAAAATTAGCCTTTAATGGTAATTAATAGAATATTAAAATCAATATAAGATACTATGATTCTCTTTCTTAAGGTAGTTTATTAATACAATGCGCTTGTATATTTTATATAAGGGTATAGAGTAGGTAATTACAGATTTAGTAACAACCGAAACGCAATATTATGCTATATTGTCATAACTTGCAGTGTTGCAATCATGTTGCAATACATAAATTATCTTTTAAAGTTAATTTTAGGTGGTACAAATGCAGTAAAAAATCTAATGTATTTTTTTAATAAAATAACGCATTTTTTTTCTCCTAAAATCAATTTTTGTAACCGAGGTACATCTCATGGCCCAAGTTGTATGGAAAGATAAACGTGTCCTTTACTTTTCTACATTACTTACACACGTTAGAGTAGGTACACTGATAGTACACGTATAGGTAGGTACACTGATGCATAGATAATAGTATTTTATCATAAAAAACATCGATTTTCTTGCTACTTGGAACATTAAACGATTAAAACCTTAACGCTAAGTACACTAACAGCTAGTGTCTCGTCACTTCATGGAATGGTAAGAATAGAAAAACAATGAGTTCATTACAAATTTACTCCAAAATGTTTATGTAAACTTGTATTTCTACAGTAAATTCGTTCGATATATAGAAAAACTTAACCTAATATCAAAACACAGTACTTCCAGCCCTATCATACCACAAGCATGCCCAACTTGCAGGGCAACCTATCGTTGTCAGTGCGTACATTAGTGCGGCGGTGGTGCCCAGTGCCGAGCGCAGCATGGACCAGACCACCCACCTTTGAGTACCGCGCTAAATTCTAATCTATTCGCCTTAAATACGATTACATATAGGTACACAAAGTTGCATATATGATAAGAACTAACTAAACTAACAAGCATCTGCTCGGACGTTACTATCAAATTAATATACTGAAAAGTGCATTATTGAAAGATTTTATTCAACTTGCAATGTTTGATTTTTGTATAATTGGGTATTTGAAAAAAAAAATTATTGATTTTTTTTATGTACATATTTTAAAACTATATTATTAATAATATTGATATTTAATGCAAAAAACTTAAAAGTTTTTTTTCAATTAATTATAAACAATTAAAAATTGATGAAATTTGAATAAAAATCACGTGACTATAAACGCGTCACAAATATGGTGACCATGATTGGTCACCATATTTGTGACGTCAAAATGTTATATAAAGGAGGATGGCCATTTTGGTACCCCATGTCCAATCAAGATGAATCACGCACCGGTACCAGGTTCCATACATTTTTGTCCATCATCCTTTAAATATTTAACAATGAAAACTAACATTATGACGTCAGGGTTTGTTCGGGAGTTGTCGGCGTGTCTTCGGTACTGGATTCAAAAATTGTTGAATTGAATTTTTATTTTGAAATAACTTTTGAATTATTGCGAGATAAAAAAGAATAAATAATAGTTCTGTTATAAAACTTATATATGATCTTTTCATTTATCACATAAAAAAAATATATTCAAATACCCAATTGGGTCGAATCTTGTCAGCTAAACACATCAACCGCTTCCTTGCCGCTACGGAGTTATACAAGTCGGTTCAGATCCGATGAAAATTTCATTACGAGTAGAGTATAAGATTGATCGAAGACTCGACCAACACCCGGGCTCGACTGCCCCCCGACCAATTGCGTCCTCGCTTCAAACTTTCACGCGCGGCTTTCATTCGCCTCTAAAAACACTGTTGCCGCAACCCGTCACGTAAATACACAGCCGCGTGTTACGCACAGGGGAAAATATCACTAATACAAGAGATGTACAGCAAAGTGGTGAAAAGCAGTAAGTTACCCGTGACGCCTACCGGGTATTCCAAGTGAAATCCCAATAACACTTTCCTCAAACCGGGGGTCGTACCCAGGAGCTCTAGCTCAGCAGTCGGGCTTACGACCACGAGACCACCGAGGCAGTTACAATTATGATTATCATACAAAAACACGTACACCTACTTATTCCAGACTAGCCACAAATAAGGACCTGCCCATCTACTATGGAGACACGTACTTATAACTATACAGAAAACACCTGAAAGCGGTGACTATGACCTAAACAAATGAAAATACACGAGATGGCCGCCATAGCATATCATGGTGGCGCACCAGACGTACACCAATACCAACCGCCAAGTGCGGGCACGGAGCAGAGGACGCCAACAAGGGCCTGACGCAGAGCCAGCAGCCCCACACCTGGGCGTGGGCACGTCGACCCACTGCCGGCGCGTCGCAACGTATTGCGATGCAGTACAAGCCGTTCAACAACATCAACACACACACAAACCGGACATCAGTAAACTCAGAAAATACATTTTCTATTGGATTAACTTACAACTAAAATGATATATTTGCTAAACACCTTTAGCATATTATTATCGTTACTACCGATTTTCTTACCGACTCAGTGGACCAAATGAAAGAAAACATTATTTTATTGGAAATTTTATATACCGTATACCTATATACTTATATAATGATGATGGTCAATCACTAAATCGGTGAAAAAGTTAGTTATGTCTTAAATATTACATGATTATTAATAAATACTTCATATGTTTGATATTGCTTCAAATAATATAGGTAATTATGCATTATAATAATAATTAATATAGGTATATATGCATATAGCATGAGTTAATCGGGAACACTACTTAATTATACTAGTCTTACTTAAATTACACTTGAGTAAGGATATCGGTATAAATTGTATGAGCAAATGATCTCTTGCAATGTTTCAAATATGCAGTCAAAACAAGCGGCTTTACAGCTTTGTGCGATAAAATAACACTTCGCTTTTCCCCTAGCGAATAATTAGCGAGTAGCCTAATCAATACAAATATTTTAATCGACTTTCAATACGCCACCTGTCTATATTGAGTACCTATACTAAATTATTTTAATTCCATTTTTATTTTGTAAATGTGACCATCATATATATATTTATGATTTTTTATTTTTAATGTTTTGTCATTGCATTATTACATATTGTAAATATTATGATGTCCCAACTCTACCTCGCAAAATTATCAATTTAATTATTTATTTAATAAAATACATAATTAAAATTTAGGATATCATATACGTATCATGCGGTACTTACCTATATATTTCTGGCCCTTACTTACACTCTTAATATTAAACTTAATTTACTGCTGAGCTGATTAAGTAATTATGTGCTGTGCTGTTTACTGTTTATTTAGTTTGTAATTATTATTTTTTGTTATTGTTTTTCAATTTAATTTGTTTTTTTATTTTTATTTTATTTATTTCAAATTCTGTATGATGAAAACTAAATAAGTAGATTAGTATAAGTATCTTTTTCCTACCGTTTCAATAGTTTGTAAGTTTTAATTGTTAATTGCACCCAAAGTCGCCATTGCCCGTAGTACGCGACAGTAATGGATGTACAGAAAACCAGCGCTGTAGCATCTTTGTTGCAGCAAATGCTGAGTGCATTCCGCATTTTTCGCCTAATCATTTTTACCTTTATATAAAAGTATGTGTTGTAATTGTATTCGTAGGCGAAAAATAAACAAATTTCTATTCTATTCTATTCTATGCGACACACTGCGACACAGGGACGCGTTGAAAATCAGCGTTGCGATTGTAGCACAGCCGCGGCAGAGCTGAGTGAGTGACTTTTCTATTTTTCGCACCCTGTAGCATCGGTTATGATTTAGTTTTTATTTTAAATATAACAATTTCCCCCTGCCTACGCTGCAGACGCTCGCTTACATACTGGGACGCATACAATATACAATACAATACGTCGTATACAAACGATTCGTATGCCTATTACGTACTAACGAATTAAATTTAAACACCATATTAAAAAGTGGCCAAGGTATACCATCAAGGTATCCCCGCTCGCCCCACGCCGTGATGCGCAGTCGCCGTGTTATGTATGCAATTGGGTATTTGAAAAAAAAAATTATTGATTTTTTTTATGTATTTTAATACTATATTATTAATAATATTGATATTTAATGCAAAAAACTTATAAAATTATTGAATAGAATTTTTATTTTGAAATAACTTTTGAATTATTGCGAGAAAAAAAGAAAAAAAAATAGTTTTGTTATAAAACTTATATATGATCTTTTCATTTATCACATAAAAAAAAAATATTCAAATACCCAATTAGCGTTAACCATTACAACGCGGTCGGCGGCACCCGGAGCTACACTGTGTATTACACTGTGGAGGGGGGGGCGAGCCGGGCGCGGGCGCGCCCTCAGATGCAGGGCTCGAGCTTCTGGTAGGGGAAGGCGACGGCGCGGGTGGCGCTGAACACGAACCGGAAGCAGCCGAACTGCAGCAGCGCGCCGTGCGGCACCAGCGCCGCGCCCTCCCACGCGCCCGCCGCGCCCGCCGCCGCCGCCCGCTTGGGGCAGCGGCACGCGCCCGCGCGCGCGCGCGCCGCCCGCGTCGCCGGCCCGTCCAGCCTGCGACCGTTATACATATAAAACAAATGGTTATATCATTAATCTATATATATAAAAGGAGAAGGTGACTGACTGACTGACTGACTGACTGACTGACTGACTGACTGACTGACATATCAACGCAGGGCCTAAACCATAAGGGCTAGAAACTTGAAATTTTGCACAGGGGTTCCTTTTATAACGTAGGGGAGCACTAAGAAAGGATTTTTGAAAATTCACCCCCTAAGGGGGTAAAACGGGGGTGCAAAGTTAGTATGAAAATTTGCCGTTTTTGAAGTCGTTAGACGGGTAGGCGTCGTTAATGGGTCTAATTCTACGCGAGCGAAGCTGCGGGCGTCCACTAGTCTAATATATAAAATTTCCATGTCACAATGTTTGTTACAGTACTCCTCCGAAACGGCTTTACCGATTTCTACCAAATTTTATATGCGTATTCAGTAAATGTTAAGGGTAGTCCAACTTAAAAAAATTTTTTTTTGACGATTTTTTTATTTTTTTATGATACTGCATTAGATAATACATACAACCCTGAATTTTCAACCCTCTACGATCAACCCCTATTTTTCCATCGCGATTTTTATTTTTAATAATTTCCTACTTTTATTGAACGCTTTCGATTATAAGTAATGGTAGTGGTAGTGGTAATGGTAGTGATAGGGGTAGTGGTAGGGGTAGTGGTAGTGGTAATGGTAGTGGTAGTGGTAGTTGTAGTCCACACACTTACATGAAGCTCTCCCAAAATAACTATTCAGTAAAAATTATTTATATGGCAAAACAACGTTTGCCGGATCAGCTAGTAGTTCGTCACCTGGTCTGCGGCGGCACGTGGCGTGCCACCAGCTCGCGCAGCGCGGCGGCGCGCGCGTCGGCCGCGGCCTCGGCGCTGTCGGGCGCGTGCGCGGCGCGCTCCGCCAGCTCCACCGCGTACAGCACGTCGTTCACGCGCGAGCCCCACTCCGAGTAGTTCAGCAGCTCGAAGTAGTTCGTCACCTGGTCTGCGGCGGCACGTGGCGCGCCACCAGCTCGCGCAGCTCGGCGGCGCGCGCGTCGGCCGCGGCCTCGGCGCTGTCGGGCGCGTGCGCGGCGCGCTCCGCCAGCTCCACCGCGTACAGCACGTCGTTCACGCGCGAGCCCCACTCCGAGTAGTTCAGCAGCTCGAAGTAGTTCGTCACCTGGTCTGCGGCGGCACGTGGCGCGCCACCAGCTCGCGCAGCGCGGCGGCGCGCGCGTCGGCCGCGGCCTCGGCGCTGTCGGGCGCGTGCGCGGCGCGCTCCGCCAGCTCCACCGCGTACAGCACGTCGTTCACGCGCGAGCCCCACTCCGAGTAGTTCAGCAGCTCGAAGTAGTTCGTCACCTGGTCTGCGGCGGCACGTGGCGCGCCACCAGCTCGCGCAGCGCGGCGGCGCGCGCGTCGGCCGCGGCCTCGGCGCTGTCGGGCGCGTGCGCGGCGCGCTCCGCCAGCTCCACCGCGTACAGCACGTCGTTCACGCGCGAGCCCCACTCCGAGTAGTTCAGCAGCTCGAAGTAGTTCGTCACCTGGTCTGCGGCGGCACGTGGCGCGCCACCAGCTCGCGCAGCTCGGCGGCGCGCGCGTCGGCCGCGGCCTCGGCGCTGTCGGGCGCGTGCGCGGCGCGCTCCGCCAGCTCCACCGCGTACAGCACGTCGTTCACGCGCGAGCCCCACTCCGAGTAGTTCAGCAGCTCGAAGTAGTTCGTCACCTGGTCTGCGGCGGCACGTGGCGCGCCACCAGCTCGCGCAGCGCGGCGGCGCGCGCGTCGGCCGCGGCCTCGGCGCTGTCGGGCGCGTGCGCGGCGCGCTCCGCCAGCTCCACCGCGTACAGCACGTCGTTCACGCGCGAGCCCCACTCCGAGTAGTTCAGCAGCTCGAAGTAGTTCGTCACCTGGTCTGCGGCGGCACGTGGCGCGCCACCAGCTCGCGCAGCGCGGCGGCGCGCGCGTCGGCCGCGGCCTCGGCGCTGTCGGGCGCGTGCGCGGCGCGCTCCGCCAGCTCCACCGCGTACAGCACGTCGTTCACGCGCGAGCCCCACTCCGAGTAGTTCAGCAGCTCGAAGTAGTTCTTCACCTGGTCTGCGGCGGCACGTGGCGCGCCACCAGCTATCGCAGCGCGGCGGCGCGCGCGTCGGCCGCGGCCTCGGCGCTGTCGGGCGCGTGCGCGGCGCGCTCCGCCAGCTCCACCGCGTACAGCACGTCGTTCACGCGCGAGCCCCACTCCGAGTAGTTCAGCAGCTCGAAGTAGTTCGTCACCTGGTCTGCGGCGGCACGTGGCGCGCCACCAGCTCGCGCAGCTCGGCGGCGCGCGCGTCGGCCGCGGCCTCGGCGCTGTCGGGCGCGTGCGCGGCGCGCTCCGCCAGCTCCACCGCGTACAGCACGTCGTTCACGCGCGAGCCCCACTCCGAGTAGTTCAGCAGCTCGAAGTAGTTCGTCACCTGGTCTGCGGCGGCACGTGGCGCGCCACCAGCTCGCGCAGCGCGGCGGCGCGCGCGTCGGCCGCGGCCTCGGCGCTGTCGGGCGCGTGCGCGGCGCGCTCCGCCAGCTCCACCGCGTACAGCACGTCGTTCACGCGCGAGCCCCACTCCGAGTAGTTCAGCAGCTCGAAGTAGTTCGTCACCTGACGGAAACTTACATTTAACACTTTCATGCTCACATACTAAAATCAAACAATTTATTAAAAAAAGGCGGTTCATGGACGATAATTTTTCACAAAACTTAAACTAGACGGCGCTGTGCCTTTTTCCCACGCGCAGCTCCGAGCGGCGCATGGCCACCGCGGCCTCCGCCCGCACCGCCGCCTCGCTCCTACCTGGTCGTGGAAGATGATGGCGTGCAGCGGCGAGACGCGGCGGCAGCGCGAGTCCAGCACGAGGTCGCAGCTGGCCAGCGTGCCCACGCGCAGCTCCGAGCGGCGCATGGCCACCGCGGCCTCCGCCCGCACCGCCGCCTCGCTCCTACCTGGTCGTGGAAGATGATGGCGTGCAGCGGCGAGACGCGGCGGCAGCGCGAGTCCAGCACGAGGTCGCAGCTGGCCAGCGTGCCCACGCGCAGCTCCGAGCGGCGCATGGCCACCGCGGCCTCCGCACGAATCGCCACCTCGCTCCTGCGCACGCGATACACACTATAGGCCACGGCACAAAGGTTCAACATAAACGGCTGCCGGCTCCGCAGGTACAATCAAGTAGACAAAGGCGATGTGCATCAAAGGACACATTGGATTGAGAAGGTGAAAACTGTTACCACAGCAATAGGTTCTACAACATGGCTGTATCTCATTTAATCGTCTCAGAAGTACTATGTATTAGTGGAGTATATAAATATTCGCAAGTACACACTGGACACTAACCCGGGCACGGCCGGCACGCGCACGAGCGTGGCTATGATGGGCGCGAGGCGCGCGCGCGGGCGCCCCGGGCGCGACACGGTGGGCGAGGCGGGGCGCGCGCCCCACACGGCGCTCGCCAGCCGCTCGCGGTCCTCCGCCTCCAGCGCCTGCGCCGGCGGGCCCGCGCGCCGCGCCGCGCCGGACGACGCGTGCGGCCACGCCGAGGTCTTCTCGCTCTCCGCGATCTGGGCCGACACAAAAATAACGAATGTCAAAATAATACCGGCCAAGTGCGAGTCGGACACGCGCAAAAAAAAAAGAAAGAAAGAAAAACTTTATTTGTGCAGCACACACCCTACACAATTCTGATCGTGTCTAGTATTTAAAAAAAAAGAATTACAACATGTCTAAACGTTATCCATGTTGCAGTGAATGCAACAAAATGGTCTACACTCAGCATCATGCTGTTGGCTCTGTCCTCCTCCCCTCACCTGGTGCAGCCGCTGCGAGGCGAGCAGCCGAACGAGCCGCTCGTCCAGGTCGCGCAGCTGCGCGTCCGCGGTGGCCACCAGCTCGCCGGCGTCCTCCCCGCGCAGCGCGAGGCGGGCGCGCGCGCGCCGCTTGGGGTCGGTCAGCGCGGCCGCGAACGCGCGCCGCCGCTTGAGCGTGCGCCGCACCTGACGCTCCAGCTCACCTGGTGCAGCCGCTGCGAGGCGAGCAGCCGCACGAGCCGCTCGTCCAGGTCGCGCAGCTGCGCGTCCGCGGTGGCCACCAGCTCGCCGGCGTCCTCCCCGCGCAGCGCGAGGCGGGCGCGCGCGCGCCGCTTGGGGTCGGTGAGCGCGGCCGCGAACGCGCGCCGCCGCTTGAGCGTGCGCCGCACCTGACGCTCCAGCTCCAGCTCCGAGTCCGACTCCGAGCCGGACGACGCGCGCGCCTCGCGCTCCTTCACCTGGACACCGGACACATTAACATTTGAAAACAGAGGTGTTGCTGAGTGTAGTAGGACACAACAAATATACTAATACAAAAAGCGGTAACCTCAAGGGGGGCGTACTCGACCAGCTGCCAATTTTAAACGCAGCCGTAAGTTGCTGCACGGCTTGGACGAATGGAGCGTTCGCTCAAACAAACAAACACACGGGCCACCTGATAAGTAAGTGGTCACTGTAGGGTTTGTAGTGATCGTTGGGTCAATAAAACACGCTTTTGATCACTCAAAAGGTGGAGTAGGTAATGCGTCCGGCGCACGTCCGAACTCGCTCGCAGCTAGCGCGTGACCGGCCGGTGGCTCGGGCGCATACACTACAGTCACCGTCTGCGACACCGGGGGTATCGCAGGTGCGTTGCCTGCCTTGAAGGAAGCGCTCCATGTCGTAGCTCGAAGGGAAACCTCAGTCGGAAGTCCATTCCACAGGAGACCAGTTCGCCGTAAAAAAGACCGCGAGAAACGTACGTTAAATATTGGACATTTAAACTGATACGAATTCTTGCCAACAAGGACCTCCCCGTTTTAACTAAACAAATATATCTGAGAAAGCAGTGGGGGGGAGTAGTGGGATACTGACGTGCGGCTGGGAGATGGCGCGCAGGTCCGCCTGCACCTCCTCGGCGGTGGCGGGGCGCAGCAGCTCGGCGGCCAGCGGGCAGCGCGCGCCCTCCGCCCGCGGGCAGCGCAGGTTCACGCACAGCGCGCGCGGCCCGCGCCGCTCGCGCTCGCGCTCCTCGTCCGACTCGTCGTACCCGCCCGCCTCCTTCGCCCGCCGCAGCACTGCCCGGGACGAACACAAACATAACGTACGCTCTATATCAGTGTTCATCACAACCCTTTCTTTTGGCCCACTGTTGGACTCGGGTCTCCTCTCAGAATGGGAGGGATTGGTGGCCAAGTGCGGATTGGCAGACTTCGCATACCTTCGAGAACGTTATGATGAACTCTCAGGCATGCAGGTTTCCTCACGATGTGTCCTTCACCGTTATAGCAAGTGACATTTAATTTCTTAAATCGCACATAACTTACGTGCCACTGGGGTTTGAACCCGGACCGCTCGAGTGAGAGGCGAGTTCATTAGCCACTGGGCTGTCACTGCTATATCAGTGTTACCCAACCTTTATTCGGCCATTTTTATGCCACCCATACATTATTTTTAACGTCGTGAATCCCCGACGAAGTTTACTTGACAACTCTAAATATCCAGTTGATATTTTGATGACGTCAAACGAAATTATACCTAATAGCATTTATTTTAAGAATTCGCCCTTTTTGTTAACATTGTCACCGATATCTAGCATTGCATTTAAATAACCCAAAGGGTTAAAGTCGCCCCCCTTAACTATCAAAATTGCCTGTGGGGCGTAGGCCTCACGTTGTGAAACACTTGTCTATATAAATATAAGTAGCTTTTATAAAACCTACTTGGTTCGTACCGTGCAGTAATTGTTTTAAAGCAACTGTCACCCGATTGGAAAGGTTTGGTTTCTGGTCACAGTTGGTTGTGTTGCTCGCTTGGAAAGACACTGTTACTAACAATTACTACTTCGACTAACAGTCCCTGGGATGGCCCACTAACTCTCTCCCTGCGATAAGGACTAACCAAGTCCCAAATGGGGTCTTATTCAAAGAAGGAAATGTTTTAGAACACTTATTATATCTTTTTCTTTTATTAAATTTCCATATTAACTTCCAGCAAGAACCGGTGTTGCCAGTATATTTTTTGGAGAGATTAATTATACATAGATTCAATAGAGACACATCAAGAATGTTTTTATCTCTTGATATTATCGAGGTGCTTTTGAATGGCAGTCTACTTGCAAATTTATTCTAGCCAGAGTGGCACAATTTCTTATCGGGTTGCATTCACTTTGGAACTGCAATTCGTAAGTTAATCAAAGCACCTTTTGACATTGACCTTTCACTCGGGACACAAACATTGTGATACTAAAATAATAATGACTGTATTATTTGTTTTGCTGTATTACCTTTAACATCTTATAGCCGTATTAATAAGCCGATCCCAAGATCAGGTTCAGGATCAAGTTTCTGAACCTCATCTTAAAACACACAAAAACTTGTGTGTTGTGTGTGAGTTGAATAATGTTCTAATGGAACATTATTTGGTCAGTTCGTTAGTAGGTATGAGGACTGGGGACTGTTAGTGATAGTCCTGTTAGTTGGTGTTAGTGATAGTCCAGTCAGTACTTGTCAGTAGGAGTCTCGTTCCAAGTCAGTCACAGATGTGTCGCTACCCTTGAGGACTGAGATGGTCGCCTGTAAAGAAGTGTAACCGGAAACCAAACTTTTCCAACCGGGCCATAATTGGTTTCAAAACAATGATTACACGGCAGAAATGGTACTAGGTATCGTGGCGGGCGGTGGTACTTCCCCGGGCGCACCCTAGAACTCTAGAGAGCCACACCCAGCGCATTCATAAGTAAAGCACACCGCAGTCTTAATAGACGATGAATGGCGTGACAGTCCAGTGGCTATCGAACTCGCCTCTCACTCGAGCGGTCCGGGTTCAAACCTCAGCGGCACGCTCCAATGACTTTTCTATGTTATGTGCGATTTAAGAAATTAAATGTCACTTGGTATAACGGTGAAGGACACGTCGTGAGGAAACCTGCATGCCTGAGAGTTCATCACAACGCCTATAAAGAAGTGTAACCGCAGTGTTACCTTCGGCGCAGCGCTTGAAGTCCCGGCGTGACGGCGGCAGCGAGGGCGGGCAGCGGTAGTGGTCGCGCACCGCCGCCGGCACCTCCACGGTCGCGCGCGTCGGCGCCGCCACCTTCATCCTGACACAACACCGTACAACTCTTATTAATTACTGAACGATTCGTGAGTGTCTATATTCATTGTTGAAGTTACCGGCTTACTCACGTGTGATTAAGTCGAAATTAGGCCGACTAGTTTCGATCTATTACGATGATCATCTTCAGGAGTGAACGCGCTCGCGGCGGGCACGACGTACAGTCGCGGCGGGCACGGCGTACTAATTTCGACTTAAATCACACGTGAGTAAGCCGGTAACTTCAACTATTAGTCTAAGATCCCGCTATACAACGACCTTCACCGAGATGTTTATTTGATAAAACGTACTATAAATTCAATTTAATATGTCAATAAATATATTACATATGGGTTGGCTAACTAATTTCAGTCCAGGATATGATTAATTAATAATTTAAAAAAATATTTTTTTTTAAACATTCCACCGGTTTGATTATTAGACAAATTCTATACCAATCGAAAGTATGAAGCCCACAGATTATGCAAACGTTAGGTTGTCTATTCTTTTTCGGTCACAACTCTCGAGTAGCCAGGTATAAACAGGTAAATCGATACTAGAGCATTTTGCACCGGTCTGATTATTGAATTAAAATTAAATGAAATTGAAGATTATTCCATTATGAACACGGTGGTATAGGGTTGTTTGCGAAAAATCAGTCCCGAATTCCAGTTGTCGAATTTTTCGAAAATAGCTGAAAAGGTTTTACTTTTTCTTTCTTATGGGCGGACTTTAAACAGCTGCTATGCTGTGTCCTCTTCTATCGCATGGGATGGTTGGTTGGGACCTCTCAGTCGCACATATTCACTCTCAGCAATATCTCACTTTTCAAAATTCGACAACTGGAATTCGGGACTGATTTTTCGCAAACAACCCTATACCACCGTGTTCATAATAGAATAATCTTCAATTCCATTTAATTTTAATTCAATAATCAGAGCGGTGCAAAATGCGATTTCGATCGATTTACCTGTTTATACCTGGCTACTCGAGAGTTGTGACCGGAAAAGAATAGACAACCTAACGTTTGCATAATCTGTGGGATTCATACTTTCGATTGGTATAGAATTTGTCTAATAATCAAACCGTTATCGCAGTGGCTTGTGGGCATTATGGCCCAAATCTCTTTATAGTACAGTGCACTTATACATAACAAATTAACAACCCTATCATTGCTGTCAAGTGTTTTGTCACATCATAAAGAAGGCACACACTATAGCTGAAATAGATTTACTATTACCTTTTTATGAATAAGGCATTTGTTTGGAGCTCCATTATCGATCAAGTAATACTAGAAAGACACGTAGGGGTTGAAGGTAAATGTTACAAAATAAATTACTACCCTCATGGCGAGGGGTCGGGCTGGACAAGCGACCCTTTGATCACAGGACTCTATTTTTAAACCGCTCGCGTGACTTAATCGCTCGACTGCGACTCATATTCGTTAAATTCAAACAAAAACCGTACTACTTAGTCTATCTCCACCAATCCGCATTGGAGCAGCGTGGTGGAGTATGCTCTAGACCTCCCCCAGCATAGTCTGTGGCTCACCCACGTGGGAACGTACCACTGCTGGGCAGCAGTGGGACGTCTATGGGTCGCAGCAGCAGTCTATCTCTCGGTCCAATCGACTGCTTTATACCACTTGTTACATTGTAGTGTTTTAAAAATACGGAATTTCCCCAGTGATCGAGATGTGTCTCGTAATATTTCGCTCGTCTGGCGGCGTGCGGTTCAAAAATAGAGCTTCCGGACCCCATATATACCACACGATTACTGTACAGTACTATCGAGACAAGTCCGCACCCCAGCGCGAACGAAGGGTTGCATTGCGATATATATCCACTATATGTACCTGGGGTGTGACGTGCGTCGGAATAGAGTTTGTGCTGACATTGACAATGAAAATGAATGAAAATTACCATACTTTGATACAATCTTTCATCCCCCTTTTCAACCCATTACAACACTTTTTTCCAATAAAAAAGTAGCCTATGTCCTTTCTCAGGCTCCAGACTATCTGTGTACCAAGTTTCATTTAAATCTGTTCAGTAGTTTTGGCGTGAAAGCGAGACAGACAGAAGAGTTACTTTTGCATTCATAATATTAGTAAATAGGTATTATGGATTATGGATATATTATGGATTAATAACTAGCTATAGCGTCCATAACCCAATGGCTCGTGTCGATTCAATGTGATCGAAAGAGTTAAGCAACGACGTTCGCGGTCCATTTGTGGATGGGTGACCGCTCGTGGCAAAATTTCACGGACGCTACCGTGCTTCGGAGGACACGTAAAGCCGTCGGTCCCGGTAGTTTTCAATACTGGAAACAGTCGTTGAGCCTTGTCGAAGACATTCGGATGGCTTGAGAACATTCAACACTGAGTTCGCCACTAACCCCTCCACCGATCCGCATTGGAGCAGCGTGGTGGTGTAAGCTCTACACCTCCCGTAGCAGTGTCCGCGCCCAGCAGCAGGACGTCTATGGGTCGCAGCGAACTAGCTATAACCTATTCTGTTTCTAACAATCCATACTAATATTATAAATGTGAAAGTGTGTTTGTTTGTTTGTCCGGCTTTCACGTCGCAACGAAGCTATTATATGGTATGGTTATTGTGTGTGGAGATAGTGAGGAGGGTGGAGAGTGACGTAGGCTACGTTTACCGCGGTAAAACATCCCCATGGGAAGATATCGATGTTTTGTTATTTGCTAGATATTTAGTTCCAGATGTTGTTAATAGATTCATTTGCAAGTTCTTATCTTAGTATCTTTTAATCGTGGAACTCTCACTATTCATCCACCACAAATGTGTCATGTATGATAAACAACTCATTGTTAATTCCCTTTGACCACGCGGGCGGAGCCGCGGGTAAAAGCTAGTATATAGAAAAGTGATAGTAACCTGAAGGCGGGGTTCGCCTTGCGCGCGCGCCGCAGGAAGGCCGCGATGATCGCGTGCTGGTCGATGGGCCCCGAGCACATGGCCCACAGCGCCGCGCGCTTCGTCAGCGAGATCGAGCTCACCAGCTTCGAGTCCTGCGACCGCCGTCGAGCGTTCAATCAAATCACCTCCTTCACGCTAATCCATCATCTATTAAGACTACGGTAGGCTTTACTTATGAAAGCACTTGGTGTGGCTCTAGAGTTCTAGCGCCCGGGGGAGTACCACCGCCCGCCACGGTACCTAGTACCATTTCTGCCGTGTAATAATTGATTTTAAAGCAATTAATTATGGTCCGGTTGGAAAGGTGTGGTTCCCGGTTACACTTCTTTAGAGGCGACCATCTTAGTCCTCAAGGGTAGCAACACATCTGTCACTGACTTAGAACGAGACTCCTACTAACAAGTACTAACTGGACTATTACTAACACCAACTAACAGGACTAACTATCATTAACAGTCCCCAGTCCTCATACCTACGAACTACTAACTAACTGACCAACTAATGTTCTAATTAACTCTCTCAACTAATTGGACTAACCATCCCCAGTCAATCCCCACTCAATTTGGAATTGAGTCTTGTTCAAAGTCAGTCACAGTTGTCATGGGCGGCAGCGGATGGGTGGTGCTGCAAGCTCGTTTGCTATCTTATATCCATAAAAAAAATATATAGATCTGCAGCATTGTGTTCTTTTCGTTTGTTCGAAAAGCTACTTCGAATAAATGTAAGACCGGAACAGCATATTTTTCTTCGATGAACTTTCCGATCTAACCATAATTACTCACTTGGTTTTTTTAAGCCTTTATGAAGCTCAAAAGTGACTTAAAAGAAAAGTGGAGTGTTACCCTAGTATAAGTTTCATCATTGGGTGCTCAATGGTGAGACCGTGACTCTGCCTAGTAAACAACTGTTGTTTGGTGTTGTACCAAGGCAGTCACCGAGTACAAAAAAGGTATATTTATTTATTATTCGATAACTCACAATATAATGTTCCACATGGTTGGGGCACATCCAGCGACCGATCGGCAGCGCAGTTAGTGGAGGATTCAGACAGTCCTACAAAAAGAAATACATATAATATTGTTATACATAATGTAATGCAGATATTTATTATAATGATTATGGTGTAGTAAGAGTAACAGTCCAGCAGCCACACCGGCTGAATCATGTTTGAAACAAGATTTGATTGTTCAAATGTTATTATAGTGTGTGACATCACACATGTCCAATGCCAATTAAAAAGGGTGATATTGCATATATCAGAATAAAACTTGATGTTTTTTAAGAATTCATCTGCCGCTCATAGCTCAATGTCAATAAACAAAGAGACAAATTGTGTGAATTAACTAGTCCGGGTTCAAACCCCAGCGGCACGCTCCAATGACATTTCTAAGTTATGTGCGATTTAAGAAATTAAATGTCACTTGCTGTAACGGTGAAGGACACATCGTGAGGCAAACTACATGCCTGAGAGTTTATCATAATGTTCTCGAAGGTATGTTAAGTCTGCCAATCCGCACTTGGCCAGCGTGGTGAACTAAGGCCTTATCCCTCCCATTCTGAAAGGAGACCCGTGCCCAACAGTGGGACAAAAAAAAATGGTTGTGATGATGATGATGATTGCCAACATGCCTGATGGAACAGCAGCGGACAGTAGTCGCACTGCAGCAGCGGAGCCGTCTTCGTGCTTCCCTGGCTGCAGGTCCAACACTCCTGCAATGGCTGCGAGCTATTCTTTCGCTTCTTGGTCTTCTGTACTGTATTTATGAAATAATACCATCATGCATAACCATTCCACACCCTTCATTGATGGTAAAACACCTAGCTATACTTTGACTAACTACTTTACTAACAATGACACAAAATATAATTTTTAATTATTTCAAAAGAATAAATGCACCTTTTTCAGTCCCGGGGAATATGACTGGTATCTTCATCTCTTTCGGCAAGTCAAATACTTTTGGGTTAATTGTGTTTGCAGCCTTGATAATTAAATCAAAGGGAGTTGGTTCCTTCTCAGGGACTGTTTTGGCCCCGGCAGTGGAATCTTCTGGCACCTTTTCTTGTGTCTCCTTCTGAGGAAGAGGCTTTTTGAAGATTTCATCTTTTTGCGGCTCATCTTTCTGAGGAAGAGGCTTTTTGAAGATTTCATCTTTTTGCGGCTCATCTTTCTGAGGAAGAGGCTTTTTGAAGATAATATGTTTTTGTGGCTCCGCCCTCAGAGGCAGAGGCTTCTTGAAGATTTCCTTTCTATCAACTTTTTTGCTGGTATTCTTTCTCTTTCTATACGATTTACGACGGTTTCTGTAGGATAAGTAGGTTAATAGAAATAAAACACTCTTTTTAAGAACTTTCATATAAAATTATTATACACAAATTGATACCTATTGACTTTTATTTGTAAACTAATTTAAATACAGTGTAAACTCTATATAACGTCGTTTGTTATAATGAAAAACTTTCTATAACGTAGAAATTAGTTCAATTTGGTTGGTTTACTATAAAACCCATACATTAATTCACTCTCTTTAACGCATCAGCCATTCTCTATTATCAATAAATATTTTCATATTTATATCAACTACGTATCAAAACAAAACTAATCTTTTGAGGTACTGAAATTTCTAAGAAACATACCTGAGGTCATAAACAGCAGCCTAGCTTTTGTTATTGTTAATTGCCTTAACATGATTAACATGACATGTGATATTATTTTTAGATTACATTGTCTGTAGGAGATTTTGGTCTCAGTTACTAAACGCACCATCATACTATCGTCACCTATCCAGTATTATCAGTCGTTAACAGAATATATGTGTTTAGAATTATTTATTTATTGTATTGATAGTAATAAAATTAGAAATTATTGTAATTGGTTAAATTTGGTTTATTTTTCTCTTATAGCGAAAACTCTTTATAACGAAAGAAAATGCTCAGTCCCTTGAAATTCATTATAACGAGTTTACACTGTAGATCAATGTCTGTCATACTTTTACAACAGCAACCTACCTAGATCTCTTGTCAGTCCCATATGGAGATAGGTCAAAACTAGTGTCATCATCACTAGCATCGGAGGCCCTGCAGGCCTTGCACAGCCACAGCCCCGATGGTATGTCTTCCTCCTCTATAGGTGGGTCACTACAAGTTTTACAACAATAATAGCATGGTTGAACTTTAAAACACCACACAAAAAATGACTAATTCGGTCTAATAAAATGGTTATTTTATGATATATGGAAATTTATAATGTAATATGATAATTACTAACTAGTAGAATATATTAGTTATTTGCCGACATCTTTTATGAGATCATAACAGGTCAGATACAATAAAAAGGTACTTGACGAGGCTATAGGATTGATTAAGGCGATACGCACTAGCAAAGAAGATGAAAGCTGGCTGGGCAGCGGTCACAGCAGATGAGTTCGCCGCCTTCGCCGCAGGCGTCGCAGCAGTCGCGGTTATGCCCCTTGCCCGGCCGTTTGTAATACGGGTGCTGGTTCTTCTTTGGTTTCGGCGGGTTGATCACTTCATCTGGAGCCTTCACCAGCGCTCGGATCATCTAAAAATCATGTGATGATTCTGTCATGATCTATAAAATGTGGCCACGACACCATCCCTGTCATTAAAATTATCTGCTTACCGGCATCAGCGAGCCCGAGGAATCGTAGTCATAGCTTCGTCTGTAAGACATATTCACTGATCTTCACTCAACCGCTTAGCTATTTCAACTAATGTTTTATTTTATAAGTATTTACATGCGGAGAGTCCTAAACTATCCTTGCAGCTTTGTTTACTTTACATACTTTATATACTGTCTTACTTTTCCGAAAATGCAATCACGTACAAAATTTCACAGAAAAAAAGCAATGCAAACTTGCAATGCAAACCGACGACAAGACGATTACGGCCACAGAACATTAATTAATAGAAGTTGAAGATATTTTGACAATGGAGGATGGATGTACTTCGTATCTTTGCTTTGGATTTATATTCTGTGACATAAACTCTTATTTTCAGTGCTGCCCGATGGAAATATGTATTGCGCACTCAAGTCAAGGGTCAACGCCCCACACAAAGCCCTGCTTGCAGGGCCCTGCTTGCAGGGCCCCTGCCAATCGTATCGTGTGTGGGCTTGCAGGGCCGATTTTTTAATTGCTTACCCTGTCGCAGGGCGGCATGGTCATCCTGCCAGCCCGACGCTCGATCTCCCCACTCCAACCCGGTACGGTCGGGCCGATTTCACAGATTTATAAGTATAGATTTAATAATATGGTGTATATCTAATCTGTGGTTCCTACTTTTCAACAATAAATGTTTGATCTTCTTCGTACGCCGTCTTAATTTGTTTTCATTTTTTTGTACTATGTATTGTTGTGCAATAATTTTAAAGGATAGTTATAATAAAGCTAAAGTATCTCTCATCAATATATTCTTTTTTTCAATTAATGGTGTCACCATTGTCAATAAATCTTCAAACTGTGACTTATTCATTCTTTTAAAGTTCGTAAAGTCATCTGTAATTCTTTCAATATATTGGCGTGACTCAAACAACGCAAGATCTCTACCACAGAACATAATATCTCTACCTAGTCTGTGGACGCAACCTGCAGGGCCGATTTGCAGGGTTTTGTGTGGTAACATCCTCTGCGGCAGGCCCTGCAAGCAGGCCCTGCAAGCAGGGCTTTGAGTGGGGTACTAAAAAACCACCAGATTTAGCAATAAATTCCATATTTGTCAAAAAATTTTTTTACTATCCAATAATTAAGAAGCAACCATAAAATCAAAACGAGAAATTACGATAAAATACAAAGGGGCTGTAAATCACGTAAAAAGATTCATAGGTAAGGTACTAAGTTCATAATAGTGTGTTTACCTTACATTATTAAAGACACTCAATAGAAGAAATAGTCGTTAATTAAACGTATTTTAGAAAAATACATTTTGTTTAAAGATACAAAAGAAACAAAATGAAATGAACGAGTCGATATAAAGGAACGAGTCATAATTTTAGTTTTACTTCCCGTATGACATATGTACCATAAATAACCTGGGCGAAAAAGCACTTGATTGAGCAAAAAACTATATTCTTAAATATTTCACCACATATACAACAAGAAATAATTCAACTTTCTTCTGTTCCATCAACGTTTGTAACCCCAGAAATCTATGATTAGTTGACCTTCACTTGTCAAGCAATGCATGTATTAATAAGAACGAAGAGGAGCAATCAAATTTTTTTTTTTAAATCTATTCTCTAATCTAATAATTTTATTTCAAATTATTTGAAAGGTCTGCGCTGAGTTACGGAGAACTAATAATAATACCTGGAGGAGCGTGTAAATAGCTCCTCCAGGGGGTTATCCCTAGGGTGCCTATCCCTTCGGGGAAATAAGAGGCATTATATTAACTCTACTAAAGAGGTTGTAGGACGGAACAGAAGGAGTTTTCAAAATAAGAAGTATGGACCGTGTAGCCTAATGGATAAGGCGTCGGATATCTGTCCGAAGATGCAGGTTCGAACCCTGCCGCGGTCGTACAGGTCGGCAAAACCCATTTTTCTTTAAATTTATTCAATTTATTTATTTGTTTGGTTTTTTTATCCTTACTTTATTTGGAAAATAAAACTATAATTAATGTATTAAATATAGCATGGCATGCTTAAGGTTTATGCTTACTGATTGCGGTCTTAAGGGCGGCTCTAGAAGCCCGGCGGGCAAACGAAACGACCTCTAGCTAGCGCGTTAGCGTGATTCAGCGGAAGGGACAACGCCATCTAGCTTTCAGTATGAAAATCAATGAAATACGATACAAACGAAATTAGTTTGTAAGATTAACTAGTTTACTAAGATTAAAGTAAAAGTCGGCCAATCAGAGCGGATGACGACAAGGCTAAGTAAAAATTCACCTGTCGCTTGGGCTTCTGTTATAAATACAGCAGCATATTTATTTACCTAGGCGTGAAGTCACAAGTGGACACCATGACACCTACGAGCGTTTTCGCACTAAATTCAGTGGATAGGAAAAACTGCAACATTATCATAGCAAAAATAAAATGTAGTATGTAAAAGGGATAAAATCAGATAAAGAACATTAAATAATGATATGAGTGTTTTAATTCAAAATTAATCATAAAAATCCAACATATTGCAAATTCAACATTGTGGTGCAGAAGGGCTTTTAAACAAAGACCTTCGCCATTAAATCGAACGGTAGAAATGGCAGACAAGTACACAAACGTATGCCTACGAGTATGTAAAATGGTAATAACATCGAACGAGGTTGGCCGGTCTCAGACCTTCTCAGATGGCGCTAGCATAGCTTTCACCTGTCCAGCTTGTTTTTGTTGCTTGTGCTGAAAAATATAGTTTTTTCTATAGCTTATTGAATAGTAGAATAGGCTTTTTGAGTAAAATTCAAGGGTTTAAATGCGCGTTTTGTGAAGCCAAGCATTTCCCAACGCGGCACACTAGATGGCGGCGTACCGGCTTTTGAAACACGCTAGCGAGATGTTGTCGAGCCGACAATATTTCTAGCTAGTCCATTACTAGAAAACAGTCTTCTGAACCTTCTGAACTCATGTATTTTTGTATGCCGAACTACTTGACTGTAGCTGCGGCTTAAGATTTCTATGGACGATTCCGTGTATTTTATTTATTTATTTAAATACAATCTTAACTTAACGTACAAAGGCAGAACTGCTAAAGCATTCTCTCCCACTCAACCTTGGGATGGTGGGAAAAGCATCGAAAGCGGTATTAGGATATAAATAAAAGTAAGAACAAATAATTAAGAATATTTTTCAATAAATTAATACACATTAGTAGGTACATTACATACAAATATACAAGATAATTAAATATTATATATTTATCTATTATACATATATAATAAGTCCAGATTTCCTTATTAAGTGTGGAAGAGGACAACAAAAGAACTATAGTTATCAACCTACAGACGTTATGTTTAGCGTCCATAGCCCGATGGCGCACGTGGATTCAATGTGATCGACAGAGTTAAGCAATAAAGGGCGCGGTCGGTTTGTTGATGGGTGATGTGTTTATATAGTACCCGTGCTAGGTACTTATCCTAGCTTGAATATACCTGCTAGAACTTCTGCGAAAATTAGCAGGTGGTGTAAAAAAACAAGTCAAGTCCTGGATCCCAATCCAGTAAACCGTGAAGCAACGTCAAGGCGCGGACCAGTGTTGGCTCGCGGGTCTGCACCAACCTACATCCTGGAACTGCACATAACCTAACTTTTCGTGGTCTCTTGAGTATGTTAGGGACGTATAACGGAATTAATTCTAGCACTGCAGGCCTTAAACCAGGTGGTAAAGTAATCTACGAGTGCCAATTCGCGTCTTAGTTCAAGTGAGTCACACCCTTTCCTTGAAAAAATAAAGTACATAGGGAAACCTAACGTAGTATCCGTGTACTGCTTATGGTACAGACTTTATTTTTTAATTTTGGAACTTCTTCAACATGAGTTTGTATTGAGGCAAGGCATTTGCATGAGGCCAAGCATTTCCTAACGCGCCGCGCTAGATGGCGGTGTACCGGTTTTTGAATCACGCTAGCGAGACATTCTCGAGGGATGTATATCAAGCCAACAAAATATCTGACTTGTTGATACCATTAATGGAAGCAGTACTAGTAAAGCCAGTGCAGTACTAACAACTAAACCTGAATGTATCTATTTTTGTAAGCCGACTACTTATAGTCCGGTCAATTTAGACAATTGAAATAAAGAAAATTCCGACAGAGCCAAAATTGTTTCTCATGTACCTGACGGCACGTCATAGTTCCTGCCGTCAGAATCGTTAGAAAAGAGGGAAGAACGTGGGTGAATCGGTCCTCTTAACGATTCTGACGGCAGGAACTATGGACGTGCCGTCATACCTATGTCGAAATAAATTTATGTCTATGTCTATGTCAATCGGTTGAAGTTAAGTTCGTCGAGTACTATAGTACTAATAGTTTTTTGATTTTAAGTGTTAATTTTCCATGACATGACTGAGCAATGAGTATAGCCTTTTTCTATTATAACAATAGAAAAGTCTCAGTCAGATCATCAGCTCTATAGGGTGAGGTTTCTAGCACGGTACCCATCTAAGATGTATGAAAATCTACTCTGCCGTTTTAAGTTAGTATATCCAAAGATATATTCTCTCTGATTGATTTGAATTCGAAATTCTGTAAATTCAAGGATTGACCATATAATAATATGATTAACAGGCCCAGCGGTCAAGCAAAATGATGCGATGATGTAATTTCTAACAGGGGCTTGCAGCTCTTTTGCTACTGAAACATATGGGGGGTGAAAAAAAACATTCTTGATACATAACTGATGCCTTTATTTGACAAATCAGATCACAATGTATCACAGACTTAAAATATTCTACAAATATAAACTACTTAATTATTAATCTTATTTATTGAAGCCTAAACACTTGTTAGATATATCATACTTAAGACGGTAGGTAATTAGGAATTTACGTCAAGTTAACATCGTGAAAAATTTACGGAACTAATTTACTTAAATCTCAATAAGTCCTTATTATAATAAACATTATTATGCACGTATTTCATTATAAACAGACTTTACGCATGTCGGGTTGTCTGGCCACACGTAGTGTAGTGTTTTGTGTGTTGTGTTGTAGGCTGTAGGGTGTCGAATTCGAAGTGGTTCGCTACAATATGTGGATATAAATACTCGTAGTTTTCGCGTATACTCATTGTCTTTCTTATTATAACTATGGCGGTCTCATACTAAAATCGCGAAAAAAATGTCTTAACACCTTGAAGATTTGATTACACTACACACCATAATTCACAATAATGCAGCTCATAGTGGAATAACACACGACAGTAAATAATAGAATATGTAGGTCTTTATTTAAAATAGTATATGATCTATATTTATTTTTATTACGCATAAATTGTACATTTTTAAAATGAAACCTTTTTTTGGAACGCTAAGGATTGGATTTAATGATACTAAAAAGAGTAATGAGAAAGAGAAAACTATAGGATAGGGTCCATTTAAGACTTCTATAATATACTAGTGGACGCCCGCAGCTTCGCTCGCGTTACACATTCACTAACTTCAAAAACGGCAAAGCTTCATACTAACTTTGCACCCCCGTTTTACCCCCTTAGGGGATGAATTTTCAAATTTTTCGCCGTAAAAACCATCCTTGAACTTCAACGAACATTTTAAAAAAAGAATTGGCCAAATTGGTCCAGGCGTTGTTGAGTTATGCGCTTACCAACACATTTTGCGATTCATTTTTATTATATAGAAGATTGAAAGATAAATCGCTCGCTTCATATACGAAACAATTACAATACAACCTGGTTAAGGTTATTGTAGGGACACTATGTATATACCTTATAATATTTCAATTTCCTTGATTTAAATTTAATTAATATCTAGTTGATGTTTTGATTTTTTATCTAATTGTTATTGGGTCTAGAATAAATAAATTTTATTATGTATTCTAAAAATCAAAATGAAACTACGATTAACTAAACGAAAAAAAAGCGACTCTATGAAATGTTTGCTCTATATCTTGCGATGGGTATAGTGACTACGCACTATGACGCGGAATTGTAGGTCTTTTTGCGTTTTGTTGCTCATTTGTTCGGACTGTAACACAATTTAACTTATTAGGTTGAAATGTCTTCACGCTTTGACATACATTTATGGTCTTTGCGTACATAACCATAATCTATAACTAATATTATAAAGGAAGAGGTGGGAGAGGAAAGATTTGTTTGTAATGTTTTCAAACAAAAACTACTGGACTGACTTCAAAAATTCTTTCACCATTAGAAAGCTGCATCTTCACTGAGTCACATAGGCTTTTATAATATTACTAGGTATAACGAAACTATTGTTAATACACAATAATACACGCCAGCGAAGCTGCGGGCGTCCACTATTATGTATGATAATATAATCGCTCTATTCAATAACACAAAACTGTACCTAACTAACGTAATCGTCTTCGCATACTTATAGATAAATAATATATTAAATAGTTACTTGAATAGACGAAGAATTAATTAAATGAATATCCCGATGTACTTAGATACTCGTACGTTCTTCTTCTTACCTACTTTGTTTTCGATGGGTAGTTACATATTATAAAATACAATTAAATAAGGCATTTATCGATAATTATAAAAACCCTGTATTTAACCCTGATTACATTTTACTTGTTATCAAGTACAGTTCAACCTTATAATAATTCCATCCATCCATCCATCAGCCTTTTAAGGTCCACTGACAGGCCTCTCCTATACGACACCACTCCGGCCGGTCCTGTGCCTTCTGAATCCAGCGGTTTCCCGCCGTTTTCTTCAGGTCGTCTGTCCACCTTATAATCCACCAATTTAATACTGTAGTATGAAAGGTACTTTAACTTAGGTAGATATTATATACATATAGGTATATTAATATATATTTAATTTACCTAATAGGAATAAATAGGTATTACCAAATAGGTCAGCTAAGGTCCTTTTCAAGGCAAATATTTTTAGATGATGATATTACATATGACATTTCATTTCATTATTCACGTGTGTAGATACGTAATGTAAATGAAAATATTTTCCTATACTATGTAATATACATAATTTGTATAAGAGACGAAACGAGAATCGTTTGTACGTTTTAGGTATCGATCCGTCCACGTTTGATTAAATTACAACATTAATACTAATAAACCTTCGACGCAGACGCAGTGGCAGGGTGCATTCAATCTTACTACCTACATTACACTTAAGTTTACACAGTTAAAAACTAGAGATAAATAATAATATTTAACCTATCTTCTACGACAGTTCCTACCTATGCGCAGATGACAGGTTTCCAACCTTGTTAGCTAAATACTCGAAAAATGTTTTTCACAATTAATGTCCCGGAGATAAATACTTACAATAAATCCATACCTAATCCATAAAAAATACTAAACTAGTTAGGTAACCTAATCAATTAAAAATGCATAATCATGGCTGTTTTTCCTGCTTTCCTTGCATAAAATGGTGGCCATAACATAAGCGCGTACCTTACAGGGGCGTATTCGTACATTGGAGTCCGTCTACTCACATTCATGGTCCATTTCCTATAACTAGCGAAACCTTCTTGGGCGCTTGTCGCTACTGAACGAGCTGCCATTAAATATCCACTTTATAACTGGAATTTATTGACACCGTAAAAAGATACTTCAAAAATTACCACGATTTATAAAACGAGTTAATTAAACACCCTAATACTAAAAAACACGTGTGATACACGCGTCGCGTCACAGCCCCAGCGCATACAAAATGCTCACTGATCCATAGAGGTGCACCAGAAAACCTGAACCTCTGAACGGTCTCGTACGTTGCGCTACTTCAGCGCTGCACGTCAGTCGGTAAAGGCGCGCGCGATGGCCACGACGCTCTCGTACGTGCCCGTGACGAAGATGAACAGTCCCAGCGCGATGATGAACACGTCCTTGAGCACGACGAGCACCGGCACGTGGCCGTCGCGGCAGTGGCGCGCCACCATCTCGATGAGCGGCGGGAACATGAGCGCGAGCGCCGTGCTGCTCACCGCGCCCACCAGCGAGATGAACAGGCCCAGCTCGGGGATCGACTCGGCGAGGATGACTAGAAATACGCAATACGCAATAAGCAATACGCAATACGCAATACGCAATAAGCAAAGCAGAGTTTGCAATATCATGTATATGTAATAATGTAGCGTCTATATATAGCTCTATGGCTCGCGTCGACAGAGTTAAGAAGACGCGCGCCGTCGCGTCGGTAAGTCAATGCGTGATTGCTAGTGGCAAAAATTTCATGAACGGTACCGTGCTTCGGAAGACACGTCACTGAAGGTCACGGTTGTCTTCAATGGAAAAAGCCTGATAGAAGACCTTAGGGTGAACATATTGGGCTTGGCCACTTACCACCAATCCGCATTTGAGCAGCGTGGTGTGGTATGCTCTAGAGTTCGCGGCTGTTTCTGTGGGTGAGACTCTATGTGTTGTAGCTAGATAGATAGATAGACTTATAGAATTTCTAGCAAAAATGCGAAGCTAACTTACATGTGATCATGACCATCATTGCCCGGAAGCTGAGCTCCTTGGCGACGGGAAAGGTCTGCGCGTATTTGTCCCGGAGGCAGGGCCACATGATGGCCACCGGCACGTAGAACTGCAGCGGGTATGTGAACAGCATAGCCAGCGCGATCAGCCCCTGCACTACGATGCTTAGGCTGTAAACAGATTTGGCTTAGAATAAGAGACATTGACATCTAGACACTCGGGAACTAAACAAGCCAAGTGTGTGAAATATTCACAAATTGGATCAATCCAAGCTTTTACACTTAGGAACGCTTCCCGCGCAGTGGCTTGCTGTAAAAAAGGATGTCCCTCAGCTAATGTAAGTACGTAGTAGGATTAGTGGTGGCCGAGAGAGCGTCCGAAGCACGGTAGCGTCCATGAAATTCCATGCCACTAGCCATCAAAAAACCGACAGCACCAGTCGTTGCTTAACTCTTTCGATCACATTGCATTGAATCGACGCGAGCCATTGCGCTATGGACGCTACGAGTCACGTGCGACGTACCTACTATTGAAGAAATGAATTGTCACCGCTGCGTACTGGCCTGGAAGTGAACGTAAATAGTGGTGAAGGGATTACACTTGTCCGGGCGGTAGGTTGAGGGTGAGGCTGCCTGCGACCTGGTCTCCGAACTTGAGGTATCCCAGGGCGCCCACCACCACGAACGTGCCGGCCACGAACACCATGCTCACGTTGAGCACGCCCAGCGGCTTCTGGAACCGGTCGGGCTGCTGCATCTCGTTCTTCAAGGGCAGGACCTGACATGATAGGACACGTGACGGGTCGTGACGTAACATACCATCGCGATGGTAAAAGTAGGTGCGTTTTTGCAAAGTAAGCTCAACCTTGAACAGGCAGACGAATTTACTCGCTCCGACCCAAAGACGTCGCACTGCTGGTCACGGGTCTCCCCCACAGACACTGCTGCGGGAGGTCTAGAGCATACTCCACCACGCTGCTCCAATGCGGATTGGTGGAAGGGTTAGTGGCTAACCAAGTTTCGAATGTTTTCAAGCCACCCGAAGGTCTTCGAGAAGGCTTAACGACTGTTCCAACATTGAAAACAACCGGAACCGACGGCTTTACGTGCCCTCCGAAGCACAGTAGCGTCCTTGAAATTTTGCCACTAGGTGTCACCCATCTACAACCGACCGCGCGCGTCGTTACATAACTCTTTCGATCACATTAAATCGACGCGAGCCATTGGGCTATGGACGCTATATTTGAATATACCCACTGCGGTACCTACTCACCCCACGGAAATTTATCATTTCCGTGCGGTGAGTGGGTACCGCACGGCACGATTAGATAAGTTGGTAAGTACCTTTAATAAGATTTAGTACAGATTTGAACTCATTGTAAGATCGCCGATAATACTTAGGTAAGTTAGTGACGTTACAACGTTTCTGAGTCGACCCTCATGCGTTATATATTTACTTAGTTCTGAAAGATAGTAACTGCAACATAGTAATCGGTATCCAAGCCCATTCAATCGGAACAACAATCGGTTACCAAGTCCCAACGCCAGTCGCCACAGCACCACATAAACTTTGTCTTTCCCTAGAAACATTTCCGCCGTGCGACGCTTTTAAAGCAATGGTGTTCCGTTTTGTCAGAGTAATCGGATACCATAAATTATTCACCGACCATTTTGGTCCTCAAGAGTCCTAAGTCCTCTGCCATCTATTACTCACTGTACTATTACTAACACCATACAACAGGCCTAACTGTCAGTCCTTTTCCAAGTCATACGTTCTCTTCACCCTCCGCTAACACAGCTTACACTCGCAAACGCAACTGTCACGGTCGTCGTGGCTCGTTTGCCATAATATCCGTAAAAAGGCTCACCAAACCGATGCCCTCGAAAGCGTAGATGGCGGTTCCGAAGAAAAGAGGGAGCTGTCGCCAGGGGGCGATGTAGTCCCTGGTCTCGATCGACGGCAGGTCCCGCGAGGCCTCGTACACGACCACGCCCACGCCCACCGCCATGAAAACGTTGGCGGCCGTCGAGAACGGCGTCAGGTACTTCAGGTTGCGCACCATGCACGACAGCAGGATCGGCAGAATCACGAGCGCGATGTGCAGCGACAGCTTGGCTTTCACGTCGAAGTATTCACATATCTGCAACATTCGGTTCTTCCTTCATTACAGTGAATCAGATTTACTTTAGT
This sequence comes from Carterocephalus palaemon, assembly GCA_944567765.1. Lineage (NCBI taxonomy): Eukaryota > Metazoa > Arthropoda > Insecta > Lepidoptera > Hesperiidae > Carterocephalus > Carterocephalus palaemon. The sequence continues at coordinate 620,470 of OX155637.1, forward strand.
CCAGGAGACGATATTGAATTTTTTTAAATTTAAAATTAGAAGTCAATCGGTGTCCGGGATCGTGCCCGGTGTCTGGCAATAGTCACCATCATGGGACCTAAACATAACTGATGCAATACACTCCGAAATTATCATGATTTCATCGATCTATTGATTATTTATTTATCACAGTGACTAAATTCTCGAATTACGAGTATGTTTGCGGTCTGCGCATTGCCAGAATGATTGAGGTAACAGACGAATAAAATACAGTGGCGACTAGTGGTCCTTACAAATATTAGGTAAGCTTCTGCAGATCCCGTTATATTTGTCAGTCAGTAGGCTTGGAATGCAGAACCTCGAATGTGATCGAATACAGAAGCTCTTTTTAACGACAGTTAAGCAATTGATCTGCCTCACCAACTTGACATTGTTAGCTATGAAGACAACGTAGACGCAGCAGAAGCCGAGCTGCGTGACGCACAGGAAGGTGGCGACCATGGCGCGCATGGTGCGGCTCCAGGGGCGTAGGCGCGGCGGCCCGCACTCGAACACCAGCCCCACCGTCTCCGCGAAGCCCAGAGGCTTATCCCGCCGCTTCTTGCGTTGCATCTCCTCCGAACAGTTCAGCTGGAACAACAGTTGTTACGCGTCAAATACAAGCGACACCTGGTATTGGTGCGGCCTCCCGCACTGTATGGCACGAACGCTTTGCACCATCACTCCATACAGGGCAAATTAGAAGCAAAGAAGTTGTCAGTGCCTTCAAAACTCTTATTAATGATTTTGTTTATATCTGATGTTGCCGCGCAGAAGGTGCAGCATGGGGCGGTCATTGTTACCAGCAGGTGCTGCGCGTGCACGCAGATGACGCCGAGCACCAGGGTGGCGAGCGGCGCGAACACGATGCCGCCGTTCTTGAACGCGTCGCCCATGGCCAGCAGCCCCGAGCCGATGTTGCCGCGCAGCAGGTGCAGCATCGTCTCCGCGTAGCTGCCGACCAAACCAAAAGAGTTTTTTTAGCGACCACATTAAGTGGGAATGATGTCTTGAACTCCACCAATCCGCAGTGGAAGTGTGGAAGTCAAACCTTCCATCAGTGACCACAAGAAAGACGACACTGTGTGTAGCTGCACAGCGTTGGAAAAGGGTAGTCCTCAACTTTAAGGTGAAGACCGGGTAGAGCCAGTGTAGAGAACAGCGCTGGAGTGCACCGAGCGGGTATTCGCTGCGACCCATAGACGTCCCACTGATGGGCACAGGTCTCCCCCACAGAAACAGCTGCGGGAGGTCTAGAGCATACTCCACCACGCTGCTCCAATGCGGATTGGTGGAGGGGTTAGTGGCCAACCCAGTGTCGAATGTTCTTAAGCCACCCGAAGGTCTTGGACAAGGCTTAACGACTGTTCCCAGCATTGAAAACAACCGGGACCGACGGCTTTACTTACCCTCCGAAGCACGGTAGCGCCCACGAAATGTTGCCACAAGCGGTCACCCATCCAAAAACCGACCGCGCCCGTCGTTGATTAACCTTTCGATCACATTGAATCGACGCGAGCCATTGGGGTATGGACGCTACATTGACTGAGCGAGATTTAGTGGGTGAAAATTCCATTTTTTCCGGCATCGCTATATTTATATTTTTATATCGCTATTTTCCCACGTTATCTGGGTACTACTTTATATTTCCAAAAAGACGTAAAACCGAAATTGTCTTCTTCGTGACACTGAAGCGCACACTGCCCACCTTCCTCAGGCTCACCTGGTAGGATGCGTAGCGTGGTGGCCGGGGTCCTCGGCGCCCCCCATCTCGAGGGCCAGGGCGCTCTTGTTGTCAGCCCGCAGTATCTGCTCCCGGGACTCGTAGGGCACGGGGCCCTTGTGGAAACTGAAAGATATTATACCATTAATCCTATACGATATATTCTACCTATACTATAGGTCCATTATTGTAGGCATGTATGAAATCTATAATATGTATGTTCGTTCTCATTATAGTTAGAGCTCGCTCGGGGTAGTCCGTAGTGTGACAGTCTATTGGGACCACAAGTTCGAAGGGTGTTCTCCAGGGTACTGCTATAACTTTAGCTTCTATATTATAGGTATACTAATTTATAAAGAGGAACCATTTGTTTGTAATGATGTGAAAATATTACAAACAAATCATTCATCTTTAATATTAGTATAGATTATCCCAGACACTTTCTGAGTTTAAAGTTTGACATGTGGGCGGCATGCGCCAGCGCACAGACATGTTTCTTTGCACCTTCTACAGTAATAATAATAATCAGTCTGTAGGCCTAATTTCCTCCTCTGAGAGGGGTGTCCGTTGTCAATTACGATTAGACAAAATCGCACAGCATTGTATAGAAATAATCAGATAATCGCTTCCTGTCCATCCAATGTAACAATTTAATGCGACTTATTTTTCTTCCTAGATCGTAGGACTGATATTTACCTACAACAGAAATATGCAACTTCATGCCCAGTGGTGGGCAATTTGTCATTGTTTACGTGATGGCAATTTCGTTAATATGTGTCATCAAAAAATCATTAGCCACAAAGGCATTAAAACTACCTAACAATCTTGTTAGGTGACAATACAAGATTACATAATATTGTATTAAGTAGGGCAGAGCGGGGTCACTTGATCAGGTTTTTGTTCAAATCAGTGTAGGGTCCATTCAAATAAAAAAATAGAAAAGATTTATCCTTAAATCAGTAGTTTGTTTATATGACTACATATTAGGATCAAAAAACCTTGACAAATCCGTTGTTTACTATACTAAAATTACTTTCTAATGAAAAAAGGCAAATGGCTCATTAGACCCCATAGGCGGGGTCTATTGAACCACCCAAAGGGGTCACTTAAGCCAATGCATTATAAAAAACTTTGCACATTTAAACATTTGAAATATAGAAATAAAACCTTAACAACCTTTCTGAGATTCCTCATAAAAACAAAAACAAACTTCTAAACTTCTCCAAACTTTTCCAAAAATACAATTTAACTCAAGTTAATAAAAAGTAACTTAATAAATTTAGTCACTGTCACAGTTCATGCAAACATAAATTGAATTGAATTGAATTGAATAAACTGCATTGACACCTGAATTGCACTTAATGTGAGCCTATTCTCGGCAACTAGAGCACTGTACCCACTCTTCTCCTGGTAGACTGCCTGAAATAATTTTATAAAGAGAAAAAGATTTATTTGTCATCACAAATTTTCACCCAAAAACTACTGGACCGATTTCAAAAATTCTTTCACCATTAGAAAGCTGCATCGTCACTGAGTGACATAGGCTATATAATATTACGAGGTGTAAACGAAACTATTGTTATGCGTGGAATTAACGCGAGCGAAGCTGCGGGTCAAAAAAAAACTAGTCAAAAATAATCAGTGTAAATAATTCAGTGTTTGACGGAAATTGTGTTTTCTTTAAAATTTTCTTCTGATTGATATTATTCTTAACAGAGTAATTCTCTTCATAAGGCGGTGAAGAAATTTTAAAAATTGATTTCTTCACTGCTTTTTTCTTGGACTTGTCTATCTACTTGCTAGCTTGCATCTTTCTCGAGAGTTTCTGTCAAAACAGCACCACTTCTCTTTTTCCCTCGTGTTTGTTGCTTTCTGGGCCCTGCTTTCAGAAATGGTCTCAGAAACTATGGTGAAAATGGAATATAGTCCCTAGATGTAGATGGCATTTCAACATTTGGTTCTTCATTTTATTTATCATATGATGGCTTTAGAGTCGCTGACGCAGTAACGGGTGATGACAAAACAGTATTTAACAAAATTACAATATACCTAACATAAACAGTGCAACCTGCAAACATTATAATAAAAATTTGGGGTCACTTGAACATGGCTCACTCGACCCCGATTATTTTGACTCAAATGACCCCTTCCCAGAATTAGTGTTAATATGATAAATAACTAAAATTCAATTGATAATAGTTTATTTTTGAAACTTAAGCCATGAGCAGTAATCATGTTATAATCAAAATACACTTACTTAATGGCTGTATGATGACATTCGTAATTTTGAAGCCAAATTTCAGTGAGGCGATGTTTTTTACTTTTAGCCCCAAATTTGTAACATTACGCACTCACATCTAGAACGAACTCTGGATGGAGACTAAAGCAACCGTGGCTCTCTATCCTCACCCCCACGCTACATCTAATGCATCCCGCTGGTATATATCATGCAGCGTGTCCGTGATACCATGGGTGGCTCACTAGACCCTGTGGCTCAACAGACCCCGCTCTGCCCTACTAGTGGACGCCCCGCAGCTTCGCTCGCGTAGAATTAGACCCATTAACGACGTCTGCCCGCGTTCGGGCAGCCCACTTGACTTCAAAAACGGAAAAGTTTCATACTAACTTTGCACCCCCGTTTTACCCCCTTAGGGGGTGAATTTTCAAAAATCCTTTCTTAGTGCTCCCCTACGTTATGAAAGGAACCCCTGTGCAAAATTTCAAGTTTCTAACCCTTATACTTTCGGCCCTGCGTTGATATGTCAGTCAGTCAGTCAGTCAGTCAGTCAGTCAGTCAGTCAGTCAGTCACCTTCTCCTTTTATATATATAGATAACAATAGTTTCGTTTACGCCTAGTAATATTATATAGCCTATGTCACTCAGTGAAGATGAAGATGAAGAATTTTTGAAATCGGTCCAGTAGTTTTGGCAGCGCACGCCAGAATAGCTCGCAGATGGTAGATTTTTTCCTACTTACCTACTTGACACTTATCGTCATATTTTGGACAATTCACACAATATCTTTATAAATTTTAGCCTGTGTGTTATTCTGACGTATAAGCTATATTATTGTAAAGTTTCATTAAAATCCATTCAGTACTTTTTACGTGAAAAAGTAACACACATCCATCCATACATACATACATACTTACAAATTTTCCCCTTTATAATATTAGTAGGATAGGATTAGTAAGGATTATACCTTATCAACAGCCTAAAATTTAAGTTTTATGCTTCTAGTTCTGAAAATGACAATACTTTCATACAACCTTTCATCTCCCTTTTCAACCCATTACAACACTTTTTTCCAATTAAAAAGTGTCTATGTCCTTTGTTAGGCTCTAGACTGTGTACCAAATTTCATTTAAATCGGTTCAGTAGTTTTGGCGTGAAAGCGAAACAGACAGACAGACATTTCAAAACCAAACGTCCAAATTTAATAATTCAAAGACCAAATATTATCTACATAAACTGTAAATGTAGACCAAAAAAAATTCAAGATAAAAAAATGGTTGTTGTGCCACACTCAACATAGATAGGTATAGTGTGTCGCGGACTTTTTTATAGATATTTATAAGATCTACAATTAATTAGAACATTTGATGGTTCTATCTTTTATAGTTTAGGCAGCGTACGCAAAATAAGTAACTTTTCTGGTTGATTTTTTACACCTTGTGTCCGAAAAACCCAAATATCTTACGGAACCCTATTTTTTTCCAAAATAAAATTTAGCCTATGTCACCCGGGGATAGTGTAGCTTTCCAACAGTGAAAGAATTTTTCAAATCGGTTCAGTAGTTTTGAAGCCTATTCGATGCAAACAAACAAACAAACAATCAAATCTTTCCTCTTTATAATATTAGTATAGATATTGTCATACATCTATAAAAAATTTGTAATGTTCGCATTTGCTCTACTGCCAGTTTAGGTAGCTCCTAAAAGCGTACCTATTGCGTAAATTTTAAATCGAGTTTGATGGATAAATCGATCGATTGGCATTGTCAAAGTTACATACTTTGTATGGATCTGACATAATTTTGACTTTAGTTTCATCGTTCACCCTTGAACAAATTTTACGCCCATACCTTTCGGTAAGTTCCTTGAGGGTGTGAAACTAGATTTTTTCCCATTATACAACTTGTATAGTTAGCAGCACGAAACTGTAGCTCAGTAACAGTTGAATGCGCACAGGTAGAAATTAAGGTCTCGCCTGGCGCGGAGCGAGCGGGTATTCGATCATGTGCTGATTGGTTCGCCAGCCGTATTATGTTTCACGCATTGATACCCCATGCGCAGCTATACCCTCTGAATTTCGTTCAGAGCTAGACTTTCGTGCCGACTCTTGTACCAACTTTGTGTTATCTGTAGTAAGTCAGTCTGTGGCCTCATACTGCAGGCAGTCGCAGAGAATAGGATGTTTCCTGTCCTGTGCCTGATTTCCTAACTTATGATGCGTTCGTAGCGCCCATAGCCCATATGTAGCGTCCATAGACTAACGTAGCGTCCACAGAGCAATGGTTACGTTTATTTATCCTGCAGTGACTAATAAGGAGCCTGATTTTTTTTTTTGATTTTTTTTTTTTTTGATTTCGCAGTGCATCCGCAAATATGTATGAGCTACAAGCAAACATAGTGGTTCGAGGACAAATTAAAGTTACAGAGATACGCTCCTGAGCGTAGTACTTATCTAGGCTTAGACGCTAAATAATGTTATTATGCTAATCTCTATCCAAAGCGGTGTTAATGGAGCCCATTGTTTAAAATTCGAATCGGAAGGTCCGGACGGATTCAAATCAGGGCGTTCTATTGCGTAGCGTAACAACCGTTCATATCAGAGATGACTTCGCCAACTGCTTTGACTTGGCTACTCCAATTCCTTTGATTGGTTATTTACTTTGGTCGAATCTCCAATGAGTACATAATATCTATAACTAATAACAGACTGATTGACACTGATTTGTTTTTTCCGATTCTGAAATCATAGGCATTGGGGGTAATTCAAACTTTTTATTTCTCTAAATAACAATTTATTTTATAACTAGTATATAATTAAATTTCATTATCATCATCATCACAACACTTACTTTGTCCCACTGTTGGGCACGGGTCTCCTCTCGGAATCTGAGAGATTAGGCCTTAGTCCACCAAGTGCTAATAAAGTTATTAACATTCATTTACCTTTCTCACCCTTTAAATCACTTAAGTAAGGTCAGAACTTATGGCCTCAAGAAAACAATCGACCATACACTAACCTAGTTGAAATTACAGTTCGCAGTCAGCAGGTACCTACTATTGACTGAGGTAGGTTGCCAGTCATATCACACTATGCTAAAAGGGTCTTGCTGAAAGGGACTTGCAAGGGTCGTGCATGCGAAAAGGGTCTTGCTTCAAAGTATATCTCTGAAAACTTTGAAATACTTTGAATACTTCCTCCTTTATCTACAGCTTATAACTTATGTAATACTTTCTTATGACTAAAATCATAACATTGCTCCTGTATATAAGACTAATAAGTAGCTAGGTAATAACACAAATACTATGACTGTCTCAAGAATATTAACTTTTGAAATCACTGTAAATAAACGGCACAATATGTCATTTGATATATGTACCTAGACAGACTATACCAATTAAGCGCGGCCGACCGACATAGGCAGCAACGTTTCAAAATAGCTTATATAATGGTTTTAGATACTGATTCACTTGCTTGTTTATGTGCTTGTAAGTCTTTCGGGGCCGCGTGACGTAACCGGCGAGAGCCGAGCCTAGCCCGGCGGCGGCCGACACCGCGCTCTGGAGCGGCCGGCCGCCGAACGGGGCAGGGTGCGGCTGCTGGAACTGCTGGAACTGCTGGTGGTACCCTCCGACGCCACCCGGGTATACCTGACCGCCGTAGCCGCCGTACCCGCTCTGGCCGTACCCGCTCTGGCCGCCCCCGTGGCCGTGGCCCCCTTGCCCCCCGTGGCCCCCGTGGTTCCCATGGCTCCCATAGCCTCCGTGGCTCCCATGGCCTCCGTGCCCGTGCCCACCGAGGCCGCCGTGTCCGCCTCCTCCTTGCACGGGATACGGCGACGCCAGCGGCAGCCCTGCTCCGCACCCGAAGAAGTAGTTCATGACGGGGGCGTTGATATACGTGTAGTCGGGGTGCGGCGCCGAGCCGAAGAACTTGTCGAACGAGCGGCCGTAGCCGCCGCACGGCCCGTAGTTCTGCTGCTTCTTCTTCTTCTTGCGAAGCTTTCGTTCCAACTCCTCGGAATCTTCGCCCGGCTCCAGCACCTTAGAAGCTGGCTCCTCTGCGATGACCACCAGCGCGGCGCAGTGGAGGAGCAAAAGGAGTAGCGTTGCTTTCTAAAAAATAATATTTGTCATCATAACCTCTGACAGCGTCGAGGATAGGTATGCAGACGTTCGCGCCTCGTCCCCCTTACGCAACTGGACCGAGGTGACGAAAACAGGAAGCGTCAATAAACAAACATTGTCACACCGGGCGCACTTCAGTTTCTTTGAGAAACGATTTTCCAATCATCCAATAACCCCGGTATCATGTTGACCGCAGGCGGTTGCGCAAGCGACACGCTCGGCAGAGGGGTCAGGGTGACGTACCCGGTGCAGGTGCCTTAGGTATTATTGAATAAACTAAAAATACTAAACGAGCCCACGGGATCCACGAGCTATCTATGCACATCCAAGCTGAAATTGCTTGGACAAATCAGTCTGTTGTTATCACTGGTAAATGTTATGTTACGTACTAGTTATATGTAAGTTAACTTCGTATAGCATATGTACGGTTTTCAGACTTACCATTTTGATCGGCGAGTGCCTAGCGAGGTGGTCCAAAGTCGACTGCTGGGCCCAACCGCGCCATCGGGAGATGGATCCGACTCAGAAAGTGAAAGCCCTCCCAAACGCAACGACACTATTGCAACACTCCGGTTCGTACACGTGATACATGTAGGCATCAAAGAATTGTTTAAGGGTCACAGCTGAATAAAAGATTATATAATTCACGCAATGATTTGATTTAATCAAATATATTTCACACATGACATAAATCCTAAAACTGCATTTTAAGCATGGTAGAAGGCTTGTCATGGGAATCTCTCAGTATACAGAACCAACCATGCTTATTACTATCTCCGCGGTGGGCAACCCTCATTTTCACATGTTTCGTTTAGGTCCATGTATGTTTTTTTTAATTAGAAGCACTGACGAGTGACTGCTGCGGGCAGTAAAGGGTTAGAAGCCCTCCGAGTAGTTATTTGATGTTTTCGTTCGCTCGAAGCCAAAACATTGGCCGCATTATGCATTTTCGGCATTTAACTTAATATTTTGGAATGTTCAAAAGCTTATGTTTAAATGTTTTTTAAATGTTTATGTTTAGTGTGCGGTGGGGAGTTGGGTAGCCTTTGAACTAAGAGGGTACAGGAGAAACGACACAAAATAAAACCGTTTAAAAACGCACAGCGTACAGAACTTGCACAGCCTTATATCTAACAGTAGAATAGAAACATTTATTTTGCTTTGCACCCAGACACAAGATATTAATTATTATCATAAAATACACAGCTATATACATATAAATACACAAAAATATTAATAATTAAAGTTCAGTGTATAGTGTTACTACACTATGACTTACTAGTCACAGTGACTAGTCACACTTGCGGAATTAGAAGGTTGGCTGTGATATTATTATGGCACACTTGTCACCGGACAGCCCCGGGCAAACCTGCAAACTGGGGGCCTGTTCCTGTTTTTATGGATATAAGATAGCAAACGAGCAGGCATCACGACAACAGTGACAGACCTTGGACAAGACCCAGAAGTGTCTCGTATAAAGTCGGTCTATGGTACTTTGCAAAGTCAGTTGTTGCGAAAATTGACAACTGGAATACAAATGTACCATACGGCACAAAAAGTACCTAGGTACGTGGTACCTTGGCCAATGGCACTGTCCTTGCGAACCCTGGATAGAACTTACATAACCTCAGTTTCTATAAAGCCACGTTCGTGGTCGTTATAATTGTTTTCAAATAAATTACCTTCCATCGCTGCCAGAAATGGTGCCGTCGATGTAGCTGATGCTGATCACCTCTTTGGACTTCGCTGGCCTGCTGGGCGCCATCTTGGACCTGGACAGAAACGGAAGTTGCCTTAATATTTAGCATTTTTAATTTTTACTATAGTAGGCTGGTCGCGTTCCAAGACTAAGTTTGATCAGGAAATGGGTACCTACATCGTAATAACAGATGCCATTTAATTTCTTAAACCCATTGCTATATCTATATACCTATTGCCATAAGCCGTGTAGTCCAAAGTCCGAGCAACCAGAAAACCAAAAATACTTTGGCCTTTCAAACAAATGTTCTCCTAAAAACCTGTTATCCTGTAAGCGGCCTTTTCCCTCACGGTCCACACGCACCTAGGCAAAGTGATAAGAACAACTAAATTGAATATTACGGTTTATCATGTCCGAGCATGTGGATTCGATTCAGATGAGACAATTATAGACCATTGTTCGTACATTAACAGAACAATGAACAATAAATCGGTCGCAAATGGCTGTAGTTATTTGCAGTTTCAATAACATTTTAAGCAGCTGATACAAGTTTGTGTTCATTACAGAACACCTGAACAACTGCTGCGTAGAATCTGAAGTCTTACATCAAACCTGCTCTGTAGTTCGCTGTTCCGCCGCGCGCCTGCTTTCTATCTATCAGCCGTTTGAAGTCCACTGCTGGACTCCCTTAATCAGTGCCACTCCAGATCTTGTGCCTTTAAATCCAGCGATTACCCGTCTACTTTAAGATGCCAGTCCATCCAATATTGCTTTAAAATCAACTAAGTTTTACATGCATGGTCATGCTAATGCATGGTGCTTGACACATGGGGAGCAGCGGTGGCGCTGCCGTAAGCAAACTCTACATAGGTCCATACCTCTGTTCCATATAGAGAACCACCATTCAGATTCATATTTATTTATTTTCATGCATTTTTTTGATCGTAGACATCAATACGTTTTTAAACGGCAAGAAACTCGGTTGTTAATTAGGTAGGTGACGTGTTTTTGTTGAAGTAATGGTCAGTGGCCGCACGATTGTAAAAAGGTTAATTGCTGGTAGAATTATGCCTTAGTTAGTAGTTGAAAATTGTTCAAATATAATAATATGTTTGTGTATTTAATTGTACCTGACCCTTTTTGTGTACAACAATTTGGCATTTGACACTAAAAGTATACATCGCTGCGACCCATAGACGTCCCACTGCTGGGCACGGGTCTCCCACAGACATAGCTGCGGGTGGTCTAGAGCGTACTCTACCACGCTGCTCCAATGCGGATTGGTGGAGGTGTTAGTGTTAGTGTGGCCAACCCAGTGTCGAATGTTCTCAAGCCACCCGAAAGTCTTAGACAAGGCTTAACGACTGTTTCCAGCATTGAAAACAACCGGGACCGACGGCTTTACGTGCCCTCCGAAGTACGGTAGCGTCCATGAAATTTTGCCACACTAGCGGTCACCCGACCGCGCTCGTCGTTGCTTAAATCTTTCGATCACATTGAATCGACGCGAACCATTGGGCTATGAAACGTATATAACTATAAGGATAAAGTACGTGGATAAAGATAAAGTGCGTAGATAAGGAAATGTGCGTAGATAAGGATAAATAACGTAGATAAGGATACAGTGCGTTGTTAAGGATAATGTGCGTAGATAAGGATAAGGATACTGGGTTGACTGGCAGAAAATGCCAATAGGCATTAAGTCCGCCCATTGTAACATCTTTTTTGGTGTAACAATAAAGCATTAAATAAATAAATAATAATAAGGATACTGTAGGCGACGCGTTACGTACTCACACATTCTTAGGTATATATTTTGTTTTGTACTGCTCATCATATTGTCGGTACTTGCTTGTAAATTATATTTTTGTGTTTTCGATTTTTCTCTTAACTTGTCGGGTACTTTTTCATTTTGTCAGTTGGCGATTAAAACTTTTGCAACGACGACGCGTTTAATTTCTTTGTGTTCTTTACAATCAAATTGGTCCTTCGAGCCGGATCTATACCGGCTAATAATGTACAAAACACCACCTAATCGTGTTTTAACGCGTCGGCAACGCGAAAAACTGACGGATCAAATGGAATCCACATCACTGCAGTTGACCTCTATCCACCTTGGCTTGGCAACGGCTCCGGCGCGCGACGCCCATTCCAACATCACTACGTCGCAGCTGGACACAGTCAAGACAGAGGTCAAGAATACGTCACCTCCAGCACTGGGTCAAAGCTGTCGCTCCGTGCGCAGCGCGGCGACGTCGGGCGGAACAAAGAAATCCACCGCGTCAGCACTGGCGAGACGGAAGCAGCTGGAACTAGAGGCCGCCGAAGCTAGGGCCAAAATTCAGCTGGACTTAATAAATAAGCGGCTGGAACTGGATTTAGCACTGGCGGAAGCTGAATGTGAAGAGGCGAGCGAGTGCAGCGAGCAGCAGGACAAACAGGTTCAGAAGAGTGTCGAGAAGTGGCTAGACGAAAGCGAACGGAGATGTGACGGTGCCCGCGAGGACCCAGTCGGACCGGCCGCGGCCGCTCCGGCGCGCGCCCCCGCGGCGTACGCCCGCGAGGCGCCCCGCGACTCCATCGAACACCTAGCCCTGACCTTGCGAGACATGATGGAGCACTCGTCGACGCAACGTGAGGATCGTCTGCTGAGCCGGCTCGCCACGCCCCGAGACCTACCAGTGTTCAGTGGTGACAGTGTCGAGTGGTTGCACTTTAAGTGTGCGTACGAGGAATCTACGCGGGTTTGTAACTTTAGTGAGTCAGAAAACCTGTGGCGATTACGTCGGGCGCTGCGAGGAGACGCCGCAGAGGCGGTGACCGACCTGTTTATAGGTAACGCCCCACCCGCAGCCGTAATGGAAGCACTCGAGATCAGGTTTGGCAGAGCTGATCTGATTATCACTAACATTACAAACCAATTGAAAAGGCTACCCCCGTTGCATTCAAATTACCAACACGATTTAATAAATTTTTCAGTTAAAATAAATAATTGTATTGCTACAATTCGGGCATTAAATCAAAATGATTATTTACGGAGCCCGGAACTCGCGACAGCAATTTTAACTAAATTGCCCAATACATTGTTGGGGAAATGGACCGACTATGCATACGACAAGATACTAGAGGGCCAGTCCAAACTAGAAGTACTAGCTAGTTTTTTAAAACAAGAAGCTAAAATGTTGTCAGTCGTCGGAGTAACCGTGCAGAATGAACAAAGGAGAATAAGTGATTCTATGGATAAGCACGGTACTGATAAAAAAATATTAAAGCGACCGGTATTTGCAATCGCACAAGTGTCAGAGGATAAATGTTTATACTGTCGTAAATCACATCACACATTACCGGAATGTAGAATGTTTAGACGAGCAATGCGAAGAGATAAGTGGCGGTTTGTAAAAAGTGCTGGCCTGTGTTCTTGTTGCCTACTGTCACAGCACGACAAGGAGACGTGCCCGGCGCCGGCCTGCGACATAGACGAGTGCGGGCTGCCCCATCACCGGCTGCTGCACTGGGCAGCCAGGCCCGCGGAGCCAGCGACGGCGCCGCCGGCCGCCGAGGAGACTGCACACGCTTCTACAACGTCGACGCAGTCCACAGTGGCGCACGTCACCAGCAGTACACGGGAACAGGCGGCTGAAGTTCTGCTCAAAGTGATAGCAGTGAAACTACAGGGGCCAAACGGATCAGTGAGTGCACACGCGCTGCTGGACGACGCCGCCACGGTGTCGATGATCGACTCGGAGCTGGCGGACTGCCTGGGTCTCGCCGGTCAGCAGTCCAAGGCGATAAAATTCATCGATGCGTTCGGTCATGAGGTATTTCAGTCAGACGCCCCTAAGGTCAGTGCGCTTATATCTAACTCTAAAAACAAACAAAGTGATTCCTATAACATTGTGTTGCGTAAAGTGTCTCAGTTGAATTTGCCCGTGCAGGACCTATCCATAGTTAATAATATTACCTGTCAACATTTACTGAGTGTAAAAGAATGTGTGTGTAAGGATCGCGTCAGGCCGCGTTTACTTATAGGCCAGGATAATTACCACCTTATAGCGCCTCTAGAAATAATACCGGGAAATAATATAGAACCGTATGCAACACGATGTCGATTAGGATGGTCCATTCATGGCTATTGTGGTCGCACTCACTCCCACCATGATGAACAGATTCATACTCTGTCACATGGTGATAACTTAAACCGGTCACCTAGTATCGAACAACCGAATGAACTTCCGAACTGGGACATTACGACGTCCCGCGACGCGCGTCGCCCTATTATTTCCGACGGAAGTTAGTGCTGACTAGTTTCAGTCAGCACTGGGGGGTGGTATTGTAGGCGACGCGTTACGTACTCACACATTCTTAGGTATATATTTTGTTTTGTACTGCTCATCATATTGTCGGTACTTGCTTGTAAATTATATTTTTGTGTTTTCGATTTTTCTCTTAACTTGTCGGGTACTTTTTCATTTTGTCAGTTGGCGATTAAAACTTTTGCAACGACGACGCGTTTAATTTCTTTGTGTTCTTTACAGATACAGTGCGTAGATAAGGATAAAATGGTAATCCGGTGGTTACTGAGCGAAGGCTCTCGCGTCAGACTATCGGACTATCGCTATCTCCTTTGAATCGAACCATGATCAAACCAAATCAAATATTTATTTGACAACGCGTCTACCGCCGCATCGACTGACCACTGCTAACTGATGGTGGGGAAGAGACATTAGCTCACCACAATCGCATAACTAGACTGCTTAGTTACAGCCAATAGGTACATAGTAAGGTCGTCTAAGGTATTTTAATTGCATCTGGATTAATAATTCCTCAGTCATTACTCGTAATTGCTCTACCTAATTAAATTCCCACGCATCTAATGGTCTTTGCCATAAACTCGGTGTTATTTTTCAATTGTGTTTTTACATTTATTATATTTATTTTGTGATCGAATAACGATATAATGAATCAAACAAACCAAATTTTTTTTTTACTAGTAAGTACAGACTATAAACTTGACAATAACTAGTTTTTTACATTTAAAGGCTTACAGGTTAGATACGGAACTTTTATAGAATGAAATATTTGTAAGTATTAAGGGTAATATAATGTATTTATTTTACACTCCTTACATAACAGCTTTGTTACATTTCGGCGCTGTGCAAATTTAGGTATTTTACGCGGGCGACGCGCTCGTAAGTAGATCTTAGATCTAAAAACTCAGACTCGACAATCTTGATCCATCGAAATTATATACGATATTGCTTGGGGAAAATGAATATTACTAATGATATGAATAACTTATCTAAAATCTCCTGTGAGTTTATTGTATAAGAGAAATCTAACTAACAATCTTACAATTGTTATAAAGAGGAGTCAACAAAAGGTTATGAAATTTAGATAGGAAAACATGTGAAACTGTATTTACGCCGCTATTTAGGACTCTTAAACCTCCCATCAGTTGTTGACACTGCGCGACTGCTAAGGACTACTCTCGATCCCCGGTTCGGGCAACAACTATTCAGTTTTTCTAACACAAATTCCCAGTCTGGATTAGCGCCCGGTGTATGACACTAAGCTCACCATGTGGGACCTAAACGGTGAAAAGTGGGTGTATACACACCTCTGCCTAACCAATTACGCAGCGGAACCTTAACGAAGAGCGTTGACACCGCCGGTGTAGTTTGTAGAACACTATTATTTGATTTAGCAGTGACCATTTTGTGCAACGTATTTGGTCTACTTTTGCAGTTCAACATTGACTTGCTGACGCCGCCACTTAAGTTTTAGATCAAAACATTTTTCACGACATCAATCGCGACGTCTCGTTATACTATATAAACACTACTATTCGAGTAGGGAAGCATTCTTAATCCAACATCGATAGGAATCGCTTAGGTTAATTATTAAGTTTAAATTGTACTTAATTTTAATTAAATTAGTTTTAAAGTAATTTTTTGTTTTCCTGGAACCTCCGGCCGCAGCAAACGTAATTAACCCTTCGGGAAAATACAGGCTTCATGTTGTTGTTATTATTTTCAAATGTAGCTCACAATAATCTTTCCAGGTTTTCTGGTATTATTCCACTTAAAATAATCCTCTTGACAATATTATGTTACTCAGTGATAAGTTTTGACTAAACGCACGTACTAGTGGCTTATCACAGGATCGTCAGGGCTGTCAAATCTGAACCAACGCAACTAATTTATGCATGTGTTGTCGAAGAAAAAAATACATAAGTATATTAAGATACTTAATGTCGATGAAAAGTATCTCAACGATCAAAATAATAATTCCGAAGTACGAAACTCGTTTTTTCTTTGCAAATTTTAATCGTGACTGTAATATATAAATATATATTTATAAAATGAGGACGAGGTAACTTATTGTCCTGTTAACAGCTAACTCCGATCTCATATTTCCCATCCTGCTGTCTAACATTTAATAAAAATATTATATCTGTTAAGGTGTATATAAGTATGAACCACACTGCTGCTGCTGAAACTGATAGACGTCCCACTGCTGGGCACGAGTCTCTCCACAGAACAAATCTGCGGGAGGTCTAGAGCATACTCCACCACGCTGCTCCAATGCAGATCGGTGGAGGAGTTAGTGGCCAACCCAGTGTCAAATGTTCTCAAGCCACCCGACCATTGAAAACAACCGGGACCGACCACTTAACTCTCAAATGCACGGCAGCGATTTGTTTTGTTGAAAATGTTACCTAAAGTATGTACTAAATCATTTTAATCATTATATGGTTTCCGCACGTCCCTAAACATATCAGTCCATTTTCTAGCGTAGTACAAAGCCACAAGACTTCGGTTTAGATAAGGATTTTTTTCTTACGATGCAGGTGGCTCGGCCTTGAACACACAAGAAGACAAACAGATAAATACTCATTGGCGGTCTGTATCTGCCAATCATACGACTGCCAATCTTATCTGAAGAAAATTAGGTGAAACTAAACACTTTAAACCTACTTATCTTTTTCACCTACTGTTTATAAACTACTAGTGGACGCCCGCAGCTTTGCTTGCCTGAAATCTATATATATAAAAGGAGAAGGTGACTGACTGACTGACATATCAACGCAGGGCCTAAACTATAAGGGTTAGAAACTTGAAATTTTGCACAGGGGTTCCTTTTATAACGTAGGGGAGCATTAAGAAAGGATTTTTGAAAATTCACCCCGTAAGGGGGTAAAACGGGGGTGCAAAGTTAGTATGAAACTTTGCCGTTTTTGAAGTTAGTGAATGTCTAATTCCACGCGAGCGAAGCTGCGGGCGTCCACTAGTAAGGTATATTTCTCAGCAAAGTTTATTTTGATAGAAACGGCATCAGTTATAGTTAGAACCTTTTTTGTTGAGCCTATTTCCATTGCCATACACCAGAATCAGCTCTATCCGATTTGCGAGGTACTGGGAATATTGAAAAAATTTACACCAATAAATCTAATAATATTTTGCCCGGAAATCGAACCCAAGACGTTAAACTTCACAGTCACGCTTGCCATCCCTGGACCAACGTGACCGATAGTGAATAAATTTAAAAAGTAATTGCAATGGTTTGTTATAAATGAGTTATAATGTTTAGTAACTAGCAACATAATTAAATGTATTGTTAAAACCAATTACAATATCATTGGTTAAAACCTTGAGCGCTAATCAACTGAACTAAGTAAGTTAGTTAAGTTGCTGACCTTTCTATGGTGTTCAAAAGTTAGGGCCCAGAAGGTAAAAGATCGGAATTTCGCTGAAGGTTGCACGCATGCCCGAATAACAAACTGAGACAGTAATTAGCAATATAATTATCATAACGAAAGAGTCGCTTACTTAGGGTACTGACTAGATATATGTACCCACCTGATTCGATCCGATCATAATAAAATAGTAAATAAATATCATGGACATCTCACACGTCCACCTGACCCCAAACTAGCCACCCTGGACTGTACTATGGGTGTCATAGACTGATATACTTATATATGTTTAATATAAAAATTTTAAATACACACCTAAATAAATTAATATTATTATCCAGACACAGAGCAAACCAAGTGTTCGTCACACGAATGTTTGTTCTGAGCAGTTTTTATCATATTTTATCTCAAATAATGTGTTATATGAAAAAAACAATATGGTTTACAAAAGGGCTGACGCTGTGTAGGCCTGGGTACTAAGAATATAGATGAAGCTTGGCAGGCCGCACATGATGTCTTGGCTGTACCTCTCGTAGATCAAACTAAGTAAGTATCAAGAACTTTTATGGGGATCTGTGTGCGCTTCTACAATAAAATACCTGAAATTGAAATATTACTTGTTTCTCAAAGAATAAATTTCTAAGCAAAGTTCTGTTAGTGTCGCGTAAAGCGGAATGTAGCAATGTCAGTGTCAGGATCGGCAGGACAAAATAGTCAAACAAGTAGCAAGTGCATGTAGAGCATGGCCGAGAATGGCCGAGCATGGCCGAGAATGGTCGAGAATGGCCGAGAATGGCCTTGAGCGAGTCGCCGACGCACTGGCTGCCGCATGGTGGTCTACTACCACGTCGGCTGTTTAAATACAAGTTTAATACGTTTATTGTTAGTTTGGATAAATTAATAATTTTATGTAACTTTATGATTATTCATTAAAATGTATTCAAGTACTGAAGTACCTACTGTGAAATCCAGTAAAAATAATATGAGTAATACAGACTAAATAAGCAATAAGCAATAATAAGCATTTTCATGCATGATTTTTCGTCATCATATTGTCATAGATTCCATAGAGTAGTCTGAGATTCGGAGTAGCAGTATGTGTGAGTAGTTAGTATGAAACTTTGCCGTTTCAGAAGTCAAGTGTGCAACCCGAACGCAGGCTACGTCGTTAATGGGTCTAATTCAACGCGAGCGAAGCTGCGGGCGTCCACTAGTCAAACAATAAAACAATACATTTGGCACTAAGAGCTTAGATTGCGACCGCGCGTGTGAGTTGACCCTTAGATGCTTCTATTCCTGTGACGCCGGGGTTCCGGCTGACGCGCGGTTATCTTTAGACTCGACGCACAAGCCCGAGCGGCGCGCACGCACGTGCGTTAATCTCTTTCGGTAACCAATCGACGTCAACGGTCATTAACGTGTTTCACAAGTGGAACCAATTCGACAACCGTGTATGATAGGCATATTATTGTTTATGTTATGTTACAATTACTATGTGATTAAAATAATAGTTTTCAATGTTGAAAACAATCGTCAAGCCTTGTCGAAGACCATCGGGTGGCTTGAGAACTTTCGACACTGGGTTGGACACTAACCTCTCCACCAATCCGCGTTGGAGCAGCGTGGTGGAGTATGCTCTAGACCTCACGCAATTTTGTCTGTGGGGGAGACCCGTGCCCAACAGTGGGACGTCTATGGGTTGCAATAACAATAACTAAATAAACTATCTAAACTTGTACTATTTTTATTTTCATAAGTAATACAGACGGACATAGATATACATATTACCTGATGGTAAATGGTCACCGTCGTCTATGGACACGTGCGACACCAGGGGTATCTCAGGTGCGTTGCCTGCCTTGAAGGGAGCGTTTCACCATAGTATAAAGAGTCGCTCCGCTCTAATGGTTTCACACTCTTTTTGAAGCGCTCCATGTCGTAGCTCGGAGGGAAAACCTCAGTCGGAAGCTCTATCCACAGCATGAAGTGCATATTCATAGAACAGCCAGCACTAATTTTATTCTACAAAAATATGCATTACCACCAACAAAAGTGTTAACATTTTGTTAGAGCGTTTACTTAATGACTATTCGTTATAGTGGTTGGTGTGGTTGTGTAGTGGAGTGTAGTGACAACAACTACAATACATAATATAAGGTTATTTAGTTTTAGGTGGTTTTAGGTTCATTGTTCTTCTTTATAATATTGTAATTTTATTAACATTAATTAATTACATAATTTGGTTTTGACAACTTGAAATTCCCGGTTGCCGTATAGAGTTTGGATTTGGAATGGAAATGACTCAGCACATATAACATGGCATTTAAATTAAACATTACTGGTGAAAAAGTTGGTGCAGAACATCACACCTCTTCCTACCAGTTCCAGCTTGTATTTACAAGCTAGTGAAGAACCTCCGCCATCCGCTCCAGACTCAAGCTCGGCGGTTTGTGCCCACCGGGTGAGCCATGTACCTACTCATAATACCTAGTAGTAGTAGTAATAAATTGCCTCCAAATCGATAATGACCTGTGATGATGGTGTTAAGGATTAATGTGGACTGTATAATTTTGCACTTGGATTAAATGAAATCAAATACGTGTGTTTTAAGACGGTGTTTATTTGCGACTGGTGTAGTGCTGCTATACAGGTAATTCACGCGCACAGTGCACTCAAACGCACACCATGCCGCCCACCAAAAGGACTGATGGTCCTTTTAACTAAGGAAAGAATGAGCTACAACCTAGTTAAGTTAATTGGAATCTATGGGCAGTGCACATAACTTTACAAATGGTCTCTTTACAATATTTCCATCACTTTTTACGCTGTATACACGCGTGATGCCATCTTCTCCTGGGTGCTTATCAACGACTCGGCCTAACGTCCATTTTGCTGGCGGTAAGTTCTCTGTTTTGATTAAGACTATCTCTCCGATCTTAAATTCCTTCTCTGTTTTAAGCCACTTTGGGCGCTGTTGAAGTCTCGATAAATATTCATCTTGCCATCGCCGCCAAAAGTCATTTACTAGTTTTTGGGTTAGTTGCCATCGTGACAAAGTTGACATCTTTACATCTTTTGTATCAGGTGATGGAACGACAATTGGTGCTTCTCCAAGTAAAAAATGTCCTGGTGTAATTGGATTTAAATTTTCTTCATCGGTGTCATCAATCGGGCACAGCGGGCGCGAGTTTAGACAGGCTTCTATCTGGCACAAGACTGTCGTCATTTCCTCAAATGTAAGGTTGGTTGTAATTATCCTTTTTAGATGGTGTTTCATCGACTTCACGCCCGTTTCCCATAAGCCTCCCATATGTGGGCTATAGGCTGGTATATTATGCCATTGTGTGCCTTCTGTGGCTAAAGTTTCAGCAATGTTTCCGGCAAACTGCATCTTTGCTTCCTTCCAGGCATCTACTAATTGTTTGTTTGCTCCCAAGAAACTTCGGCCCTGATCACTCCAGATGTGATTGCATTTACCTCTGCGCGCAACGAAGCGTCTAAATGCACCTACGAATGCTTCTGAGGTCAGATCTCCAACCAATTCAAGGTGTATTGCCTTTGTGGATAGGCAAACAAAAATTGCAACGTAAGTCTTTTTAGTTTTCATGCCTCTTCCTTTACACATCAGCGTTTGAAAGGGGCCTGCAAAGTCAACACCGCAGTTCAGAAATGGTCTTGCTGGTACAACTCTTTGTTTAGGTAAGTCTCCCATGAGCTGTGCCTTTGGAATTGCTTTTAGTCTAGCACATATGAGACACTTGTGAATATTCTTCTTAACAAGTGACTTTGCTTTTAAAATCCAATATTTAGACCGTAAGTAGCTCATCATCAATTGCACACCTCCATGCATGGTTTTCTTATGAGCGTCAGCGACAATAAGAAGTGTAAGTTCGTTATTATTTCCCAGAATAATTGGATTCTTCCTATCTGCAGGTAAGTTCGTATGTCTCAGACGACCGCCCACCCTGAGAATACCATGCTCATCAATATATGGGTTGAGGGATTTTAATTTGCTTCTATTCTTAACTTGCTTTTTGGTTTTTAATCTTTCAACTTCTTCTTTAAATTCTTCTTCTTGAGTTCTTTTAATGCAAATGTTAAGTGCTTCTTCTAATTCTTTGGTTTCAATATCGCTTTCAATTGCTCTCGTATTTCTCTTGGAATTAAGAAACCTCTTGCAATATATAATAGCCTTAAGTAATTCAATAAGACTGTCAAAATGTTCAAATTGTGATATTAATTTTGTTTCTTTATTTTCAGGTTCATCGGTACTCCGGTGTGTAATTTCAGATTCATCAGTGGTCAGGTAAGTATTAATTTTTGTTGTTTTCATTTCTATTTCTGTTTCTACTATTTCGTGTTTACTAATTTGTATTTCCTTTTCAGATAACCAACGTGGTCCCTTCCACCACAAGTCACAATCCTTCAGTGCTGATAGCAAGACACCTCGAGATGCTAAGTCAGCTGGATTTTCATGCGACTGTACGTGATACCAGTGTTTGTTGTTGAGGTTTTCTACAATTTCTACTACACGGTTTGCAACAAATGATTTCCAGCGATTAGGTTCGCCACAAAGCCATGCGATAACTATTTCAGAGTCAGTCCAAGCGTACATTTGAGAGGTATGTATTCTCATTGCCTCTCCAATTTGTTTCATCAATTTAGATAAGAGTAGAGCACCACAAAGCTCTAAGCGCGGTAAAGATATTGTTTTCAGTGGAGCTACTCTGGTTCTTGCAGCTATGAGATTAGTTTCTACTCGACCATCTATTGTTTCAGTTTTTAGGTAAACGGCTGCTGCGTATGCACGCGTCGAAGCGTCACTGAACCCATGGATTTGAATTTTATTTTTGTTTGCAGCAGTTGTTCCCATCCATCTTTTTATTTTTATGTCATGAACATTGTCAAAGTTTGATCGTATCTCTCTCCATTCTTCTTCCAATGCTTCACTTACATTATCATCCCAATTTATCTTTTCCAGCCACAATTTTTGTATTAATATCTTAGCCATGACTGTACTTGGTGCAATCCAGCCGAGTGGATCGAACAGTTTTTGTATGTCCGACAAGATACTACGTTTAGTTATCGAATGTACTGGTGATAAACTCAGGTTGTATTGGAAGTTGTCTGTATTTAGGTTCCATGTGATACCTAATGCTTTGATTGTTCCATCTAAATTCATGTCTACATGAACGTTTGCAGATCTTTTCTTTTCTTCAATGGACTGTATAAGTTGTATATTGTTGGATGCCCATTTTGTTAGTTGAAATCCTCCTTTCTTAAGTATGCTTTCGATCTCTTTGGCCATTGTTATAGCTTCTTCTGCTGTGTCAGCTCCAGACAGAAGATCATCCATGTAAAAGTCTTCTTTTATCGTTTGAGCAGCTAATGGAAGATGAGATCCTTCGTCTTGGGCTATTCGCTGCAGTGTTTTCACAGCTAAATATGGCGCTGAAGCTGTTCCAAACGTTACTCTAAGTAGACGAAATTCTTTTAGATCTTCAAACTCCTCGGGTCTCCAGAGTATTCTTTGGTAGTCTATATGTTGTTGGGTAACCAATATTTGAAGATACATTTTTTGTACATCGGCCATGAAACAGACAGGTTTCATGCGCCATCTTATCAGAAGAAATCTTAAGTCTTCTTGCAGTTGAGGACCGACCCAAAGTTCGTCGTTCAATGAAACGTTGTTTGTTCCTTTACAGGATGCATCGAATACAATGCGTGTGCGGCTGGTTTCTTTGTCATCGCGTACTACCGCATGGTGAGGTAAGTAAACTGCTTTCTTTGTTTCTCTTTCTTTTTCAGGTACTTCTTCTAAGTAACCTCGTTCTCTGTACTCTTCTATTACTTTCTTGTATTCTTCTTTCAGGTTTGGTGATCTTTTAAACTTTCTTTCGAGTTGCAGGAATCTTCGAGTCGCTATTTCCTTTGTGTTGCCATCAGACGATATGGGGTTTGGTGTTTTGAAAGGTAAGTGGACCACATATCTTCCTTCGTTATTTCTAGTTGTTGTTTTCTCATATATGTCTTCACATTGTTTTTCTTCAGTTGTTAAATGTCTCTTTGTATCTATTTCTATCTCCCAGATTGATTTCAGCATGTCTTCCACATCGACATGATGATGCATCACAACAAAACTATTGTCTTGTGGCTTTGTAGATATATCCCCAAAAAGTATCCAACCCAGGCTGGTCATCTGTGCACATGGGGTACCTGGTGGACCTTTGATAAAGCCTTGTTTTAATATTTGTGCGTATTCTCTAACCCCAAGAAGCAGATCGATTGACCCTGGTGTGAGGTAAGTTGGATCAGCCAGGTTGAGGTCCTTGAGATGAGGCCATTGTTGATTGGTAATTGTTTTAGTAGGCATCTTTGTGGTTAGTTGTTTTGGCATCACGAAGGCTTGTATGGGTAAGCTGAAACCTGTGTCCCACCGTGATCCTATTTGTAGATGTACCACATGTTTGATATTTGTTCTAGTTGATCCTACTCCTATGACACTTCCTTTCATAGGTTGTTTATTTAGTTTAAGAAGTTGAGTCGCCTTCTCGCTGATAAACGTTGCTTGCGAGCCTTGATCGATAAGCGCGCGCAGTGGAATGGTGTGACCCGAAATGTTCTTCGCTTCCACTACCGCTGTCGCTAATAGTGCTATGCCGGCAGGGTGTCTAGCTGTGAGATGAGACGCTATCATTGTGTTAACTTGAAAAGCTTCTTCCTCGTCTGCTACATGATGTGAAGCTTGTGGATGTTGGTTTGAGGTGCTTGTTGAAGCCACAACTTCGGGTTGCTGGTTAGCATGTAGTAGCGAATGATGTCGTCCCTTGCAGATCCTACACGATAGACGTAGTCTACAATGCGATGCCGAATGCCCTTGCGCTAAACAATTGTAGCATAGTTGGCTCGTTGTTACGAAATCCCGTCTCTCACTGTTGCTCAGAGTGCCGAACTGTTTACAGTGAGACAAAGTGTGATCTTCCTTGCACTTGATACAGCTTCGCTTGGTTGTTGGTGATGATATATGGAATGTGCGTGTTTCCTTGTTATTTGGCCTTGTTTCTTTGGTGATTTCCTTTGTCGAACTTGTAAGCAATTCTAGTGTTCTATATTTTTGTTCTATAAATTTTTTCATATCATTCCAGGTAGGTAACTGTGCAGATTCTTCTTTGTATGCAAATTCTTCCCAACTTCTGTGTGTCTCTGGGTCCAACTTTTGTGACAAAAGGTGAATAATTATCGGATCCCAAGAGGTTGTAGGTACTTGCATATTTTTGATACTATTTAAACAATCGGTTGTTGTGTCTAGTAAAGCCTTTAATTGATAAGCCGATTGACTGTTTATTTTCCTTTGATTGAATAACCTTTTCATAATAGCATTTAAAAGTAATCTCTTGTTCCCATACCTGCTTTGTAAAAGATCCCAAGCGTGGGCGTAGTTATCTGACGTTATTTGTATATGTTTCAGTATGGTCTCTGCTTCGCCGGTAACACTTGATTTTAGGTAATGAAGCCTTTCTACATCACTTAACAATGTGTTATTGTGCACCAACGAAATAAACAAATCTTTAAATGAGGGCCATTGCTCGTAGGTACCACCAAACGTTGGAATGCTTATTTTTGGTAACTGTACAATATTACTGTGGCCGCACATTGAGTTGTCACTATTGTTTGCACTTTGTTTTTCCGGACATGCCGATAACTGTGATAATATATCTCTTAAATCGCCTATCACGCTTAAGTAAAGATCTTCATAAATAAAAAATTCTTCATTTAAAAAATAGGGTATCAGACCTTTTTGCTCCTTTGGTGTAATTTTTACAAGTTCCTGATGCGAGTTCTTGAAGCTTGTCCAGTAATCTTCAGCTGTTTGTATGCGCGCTTTAACATAACCCTGTGTCAAACGCGCCTTAGGGCATTTCTTCAAATTACTCTGCGTTTTGCGTAATAAATTCGCCGTATCTTCCAAAACAGCAAGAATCCTCTGTTGTTCCGACGTGGTAGACATATTAGCTTGATATAGTAAATATTAAGGCCAAAAAACAATCGTTAATATCACTTTGTTGAAATAATAAATCACACTTTGATAGAATGCGTATTTGTGTAATAATCTTCGATGAACTTGTTTACGACGACAAGACCGCTTCTTATCAGTTCCTTTTGTTCTCCGACGCTCGGCCGCCGCTCCATACAATTAACTAATCCGGCTCGTTTCGACCATATGATGATGGTGTTAAGGATTAATGTGGACTGTATAATTTTGCACTTGGATTAAATGAAATCAAATACGTGTGTTTTAAGACGGTGTTTATTTGCGACTGGTGTAGTGCTGCTATACAGGTAATTCACGCGCACAGTGCACTCAAACGCACACCAACCTGTTTAATTTCACTCCTTAAATTCATGTTATTAATATAGTAACCAAAAGTAGCTTGATGTTATGTTTATGTTATGTAGCGTCTTTCAACTATGTCTGCAGTGCCTACAGTGCTAAACAGCTAAGTTCACAAACGGAGGACATTAAATAATATTGATTGTTTGTTTTTGCGAACAATGCTCGAAATATCCGAGCCATTTTTTGCGTGTTTCAGTCATTAGATTCGCTTGCAAGAACTCTTAAATCTGTTGAACATGATTGTTTTGTTTGCCTGTGATGTTTTCAGTTATTTAAAATTGTGTTATCATTGAGGCCTAACTTGTCAGATGTGAATGGACGTGGCTACAACAGCTGTAAGGTGCGTTTTATCTGCTGTTGTCAACACCGAGTTGCTGCATACTATCTCACTAGTAAATACAGTTTGATTCGACTGTACCTACTCAGAATGGCTAAAGAAAAAATATGTTATTTTTCCTTGATTGTAGAGCGAGTTACTGATACTGAGTTATATTGATGTGTCATTATTTTCTGGCATACTGGAAGATCGATGGACTCTACAATTATTTGTATGTCTCGATGACATTTTGAATGTTTGCGTGCTTAGGAAGGCCTGTACCTCAGCAGTCCGGGTCGGGCGGCCACCGAGGACCTGCTGCAGGGTTTCGGGATGGCCTCCTCCCCTACCCCTCTATCGCACTTACCTACGACATACGCGCGGAGAGTTCTGTGCCCGGTAGGTGTTATCAATCTTCGCTCATTCAACCATCCATCTGATTCTTCTCCAAACTCAGTGAAGATATTGATTTAAAGTGACATAAAATGCCTAAGTAATTAAATGTTTTGCTTAAGTGCTCCTGTAGCTATGTGAGGATACCGCATGTTACCAATATGTTGCATAAATTTTAAATAAAATCACTTAACATTATAGATTTAAATGTCTTAAAATTTTACATGTATTTGTCTTTAAAGTCAGCTATTAACATTTAGCATTTAATAATAGGTGAGTAAACGCTTTTGGTGCCGAAGGAGTTGGGATATTAAGTATAAATTAATTTGGTACTTAATTTTATGAGTATAGTGGTTCCGCGTAAATGAAATATATATGTATATTTTTCTGGGTTTAGGACCATTCCGTTGTTACTATACCACACCGATAATCTATCAGCGTCATCTTGAAGTGCACGAGCAACTTCTACCCATTTGATTTGTGTAACGATTTTAAGGTCGACAGCAAAAATAAAACTTGTGGTGTATACTATCTGTAATGTCATTAAGTAATTACGAAGAAGAGAAGAGGCCCTAAAATAGATCCTTGTGGCACCCAAGATTTGAATAATAGGGTTTAGATGTAAAGCCTTTTATCACAATGAAAGGTTATGTGAAATATTCAGCAATGCCCTGTTGCCTGTTGTCAGGGGTTTCATCACCTGGCTATAGCCAGGGGTTTTCAGTGGATGGCCAACAGGCCATGCCTAACGCTTTTAGGGAACTTTGGGATCACCGTAGTCATCGGTGCTAGAGCGGCCTGTTGTAAGGTGTAACGAGCTCGCTTGCTCTTGCCAACCGAAAACACAGAAGCCTCCTTTTATAGCAGGAGGTACCGTGGCACCATCCTGGCAGCGAGCTACGGGGACATTACTTATACCTAGTTACCATGTTTCACGGTACAACATAATATAATTCTAAGCAAGCAGCATAAGATGGGTAGTTTATCCATAAGTTGATCTCAAGCGAGGACAACGAATTTACCGCGACTAGGTGCGCGTATGTATATGGAATCACGTCGCAGAAATGCTGCCTGATACCACAATAAACAACCAAAATATATATCTTGATTTATTTCCTCCTCCTTCTGAACCGGAAAAAATATCTAACTGCTTACGAGTGGTATTTGTTTATCTCTTAAGGAAAACGAAATCAACACCTTGACACGTTTTTCCTGAAGTAGTAGATAATTATAATAAACAAGATGCTTATGGTAAAAGGGGTGTCATCCACTTTAAACACGCATATCCTCGTTGTAGCAAAATTGTTTTGGTATTGATATATTCATACCTACAGGATATATATAAATTAATAATGAGCGCCAACATGAATTGGACGGGTGGAAAATCTTCCAATGGCAACGCTCAAGTGTTTACGAAATCTGTTTGACAGGATTAAAAGAGGACTCATAAGACTTATCTCGTTATTTATATGTATGTATATAACATAAGTATAGATCAGTATAGATAGATAATAAAATACTTGAGGTACCTACCTTGGTTGACAGTAACAAACTATACGACCTCGTAGACTACTATACAGATAACTATCACGTAAAAGTAATTATAACTTAATTAAAAGGCGCTCCTAATTAAAGCCTGGTCATAGCTTTTTAATTATAACGTATTTTTTGTTTGTTTGTTTCATAAAAAGCAATGTTTCATTCAGTCAAACATAGATAAATTCAGCAGGAGTTCTAGTAAACATTATGCATGAAGACTTGAATTACTTGATTTGTTTCGCACTTGCTACACTAATTTCTCAACAAATCGGCTACGGGCAGACGATGGCGTGCGCTTGTTAGCGAGTTTCATTGAATTTCAATGAATAAGATGTAATAGCATTTCAAGTAGTTAAGGATGTTGCTAAGTGCTCACAATTATCTTTTCAATGAAAAATATTGCAATCGAACTGGGCTAAATTGAGTCAAGTACCTATTAAGTCTCTTATTTGTAGATAAGTCTGAGAATGGTTAAGACATAAAAGCACTTGATTGAAGTACTTATTTAACTAAGTAGTTCACATCGCAGAGGGGCCTCCAGGCCTAGACTACGCCAGACTAAGCTGAACCTAAAAAGATAAGCCCACCATGAACATTTACGTCCAACATCTTAACGTGCTCTCCAAAGCACGCGACCTGTTGAAGGCGATCCAACTAGCAATTAGGTTCTACTAGTTCGGTTGTTGACACAATAATATGCTGCGCAAAGTAAATGTTTAAAGCATAGCAAAACAGCAAAAACATGACAGTCAAAACAATAAGATAGGTACCGAATAAAGTGAAAAAAAAAAAAATTATAAGTCGCTAAGTGTCGTTGCGACTTACCCTATTCAGGTTGGTTGAATAGCCGCCGGCCGCGTGCCTCCGTAGTCGCAGTCGGGTACCTCCGACACGAGCGAGCGACTCGACAGCCAAGTCTGCGCGTGCGCGTCAGCGGCGTGCACCTATCTGACTGCATGGCTGCGCTTACGCCGGCTCGACCTCACATTTTCGCTCGCCGCCGTGCAGCCTGTGATTTTCATACATGCCAATTTTCCAATTGTAAGCCGCGCGTTAATATTGTTTACATTACAATGTTTAACTTGCTTGTTGTTGATACGTACATAGTATGGTTTCTGATGTTAATGAAAATTGTGTCTTCATGTACATTATAATTATTTGAAGGAAAGGGCGGGGGCTGCGACCTAAAAGGATCTATATCGTATATTCACGATACCAAAATGGCCACCAGTTGCTGCTGTTTATAAAGCCATCTATGACATTGCCGGAAAACTTTGCCAAATGAACATCCCCAAGAGTCTCGCCAGTCTGCAGTCCTCCACTACCTTCACGGAATGGTAGGTCTCGATGGTATGCAGTCCTTACTAAACCTCGTGGGTAGGCACATACGTCCCTAATTTGTTCTAAAATGTCCTAACTCAAGCAGGACTGCTGCCTGTCATCCAAGAAGCAGATCTCTGACGATTGTACACCTGTGCCTGGGCATCCTCATCACAACTGGTCGTGCCGAGCACAGAGCATTTGAAGACTGTAAACTTGTAAGCGTCGACCCATAGATGTCCCACTGCTAGGCACGGGTCTCCCCCAAAGACACTGCTGCGGGAGGTCTAGAGCATACTCCACCACGCTGCTCTAATGCGGATTCGTGGAAGGGTTAGTGGCCAACCCAGTGTCGAATGC
The DNA here is from genome assembly GCA_944567765.1 of Carterocephalus palaemon. Lineage (NCBI taxonomy): Eukaryota > Metazoa > Arthropoda > Insecta > Lepidoptera > Hesperiidae > Carterocephalus > Carterocephalus palaemon. Next base: position 650,289 of record OX155637.1, read on the forward strand.
TCTCAAGCCACCCGAAGGTCTTCGATAAGGCTTAACGATTGTTTCCAGCATTGAAAACAACCGGGACCGACGACTTCACGTGCCCTCCGAAATTATGCCACTAGCCCATGCACAAACCGACCGCGCCCGTCGTTGTTTAACTCTTTAAATCACATAGAATCGACGCGAGCCATTGGCTATGAACGCTACAGTGTAAGCGTCGTAGTGCACCAATATTCCAGCGCTCATTGAAGATATCAAACAATGAACGTCATAGATCATGACGCCTGCTGTTTCAATCGTTCAGCGATATTCTTGGTCAGATGAAAAATATTGCTAATTTATTTTGGCAGGCGTGGCAACAGGAAGGAAGGTGGATCACTGTATTACTTGAGCTCGTTTAGGTTTTTCTTTTTTCACCAAATTGGGGCTTCCAACAGCCAGATGATACAAACCACAGCATTCTACCGGAGCTTAATATTGATACACCTCAGAATGATGAAGACAGAAATCGTTGAACTTGCGTGGTTACAGGGACAAACTCAATTCCTGGAGTGATTCTAGAGATGATCAATTAACCTAACCTTGGTTAACAGCGGTGATAGTAATAGCACAGTGGCTTAGGTACAGTTAGTTAAGCAGCATTTAATCAAGTGTGCAATTTTTTTTTGTTTAATGTGTTTTTAGGAGCCTATACGGAACCGAATAGGTTTTATATCAAGCCTATTTGATTCCATTAGAGTTCGCACGGGGCAGTACCACCGTCCGCCCCGTAACTAGTACCAATTCTACCTTGTAATAATTGTTTTGAAGCATTTGTGGAATGGTGTGGTATCCGGTTTCACTTTTTTAGAGGCAACGATATCACAGTTGTCTTGGGCGGCAGCGGATGGGTGACGCTTTAAGCTCTTTTGCTATCCATAAGAAAATGTATATTGTCCATATTAAGTAATATTAAACTGAAAACTAACAGTTGCAATTTTGCATTACATCACTCTAGTTCGAATCCACCGGCAGCGCACGCCCCGTCGAAAGCACATGCACTATGCTATAACGATAAAAGGATATATGTAGTTACAACTTCACATTAATTTTATTAATTAAATTTTAATGTACACATACATCTGGATACTCCAGTAAATTATTAATTTAATTCTAATCTTAACCAAATATAATTTTTACAAAATCAAATGCAAAAGAAAGTGGTTAAGAGAAAATGCGGCCCCGAACACGACGGTAGGTACTGCGATGTGAGAGCAGACTGTGTACCGACCGTGACTTACTACTGACTAAACTTAGTACCACTGTTGGGATAAGGTCAACTAATACGAATGGATTTGATCCCACACAGACCTTTCGAGTGCGGAGACAAAGCGTTTCCGTGCGGTCAACGGGAACTCCCAGTCACATACAAGGTACTGGTATATGCATGTCGTGTGATAAAAATAATTGCTGTACCCGGGAGTACACAGGGGATGCGTTTTTATGGAACACATGTCGCCCGCATTTCCTCTTACGACAGATACTCTGAACTAAGTTCGGTGACTATTGATCACGGTCACCGGACATATTAAAAGTACAGTTTACCTGCTCTTTTATAATAATATATAATGTTTTCCTTGAGCTGTCTGATCTAGTAAACAATCTTGGCACTACATTTTATTAAGTTCAAGTATCATTCAATAAATTGTTTATGCTCAAATCCATTTGAGTGTGCGTGCCTTTTATAAAAAAAAATTACGATAAAAATACCCTGTAAGATTGTTTACTACATAGGACAGGTAAGTACACACGATTATAGAAAATAATACAGTAATATACTCGTAACATATTGCTATTTAAATACAATTTACACGTAAGAGAGGAACATACATACTAGTGGCTGCTCGCAGCTGTGGCCGCGTCTACATAATGTGAGATGGAACAAACCAAGTGATAACATAACATTGATGAAGCTTGTCTTATCATATGGCGATATTACACGCAGAATAGAAGAGCAAGGTTTCCAACGGTAAGTTCTTATTTAAATAGTAATAAAAAAATGTATCAACTGTTACTTTAAACATTCTGAGCGGCCGGTGTTGCCAAAATAAATATTACTATGGAATGTTTTAGGTTACAAAATACGGCGAAACACGTATACGAGAAAACTTTCAATATACACCGTTGCCTCCACACGTATTTCTGGTGTAATTCCATAGCATGTCGATTGGTATTGTGCTACAAAAGTTTTCTAACACCATGTATATCTCTATCTCGTTCGACCATCGTATCAGTATATTTTACGATTGAAATTCGTTACCGCAAAGCAGCTTAGCAACCTGTTCAAACTAGTTTACATCTGTTGCGAAATCAAAATGTTCCTAAGATAACTTATGGAGAGTGACAAAAAGTAGGCAATGTTAAATAAAAACGAACAAGTTCCTTTCATGAGGTGATGATAATATACAATACAATTATAATATTAAGTTCTTAAAGTATTAGTACTTTAGATAATACACACTTAATCGTAAAAACTATAAAGAATTAAATATCCTCAGACATTAATCCATCAGGTCCGCATCATCGGAGAGGTCCTGCAAGGAGATTAAACAATTATCAACGATATATCGCTAAACAATGTATTTAGTACATTACCACTCATTACATTAGTATTTAAGAGTCTTGGGAGTAACGGTGACCACTTACCATCAGGTGGCCCGTATGTCTGTTTGTCCGTCTATATTATTAAAAAAAAAAAGTAAGATTGGTCAGCTAACGCTGAAACTCAAAGGGCTGTTTTTATAGAGGCACTGTAAATGTAATATTAATACTATTACTAAGGAAAGAATATTCATTCCTGAGCTTAAAAGTTATTTCATTGGCAAATATTTATGTTTCTATTCCGTACGTTAACTGCGGTGACTACTGGGTTATGTGCGATTCATAAAATTAAATTTCACCTGCTGTAACGGTGGAGGAAACATCGTGAGGAAACATGTATGCTTGAGAGTTTTCTCAAAGGCATGTGAATACTGCCAATCCGCTATTGCCCAACATGGCGGCCTAGGCCAGATCCCTCCCATTCTGCGAGTAGCCCCGCGCCCAGCAGTGGGACAGTGAAAGGGTTGTGGTGGTGTTGATACTTCGGATAGTTTTAGTATGGCGTTTAAATTCTATCACAGAAAAAAGAAATTGAATTCTGCATGTTAGCGCCAGTCGTGTCCAAAGGACCTTAAGGACTCTCAATTTAAAAAGAGCTATCTTTACTTGCAAGTAATAGTAAGTATAGAACGTTCCCTAAACCTAACATTCAGCGCATCTATTTTATCTTATGTGATCGACGCGAGCCATTGGGTTATGGTTAAGCAACGACGGGCGCGATCGGTTTGTGGATGGGTGACCGCTACTGGCAAAATTTCATGGACGCTACCGTGCTTCAGAGGGCACGTAAAGCCGTCGGTCCCGGTTGTTTTCAATGACGGAAACAGTCGTTAAGCCTGAGACCTTCGGGCGGCTTGAGAACATTCGTCACTGGGTTGGCTACTAACCCCTCCAGCGTGGTGGAGTATGCTCTAGACCTCCCGCAGCCGTGTCTGTGGGGGAGACCGGTGCCCAGCAGTGGGACGTGTATAAGATCAGGTGCCGGCACACTCACCATCATGTCGACGGCGTTCTCGTCGTACGAGGTGTCGTTGATCTCTCGCTCCAGCTCCTCCAGGTCGAAGGAGTCCTTGCGCTTCGCCTCCGGCGCATCAGCTGGCACCTGCCGCGGACTGCACACACAGATGTAAGTCAGAGTCAAACGTGCGATTCCGCTATTATTTATTTTTATTTATTAAATCTTTATTGTTCCTAAAAAACAAAATTAGGGACAAAAGGCGGACTTAATGCTTAAAGCATTCTGTGCCAGTCAACCTTTGGGCAGTCATAATACAGCGAAGGCGGTATTTTAATCAAGAAATAGGAAAAAAAAACATTTATAACAAAATAATTTAAACCAAAAAGAAAGAGAAAAAAAAATCAATTACTACATAGATTATTATTATATTAGGTGATCGGGCACGCTCGACGAGTCACCAGCTTTACTTCATTCCACGGTACGGGGCAGTACCACCGCCCGCCACGGTACCTAGTACCATTACTGTCGTGAAGTAAAGCAAATACGGTCCGGTTGGAAAGGTATGGTTTCCGGTTACACTTCAATAGAGGCGACAACCTACTCACAAATATTAGTCCTGAGTGATTGTTGCGCCAGGGGTCGTGGGTTAGTTTCCGGTTACACTTATTTAGAGGCGACCATCTTAGTCCTCAAGGGTAGCAACACTTCTGTGACTGACTTAGAACGAGACTCCTACTAACAAGTAACAGGACTAACTATCACTAACAGTCCCCAGTCCTCATACCTACTAACGCAGTTCGTTAGAGGTACCAACTAATGTTCTAATTAACTCTCTCAACTAATTGGACTAACCATCCCAGTCCCTAATAGAGTCTTGTTCAGAGTCAGTCACAGTTGTCATGGGCGGCAGCGGATGGGTGGTGCTGCAAGCTCGTTTGCTATCTTATATCCATAAAAAAAGGGTCACTACCGACTGCACCAACGGGCCTGTCTAGTTTGCTATCTTGTATCCATCCATAAAAATAAAAATATTGGTTGCCTGTAAAGTCGGTATACGGGCGAAAGTTTTACGTGACAACGACTTTGAGTGGTAAAATAATTTTAATGTGAATATTCATTCGTATAGTAGTATCGTCTCGTATCGTATCGTCTCTCTCGCTCTTAGGCGGGCTAACCATGCCCGAGCGGAAGGGACGCGTGCCTCTCACTCGCTCTCATTGTGAGCGCATAACGTGAGCGGAGCGTAACGCAGTTTCTTGAAGTGTCACCCGGCAAACCAATTTATAAGACGTTGTCACGTCAAAATACCTTTCGAGGGAGGTCGCGGCGCGCAGCATGTCCTCGCGCTCGCGGCGCAGGTCGCGCTCGATGTTGCTCCGCCGGCAGCCGTCCGGCGCCAGCTCGCAGCTGCGCGCGTAGCCCTCTTCCTGCTGGAACTTCTCCAGCTCCAGGCTCTCCTGTCGAACACGCCCGATAGGTATTTTTGATGTGAAACGTCTGTAGCCGCACGTAAAACCGATTTCTGGCGTGGCGACGCATGCCGTGGCGACGCGTCGCCACGCTATATGATGGTATATATGTACAGTCGTTAAGCCATCTCTCTCGCTACACTGAGCTCAGATACCTAGTTGTTTTTTTTTTGTTTCACATCTGCCAGGCGTCCCGTGACGGCTCACTTTTTTTTTTAATGGAAATAGCTGGCAAACGAGCTGACGATCCACCTGATGGTAAGTGGCTATCGTCGCCCATGGACATCAGTCGCCAAAGGCATCACTGATGCGTTGCCGGCCGAGAAAGAGAGAAGAAAAAGAAAGAAAGAACTGGCTCTCAAGCCCCCAGCCGGAACACGACGAGTCGTTTGGCGGCTGACTCATGCTCAAGGGTGGTAGCTATCCAGGAGAACCCCATGGAGAAATAATAATACAGTGGAGCGTCGATTATCCGAACGTCGATCAACCGAACGACCGCTTATCCGAACTCGGTCGGTCGAACGCGGTCGCCGGTTGGGCGGGCGTAGTGCATGCCTAGTTGATTGTCTAGGTACAATTAACGCTTAAAAAAATCATGTCTTACATACAAGATTACTACAAGATTGCACTTTTTTTTGTTTAATTCCTATTTGTCATTAAAGATATAAATGTAAATATGGTTTTAATTTACCTTTACGTAAATATGTATGGCTGAATCAATATACATATAGGTAGTTCGATTATCCGAAAATACCGGTTTTCCGAACACCCATGTCCCCCAATTAGTTCGGATAATCGACGCTCTACTGTAGTAATAATGGTATTAATTAACAATTAAAATCAATATAACTAATATAATCCCTCGAGGGGCCCTACCACCAGCGGGTATGACTACCTAGTACACACAGTCCTCGTAGCTCGGGACCAGAACAAACATTCTACGGTAGCCCCTGCCTGTCGCAAGAGGCGGCTAAAAGGGGACTTCTGGGGTTGCGGGCGGCGAGAGGGGGAGCTCGAACCGTCCATCATGTGACCCCGGGAAATACGACCGGGAAGAGCCTGTGTTGGGCGCAGCGCCGGAGGGCACCTTCGCACTTCGACAAGGCTTAGCGACTATTTCTAGCATTGAAAACAACCGGGACCTTAACTTAACATGCCCTCCGAAGCACGTTAGCGTCCATGAAATTTAGCCACTAGCGATCACCCATCCACAAACCGACCGCGCCCGTCGTCGCTTAACTCATTCGATCACATTGAAACGACGCGAGCCATTGGACTATGGACGCGTGTCGCCCGGTCGGCGTGCTTGCAAGCATATACCTGGGGGCCTAGACAAGTGGCAAAAACGCTAGTAGAATAGATTAACAAATGTATGGGATTGAAATTCGCTATCGACTAAATAGCGAATGTCAATACATTTGTTAATCTATTCTACTTCTATTCTACTAGCGTTTTGCCACTTGTCTAGGCACCCTGGTCCGTGATCACGGTCCAGTTGCAAGTAACAAGCGAGAGTGCGAGAGAGAGGAAGGAGACGAAGGAGAGGAAGGAGAGGAAGGAGAGGAAGGAGAGGAAGGAGAGGATGGAGAGGAAGGAGAGGAAGGAGAGGATGGGGAGGAAGGAGAGGAAGGAGAGGATGGAGAGGAAGGAGAGGAGGGAGAGGATGGAGAGGAAGGAGAGGAAGGAGAGGATGGAGAGGCGCGGAGAGGCGCGGAGAGGGAGGAGAGGAGGGCGCACTGACCGCGAACTCCGGGAAGAGGTTCTCGTAGTGGGCGGGGTCGGCCAGCGACTGGCCCGAGCGGCGGCTGCCCGCGCGCGCCGCGTCGCGCCACTGCCGCACCACCTCGGACACGCGCGACGGCGCGTACGACCTGACGACCAACACGACATAATTATACAGATCATGCTAGACCTGACACGCAACACGACATAATTATACAGATCATGCTAATCAATCATGCAAATTTTTTTTTAAAGTGAAACTTCTCTAAGCGCATGAGGGTAAATTTTTTTACGGATGAAACGCGTCACGCATCATGCAACGAAACAAATTGAGAAAGAGTGAGAAAGGGCGAGCGTAGCATGAAGCAGATAGCCACATGGAGTGAGAGAGCTATAGTGTGAAAGATTGAGTGAGAGAGAGTAAGGGCGATCGAGAAAAAATACACGCTATTCGTTTGTGTATTAGTTTAGTAGTTCAGTTAGCCAAAGAAGTTTCACTTCTGACATGTGTACTTTGTACGCACGCACTTTTTTTCATCACTCATCTGGTGTGTCTACCTAATTTACATGTAATTTGTTCAGTGTAACAACTTAGCTCCTAGCCAATCCTAACACCATGCGCAAAACGCGCACGTTGGGCAATGTCTATCGGTCAGTCGGTTGTGTGGGCGTGGCGAGGGGCGTGGCTAGGGGCGGGGCGGGGCGAGTGGGCGGCACCTGGCGAAGAAGGCGGCCTCGGCGAGCTTCCCGCGCGCCACCAGCAGGCGCAGGCACTCCCCCTGCTGGTTGAGCGTGAAGCGCGCCGCGAACGCGATGTTGTCGTCGCCCGCCGCCTCCGCCGCCTCCGCCACCTCCTGCAGCAGCGGCTTGTCGCCTGGCGAATGAACAGACGTTACATATCTGTTAGGAACTCGAACACTCATACATCATTATACATCACGACCCTTTCCTTGGCCCACCGTTGGGCATGGCTCTTTAGGCCTCAGTCCACCATACTGGCCAGGGGCGGATGGGCAGACTTCACATGCCCTCGAAAACATTGTGAAGGTTTCCTCACTATGTGTCTTTCACCGTAATAGCAGTGACATTTAGATTCTTATCGCACATAACTTACAAACGTCATTTTTTTTAACTAATTAAGACTAACCATCCCATTCCCTAATTGATTCTTGTTCAAAGTCAGTCTTCGGTCTTATCTGCTTGGCCCAAAGGTCGACTGGTAGATAATGCTTTTAGCATTAAGTCCCCCTTTTGTACCTCAAGCTTTTTGGTATAATAAAGAATAAATAAATAAATAAAACCGCTATGGGTGACCGCTTGTGGCATAATTTCATGGACGCTACCGTGCTTCGGAGGGCACGTAAAGCCGTCGGTCCCGGTTGTTTTCAATGTTGGAAACAGTCGCTAAGCCTTGTCGAAGACCTTCAAGTGGCTTGAGAACATTCCACCAATCCGCATTGGAGCAGCGTGGTGGAGTATGCTCTAGACCTCCAGCAGCTGCGTCTGTGGAAGACCCGTGCCCAGCAGTGGGACGTCTATGGGTCGCAGCGAAATAAATAACCAAGAGCCGGACCCGTGGCGGTGGCGAAGAGCAGCAGCGCGCCGTAGTCCTTGCCGTTCTGGAAGCAGGTCCTCGCCAGCTCGTGGTCGCCGGCGACGACCGCGGCGGCGCCGAGCCGGGCCCAGCGCGCCGCGCCCGCCGCGCCCTCGCCGTCCGCCGCCGCCGCCAGCCGCTGCGCGCGCCGCAGCTCGCCCAGCTGCAGCGCCAGCTCGAACTGGTGCTCCGGCTCCGTCGACACCGCCAGCGCCTGCTGCTTGAACCCCTGCACACCCGTACGTACACGTGAGAACACTGTAACTGGACTGGACATATAATGGGGACAAAGTAAAATGGACTAAGGATGTAATAGATTGGTATCCGAGGAACTGGAAAAGACAACAAGGAGGTCAAATCAAAAGATGGGCGGATGATATACCGAAAAGATGGAGAAGGACTGCCAATGATAGAGACACGTGGAAACTATTGGAGGATGCCTATGTCGACAGACAACCTGACCAAAGTGGTTGCTGATTAATTTATTATTTGTTGGCTATGTTAATTAGATCTATGAATACTACTGTTTTATAAGAACAGTATTTAAGTTAAAAGGTTAGTGAATAAAGGCTTTTATTATTGAAGTGAAACTTCTTTAGGCGCATGAGGGTAAAATTTTTACGGATGAAGCGGATATGACGCATTATTGCGAGACGGATGTGACGTAATAATGCGTCACGCAGCATGCTACGTTCGTGACGAAGAAGAGGATGGACGATTAAAACCGATTGAGAAAGAGTGCGAAAGGGCGAGCGTGAGAGAGCTATAGTGTGAAAGATTGAGAGAGAGAGAGAGTATGGGTAAAAAAATACACGCTATTGGTTTGTGTATTCGTTTAGTAGTTTAATGTTATAATGAAAATTAAATTGAAATTAAAACTTATAAACACTAATATAACTTAAGTTTTGTAATAAAACAACAAGACTTTCAAATCAATAATTATATTTATTCTTATTTTTGTGTATATTTGAATATTTCGTTAAAGAAGTTTCACTTCTGACATGTGTACTTTGTACACACGCACTTTTTTCTTATTGATATCAGTGACTCGCCTGCTTCTCGAGGAAGTGCGCGACGCGCGTGCGGTGGTCGTGCGGCACGGCGGGCAGCACGCGGTCGGCGGTCTCGAAGTCGCCGCGCATCACCGCCGTCTGGTACTCCAGCACCGGCAGCAGCAGCGAGTACGACACCATGTTCAGCTCCTTGTCGTTCAGGTACAGCCTGCAAGTGACTCGCCTGCTTCTCGAGGAAGTGCGCGACGCGCGTGCGGTGGTCGTGCGGCACGGCGGGCAGCACGCGGTCGGCGGTCTCGAAGTCGCCGCGCATCACCGCCGTCTGGTACTCCAGCACCGGCAGCAGCAGCGAGTACGACACCATGTTCAGCTCCTTGTCGTTCAGGTACAGCCTGCAAGTGACTCGCCTGCTTCTCGAGGAAGTGCGCGACGCGCGTGCGGTGGTCGTGCGGCACGGCGGGCAGCACGCGGTCGGCGGTCTCGAAGTCGCCGCGCATCACCGCCGTCTGGTACTCCAGCACCGGCAGCAGCAGCGAGTACGACACCATGTTCAGCTCCTTGTCGTTCAGGTACAGCCTGCAAGTGACTCGCCTGCTTCTCGAGGAAGTGCGCGACGCGCGTGCGGTGGTCGTGCGGCACGGCGGGCAGCACGCGGTCGGCGGTCTCGAAGTCGCCGCGCATCACCGCCGTCTGGTACTCCAGCACCGGCAGCAGCAGCGAGTACGACACCATGTTCAGCTCCTTGTCGTTCAGGTACAGCCTGCAAGTGACTCGCCTGCTTCTCGAGGAAGTGCGCGACGCGCGTGCGGTGGTCGTGCGGCACGGCGGGCAGCACGCGGTCGGCGGTCTCGAAGTCGCCGCGCATCACCGCCGTCTGGTACTCCAGCACCGGCAGCAGCAGCGAGTACGACACCATGTTCAGCTCCTTGTCGTTCAGGTACAGCCTGCAAGTGACTCGCCTGCTTCTCGAGGAAGTGCGCGACGCGCGTGCGGTGGTCGTGCGGCACGGCGGGCAGCACGCGGTCGGCGGTCTCGAAGTCGCCGCGCATCACCGCCGTCTGGTACTCCAGCACCGGCAGCAGCAGCGAGTACGACACCATGTTCAGCTCCTTGTCGTTCAGGTACAGCCTGCAAGTGACTCGCCTGCTTCTCGAGGAAGTGCGCGACGCGCGTGCGGTGGTCGTGCGGCACGGCGGGCAGCACGCGGTCGGCGGTCTCGAAGTCGCCGCGCATCACCGCCGTCTGGTACTCCAGCACCGGCAGCAGCAGCGAGTACGACACCATGTTCAGCTCCTTGTCGTTCAGGTACAGCCTGCAAGTGACTCGCCTGCTTCTCGAGGAAGTGCGCGACGCGCGTGCGGTGGTCGTGCGGCACGGCGGGCAGCACGCGGTCGGCGGTCTCGAAGTCGCCGCGCATCACCGCCGTCTGGTACTCCAGCACCGGCAGCAGCAGCGAGTACGACACCATGTTCAGCTCCTTGTCGTTCAGGTACAGCCTGCAAGTGACTCACATAAGCTACACGTAAGCTAAACATCAAAATATTCAAAGTTTCATTAAAATATGTCCCGTCGCTTCGCTTCACTGCGACCCATAGACGTCCCACTGCTGGGCACGGGTCTACCCCACAGACACTTCTGCGGGAGGTCTAGAAGTCCACCACGCTGCTCCAATGCGGATTGGTGGAGGGGTTAGTGGCCAACCCAGTGTCCAACGTTCTCAAGCCACCCGAAGGTCTTCGACAAGGCTTAACGACTGTTTCCACCATTGAAAACAACCGGGACCGACGGCTTTACGTGCCCTCCGAAGCACGGTAGCGTCCATGAAATTTTTTGGTATGGTAATACTTGGTAACGTCCATTACCTGTTCTCCTTTGGCACGTATCCGAGTATGTACATGGTGCGGTCGAGGTGAGAGATGGTGACGATCTCGCCGCCCACGTAATAGTTGAGCCGATTCACCGAGTTGGTGTAGATGAAGCAGTCCCCCACCCACAGGCCCGTATGCACCACCTCGTTCACCTCGCCCACCACCTGCGGACAAATTTAATTTACGGATCACAATTCACATGCCCTGCCAGCCTTGAAAAAAAAACTTCCGCGTGTGAAAGAAAGGGAGACATTTATTTTATTTTCATCATTTGCAGTAAGGTAGAGTTAATAAGTTCCAATTTATTTCAAATATTAAAAAGGATAAAAAAGACACCCCCAGCAAATGCGCTGGCCAATGATTGTTAGCGTAACCGTTTTGCAATGGATACTTCGTATAAGCTGACGTACAAATAAAATTGTGCACGTTAGTCACAAGGGGCTGACGTACAAATAAAATTGTGCACGTTAGTCACTAGAGGCTGACGTACAAATAAAATTGTTCTCGTTAGTCACTAGGGGTTGACGTACAGATAAAAATTTTCTCCTTAGCCACTAGGAGCTGACGTAAAAATAAAATTGTGCACGTTAGTCACCACTGGCTGTCGTAAAAATAAAATTGTTCTCGTTAGTCACTAGGGGCTGATGCACAAATAAAATTGTGGTCGTTAGTCACTAGGAGCTGACGTACAAATAAAATTGTGCACGTTAGTCACTAGGGGATGACGTTCAAATAAAATTGTGCTCGTTAGTCACTAGGGGCTGATGTACAAATAAAATTGTTCTCGTTAGTCACTAGGGGCTGACGTACAAATAAAAATTTTCTCGTTAGCCACTAGGGTCTGACGCACAAGTAAAATTGAGCCAGTGACAGCCGCTCACCTCGAACGCGTCATCGATCCCGTCCTCGGAGGCGGCGGCGTTGGTCTCCCGCGCGCGCGCCACCGCCGCCTGGTTGTAGCGCAGCACGAAGTACGCGTCGTCCTTCGCGAGGCACACCAGGTGCCCGCTCTCCGACCAGTACACGTGACGCGGCTGGATCTCGATCCTGCAACCAACAACCAAACAGCTGGCCTGTGAACGCGTCCTTAGTAGCGCTTCTCGAGTAAAACTCGATAAGCCGTAAGGCATTAAGTCCGCTCATTGTATCTTGTTGTCTCTTTAGAGGTGTCAATAAAGTTAAATAAATAAATAAATAAAATAAGCCCGGCTTGTCTTATATATTTATTTACTACATAAAAATATGTCAATGTAACCGTTCTGTTTTACTGACAGAACATATCGTGATCTAAAATTTTTACTAATTTATCTAATCACTTTTGGCACAAAAACAATAACATTCATCGAAGACAAAGCATTCTCATTCAACGCTTCAGAACTTTGGAAACTGACAAAATATGCGCAAATAGAATATCATTTAAAATTTTCTGCGCTGTACTAATATACAACGGTGTCTGTTAAAATTCACATTCTGGGCAATCTGGGTATTATCATTTCAATTATGTTTTATGAACCACCCCATTGCCAACCCAACTTGCAGCCAACGTGCAATTTCTCTGACGCACTGAACGATCCATTCCTAAGCTCTGGTTATTCCACTGCTGACCGTAATCGCACAGCAGACAGCTCATTGGCTATCGAACTCTCTTCTTACACGAGGGGTCCAGGTTGAAATCTAATTGGCACACACCTAGCATTTCTTAAGTTATGGGCGATTTATGAAATCAAATATCACCAGTTATAGCGGTGACGGAAAAGCATCGTAAGCAAACCTGCAAGTCTGTGAGTTATATTATTATGTTCCCGTAGGCATATGAAGTCTGCCAATCCACACATGGCTAGCGTGGTCTAACCCAAATTCCGAGAGCAAGGCCGTGCCCAATAGTGGAACATAGAAAAGTTTGCGGTGGAACTAAACCCGACCACTACTGGTGGCAACCCTATAGCTAGCGACGTCACGGGCGCGGTCCATTCCATGACCTAGACCCGGAGAGATCTTCACGTATCTTTAGTTAGACCGTTTGGAGCACCTTGCTAACTGACGTGGTGTAACGACAGTTTACTAAAACCAATAACCAAGCCAAATTCTTGTGGTACCATTAAGAGATCTATAACGTTTATTTATTTATTTATTTTCTAAAGGCATCCCGCATCTTCGAGACCCGCTGAGATCTATTAGCGTCCCACTGCTGGGCATGGGACTCTTGCCACTACTCAGCAAGCCTAGAGTGCACTCTGCTGCACTGCGGATGGGCTGAGGGTTTTTTGGTTCATATTCATTATTGCATTCCATACTTTAAACATGGACCCTGTAGGGCACGACAAATTAACAGACATGGCCTATCGACGCTTATCGTACAGTAACAATCGGGACTAGCCAGTTGACATGCCCTTCGAAGGGCGGAATCCTTGCCACTAGCGGCCGCCCATCTACCTGCCGCTGCGGCTTTACATACTCGATCGATTGATAAGTGATTTTGACACTGTGCGAATGCGACAAATAATATAACTCAAACCGAAAAACACATTAAAAGAAATATATTTGTTGAAATAGATAAGATAGATATACGTACACTGAAAGATTTGCGTAACTCGTTAATAAAACAATTTACGTGTTAAGTCAAATATTTCCCATTACATTTTACATAATTGTTCAAACAATTTTTTTTAAACATGAGGACCAAGAGACTTTTAAAATCATAAAAAATCATCCTGAATCGCCTGAAAATCTTTTAGCGTCCGTTCCATTTTTTCTACATACTCGTAAGTACGACGAATTTTTATTTGCAATCAAAAAGCAATTGCTACGCGATTCCCTCGTTTTTCTTTTTTTAAATCAATGTTTGAGTTTAAAAAAATTTAATATTCCAAATTCAAACATTTATAAGCGGCCAGGAGCGCAGAATTATCTTTGTGCCCCGCGTATGCTTTAGTGTCTCAGCTATCACACGTTCAGAGCCAGAGCGCAAAGCAAAAATACTCTAGTCTATCCACCAATCCACTATGGTTTGCTTAACTTGACCGCTAGTGGCAAAATTTCATGGACGCTACTGTGCTTCGGAGGGCACGTAAAGCCGTCGGTCCCGGTTGTTTTCAATGGTGGAAACAGTCGTTAAGTCTTGTCGAAGGTGGCTGAGAACATTCGACACTGGGTTGGCCACTAACCCCTCCACCAATCCGCTAGACCTCCCGCAGCATAGTCTGTGGGGGAGACCCGTGCCCAGCAGTGGGACGTCTATGGGTCGCAGCAGCAGTATACCGGAATGTATGGGGCCAGCGGTGCGCGGCGGCGCATTTGAGGAGCGAGGGCGGGGCGCTGCGCAGGTGCCGCCACAGCGACAGCCAGCGGCACAGCAGCAGGAGCCCCACGAGCACCGGCCACGTCTTCATCGTACGGCTCGAGCGCGAATGCGCTAACGGCCACAGCCTCAGACACTTTCAGACCGCGACATTATTCATGCGCATACGCAACGGTGTCCGATGGAAAATTTATAACGCAAACAAAGTTTGAAAATGGACGTACGAATATTATTCACAAACATGAAGGATCGTTACGCAAAGCCGTTACGTGGCCGCCAGGTGCGACACCGCGCTCGGGCGCAGGCCGGGAACGGTGATGGATCGGCGCGGGATAACACATTCATAAAACATAAATCACGGGAGAATAAATAAGGAAATGCACCGTCTCTACTGCTTGGGGTACATGTTATGTAAAAGAACCAAGATAATTTGTAAACACCATTTATCATATAACAATAAAAATAGTATGACACACGCACTGCTTTTGCTGTGGCCCAGTTATCGTTACTTGATATTTCAAGTACGATATTTATAACAACAAGTAAAAGTTAAGTTAAAACGAAATAGCGTGCCTCAACCGCGCAGGCTCTATGCTAGAACGAGACACCTCTCAAAATACAAAAAACAATATGAAGCCAGACCAAACGCGCATGCAACAATACACAATACAATAGCAATTGCAAATGTCTAATAAAATTAATGTTAACCACACAAATTAATCAAGATAGAACAGTTAATTGGGCATATCTTGCATGCAATATACTGCAAGATATGGAATTGGATGAATGGATTATTTTCATTGGAAAAAAAATAAAAATAAAACTCGCGAGTTCTTACGGTACTTGTCACGGTACGTTACGTTATCGATAGATTTGATTTCAACTAAAACGTGTGTGTCACCACACTAATCTAAAATGTAACGCCAGCACACAGCGCTTGGAGACCCTACGATAGCTGCTAGCTAAACAATAATAGAATCTGAATAATTCCACTGGCAGTATTTGAATATAATCAAATAAGGTTGTTTGTGATTCAAAGCTGAAGGACGTGGTACAGTTTTGTCCACAAGTGTTAGTGATATTTTATCTACCATACACATAAATTACTTATTTTACCTTTAAGTTTAATTTAGAGATCGCCCTGTATAATCGCATCAGCACCATTAAATCTCTGCTTCAAATTCGAACACAAATATGCACAGCAAGTTAACGTAGATGGCGCACCCGCGGTGCGGCAGTAGGGGTCACACGCCACCGCGACACGGAGTCACCAATAGCTAAGCCCACTGTTGGGCGCCGGTCCCACGGCCACAGCTATCAAAGCGTATTTCACCAAGCGTACAAATTAGAGATAGATCAATTATTTTTACCGGGACTGTTTAGGCAATACCAGACCCCGGTATACTACTGGGAATTTAAACAAAACGCAATGATACTCTTCCCGGTCCGGGAGTCAAGCCGGGACGTCCAGCTCGACAATGAATCCAGCGTACCTTCTGATAAGATCCAGATGCTCCCAGTCGTAGAAGGAGAAGGCCATTCCGCTGATGGACTTGACTCCGAGCATGTGCCCTCCGAAGATGCCTGCCCACAGACAACAGATAATTTTTTTTTTAAAATAAAATCGTGAAACACAGTCACGTGATCCAGGAGGAGATTCCTAGCGGCAATAACTTGCATGTGGTTTTACCTTTTATGTTCAGTCATTTTAACTTACCAACACGATTAGTCGTCTATAGTTGGACAAAATCAAGACATCCTTTCCTATCCATCCTAATATTAGTATACATGGTATGATAAATGTGAAAGTTTCATCTTATCAAGCTGTTTTCAACCTGATCACGCGTCTATTAACTTTTTAATGCATTTCATTGCTAATTTGCTTGCAAAATTATCATGATTTATGTTTCATTTATCCGAGGATGAAACAGCAGACTGAAGCGTATTTCAATAAATTTGTCGAAACCTGATGAGTATAGTTTATGAACAATACGAATTTTACTGTCAGTCAAGTTTAGCCCGTGTCGTTCGAAACCCTTGCTCTCCATAAAAGAACATGCAACGACAAGCCAGTGTCGGTGTTAGTTCTCAAGCCACCCGAAGGTGAAGATGACCACGGCAAGGCTTAACGATTGCTTCTATTGAAAACGACTTAACGTGCCCTCCGAAGCACCAACGCACTGACATGGACCGCAATACAAAGCCTACGGCACGCACCCTCAGCGCCGTACTCCGGCTTGAAGCTCTTCCTCTCCTTGAAGTTCTTGAACACCTTGATGGTGGTGGAGTTCTCCAGCGTGGCGTACTCGGAGCTGTCGAGCGCCCAGACGAACTCCTGCGCGGTGCCGAACGCCTTGTTCCGCAGCGCCATCGCGGTGTATATGATGTACTCGCCGTCGCCGCACACCACCACGAACCGCCCGTTCGGGTTGTGCGCTATCGTCTGCGGGTATATCTCGCACGAGCCCATGTCCTTCGCCACCACCGGCACTCGCTCGCCGTCCTTCATCTCTATGCCTGCGGGGAGATCGACGTGACATTTTAAGTTTTTTTTGAAGTGAAACTTCTGTAGGCGCATGAGGGTGAAATTTTTACGGATGAAACGCGTCACGTAGCATGCAACGTTCGTGACGAAGAAGAGGATGGGCGATTAAAACCGATTGAGAAAGAGTGACAAAGGGCGAGCGTGAGAGAGCTATAGTGTGAAAGATTGAGAGAGAGAGTAAGGGCGATCGAGAATAAATACACGCTATTGGTTTGTGTATTCGTTTAGTAGTTAAATGTTAGAATGAAAATTAAATTGAAATTAAAACTTATAAAGACATAACTTAAGTTTTGTAATAAAACAACACGACTTTCAATTTAATATTTACATTTATTCTTCTTTGTGTATATTTGAATATTTCTCCAAAGAAGTTTCACTTCTGACATGTGTACTTTGTAAGCACGCATTTTTTTTTTTTTTTCAAAATTTCATCGATAACTCTACGATAAGTCTACGATATACGAAACATTTAAACAGGTGTTTGTTTACCGATTTTTTACCATCGAACCATTCAGAAAATTTAAATACATACATTATGTATTTTATTTGTCTGTTGAATAAAAATTGCACAGAAAAATAATATACAGTGCGCGCAGTGAATGTGTATCGTGAACAAAACAAGTGAGTTGTTGATTTAGGATCAGGTGAATAGGGAAACACATCAACAACGCGGCCCCGTTTAGGTAATGTGGTATTGCTGCATGTAATCACTAGTGGGCCCGCAGCTTCGCTCGCGTGGAATTAGACATAACAATAGTTTCGTTCACACCTAGTCATATTATGTAGCCTATGTGAAGATGCAGCTTTCTAATGGTGAAAGAATTTTTGGAAATCAGTCCAGTAGTTTTTGTGTGATAACATTACAAACTAATGTTTCCTCTTTATATATTTTTTTATGGATACAATATAGTAAACGAGCTTGCAGCACCCATCCGCTGCCACCCATGACAACTGTGACTGACTTTATAGATAGACTAGTGGACGCCCGCAGCTTCGCTCGCGTAGAATTACACGCGTTCGGGTTGCCCACTTGACTTCAAAAACGGCAAAGTTTCATAATAACTTTGCACCCCCTTTTTACCCCATTAGGGGGTGAATTTTAAAAAATCCTTTCTTAGTGCTCCCCTACGTTATAAAAGGAACCCCTGTGCAAAATGTCAAGTTTCTAACCCTTATAGTTTAGGCCCTGCGTTGATATGTCAGTCAGTCAGTCAGTCAGCTTCTCAGTTAAGCCCGGGACTAGGTTCATTGCAGTGGCCATGATATTTGTCAAAACAAACTTATCGTATTAGCATTCTGCATTCTATTTAAGTTTCGTGCCAGGAGATCTTGTCTGCAAATCTCAAGCATTCCAGGAGAGTGGTTGATTCGTTGGAATCTCTTAATTTCCTTACTCCACGGACACGCTCATCACTCACCTTCGGGCAGCGCCTTCAGGTTGACCTGCTGCATCTCCGAGTGGCGCGCCCAGATCACCTTGCCGCCGCTCGCGTCCATCGATATGGCGGGCTCCTCGCGCCCCACCTTGATCATGATCGTGCCCTCGTCGTACCTGCCGACATATCCCTCACCTTCGGGCAGCGCCTTCAGGTTGACCTGCTGCATCTCCGAGTGGCGCGCCCAGATCACCTTGCCGCCGCTCGCGTCCATCGATATGGCGGGCTCCTCGCGCCCCACCTTGATCATGATCGTGCCCTCGTCGTACCTGCCGACATATCCCTCACCTTCGGGCAGCGCCTTCAGGTTGACCTGCTGCATCTCCGAGTGGCGCGCCCAGATCACCTTGCCGCCGCTCGCGTCCATCGATATGGCGGGCTCCTCGCGCCCCACCTTGATCATGATCGTGCCCTCGTCGTACCTGCCGACATATCCCTCACCTTCGGGCAGCGCCTTCAGGTTGACCTGCTGCATCTCCGAGTGGCGCGCCCAGATCACCTTGCCGCCGCTCGCGTCCATCGATATGGCGGGCTCCTCGCGCCCCACCTTGATCATGATCGTGCCCTCGTCGTACCTGCCGACATATCCCTCACCTTCGGGCAGCGCCTTCAGGTTGACCTGCTGCATCTCCGAGTGGCGCGCCCAGATCACCTTGCCGCCGCTCGCGTCCATCGATATGGCGGGCTCCTCGCGCCCCACCTTGATCATGATCGTGCCCTCGTCGTACCTGCCGACGAACAACCACCGTACAATTAGCTGTTCATTCAATTATCAATAGCTAATCCTTCGCCTTGTATTGATCAGTTTACAATAGCGTTATATCTCTTTTCTTTAAGTAGTTTGTAGTTACCTAGACCTTCGGTAAGCGTGTCTAATCACCTCATTGTGATTTTGGACTAACGCTTCTCCAATGCAGATTGATAGAGGGGTTAGTGGCCAATCCAGTGTAGAATGTTCTCAAGCCACCCGAAAGTCTTCGTCACGGCTTAAAGACTGTTTCCACCAATGAAAACAACCGGGACCGACGGCTTAACGGTACGTGCCCTCGGAGCGCCCACGATTTTTTTTTGCCACCAGCTGTCACCCATGCACAAACCGACCGCGCTTGTCGTAACTTAACTATGTCGATCACGTCGACTCGCCGCGAGCTACTGGGCCACGCACGCTACAGTGTAGTCAAACGCTACACCATAAAAGTGTAGTCAAACGCTACACCATAAAAGTGTAGTCGGGACGCTACACCATAAAAGTGTAGTTGGGACGTTACACCATAAAAGTGTAGTCGGACGCTACACCATAAAAGTGTAGTCGGGACGCTACACCATAAAAGTGTAGTCGGACGCTACACCATAAAAGTGTAGTCGGACGCTACACCATAAAAGTGTAGTTGGGACGCTACACCATAAAAGTGTAGTCGGGACGCTACACCATAAAAGTGTAGTCGGGACGCTACACCATAAAAGTGTAGTCGGGACGCTACACCATAAAAGTGTGTCGCCCGTCGCTCACGTCGCTCACCCGATGGCGACGTTGTTGGAGCCGTGCTGCGAGGAGATGGCCCAGACGCGCTCGAAGCCGTAGTTGAGCGAGTACTCCAGCCGGTACGTGCCCGCGTGCCACACGCGCACCGTGCCGTCCTCCGAGCCGCTCAGCAGCACCGGCAGCTCCGGGTGGAACGACACCGCCGACACGTTCTGCGCGTGCCCTGGGGGGGACACACGCACACATACACCACGTCACTACATCATGAAAATACCTACTCGTATATTCTTAATACAAACTTAATACTACATTTACACACGCCAATCAGATAATGTAAAGGCGGCAGAAAACTAATTAAAAAAATTATACTGTAAATTTTTTTTACAACTTTTTTTTAAATTTTCCTGCATTGTCATCGGAACAAATATGTGTGCCGAATTTCAGCTCGATAGCTTCAGTGGAAGTGGGTGAAATATTGATTGCAAGATACCAGGACATACATACATACGAGTGAAGTTAAATAAAATCTTAACCTATATGGAACCGAATATGTTCTACATAGAGTTCGCTCGGGAGGTTCTGCTGTGCAACAATAGTTTTAGTAGCTCCAATTGGAAAGATGTGGTGATTACTGGATACGGCTCCACTTCCTTAGTGGCCACCATCACCTGTGGCCTACTTGGAACAAGACAACTAAAAATGTAATGACTGAACTTACTGGCACTAACCATATCCCAGCTCCTATTAGTCTCTTTCAAGCTCTGTCAAGGTCTCATGGACTGCATCCTTGTATGCTTTTACTTTATATCCATAAAAATACACAACAGATCACTGTGTCTAGTGACAAAACTATTAGAAGAGTGTTACAACTATTACAGAGTAATTTATTTTATTTATTTATTCAACTTTATCGACACCTCTAAAGAGATATACAATGCGAACTTAATTACTTATGGCATGATATCTTAGATGAATACATGCATGCTATAACGGTGAAGGACACATCGTGAGGAAACCTACATGCCTGAGAGTTCATCATAATGTTCTCGAAGGCATGCAAATCCCCACTTGGCAGCGTGGTGGACTAAGGCCTAAGCCCTCCCAGTCTGAGAGGAGACCCGTGCCCGACAGGGGGACAAAAAAAGGTTTGTGATGATGTGATGAGACCGCCAAAGTGGTGGTCGAACCGGTGTACCAACCTTCCAATGTTTGGACGCAGGTCTTGTTCTGGTAGTCCCAAATCTTGATGAGGCGGTCGTCGGCGCCGCTGATGAGGTAGGGCTTGTCGCCGCCGTGGTAGTAGTCCACGCAGTTGACGCCCTTCTCGTGGCCCTCCAGCGTGAAGTTGGAGATGGAGGACCCCAGCTGCCATACCTGCCACCAAATTCCTCATATAATCTATAGATTTATAAACGTTACATGTTATAAAACACAAGGTGGAGTTTTATATACACTTCATTGTTTTTTTAATTTAAAATTAGATTAAAAAAAAAATACTAATTTTAATTTATACATATAACTCCTTATCGGACTGCACTTATGTTGATATAATATTATTTAGGTTGCATGCCAGAGTCCTCTGCGACCCACTCACTACAACTACAAGCTGGTCTTTCAATCGTTTTCTATAAGAGATCTTAAACCAGTACGATATCCAAATACTTTTATTTCACATATCGTCTAATCACCTACTCTCGCATGGTAAAATCATTACTTATACTCTTGATGAGCTTATCTACTAGTTCATCTAGACAAAGCAGTATGTCCGTGGAAGAGACTCACGTTAGAGAAAGAGACAGAGTTGGTCAATGGCGAGGTTAAATGTGCAGGCCAAAATAGATTCAAACTATCAATCAATATTTATTATGAAACTGGTACCCACCAGTTTCATAATCCAGGTCTTGAAATAGTGTTGAGATTTCTCTACATTCCCACAACTTGGCAAATAAAGCTTGGAATTAAATCAATATGTTTTGACATGATAAATTAATGAACACCGACTGAAGTTTGATTGGCAAGCAATAATTATAAATAGTGTTTGTGAATGAAACTTCAGTTGTCAACAAATGGGTATTGTGTAAGGAGAAATGAGTGACCGGTGGCTTACCTTGACAGTGGTGTCGAGACTGGCGCTGGCGAATGTGTTGTTGTCCTTCGGGTTGATGACAATCTGCATCACATAGTGTGTGTGGCCCTCGAACACCTGCTGGCACGCCCAGTTGCGGTCCCAGTTCCACAGCTTTATCAGCAGGTCATCTGATAACAGACATCATGTTCATACACACACATCAAATGTTCAAGACACTTGAACAATATTCGTCTGTCACATTAAAACTAAGAGGAACGTTTGTGAATAGACGACGTATTTGTTATATAACTTAATGACGGTATCTGATTTTAAATTTAAAAGATAAATGAAACATTTATTTACTAGTAACTTACCACTACTAGTCAGAAGGTATGGCTGCGTAGGGTGTACCACTATGCATCTGACATAATCTGAGTGTGCTTCAAAGGAGTGTATCCTCTCCAGAGTGTTGTAGTTAAACACTCGAATTTGCATGTCGTCTGAGCCCGTCACTACCCAATTCTTCCGGGTAACAAACTTGGCGGATCTCACTGGAAGGTCACACACCTGTAAAAATGTTTTTAGATATATATTGTGTGGCAATTTCATAAGCATTCCAAATAGCAGACATTATTATTACTAGTGCACGCTCACAGCTTCACTCGCGTGGAATTAGTCATGACAACAGTTTTTTACGGTTTACGGTTTAAGACTTTTATTTCTCTTAAGAATTACAAAATTCACTTACAGAGAAACTAAACTATTACAATATTTTGCCGCTAAGCACATATATTATTAAAATTATACACTTACAATGTTTATAAAGATATCATATTGAGGGTAGGTAGTAAAAGAATACATTATGTTGTCAATCGTGTTGCGAACAAAAAATAGTCTCGCTTGCTAAGGTATCGGTCATCGTGTAGCGGACGAGCGTCGACGTAGCGGGAGCGAGTTTACTTAATATAGGTAAGTTTATAGTTACGCTTTTTTATACATTTATTTAGTATGTATTTAAGTGATGTGTATTTGCCTATGTGTATAAAATTAAGCGTATATAATATATATTAATTTAATATAATATTATTAGCATTTTTGTTAATACGCAGTAAATTTTTTTTTTTTTTAACAAAGGCACTTTATTTGGATAAAATCTTAGTCTGATTGAATGTATAATTAAGGTTTGATTGACATATATTATTATTATCAATGTTAATTTTATAAGTGCTAAGTAGTATGCCTATATATGGACAGTTCTCGCCATCCACTTTGAAAACATAAGTCGGATTCTACTTATTAGTACTTCATCCAAGGGGAAATCGGACTAAAACGAACCTAAACCATAGGTACCTTTATTTTTATTAATTCAGCTTATTTTAAAAAACAACTAAGTAACTCCCTTTTTTACTACTTTTCATGTCTATAAGAATAATTATCTAAGTCCGACACTACATCCATGATTACCCCATGCACCTTGGGGTAATTAAGGTGTTTTTGTTACAGCCAAAATTAGATTTCATTCTTAAAATTTAATTATGTTGATTATCAGAATTTGAACTGTGTATTTTTAACTTTACTTATTTAACTACAAATTCTGACTACAAATTTTTAGTAAAACAAATATGCTTTAAATTGATTCCACCATTTACTGTCAACCATGTATTTTTATCAAATATGAATAAATATAATAAAAATCATCAATCATAATCATAAAAATCTATCAACTTGGAAGAACTCAAAAAAGTTTACGGGTGCCTAACCAGCCTTTAAGGCTAATTTACAATAGTAACCTACCACTAAGCTAAGCTCTAATATCACGATAGACAGTACCTATCTATCTGGGTATTGGCTTTAAGAAGAATAATTTACAATATTCTTATCATATGTCCTAGGTAGGTCGAGAGATAAAATAGCCAGAGTAAAAAACTCTCAGTACTCTTATTATGGTATTTACAGTTCAGACTTCATATTAATACATTATGTACCTTCCTCCCATATATACACAGTACACATTCACACACATACAAAACATGATGACAATCAACAATTGTTTACACATATTTATGATACTTCATGTGGTATTCCAATTACATTGTTCCACATCTCTTGTAGCAGTATGATAATTGGTGGCTCTGGTGACGATAAACAGGAATGTGGCTGATACATCTGTACTGAAGCTTGATAATTTAGACAAATTCATCCCCACTCCCAGCACTAAACGGTCTCTCAACTGGGGTTTCAAATCCACAAAATTACATTTTGCTAAAAGTTGACCCAAGGCAGCAACTAACAACTAAATTTTGTGTTAGCAAATGTGCTTGTTCCCTTGCTTGTATTATTTCGATGACATCAGGCTCATAAAACTTGTCCAATACTTTCATAATATAATCAAAATTCACTTCAGTTGGCCTTTTAGGGACTAACAATGAAGCTATCTAGGCACATATTCCTATCCCAGATTAAGACAAGACAAAGAAAGTTTAGTGAGGCTAGAACTATATATGTCCACTACATCCAGAGCACACCAAAGATGGTCTTTAGTCATGCCGCTTGTATTTGAGGCTGGAACTCTCGAGTGAGAAGCAAATTCATTAGCTACAGATGATGAAAAAGTTTGTTTTCTGCGTATCATATGGCGTGGGTTTAATGCTTTAAAGCCTAACATTGTTTCATTATTTCTAACATACATTTAAATACATTTATATACAATTTTTTAATAACTTCTGATTAATGAAAATTTGTCTGCTTAGGAAGCTAGGTAGTAAATTATTCTGATAATAATTTTTTTTTACAGTTTGTTTAATCACATTCAACAGTTTTTAAATAAAATGGTATGATACTGGTTGATAATTTCTTTTTTACATTTTTGGAAATTCTGTACGGACAATACGATTTTTCAGGTATAGGGTAGTAACATCTATCAATTGGACATAGATTTAGCTGTAATAATCTGAGATAAAACTTGTGGTAGTATCTTTTCTAACTATAAAAATATATCTTAGGTAGCTTAACAACCCCTTCATGACAGAAACTTTAAATAATATTCTTTCTGTCCTGTACAGTGTGTTTTGTGACTAAACCAAACGTTCTTATTAACAAAAAATAAATAAACAAACAGCAGATCAGGAGTCAGTGGTGACTTCCTCTTTTAATATTAATGTACACACTGAATTGGGTATACATGGCAGACTTACCTCAAATCTTTTGATCTGTGCATGTGTTTCGAAATTCCATATGTTGACATCGCCGCTGTACAGCGAGCACAGGAGCCAGGGCTCCGTCGGATGCTGGTCTACACATTTCACGCGGTCCGATCGCGCCGTTAGCTTTCTCTTGATATCCAACCTCAGAGGCTTTGGAAACGTAATAAAACAACACATTACATATACCATACCACACTTTACTTACGTAGCACCAATGAAATTCAGATATCGGAAGCCGACATAAAAACCAATAATGTGACATCGTAGTACCATTTTAGAATACGTGGAAGACACAATTTATTAGTGATAATATGCAATTGATGTATTGTCAGTTAGAGTTACAGTTACAGTTACTACTTATCAACGAACTTTATGAACTTCTTACCATTTTAAATAATTAAAACATGAACATTTATCATGCAAGAATAGAGAATCCGTGGACAACTTTGTCGTATCGAGCAATCTATTTGACAGGGTGGGTGGACGTGTCACTTTATTTTTTTCTGATGCTATAATTTGATCGGATACACGCTCTAAAAATCCTGCTAAAAACAAGATAGCAAAGTATCTCTACTTAATGACGACAACCTAGAATCATTACACCATGGATCTAAAGTCTATCAAAGACTATCTGGATAGTGTACTGTAAAATTCGAGACAAAAAATATATCTGATATCTTTTAGCAAACTCAAATGTCAAAATACTGATTTTTAATTATATCGTGATGGGAAGTAAAAACGAGGCGAAAGAAATTAACTTTTACTTCCTGTTTCTCTTTCAAACATACGGAATTACATATTGTCAGGTTACGTGATCGTGTGTTCAAAGTTTATATAAAGCATTTATATATAATAACAATATGTTTATACTTAATAGTGTGGAATTGTGTGTAATTTAATGCATAATTATGTCTTTTAAAATCATATTTTATATTAAAAATAATTCTCATAAAGTTTCTTGATTTTGGTTTATTTTCAATCTGCTCATTTTTCACCTAGAATTACTCACTGAAGTATTGAGAAATTAATGAAGTACATACTGCAAAAGAGCAACAGGTCCTATGCAATCAGTTTACTATTATAAGTCTCACATTGTCTCGTGCTAACATGGTCGTCACCCTAATAAAACAGGGCAGTGCGAAGTTTCAGAGCCTCTTTTGGCTCGCGTTTTATGTGTGAGTACACCTTTCTTATATGAGCAAAGCGGATCTATTACTTACATGCATTATTAAATCCTGTTGTCTGTGGTGGTCTTTTAAATGCCAAATAAGTTGGAGCAGACATCAAAGGGATGCGCAACAGAGCACCTTTTCGTGTTGGGACGTATACGTTACGTATTAAGATATGCAAGAAAAATAAAATAACACTTCGTCACAAGGTGACAATTTACAAAACTTGCATCAATAGTAGGTGTCATTAGTAGGTTACATATTGTAAAAATTGAAAATGTCCGACAGATGAAATGGTCATACCTACGGATCTATTGCCGCCAGACTGCCAAAACCATTGATATACAGGGTTATTGGTAATTCGACGTATTCCCGTTAGGAGGTGATAGGGGTGACTATTTGTGATTATTTTAACCCCCATATGCATCATGCAAAAGTGAAGCATTTTCGAGTTATCAAGCTTTTTAGCTTTTTTCAAAATAAGTCAAAAATGCAAAATCAAAAATTTATTTAAATAAAAGTATCAATTTAAATCTATGTTTTTCTTTTGATTTATAAAAACGATTAAACAGTGGTTATTTATCAGTATTAAAACTACAATTATCGATCCAACTTTAAAAATGCGAGACGATTAACGATATTACTTCAGTATTTTTTGAGGTATTTGTGCACTAAAATGCCTTAAAAACAAAAAAAAACATATCAAACTTGGCTTGCAGATTATTTTAAAAACATAACCGTTTCCTGAGCTTTCCAACAAGGCATAACAACTATGAACTTATTTTAAAAAAACTGAGAAAAAACGATCACAAAGGAAGCAGGCGGAAATTTATATTCGAACTATTTAATCGTAAGGTCGTTCTTTAAGATTTCCAAAAAAATTATTAAAAACAATGCCCAATGAAAATAAAACAAAAATATAAATTTAAAATTAAATTTAGAACCAGTAAAAGTTTAGTTTAATAACAATTAATAATAGGTAACAATTAAAACGTTTTGTAATTTAGCCTAATAAAAGTTCTTGCTCGAAGGGACTTCCCCTATTACCTCCCTAATATCACCTCCTAACGGGAATACGTCGAATTACCAATAACCCTGTATATGTTACCACGCCGAAACCAATTTCAACGATTCAGGGTTAATACATTATGTTTTTTGATTTCATATTTGTGATGATTACTGAGAATAAAATAAAAAAGATTATATACCTATAGGAATAAATAGGTAGTAACCATTAATTTCACTTTTGGATTAGTAAATTTTTCCTAGACTGCTTTGTTGGTGTAATGTTTGATTATTTGGAAACTGAATTCGAATATTGCAAGACACTATGTTTGCTAGGTTATGGCTGGTTGATGGTTCAGTTTCTTCAGTTGGACACATTTTGAATAATGCTAACTACTATTTTTTTTAAAACATGTAGGTAATAAATTTTTAATTAATAAATTAGATAAACAATGCAAATAATTTATTCCGAAAATATACAAATTAACATGTTAACCTTATATTAACATAATATCATAAAAATAATTGAACACTTAATCAATTATAACTTTCATCCATAATAGCGTAAATAACAAAATACATCACATATCCTGCAAGATGTTACTCGTCCTCCCCTTTTATAGCTCGAACGCAGAAACTCGTTACTAGGACGTTTCCAAGAGTTCCTGAAATATTATGATTTGGATTAAATACATTAATTACATTTTTCAAGTTTTTCGCACTAAAAACAACTTTCTAAGCACTAATTGCTAACTAGCCAATAGAGCCAATTAGGCTGTTCCCCAGCATATTGACAGGTGGCCACATGCATACATAATAAAAACTGGGTAATATATTTAAGTAACGACAATGTAATTAATGTGGTTGTATATTCATTATCCATGGAATTAAAAGGCAATTTTATTTATTTATTTACTGATAGGTTGATTAGGTTGTCTTTAATTTCATTTTACTAGATAGTCCTGATATGGGGCGCTCAAGCCTATGCGCCTAGGGTTATCTATCTTACGTTGGATTAGAATCTCACGCAATTACGTACATAAACAAGTAAAGTTTAAAGATAACACAAACCTGCACATGAGCCATCCTTATATAAGACGACATTCTTTAATTGCAAATTATAATTTCCATCTGTTGCGACCAGCACACCTCTTAAAACTTGTCCTGATTTTAATTTTATCACAACCGACTTTCCTTTTAACCCGTGTAGGTATCGTTTAGAAACAATTGTGTACATTTTTTTCTTTATTTTTCCCCGTAAACTCTAATGAATGGCAGAAATTACTCGCTGTAGGTATCAAGTTGGAACGACGTTGAAGGACAATGACACTGAAATTTGCAGTATAGTCCTCCTTATATTTTAAAACTACCTTCACTATTCCATATTTATTTTTCTGTGATCGAAGGCTGACAATTGAATATTATTATATTGGATGATAGTACCAGGGTTTCCAGTTAAGTGGACGTATCTGCATAGGAACTTATTCCGTGTAACTTCAAGAATAAGGAGCACAATCGTATTTATGTGAAAAAAAAATTGTTGGACTTATTTGAGAATTTAGACTGCGGTAGTTTCGTTTTATAATTGCTACTTATTTGAATCACGAAAATCACTGGACAAACAAACTTTCCCCGTGAAACCTAAGGAAACTTTCTTTATTTTTAGGGTAATTTTACTAATCTGACTTTGATGTTAACCAGATTAAAATGACATTATATATTATATAATGTAATAGTACATTATGATACAAGTGCGGTAAGTTGAAAATTACAGCCGAGGCGATATTGCTAGCCCGAGCCGTAGGCGAGGGCTACAAGAAAGCAGAGGCTGTAATTATCAAAGCGCACGTGTGTCATACGACGTTTTATAACATATTTGCGAGTAAATAAATTAATAAATTCATCATTACTTGATGACATTTTCAAATAAAAACAATGCAACGAAAAGAAAAAGCGCGCGGGCGCGGAATAATTTTTACTTGTTCACAAAACGATGCGCGCGCATCAGCACTTTTTTTTTAAGGCAAAGACACAAAAACAACCAGTATTACTAATAAAGTAAATTAATATTTATTTTGTTTTTGATACAGATAAATTATTGTAATTTATTGTCAAAATTAATTAAATTAAAGAATTAATTGTTTATTTTTTATATTTTATCTCCCAAAGTTAATTTTATTCATAAGATGTTGACCACTTTTCTGACATAAAAACTCTTTGCTAAGATTGAAAAAAGTATCATTCGTTTTAGACGGACCATCTTGATAAACCGTGACATTTTTAAAAAGAAATCATTACATTACAGCACAAGTGCTTTTTACATTACATTACCGCACAAGTGCTGTAATGAGATACATTACGATATTGAAATTGGTGTAATAAGAGACCCTTTACGAGCAAATGTGTTATAAAAATAAAAACGTTATTGTGCAATGTCTGGAATAATTATTACATCGCTTCACTTTAAACTCTCATCTCTTTTTTCAATACTTTATAGACTATAAATACAACATCGAATTTGTATTGGAGATCATATATTGAGAATATATGATCTCCATGATTCCAGGTCAATACACTAACGTAGGCGGCCACAGTGTTTGCGGCATCGCCGAACCAACGAGGATGGTCGGGAACGCTGTAGGGTTCTGCCACCACCGCCAGTGAGACTCGTTCCTCTATATAAAATGTACTCTGTGGTTCCTCTGCAATACACTCCATCATTTAGGGATATCAACCAACTACCAACTACTTTACTTTACCTATGACTACTTGTTGCAGGCAAATCTAGTGGTTTACATAGATCAATATTGAATACTGAAAATGGAAAAGGTTCCTTGAGTTAGACAATGAAACAAACGATATAGTTGGGACTCTATTTATTTCCGCATTTCGTTTAAAAACAGAATTATCTAAATTATATTACAATAATTATTCTTATTTAGAAGGGATATAGGTACTACAATAATGTAGGCATCAATGTTTGATCTAGGTAATAATGTTGACATAAGATTGATTCATTTTATTAGCAAACTGCAGTCAATCATATTAAAATTACGCTACGCGCTTATACTTTAAAACTAATTTGTGCTTTGGAAACAACACTGTACACAGATAACACTTTCCTAGATATGTTTACTATTCAACAAGAGCGTAAACACTGAACCTCAAGTTGAATATTTTTGTATTACCAACTTTTTAGTCTGTTGGTACCTACACCTAGTCGAAAATCCTAGTCAATTCCCTTTTTAATAAACTAAACATGTAGGCACATAAACAAGATTTTCATGGCGTACAAAAACGAAAACGATACCAGCCTAAGTGTGTGACGCATCCCTAATAATACTTAGGTATTTACTTCAGGATAAGCTTAATAGTCTCACTTTATATGTGGCACGTATTCTCGTAGATACTAGTAATAACTATTGCAAAAGACTGAATTAAGTTTCTGTATGAAATTGTAATGAAAATATTATCAATCGAGTTTTCCTACTAGCAAATTAGAATCTGCATCAGCTGAGCCCGTACCCAGGGCGAAGGGGGCGCTAATTGGCGTATACAGGGTCTGTCGTTTAAATACCCATTAATTTTGACATAGCCCTGTCTAGCTTTTTTTTTTAGCTATTTTTGAGAAACCTAAAAATAGGTCTATTTTCTTGGATAAGCTCCAAGAAGGCTGTATAAGACTACTTGCAATTTATGGCTTATTCATTATTTACGTCAGACCATGTATAAGTTCACGCCTGTATCCCACTGGGGTAAGC
Source organism: Carterocephalus palaemon (assembly GCA_944567765.1). Classification (NCBI taxonomy): domain Eukaryota; kingdom Metazoa; phylum Arthropoda; class Insecta; order Lepidoptera; family Hesperiidae; genus Carterocephalus; species Carterocephalus palaemon. The sequence continues at coordinate 681,503 of OX155637.1, forward strand.
AGATACAAAACAACGGATTTCCACCACCATTCGTGGTCCTCCTTAAAACTTTATTTCGCTGTTCACTTTCATTGTTATCTGACTATCTGCAGTTCATGTTTGCCGATTCGACTATAGTCTATCTATACTAACACAACTAATTAGGTGATTTAATACTAATAGGATTTCTTTCCTATCAATATTACCGCAGCTAAGTAGGTAGGTTAACTATTTGTCAATCATAAGCAGATTCATATCTATCTGCCAAGAGATTTTTTTGTACCGATATCATATGCTTTTAATCCGATATAATGGATGTTTGGCTCATAATTTGTGTCCTTTAAGGTACTTATACAGTCCGTCATTCTGAAAATTTTGACATAGCCTCAAAAAATACGAGTCTAGAGCGCATATAGCGTTCTAATAAACGTAGGTAAGTGTTCACACACAACATTATTTCTGACAGATTTAACGGGACAAATTAATTAGAAAATATACCTTATGTAATTAGCAATTTATTAACAATCAAAAATTGGTTAACATTTTAAAAACCAAACACGAACATAAAATAAGGACATACAACAAAAATTAAAATACCTAGATTAAAAAGACAAGATTACGTTAATGAAATTAGGTTAAATAAAAGTACCTGTCGATATAACCATCTGTACTCATGCTAAGCAAATACCGAGAACCATGAAGTCTGTCACGAAATTGGTGAAAGTTGGTCGGGTGTAAAACGGCTAAAGGTACAATAATAGTCCATGATATGTCCAACTGGCTACACATTAATAACCTGTGAAGGTAATAGCATAATATCTGGGTCTTTCGAGAAGTTCCGGGGTCTAATGCATAATAGCTGGGTCTTTCGAGAAGTTCCGGGGTCTAATGCATAATAGCTGGGTCTTTCGAGAAGTTCCGGGGTCTAATGCATAATAGCTGGGTCTTTCGAGAAGTTCCGGGGTCTAATGCATAATAGCTGGGTCTTTCGAGACGTTCCGGGGTCTAATGCATAATAGCTGGGTCTTTCGAGAAGTTCCGGGTTCTAATACGCACCAATGACCTTACATGTTACATATTTAGCGGTGTTACTTGCTATCTATATGAAATTAATGTGTTCAGAATGACTAACTGTACAAGTTAAATAATTATTATAAAATTAAAGTCATAGGCAATATAGGGCATTTACATCTATACACAACATCCACAGGCAAGTATTAAATTTAATATAAATAGTATAACAGTGTAAGACCCTTCCTATACCTAGAATATTAAATTGAATTTGTACTTTTAACAACCCATGAATCACTAGCAAGCACTTATGAGTAATTCGCTAACATAAACCTACTGGTGTTCATCTGCTTATAAAGTCTGGCATTTGTTTTCCTCATAGGATGTTCGGGAATGAGAGTATGGCGACGAGATCATATCGTCGGTACAAAAGTCAATTAGCCAAAGTGTCATTTTGGCAGTAAACTAATCTCACTTAAATTAGTTTACCTTTTTTATTTTTTTTCAGTTAAGCAGAATAACGATTTGTAATAACACTTATATTTGAAATGCCACAGATACAGTTGTGTCAAGATATTGATGTCCATATATATAAATATATATTGACTTTTGTACCGACGATATATCCTCGTGGTAAACACTAGTTGCATATAAGCAATTCTATGTAAAATATTATATATGTATTACCAATCATCATATAGGTATTATGTTGGTCAAAATCCATCAACAGGTTTTCATGTTATATTTTGGGTCGCTCAAGATCGAATCATGTGACTTATGGGGAACTAGGCTTAACTAGGTTAAGCGCGCCGGGATTATATATTAGTATATAAGCATCAACACCGAGCAAACACGCGGGCACTATCTACCTACTAACGTTGCGAATTTTTATTTGCTTAATTAATTAACTTCAACATTGAGGTCAAATATACACATACACCTATTACGCGTGTCTCTTAATTAATAATTATTAATAACTCGTTCATATAAAGGATCGATGTCAGTCGGCACAATATAATTTACCAAAACCCTACTGAGCAGGAGTATACGCCCGCTCGGCGCGCGCGCGTCAGTCGCCGCATCATCTACCTCAATACAAACGTCGAAACAGACAAGCTGATACGTATTAAAATATCTACTGTTACATATTTGGTGTTACAATACAAGGCCACCTTACTACAGAACTGAGTAGATTTTTTTTTTCAATCATATAAACGGTCACGTCTCTACTTGCGCACCTGGCTCCGTCTGGGACGAGCGTCGTCAGCCTCCAACCTCGAACCGGCCACTAAAACCGGCTAAGCATCTACGAATTATTTATTCTCGTATTTACAAATCAATTCAATTTCGTCGGACGATTGAATGTGTGTCATAAGATTTCATTTGCCATGTTTAATTTTAACAGTCACGGGCGGCAGCGAATTTGTGGTGCTGCAAGCTCGTTTGCTATCTTATATCCATAAAAAATATATAATATCGCGCCTGTATTTTCCCGAAGGGGTACGTAGAGTCGCTTTTCACCAGCCATGTTTATATATGCCTATTAACTGGTTATGAAATCGCATTAGCAAATGTTTCGTATACGAATATTTAGAGTAGTATTGGTCGTAATTCAAAAATCCAATCCACGTGATTACGTAGTTTCAAATCATCGGTTTTAACATTATCGTGCAAGTGAATTCATCATTAAACTATAAACATAAATATGTTTAACCCCATTTCATATCGAACATACAACAGTTAACTTAATGTTATAACACCATGACATACACAATATATTAATTAATTAATAAATGTTCATGGAGCTCAAACAGCATGTGAGCAGAGATTACAGCGATATGTTTTTCAAAGTGTCCAAGCAGCTACAGTGATATAATATATTGTGTCACTTAAATATATATACAAACATGTAGGGATTATTGTAATATGTATGCGAGCAACCCGAAACTGACTAATGTGTATTATCCATATTCGGATTAGATATTAGAACAAGCTACGAGTTGCTGCCGAGGCGCGCAAGCTCTCGGTTACTAATTCTATTGTCTTACAAATATAGTTTTTGGTATTTTAATGCAGCTTAAACGATTTAGGGTCGCGATGCCCACAGCCGCCTTCCCGCCTCGTACCAACTATCCTATTTAATCGTCAGAACAACACCAAGCTTAGCTTATTGTTGACACTTAGAGTGCCAGAACAGTTTACGTGTGATAAGGGACTTCGGTGGATTGTATAGAAAAATACTCGGCCTCGGCACACGCGCGGTGGCCTGCGACGGCATTTTGTATATTACACGTCAAAAATATTATATGAATAATATAATATGAGAATTGTACTTTGCTAGCTTTACCGCGTCATTTTACGTGCAGAATTACTTCTAACATCAACATATGTATTAAAATATTATAATAAAAGCAAGCGGCACCACAGATTACCGCTTATCAATATCTAGCTTCACCCGCATGCTGGCCGGTCATAATCCGAGATGGATCCACCATCAATCGATTAAAAATAGACTCATAGTTAATTCTTGATTAAAAATCGAACGATCATTGCACTACAAGTATGCGAAAAATCACGTCGAGCCATCATTCCGTTGAGGCCAAACCAAGAGAAGAAGAAGAAGAAAGAAGAGAGAGGAGAAGAAGGACAAACCAACAAACACATTCCCATTTATATGTCAGTAAAGATAACTATAAACTTCTTTCAAGTTTAATTTGACAATTTCTGCTCATATGGAAAAGTACCTATATTTTGTTATTGATAGATTACCTTGTAACAATTTTGAAGTAATGTCAGTGGCAAAGACTTTCCCACAAGCTACATAATGATAAGCGGCCGTGTTGGCGCGTGAAATAACGTGACTAAGCTTTTATAATTTACTCAAACACTACATACAAGCGTGTTCTCTTTATAAATACAGTGTGCCATGCTACTGCTATGTATTGAATTATAGTAATTATAAATGTTTGAAGCGAATCTGTCGGCGTGCACTCGGAGCCGTGCACCGCCGCTGCGCGCGCGCGTGCGTGCGTCCGTGCGTGCGTGCGTGCGTGCGTGCGTGCATGCGTGCGTGCGTGCGTGCGCGCGTGCGCCACTCCGAGCTACGACCGACCCTGACCTTACGCTACGGCAAACTGCTAAGTCAAGGTTAAGGCATATCCGTTCAGTTACAGACTACTAGAGAAGACATTTTGGTTTTTAACAAACATTATTATATAAAAATACAAATTTATTTAAAATATATTGACCGTTCGTGCGCCGGCCGGGCACATTGTATAATTATAGGATCTTTTGCATGTAAAAATTTAAAAGGCTGCGAGTGGCGGTACCTTCCGATGTCACGCTGCGTTCCGATTGTTAATAATACGACACAAGTAACAAGTTCAGTTTCAGCACTAACGAATATATAAACTACAGTTCGATCGGCAGTATGGCCACTGGCTGCCAGCACTACCCACCTTCACCTACCACACCTGACTCTGACCGACAACTCGACGCTGATTTCACACCATAGAGATATGAATTCGATTTTTAAAATTGCTCACGATATTATAATTTTAACAATTGAAAATATCACATCCCAACTTACCACTATTTTACCACAATTAAAGCAACCGAGAGCAAACGTGCCCAACAGTGGGACAAACAAAGGGTTGTGATGATGATGATGATGATGAAAGCAACCGAATTTCTTTTTTCATATAATAATAATATAATATCTATATATGAAATACTATCTCCCTAAAGGAAATGCAGGTATACAAAATTCCATGATTATGTGACTGATCCTAGACGGCTGAGTGGTTTAGCTCTACCAGTGTTTCACAAGATTTGACCCAAACATTTATAGCAAGTTACACAATAGTTAATTTAAAACGCATCATCTTTTCAGTATGTATAACAAATATTTGAAAGAAATGGAAATGAAATGACATTTCCCTAAATGGAAATGGTTCAAAAAATCCTCAAACACTGTCTGTGTCTGCTAGTGTCGAGTAATCGGTCAGAGTTCTACTGTCAGACATCAACCGGCGCCGACTGCAGCATCACGTCGCGATGCTGATCACCTGAGCTACCTACCTATCTAACGAAGTAAAGCGTCACGGATTGCGTCTACGATATATCAAGTCATAGTAAAGTATATATACTACAGTTGGCAACAATTATATTTGTACTCGTGTGCGCGCGGCCCGCCCCCGACGTTCCCTGGCCACTGCTCGCCCGCTATTCTATTGCAATACTACATTGTATACCTAGCTTGAGCAGGAGGAAGCTGTTATCGACAAGGTAAATCATCACCGTAGAAGTGTAGAGGGAGGTACAAGATAGCAAGAGCACGGATAATGAGGGAGCGAAAAGAGACCATTGCCCTAACGGACAATACAATGAGCGCATAATAATATAACACATTCAACGACATGTTGATGTTGTCATATTCAGGCATCGAGTCACGAGTCACGACAGTGGAATTGCTTAATATCTATTTTGGTCATATTTTTTATTTATCGTGCACGTGATGTTAGGATACAACTTATTCTGAAAAATTATGTTACCTCGTATAATACGGGATGTTCGTATTATTTTTAAATACAAACAAAATTGCTTTAAATTTGCAACAAAAGTCTCTTATTCAATTTAATAAGGGTTGTCTAGTTTATTAATAAAGGAGGTGCTAGTGATTAGTCACTAAATTATAAATGTCAAAGCATGTAAAGATATTTGGATGTTTATGTTTCAATCACGCTTCCATTTCTTAATGGATCTGATTGAAACTCGTCATAAAGAAAGCACCGTAACTAAAACATAGGCGCCTCCTCCTTGCCGGGTATGCAACGGGTAGGGATGGTAGAATAGCGGTCGGGGTCCGGCGCGGGCGACGCGGCTGGTTACCATGGTTACCATTATAATTATAGCTCCTAATGAGTGAGCAAACTAAGTCGAACTAAGCAAGCAGTCAAATTTTCCAATCATACCATTATACTGCCCTCATTAGTTAAAAAGAATATTTTTGTTCAGAAATCTTGTACTTTTTCGATCGATTAATTTTATCGTTGTTAACTATTTAAATATAACAGTTTAGCGCATCGTTTTAAAATAGAGGATAAGGTAATCTATTCCCTATTCAAATTTAGAACCTTATACGACTTCCCACCGATTCATTCAAACACTTTTATCTCCGGTTCAATTTCTTGACTACCGCTGGCAGTGATACTATATTTGGTTTGTTAAGTTTCAAGTGTCGCTGTCGACTAATTCGGTTAATTAAGTAGACAAATGTTGGTCACTTTACAGCTAATACAATGTAATTAATATATAATAATAAATATTCACAGAGTATCAAAAAGATTCTAACAAATATGTATTTTTTACTAAGTCACAATTATTACTAATATACACATAAAGTAAAGTAAAGTTAAAATTCACAAGTAAGACGGTAATTATAATTATTTTTTAAATATCATTGTATAACTAATTATAACATTTGTAATAGTTAACGATAATAGAACAGAATTAAATAAGTATTGCACATAACGGAACAACGTCACACGCCGGCGAGCGGCCGTCCCCGCGCATCCATGCACGCATGGAAAAATATGCCTAAATATGGGTCATTTCGATGAAATACTTCGCTGCGCGGTGAGAATGTACCACGTGTTCGAGCAGCGACGCGGACGCTGGAATGAGTTAAAGTTCGCAAGTTTGTCTCCATCTCTGGGGGTGCTCAGATGTCGGCGAGCAGCTCGGAGTAGTAGTGCGCGGCGCCCAGGTAGTCCAGCAGGCGGCGCGGCAGCGGCAGCCGCCCCACCAGGTCGCGCCGCACGCGCTTCAGCACCACGAACCTGCAACGGGTGGCGGTTCAGCGGGCGAAGCGAGAACACTACAAATACTACAGGTGGCGCGAAACTGTAATATAATGTAAGCGATCCAATGCGGTGACACGTGAACTCGCTGCCATGCGGTACCACGCGTCCAGTTCGAGCGAATGTGTCACACGAACTAACACGTTCGCTTTATTGCGGGTTGACACGTAGGACACAGCAATAGGTAACGACTGTTTATTGCTTTCGCGCCGGGCAGCTTGGATCGTTTGAGTCGCTGATGTAGTTCAGCGCTGTCATTCGCTGTATAAACTGAAGTAAAAAAATATATTTTTTGTTTTTTGCATACCCTCTTCCCTTCCCGTATCAAGAAGAATTGTTTCATGAATTTTAAAATCTATAATTTTATCTTATGTTTTCAGTGTCATCAAAAATATATATGTTTGCAATGTTCACATCAAGAAGGTAATCCAATCGTTGCTATGTGAGATAGCGAACCAAATGAAAAATTGACTGAAGATTGTCAATCGATCCGTGTAGTCGGTCATAAAGTGTGTCGTGTGCGGAGAGCAGGCTCTGCGCAAACGGGCCACCGACCACAGCCACCGGTGGCCAGCGACAGCCACTTAACATAAACTTTTGGTGGCCGCCACCGGCTACACGTGTGCGGCGCGTCTATGGCCCGTTTGCGCAGAACCTAACGCTACTGGATTGTCGTGTGCGGAGAGCATATGCTACTGAGCACCCACCGGCACATGTGCTGCAGGCTCTGCACGCGCTTGAAGCGCGACACGGGGTGCAGCAGCTGCACGCGCACGGGCCCCAGCGCCGGCCGCAGGTTCAGGAAGAACAGGTAGCGCCCGCTGCGCGACGTCTCCACCGCGTTCTCGATGAACTCCACTATCGTCTGCGCCTTGAACATGGTGCACCCGCCGAAGCAGAAGTTGCCTGAAAGACGCGACGAGTACGTTGATATGACAACTGTTCTGTAAAACTGTTACATACTTTTAAAGTGAAACTTTTATTACATCGTCTGAGTTTTTTTGGAATGTGTGTTGCATGTCGCATTACATTCGGCCGCGGAGTAGGGATAAAGTGAAAGGCGCTCGTCAAAACAGCCAAGGCAGCAGCTGACCGTGTAGTGTATAGACTATTTGACTGACTGACTGACATATCAACGCAGGGCCTAAACTATATATAGTAACTTATAAAAATCAAGTACCTGATAAGTTTTACTTCAATCGCGCGTAAAGGTTACACGCACACACTTTTTAGATTCTTCGTAGTATTTGGTTGCACTCGGATGCAAGGCAGATCTATCGCTTACATGTACTCGGAACAATGGACCTTCACAACGTCCCGTTGACAAGACACAGAGCAAAGAGTGCACATTAAACAGATGTCGTGTGCCACTTTTATTGCGCGTCGTCTTTAAAATCACAACCCTTTCTTTGTCCCACTGTTGGACACGGGTCTCCTCTCAGAATAGGAGGGATAAGACCTAAGTCCTATGGAATATGCTCTAGACCTCCTACTCCCCTGTGGGGGAGACCCCTCGAACACACACAAAAAATTTCATCAACATCTATCCAGCCGTTTAGGAGGAGTTCACTGTCATACACACGTACACAAGAAATATGTAATACATATATTAAGATTTATAAAAAAAAGCGACCTTGGTCATGCTCGATGCGGACGTGGCGCAGGCCGTTGAGCTTGAAGGTGAGCGTGAAGATGTAGTGGTCGTCGCTGCTGTCGCGCACGATGAACGAGCCGTCGGGCTCCGCCGACAGCACGCGCTCCGCCGCCTCCACCGACAGCGGGCCCCAGTACCAGCCGTACTGCAACCACACGCCACTGTATCGCTAATGACTTTTCTAAGTTATGTGCAATTCAAGAAATTAAATGTCACTTGCTGTAACTGTGAAGGACACATCGTGAGGAAACCTGCATGCCTGAGAGTCCATACTAATATTATAAATGTGAAAGTGTGTTTGTTTGTTTGTCCGGCTTTCACGTCGCAACGAAGCTATTATATGGTATGGTTTTTGTGTGTGGGGATAGTGAGGAGGGTGGAGAGTGACGTAGGCTACTTTTTACCGTGGTAAAACATCCCCATGGAAAGATATCGATGTTTTGTTTATTTGCTAGATATCTAGTTCCGGATGTTGTTAATAGATGGCGTTAGTAAAATTCATTTGCAAGTTCTGAATTTCGCTAACAAATTATACACTATACAAATGTGTCATGTATGATAAACAACTCATTGTAAATTCCCTTTGACCACGCGGGCGGAGCCGCGGGTAAAAGCTAGTTCTTCATAATGTGAAGTCTGCCAATCCGCACTAGGCCAGCGTGGTGGACTAAGGCCTAATCCCTCCCATCCTGAGAGGAGACTCGTGCGCAACAGTGATGATGATTAAAAATAGCGTAGAATACTTACGTCTTTGACTTTCTGTATGGACGTGGCGAAGTCCGTGACGGGGTCCTCTTCGTTGGCGGACCGGCGCGCGTGGGCGGCGTGTGCCCCGTGGGGGTCAGCGGCCCCGTGAGGGTCGTGCGCGTCGCGCGGCGCGGGCGGCAGCGGCGGCAGCGCGCGGCGCACCGCGGCCGGCGGCGACTCGCGGCCCGCGCGCTCCGCGCTCGCGTCCTCCCGCGACCGCCGCCACCGAAACAAGTTGCAGAAGCTCTGCTTCAAGCTCATCGACAGTATCCTCATCGCCGACATGTGCACCTTCTGGCCCGCCGCCTTCTTGGCGGACTTCTCGCTTCTATTATCCTCCGTGACGCCGCAGTCTCTCGGTCCGGTCTCCTTGTGCTTCTTGATCTTCACCCTAGTGCAGTTCCGGGAGGGCTTCTTGTGACCTACGTTGTCGTTCGCCTCCACGGTGCGCGTGACTTCGATGCTCTCCTTCAAAAACAAGGCGGTGCCCACGGGCGGGGCCGCGATCTTGGCGGAGTCCTGCCTGCAGTTATGCTTCAGGTGGACGTCCGCGAGAACGGCGCCGCCCCTCCTGTTGACGGTGCTCCGACACTCGGAGTCGCTCGAGCTGGAGTACAAGGTGTGCAAGTACTTCCTCATCTCCCGCAGCGTGAGATGGAGCGAGTCGGTGTCGGAGTCGGTGGCGCTCCTCTTGGAGGAGGAGCTCGGCAGGCTGTGCCTCTTCGTCTTGGTGTCCTTGTGCCTCTCCTTGGGGCGGTGGGGCCGGTCGAGGCGCGCGGCGTGCGTGCCGCTGCGGGCGCGCCGGCGGGCCGCGCGGTGCGGCTCGGCGGGCGCGGCGGGCGCGGCGCTCGCGGGCCCGCCGAGCGTGTCCACGGGCACCGAGTAGATGTCGCTGTCGAGCGGCACGTTGTACACGTCCGTGATCCCCGCGCCGGCGGAGAGCGCATCGTGCGAGATGGCTTGCGTTATGAAGTTCGAGTCGTCCGCTTGGAATTGGGTCACGAGCGAGTTATGACTGCTGGACAGCCGGGACGAGAGGGAGCTCCTGGAGGAGGGTCGAGTCGCCCGACAGGGGCTGAGGTGGAGGAGCCTCGGACTAGCGAACCGATGATTGAGGCATTGCCTCCGTTCGTAGAGCGATTCCGGTTTCAGTTTCCTCGGGTACAGCGGAGATACTTGTCTGATGTTCCTCGCGGCGTCTACATCTGGTTGGTTGGTGGAGGCAAAAATCGGTACCGGTACGACCACGGTCGTACTCGAGAGGACAGGGCTATCCTGTAAAAACGGGAAATACTCGTATCAAATAGGTTTCTGTTTCCAATTTTTGAATACCACTTATCATAAATCTCTAAACCCAGCTTATGCAACAACAGAAGAACCAGCTGTTGAGCAGCCTAAGTTACTAACTTTCCCTCTATCTCATGGTAGCATAGATCAGTGCATTGTAATCAGAAGTTCAGATTAAGGGTACTTAAGTTCAAGTTACAAGAATAAAACCACATAACAAATTACAACAACAAAACAAAAATTAGTTACATGTTTTTTAAGTCATAAAAGTCAAAAGTCAAATTGTGTAAAATTTGTTCATTGATGGATAATGTATCAAACACAAAGGATCAATTACCAATCCAATTAACCCATGATCTAATATCAAATCATATTCATACAAAGTCTGTCACTTTGAGACTGCCAAATGCAAATCGTACTATTTAGCCATCATCGCTGCGACCCATAGACGTCCCACTGCTGGGCACGGGTCTCCCCCACAGACACTACTGCGGGAGGTCTAGAGCATACTCCACTACGCTGCTCCAATGCGGTTTGGTGGAGGGGTTAGTGGACAACTCAGTGTCGAATGTTCTCAAGCCACCCGAAGGTCTTCGACAAGGCTTAACGACTGTTTCCAGCATTGAAAACAACCGGGATTGACGGCTTTACGTGCCCTCCGAAGCACAGTAGCGTCCATGAAATTTTGCCACTAGCGGTCACCCATCCACAAACCGACCTCGCCCGTCGTTGAAAAATAATAATTTTGCCATCATACTTGATCTAAACTTTTAAACAACAGACCGCAAGTTCATCGACTAACTGATGTTTTAAGCATAAAGCAGAGGTTCTTCCAATCTTACCTGGAACTGCGGCGGCGGGTCTATCGGCGGCGGCGGCGCGGCCAGCCTGCCGCTCTTGCGCACCGTGTTGAACAGGTCGCCGCCCATGCGTTCCGACGCCTCCGTCGACTCACCGCTAAGCGACAACGACCGCTCCTCGTCGTCGCTCTCCACCAGCTACTCAAAACAAAACCGATTACAATTATACATAAATGTATGTCTGTAGTAGCCTTCCAATAAGAGCTAAAACTCTTACATTCATTATTAAAACACCTAACCTGCTGCCACCTTTTGCACTTTTATATCTACCTTTTATACCACAACCTGCAAATGATTTTGACATAAAATTTTTCTTTACTCCAATAGAGTCTGTCTTTATTGTTATAAGTATGTTAGACAGAAAGGGAGACATATGAATATTGCTAAGCAACCCATGATTACACTGCATTGTAAATTACACGGTTTAAAGCGTGTGAAGAAACTGCATTATTTCCAAAAGTGTTTATTAAATATTACTTATATAATTGCAAAGTTATAGACATTTCTGGTTTAAGAGTATCGTTAGCATAGCACATGTAGCACTAACAAATAGAAATCTTTAGTTTCTTAACTTGCATAATAATGCTGCTATCTTATTACTGTAACACAATGACCCAATATTGACAAATTATCAACTATAAAGTTGCATGCCTAGTTTCTATGTATGAATACTAATTTCAATAGCTGGTGTTTCTAGTATGACACTATAGTATTTTATTAATATGAGTAACTTTTATTTTGATAGCAAGTGAACAGCGTTAAAAGCATGACTTAATAGTAAACTGTACCATAATATTTGAAATTTGGCATCAAGGCATATTTTAGGCCAAGAATATGAAAACAACAAATCCTACCAATGCGTAAAGGAGCTTAGAGTTAGAGACTAGAGAACTCAACTGATATCAAGTACTGGGGTGATTCCTCAAAGCATTCCTTTTATAATTACAGCTAATTATAGCTTTCTTAATTTGATATGAAAACTATTTGTTGTTGTTTCCTTTGATGGGCTTTATTGTTAACACATCATTGAAACAATATGAAAAGATTATTGGACAACTTTTCATATTGATAGGCAATAAACAAAGAATTGAAAGTGGACAGACATAGCTACGCATACTACCCGATGAACTCGAAAGTCGAAGATTAACTACTATTACGTTATACGAGGTAATAAACGTTAAAAGTGCACCAAAATTAACATCTCAACTGATGTTGCAAATTAATTGACACTAACTGCTAAGTACGAAACTTATAATCTCACCTCGGATGCGATGTGATGCCATCCACTAGCGGAATCACTTGAAAATGAGCCACTTGTAATCAGTAATCCACTATCTTCACTTAACGGAGGCGCCTCCGAGTGAGTAGAGAACGAAGGCGGCGACTCCATCGCCACACTTAAATTAAATATTTACAAAAACCTGATAAAAACATATGAACAGTGGTGTTACAATTACTCAATTTTCATATAAAATTCGCAAGATTACGATTATTCACAAATATATCCTCACTCAACGCTAATAATCAACACTACTTCAATTCTTTTTTCTTCTCACTCACTCATCCATCCATCACAATACAAATGTCAAAACACAGACTAAAGATACGTCAGATTTTGCACAGACTATGAGAACCATGGAAATTGAAATTTATTTTTATTTTGTACTAGTGGACGCCCGCAGCTTCGCTCGCGTTACACATTCACTAACTTCAAAAACGGCAAAGCTTCATACTAACTTTGCACCCCCGTTTTACCCCCTTAGGGATGAATTTTCAAATTTTTCTCGCCGTAAAAACCATCCTTGAACTTCAACGAACATTTAAAAAAAAAAATTGGCTAAATTGGTCCAGGCGTTGTTGAGTTATGCGCTTACCAACACATTTTGCGATTCATTTTTATTATATAGAAGATAGAATGATCGCTTTATACATATAGAAGATCGTCCGACCATAGATTTAAAAACTACGCAACCGGATGATTCACTGCATGTTCGCTGCGACCCATAAACGTCCCACTGCTGGGCACGGGTCTCCCCCACAGACACAGCTGCGGGAGGTCTAGAGCATACTCCACCACGCTGCTCCAATGCGGATTGCATAATCCATAGCAAACCCAGATTTAGCATTATTTTGCTACGCAAATCTATTAAAGAACACTGCGTCAAAATTATGCCTAATTTCCCACTGGGACTAAAATGTGCTTTAAAGGATAACTGTAATCGATAACGTTCTAAATTAGTGCCACAGAAGTTTAAAGGAGATTAGTGCATTTTCTGTTTGATCTGCGTTGCGTAGGTCAGTATGTAAAATGTACTCTGTGGCGTAGGTCAACGAGCTCAATGCAAAGTTCATTTGTATGAGCACATTTTATAACACTTTTTCTATAGAATTGTACGAGGTGGCACCTATTCTCGGAGGCATGAGAAATCCGTCAACCTTCACTTGGCTAACATGGCGGACGACGGGACGACGGCCTAACACCTCCCATTCCGAGAGGAGAAACGAGCCCAACATTGGGGCAAGGAAAGGGTTGTAGTGGTTGTGAATGTTATCAGGAAACATCAGTTATTTGATGAAATGAAATCCAATGAATACTTGTACTACTATATTTAAACATTTACACAGATAATACTAGAACAAGATTTAGTAAAATTTTCATCACATACATTTCCGTAAAATTATTATTTAGAATTAAAATTACCGTACAATAATATTATTTACATTATCTTAATATGAATAACAGCGACTATTAACAATGGTATTTCTTATTACAATTAAACTAAACTCAATTAAATCTAAATTTTTTTATGAACAAAAACTGTTGATTCCGTCACTTTTTCGAAATTTCGATAAGTCTGTCGTCGCATCACGTGGAAATTCGTGGACGGATTTAAATAAAACTTATTTAATCAGACGAATAAAACTTATTTAATCAGACGAAGGTAATACTCATACTATTATTGTATTGATTATTTGAATGATATTAAGCTCAGCGTACCCTGAAAATAAGGTAGGTTCATTTGAATGTTACTGGGTAGTTTGGCCAATAGTGACCACAATCATCATCATCACAACCCTTTCTTTGTTCCACTGTTGGGCACGGGTCTCCTCTCAGAACGGGAGGGATTAGGCCTTAGTCCACCACGCTGGCCAAGTGCGGATTGGCAGACTTCACATGCCTTCGAGAACATTAGAACTCTCAGGCATGCAGGTTTCCTCACGATGTGTCCTTCACCGTTACAGCGAGTGACATTTAATTAATAAATTGCACAAACTCAGCAAAGTCATTGGTGCGTGCCGCTGGGGTTTGAACCCGGACCGCTCGAGTGAGAGGCGAGTTCGATAGCCTGGGCTGTGACCGCTGTGACCACAATAATTAACACATATAAACGGGCGTCCTGTAGTACATAATACATTTGTATTTTTTTATGTCGCATGTCATGGTGGTGGAGAACTTGTCAGTGTATTCTCAGGTTCAGGGGTACAAAACTCGATGACAATAACTTAAATTAAACCCAAAATGCTTCTGCATCAGGTGGTAAAGAGGCACGCGGTGACGCTCGATGTCGCTTTGGGCGCTGTTCGCCGCCGGTCCGTCGCCGGGGGTCTACTTCAGGTAGTTGCGGTACAGCATGAGCGAGCGCGCCGTGTCCGGCTCCTGCTCCAGCAGGAACAGCATGTCGCGCACGCTCACGCGCTTGAGCCGCGTGCGCGGCGCCTACTTCAGGTAGTTGCGGTACAGCATGAGCGAGCGCGCCGTGTCCGGCTCCTGCTCCAGCAGGAACAGCATGTCGCGCACGCTCACGCGCTTGAGCCGCGTGCGCGGCGCCTACTTCAGGTAGTTGCGGTACAGCATGAGCGAGCGCGCCGTGTCCGGCTCCTGCTCCAGCAGGAACAGCATGTCGCGCACGCTCCCGCGCTTGAGCCGCGTGCGCGGCGCCTACTTCAGGTAGTTGCGGTACAGCATGAGCGAGCGCGCCGTGTCCGGCTCCTGCTCCAGCAGGAACAGCATGTCGCGCACGCTCACGCGCTTGAGCCGCGTGCGCGGCGCCTACTTCAGGTAGTTGCGGTACAGCATGAGCGAGCGCGCCGTGTCCGGCTCCTGCTCCAGCAGGAACAGCATGTCGCGCACGCTCCCGCGCTTGAGCCGCGTGCGCGGCGCCTACTTCAGGTAGTTGCGGTACAGCATGAGCGAGCGCGCCGTGTCCGGCTCCTGCTCCAGCAGGAACAGCATGTCGCGCACGCTCACGCGCTTGAGCCGCGTGCGCGGCGCCTACTTCAGGTAGTTGCGGTACAGCATGAGCGAGCGCGCCGTGTCCGGCTCCTGCTCCAGCAGGAACAGCATGTCGCGCACGCTCCCGCGCTTGAGCCGCGTGCGCGGCGCCTACTTCAGGTAGTTGCGGTACAGCATGAGCGAGCGCGCCGTGTCCGGCTCCTGCTCCAGCAGGAACAGCATGTCGCGCACGCTCACGCGCTTGAGCCGCGTGCGCAGCGCCAGCTGGCTCCGCCCACTCTGCGGAAAACAACGGATACACAAGTTACATTATTGCTTCTCTGTCTTATTCCTTGTTAATATTAAAATTAATGCTCTATGAGAATCGCACATGATCGACCGAGTTACGCAAGGTCGAGAGCGGTCAGTCAATTTCTATGTATGGGGTGGGTACCGCTCTGGCCTCTAGTGGAAATTTAAATTTTGGCGCTCCCGTGCACGCGGGGTATAAAGCAGTTGGTCGCAGTAGGTTCATGGGCGCTACCGTGCTTCGAAGGGTCCGTTAAGACGTCGAACCCAGTCGTTTTCAATGTAAAAAAAAAACAATCGTTAAGCCTAGTCAAAAACCTCGGATGGTATGAGAACTTTTAACACTAGTAGCAGCGTGGAGTACGCTCTAGACCTCCCGCAGAGTGGGCCCAACAGTGGGACAGTACGATACTCACGAAGGCGGCGCCGTGCGCGGCGGCGGGCGCGCCGTCGCCGGCGCCGGCGGGCGCGTCGAGGCGGGCCTTCTTGCGCGGCCCGATGGCCTGCAGCGCCGTCAGGTTGGCCTCGCGCTGCCGGACCTCCTCCATCTCGGCCCGCTGCATCTCCTTAGCCTGCACAGTTGGCCCAACAGTGGGACAGTACGGTACTCACGAAGGCGGAGCCGTGCGCGGCGGCGGGCGCGCCGTCGCCGGCGCCGGCGGGCGCGTCGAGGCGGGCCTTCTTGCGCGGCCCGATGGCCTGCAGCGCCGTCAGGTTGGCCTCGCGCTGCCGGACCTCCTCCATCTCGGCCCGCTGCATCTCCTTAGCCTGCACAGTTGGCCCAACAGTGGGACAGTACGGTACTCACGAAGGCGGCGCCGTGCGCGGCGGCGGGCGCGCCGTCGCCGGCGCCGGCGGGCGCGTCGAGGCGGGCCTTCTTGCGCGGCCCGATGGCCTGCAGCGCCGTCAGGTTGGCCTCGCGCTGCCGGACCTCCTCCATCTCGGCCCGCTGCATCTCCTTAGCCTGCACAGTTGGCCCAACAGTGGGACAGTACGGTACTCACGAAGGCGGAGCCGTGCGCGGCGGCGGGCGCGCCGTCGCCGGCGCCGGCGGGCGCGTCGAGGCGGGCCTTCTTGCGCGGCCCGATGGCCTGCAGCGCCGTCAGGTTGGCCTCGCGCTGCCGGACCTCCTCCATCTCGGCCCGCTGCATCTCCTTAGCCTGCACAGTTGGCCCAACAGTGGGACAGTACGGTACTCACGAAGGCGGAGCCGTGCGCGGCGGCGGGCGCGCCGTCGCCGGCGCCGGCGGGCGCGTCGAGGCGGGCCTTCTTGCGCGGCCCGATGGCCTGCAGCGCCGTCAGGTTGGCCTCGCGCTGCCGGACCTCCTCCATCTCGGCCCGCTGCATCTCCTTAGCCTGCCACATCAAATACATAACAAATATAACAATATTTCAAATTCATAAAGAAATACATGAAAGGACAGCTGGAATTAAAATAGGTAATGGCCATTAACATTTCAAATTTAAGTATAAATTATACTGTTAACTTTTCATTTATTTTCGTGCATTGTCATCGGAATTAAATATCCGTGCCGAATTTCAGCTCACATACGAGTGAAATTAAATAAAAGCTTTTAAAAACAATTTTTTAAATTAAACTTCTACAGCGACGTTCATTGGACTGAAATCGTTATATTTAGTTTCCTTAAGCCAAACACTATCTATAAATATGAGATACACATTTATTCAATACTAGTGAACACGCGCAGCTTCGCTCGCTAAGAATAAGCCAAGACAACCAAACCCACCTTGGCCTTCAGCTTGGCCTGCTCCGGGTCCTCGTTCTTGGAGCGCGACTTGGCGGCGCGCATCAGCATCTCCCGCTCCGAGTCCTCGCGCCGCTTGCGGTCGATGCGGTCCAGCTCCTCGAGGAACTTGAGCTGCCCCTTCACGTCCTGGCCCACCTCGTACCGCTGCTCCGTCTGACGAAACAATTAATCATTAGTTAGTGCCTATAAAAATCTCTATACTACGCTTTCAGGTCCCATGCGTCCTCTCGAAATGGGTGGTACATATTCCTAGATTAGGCAGGCATTAATCGATTAAAATTTGAAAATAAAACGATTATTTAAGTGTTTTTTTTTCCATTATTATTATTATTTATTTATTTAACGGGAACCGGTCCATTACACACAAATCATGTCGATCCATCATTATCTTAAAGTGGAGAAGAAGGACATACCAACAAACACACTTTCCTTAACACAACACATTAGAAAGGAATAGTATTCTAGTTATTCCAGTGCGTAGATGTTAAGGTTCGGTGACATGTGGTGATGACGTCATGGTGACGTGTGCATGGTGAAGCGAAGGCTCACCTTGATGACGTGGTCGATGCGGTGGTGAGCGATGACCGCGAGCTTCTCCACCAGGCTCTTGAGCCGCTCGTGCACCGCGTGCGTCAGCAGCGCGCTCACCTCATCATAGACACATATTATATTAATTACCGATTAAATACGAAGGAATATAAGTATTATCATCACATTACAATCACATTAAATTGAAAGCTCCAACTGACGCAGTATGGATAACAAATATTATTATTATACTTTGTCTAACCAAACCACATTTCATTTTTACCCCTGTTGAATATTGTCGTCCGAAAATAAAAATAAAAAATGTAAACTTACAGATTTTAGAAACTATATTTTTGGGGTGGCTACACTTTTATTTAATAAACTATCCAATACAAAAGACAGACAATAGTTTCGTTTACACCAAGTAATATTATATAGCCTATGTCACTTAGTGAAGTTTCAGCTTTGTAATGGTGAAAGAATTTTTGAAATCGGCCTAGTAGTTTTTGTGTGAAAACATTACAAACAAATGTTTCCTCTTTATAATATAAGTATAGAAGTATAGATGTAATGTAGGGCAGTAATCACCTCCGGGGCAGGTTCGTCGAGCGACGCGTGCGCCGAGCCCGCCTTCAGCCGCGCCTGCATCAGCGGCACCGGCGTCAGGTACTCGTCCTTCACGGACCTGACACATCACAAGCTTTTGATGTTACATGGCTGACGAGGAAGAACAGTGGCTATGAAAGGGTTACAGCGGTGGTTATTGTAGGGATCACTTAATAGGTGGAGTAGGTAATGCGTCCGGCGCACGTCCGAACTTGCTCACAGCTAGCGCGTGACTGTCCGGCCGCTGTCCGGACCCACATACACTACAGTTATGAGGCAGTAACTCCCACGACGTGAGCCGCTGGGCTATGGACAAAAGAGTTAAGCAACGACGGGCGCGGACGGTTTGTGGATGGGTGACCGCTAGTGGCTAAATTTCATGGACGCTACCGTGCCTCGGAGGGCATGTAAAGCCGTCGGTTCCGGTTGTTTTCAATGCTGGAAACAGTCGTTAATCCTTGTCGAAGACCTTCGGGTGGCTTGAGCTTCCACTCAAGTGAAACTTGGAACTAATGATTTGTCTAAATCTTATCTAATCTACCGTTTTAAGAAGTTCATAAGGAAACCTGCATGTTCTTTGTTACGTTATCGACATGTGCGGCAAT
Organism: Carterocephalus palaemon; assembly: GCA_944567765.1. Lineage (NCBI taxonomy): Eukaryota > Metazoa > Arthropoda > Insecta > Lepidoptera > Hesperiidae > Carterocephalus > Carterocephalus palaemon. Next base: position 700,932 of record OX155637.1, read on the forward strand.
AGGTGCACAGCTGCCATCTGATGGAGCAAACGAACCTGATTTGCGTGCCAATCATCTCCGTGGAGCCGAGGATGCGCTGCGTCTCCTCCGCGAGGTTGACGCCGCCCATCGCCGCCACGTCGTTGATGTCGTCGTCGCCCGCCATCTTGTCGTCCACGAACGGCTGCGCGAACTGCATGGCTGCCTTCTTCTCCTGGATACAAACATTTTGAACATTATTTGAATGCGGTCAGCTAGGTAGTTAAATATAAAAATATTGAATGAACAGATTAAGGCATACCTTATCCTTGAGCAGCGACTTGCCCGGCGTGAGCACGGTGGAGAGCGCGGCGCTGTTCCCGGGGCGCGCGCCCGGCTTGCCGCCCACCGGCATCGTCTTGCCCACCTTGATCTTGGTGTGCACCGGGATGTTCTGCAGCACCGCGATCGTGCTCGCCTTCGCCGGCGGCTTCGCCTGCAACACGTCCAGCTGTAGCCGACTGGGACAAGCACACCACTAAATAAAGGGCCTCCCGCACATCGTCGGCGCGGACTCGGCTTATTGACTCTCCTACTCGACCGATACTGTTTCAAATAGTTTCTTTTAAGCAATTGCATAGCTTCTATCGCGGGCCTTGAGCGTGGAGACCGAATCCAGAAATTCCGTAACGCAAATAACCTAACACCCCCCACTCCGACCGGCACAGCGGTGATATTGCCATCTATCGATGAATAGCAGAACTTTTAATGACTTTTTGAAATATCAAATACACCAGTATGCGTCAGCATTTAGCCTGGCGTCAAATGTCAATACCACAAAGATTTGATAATAATGTACTTTGACAATATCTAGAAGGCACGACGATTGCGATATTGTTCATTCATAAGCAATAAACTTGATTAATTTATAAAATCCAAATAATAACTGCCGCCCGAATAACGCCAATAATGGAACGGTTGATCTTTGATAGGTGTGGGGAGACCCTTAACTCGCGTTTACAACAACACAGTGTTCCTGTGCTCGAATGGCTTTAGCTGCGCCAGCGCTGACGTCAATGGAAGACGACGACCGTCCGACGGCAACCATATCTTGCCACGCAGTACAATGAACGTCAATCGACAACCCTGTCATAATGAACAGCACTGGAAACACTTGCCGTTCAGAACACTTAGAATTACGACAGTTAATGCGTGAACTAGTTTAGATTTACAACATATACATTCGCATACAACATTATTGTGATATCTAAAGCACAGTGCAGGCGTGGACTACGGGTAAGAAGCTTAAGTAAATTCTAGAGTACAAGTAACAAACACTCATAGGACGATGGAGGCTGCCCGACAGACGTGTCGACATAGCGAGAAGTCCGCTGACTGCTGTCTTATCATTATTCGGATATTTAATAGCGAGACAGTAACCATGCGAATTGACAAAATGCACTACTAAGCGATAAGAAGTAATTATTCTCATTGCAAATAAATTTATGGTATATTTTTATTACATAACAACTTGTTCGCCATCACCGATGGCTATGTTAATTTCACTAATTATTAAAAATATACATACATACATACATATATAAAATTTTAGTATTTCCGTACTGACATTCTTTTGATCTATATTAATATTATAAAGAGGAAACATTTGTTTGTAATAATTTCACACAAAATCTACTAGACCGATTTCAAAAACTCTTGGAAAGCTGCATCTTCACTGAGTGACTTAGGCTAGGTATACAATATTACTGGGTGTAAACGAAACTATTGTTGTCTAATTCCACGAGAGCGAAGCTGCGGGCGTCCACTATCACTAATATAAATGTAATTTTAATTTAATATGTATTGAATATAAAATTAAAATTGGTGTGGCATCGCCCCGAAAAATCAACCTATTTGTCTTCTAGTGACTATGAAAATCTGCATACGGTAGAAAGAATATATCGCGTCTCACGAACTCACCAAAGGGCTAGAACCTTTGCTATTTCATATTAAGCGTGCTACGCCGTTTTATTGAAGCTTCGTGAGTACCTACAGGTGATCTTAAATATTACCATGGTGACAAACAATAATTGAATTTTTTTAAGAACTTCCTGTGTAACATAAATATGTACTTAGTTATGGACACATATTTGAGTCAGATATTTAACTCAGGCCATGCTCACATTTACATGCATTTCTCTTACCTCACATCTAAGCTCGTGAAAAAAAACGCGACAGTGATTAATAAATCAATACTTAGTTTAATTCGCAACATACATTATTTATCGTTACTTATCAAGGAACTTTATTAATATCACATTAAATACTTGGTGACATGAATAATATTAATAAAACAAGATGAAAAAAATACCAAAGTCCAATCAACCGCTTGTCTGCTACAACATTTGTGACAGCAATATCGACATAACATAATAGTACATAAGAAAAATAAAATACGATCAATCCAGTCAGCTTACATATGGCAGTAGTCTACTCGGCACATCAACCAAATCAATAGATAGTCGCGTATAATTTGAAGTAAAAACGAACGCCGAATGCTAGTCATTCCAAACGTATACAACATAAGGAGTAAGTGGTTGTGTTAGGCAGGAAGGGCGGAGACTAACTTGGGCCGGGACCAGGGTCTCATTGGCGCCCCGGTAGGTGCGGAGCGCCGCCTCCGCGAAACTCGCCGTTTCCTAGTGTTGTCAAATTCAAAACATGTTTCAACAATATCATTTGATCACACAATAGGACGCACGTGGACGCATTTAAAATTTATATTCTATTGGTATCTTAGAACATGCACATGCACACTCTTTACTGGAACACGGGACTAGGTTATCGAGAACATCTTGAAAACTATGACATGTGCTACTAAAAGCCAATTATAACGTAGTCGTTAGTATTTTATACAAAGATATATTTTGGAAGAATATGATGTATAATTTGTTAGTAAAACAAGTCACAGGGGACATGTCAGCACGCACGAACGTAACCCTTGACTATTAATATGAGTTATTACATAACATAATATGTGGCAAATGTATATTCATGTTAGTTAAATAGTTAAAAGAGAGCATGACTCTACAAATTATTGTATTTTATAGCATGGAATTATCGCTTCGCATGTGCTGAACGGATACTTTAGTTGTCGTAACACTCCATCCAGCATATAACGAACAAACGTATGCCAACACGAAATAAATTGTAGATTCCAAATAAATAAATGAAGAAAAAAATAAACATTACATACAAATGTGACAAAATCATATCTAATCATAATTTCTGGTAGTTAATCGTCTTAGAAAGTAATTCTCGCGAGCGCGAACAAACAAACAAACAAACAAACGAAAACGCTCATTACACGCTAGATAAAGTAACGATGTTCCAACAAAATTCTAAATGAACAAGGACAACTACTTAGAAAGAGGCTGAGCTTTTTGGAATCATTGTTAAAATTTTAAATAACGTTTTACTAAAGACTATATTATAGTGTTATATCATATAGACTATTGATACTGAGACAGAAGCCTTGATATTTGCCGGCGCCCGAGGAAGCGATGAAAATGATTCCGAAAACTCAATGCGGGACTCGTGTGGACGTGTGCTGCCCTCGCGCGCAAATGGATACCTGGGCTGCCGTGGTACCAGCTACCAGGTACACCCACGTCAAGGACAGTAGCCACGGCATGGTTCGAGTACCTAGATGCCGCGCCCTTCGTGTCTATTAGGTATTTCTACCCACGATGACTTCGAGTGATCTTCAAATTCAAATTACAAGAAATACAAGGACAATACAAAAAGAAAAGAAAAAAATTAGAACAAAATGACAACACGAGCTGTCTCGGCTGTTGCTACTGGGGGGCTAGGAACCCGTGTAGCGCTGGTTTTCAGACAGCCCCTATACCCTGAGGTGGAAGGCGGGTATGTGTCCGATGTTCCCCCATGCCAGCTGATAAACAGTACAACAAAAATTAACTATCCTATTAAAATATAATCTAATTTTTAATTTTATACCGAACAAACAAAAACATCAGCGTGCGTGCATGCGTGTGTGTGTGTGGCTGTATCTTGGCGTCCTAAACTCGTTTCAATCGCCACGGGACAGTCACTCAACAGACACCGACTTTTACATTGGTCATGTGTCGTATCCAGGTTATGAGAAATGGAATACAATGGAATGGAATACTAAAAAAAAAATCTAGTGGCTCGGCTAGTCGAAGAATGGTGCGGCATCTGGTACTCAAGTATAGAAGGGGCATCTCGATATGCGTTTGCGGCGGGCGGCGCGGGCACCAACCTGCAGGGCGGGCGGCTGCACGGTCAACAGACTTATCGGGTTCTGTGACGGCAGGGGGGGCAGCGGGGAGGGCGACTGGGCGAGCGGCGCCGGGGGCAGGAGGGGCGTGAGGACGGGGCTCGAGCTGCCCTCGTCCATCGGCTGCCACAACCAATTACTTAGCACATCTCCTGACTACTCCTAAACCCTAAACCCTAAACCAACTAAATGGGTATCTTTGTAGAGCACGGCCCGGCGGTCACGGTTAGCGGTTGGATACATGGGCCAATTGGCGCAATCGGTAGTGACCCTGTCTGTTGCGCCAGGGGTCGTGGGTTCGAATCCCACTCAGGACGAATATTCGTGTGACGGACACTTGTATTAAAATTTGTTCTGTGTCTGGACGTTAATATTATCTATTTATGTATGTATTAAAAAAATACGTATGTATATCAGTCTCTGACAACCATAACACAGGCTCTCGCCTACTTTGGGGTCAGATGGCCGTGTGTGAGAATGTCCAAGATATTTATATTTTATCTATACGCTCTATGAGAAAATGGAAATGCGCCGCACGGCATGGCACGGCAATCAGGCGCCTCACTCGACGGCTGTGTACTCGTCGAGCACCCGGCATTCTCGTCACTAGCTCTCTATTCTGATCAAAGAGACTTATGAGAAATTTAAGTTTTACACTGTAAGAGCGACGAGATTAGAATGGCTGCGGTTGTTTTCCTTTGCCTTCACAGGAAGAAATGCACCGAGGCGCATTTACACTTAAACGTCCGCATAAAGAAATTGACAGCAAGTCGTCACTGACTCTTTTCAAATCAGATTATGAAAATATTTTAAACGCATGTAAATAATTTAAAATACGGTTCTCATAATCAACCAGACAATAGTTACCCACGAACCACTGATAACACAGCAATAAATGTGAATACTTGCAAGGTCACACTCCCAGACAGAAGTTTTATCAAGTCAGCAATTCATTTACAATTTAACATCAACTTTTTTATCATAATTTGAAGAAAATATTCGTTTATCCGGTTATGTTCTACCTAGAATACACAGAAATAAGGAATTAGTTACACATTGTTAGATAAGATGGCGTTATAACAAATATTACAATAATATCACGGATAAATAGCTCGGTGCATATGACATGTAGCATGTGGAAAATAACGCGTCGTTATGTTAGATTATCACTTGACATTATCATTGTGTTGATACAATAGTTTTTGACTGTAAACATTTTTAACGTTCAATCCCGTTGATTTAACACGTGAAACGCGCAAGCCATAAATGTGTGAGAAATATGACATCCAAAGGTTTGTAACTCGTCATGAGCATTGAGCATTGCTGGTGGTAAGATGATGAGTAAATATAGTTGGTGTGGTGCGTATGTGTGGTACTCACAAGCTGGACGTTGGATGTGGCCATGACGGGCTGGGGGGGCGCCGGCATGCCCCCGGTGAAGGCCACGTGGGGGGACGGGGGGCGGATTCCCTCGATCACCAGCTCCTTGGTGACCAGCGAGTGGCGCAGTAGTGGCAGACTTTTCTGTTGGCATAGAGAAGGTTTTGGCTAAATCGCATAATTATACCTAGACGACTATTAAGCAAGTAAATTCACAGGAGATCGCGCATCAGCGAAACATCCTAAGCCTAAGGAGATCTCGACGTTGTAAATTCGAGTAGTCGAGTTACTTAATCAATGACATTTGACATTGAACCATTAAAAACATGACTTATAGTGACCTGCATGAGCCTGCATAACCTAACCATAATGTTCTCCCCGTTAACATTGTATGTTAGATAAGAAACAACGTGTTAGATGAAGTGATATCACGACGACGTTACGTCACCGCGTGGTAGAGAAATAGCAACCAGGGTTGGAAATTATCAAGATAATTATGTTCATTGATAGTTATCCGATAATTATCGGATAATTATCACGTTATTATCCAACAATATAGTAGCAAAAGTACTTTTAATTAATCTAATTATTTTATTACAAAAATAAAAATTGATTTTAGAAATACATATGAAAGTTTTTTATTTATCTTCATTACATATTACTACTTAATTAAACTAATTCATGGGATATTATCATAATCGTCGCCTGATTTTTTCACGTTATTATCATTGATAAGTATCATTATCGCGATAATTATCAAGATAATTATCGTTAATAATTATCAAGATTATTATCTTGATAATTCTCCCGTGCAGCCCTGATAGCTACACCAGCGCCGCATCTGCCATACCCTTGTTCAGGGTCGGTGTCGGCCGCCTGCTAGACTCACCTTGAGGAAGCCGATGAGGCAGGGCTGCGGGCTGGCGTTGAGCAGCCGCTCGAGCCGCTCGCAGAAGGTCTCCGGCTCCACCTGCGCGTCGATCAGCTCCTGGATGAGGTTGCGCACGTTCGTCTCCACCGACACGGGCTCCTTGCTCGACAGGTCCAGCAGGTTCGCCAGGAAGTTGCGGCACTTCTCCTTCGTGTTGTCCAACGGCTTCTGCACGGAAACAAACAGACACACGCATTATAATAACTAATGCTCGCCGACTGGTCGTAATTAAAGTATCTCTACAGTCGTAGACTCGATCCAAACCAATGTTCATCATGTGACAAATAATATGCCATTGCATATATAAAAATGTTGCGTGTTAAACCAATGGTATTGCGTGTAATGATTACTTTTATTCATCATCATCATCACAATCTTTTCTTTCGTCCAACTGTTGGGTAAGAGTCTCCTCTCAGAACGGGAGGGATAAGGCCTTAGTCCACCACGCTGGCCAAGAGCGGATTGGCAGATTTCACATACCTTCGGGAAGGTATAGCTAGAAGCAATAGCCTTGAGAAATATAACACAGTATAGGTAAATCTGCCCGGGTAGAGAGCCAGGACATCCGTACCCCGAAGACCCTCCGATCAGATAGGGCCTGCAAAGGCCGACGGCGAAGGAAGCAACCCACGACGAGTATAGGTAGATCGGCCCCCGCCCACCTTGGGGCCGAAAGTGACTAACAGACTGATAGTCACGCACGCGACGGAATTACGTAGTGTTAAACTACAATTACATGCCCAACGGCGCAGCCCACTTTGCCTCTGTATAGCAGAGACACACCGCGTGTTCACTGGCACGTGAGAAGAGCTCGGGTAGCCTAGAGACCCGCAGCCCCAGCCGGTCAGAGCCTGCAGGGGCACAATCGATATAGCTTACGTCCAATTTTAGATGAGGCTTGTGCTTCGTAATCTGTTTTTTGTTTCCCACTATAAGCTTACTTTCTCACAGCCATTACAAAACAATTAGGTGTTAATTCGTCAAAACGAATCGAATTACATATTTCATATGACACTGTAGGTCAGGTAGGTACTGTTTATGGAACAAATAAACTGAGTCACTGAGAGCTAGAAAATTAAATAATCTATTGAGATATCACTCATGCTGGCGCTATAACGCTTGTGAGGAAGTAGTCGACACGGGCTTCATCAAATTACCGATGCGAGCATATTGCATTTCCTGTGCAATCAACTTGTGAACAGATATACAGCTATAGATAACTTACGTTAGTAAGGGAGACACGGTGGATGAAGAAATATTATCTCTAGGATATGCCTAGAGATCTCCCTCCCCCGAATTCTAAAGACGGGCCAAAAGCTATTTAAAATGCATGTAAAACGTACCTGTAAGTCGAAACGGGAACAAGCGAAGCTACCGAGTGACAGTCGGACAGATCCTACTAGATATTTCGATTCAAATTAGGTTTTTAATTAACCATAGCCATGGTAATCCTACCATCCGACGACAACACTAGCAACATACTCGTAACGTATCTGTTGATGGTGTTCTAGCGACGCCGCTGAACACTTTTGTTCAAGTTAAGCCTACTTGTGTACACCCCGTCGGGTGACCCGATGTCCCGTCTCTTCAGGTCAACTTCACTCTCTACAGCACCGCGCCGATAGAATCAATAAGCAGACAGCTATTATTAATGCCATTGGAAGTGAAGTTTTCGCGCTGGGTAATTAATATCGACAGCTTACCTGTAAAATGTAGAGCACTATTTATGGCCGGCTCTTTTGATAGCAGTATAGCATGTATGTCAGAGACGTGTATGTCGTCTCTGACTTTCTGTCTTTCTTTCTGACTTTGTGACACTTTCTGACTGTGACAAACTTGTCACAAAGTCAGAAATGTAACAAATACATGATAATTGACGATTGACGACTGGCTAGGAGGTTGCAGTTTAAATAATACCAAAACGTAGTGATTACTTGCTCAGTGATAATACCTACTTATTACGGTATTTTTACCCACGCCACAGAATACTTATACGCATAAGGAACCAAATACATTTTTTTCCTCGCAGATAAATATTTGCACTCGGAAAATGGATGTAATATTGTGTTTATTTTACAGCCCACGTTACTGCGCCCACATAGAAAAGTCTACTTTTTAGACGAAAATCCCGGTACTACCGCCCACATTGACAATAGGCATGATGACAGTATTAAAAAAATAAAGAATAAATGGTTTTAGCGGAACAAGTATGTTGAATAATTCCTAAAAAACGGTCAAGTTTCAATAAAAACATTGAGATTAATAAGATTTTCATTAAAATAAAAATATAAAATACAGCAATCGGCCATGTTGACTGAAAAGCCTGGAAACGCCAATCGGAGCGGATGACGTCATGGTTAAGTAAAAATTCACCTGCCGCTTGGGCTTCTCATATAAATACCAAGACATCTTCTGTTATTATAACATCTAACGTGACGTCGATGCGGACGCCATGACACCTACGAGCGTTTTCGCGCTAAATAAAGTTTTTTTTCGAAATACTGGATGTGTACCTACATTACAAGGCAATTTCAAAATCTGTCATCATGCCTATTCTACTTTTTAGACGAAACAGCAATCGAATTCGCAGGCGAGCCATCTGAAGATAAGTGGCGTTGCCGTTGAAGATAATTGACAAGAGACCTGAAGTGTCCAATATTGCCGGCGGGAACTGACATATTTACAGATTTGTTGCATGTCCTGAAAGGGAACTCGGAAGGGGATACATTTTTCTGTTCTTTTTTTTAACAACGAGACAGTTCAATATCCTTTAAACTGTACAAAGGCATTAATTACCTAGTTACCTTACTATACCGGCAATGGACGGGCCATAGCAAAACTAAAAATATACTCCCACATTTATATACTCCGAGTAAAAGATCAGTCAATGCAATGGGATGTATCCTTTGACAATTTTACTAAGTCAAAACAGCCGTAAAGTCTATTCAATTACATTCGGATTCACTTTTCGTAATTTAAAACATGTGCTTCGCCGCTATAAGTGATTTTAGTAGGCATTTTGCCTCAAATATTAATACGTGAAGCAAAAACTTTGCATCCTTTACTAGGAAAATTACGTGGACGGAGGTGTAAAAAATTTGGTACAGTTAAAGTTTATATGGAGCGGTGCAGAAACCAATCATTCTATATTATATAATATGCAAGAAATACATTAAATTAATAAAATAAAACATAACACACTGCCATTGGTTTGACTTACATCGTATTTGATAGTTGGTTACGATAGCATGTTATTTGTCACATGTCACTTTGAACATTGGTTTGGTTTGAATTCATTCTATCATTAAAAAAATATTTACGATTGACAATTGACAAACCAAATTGATTAAATAATTATGGGCCAATTAGAAATTAATTAAATTAAATTTAAAATTATCAAATCGAATTTCAAATATGTACAAATATTTAATAGAATTTATTTAATTCTATGAATCTCGCTATGCCCGATTCCAAAAGTATATTAAAATGAACTAGAATTGAACCAATTAATAAAATTAGAATCAATCATCCGACATCGATATAAATTAAAAGAACAAATTTGGACAAAACATAAATAAAAATCTACACATAAAATATTTAAAAACAATTTCCTACTAAAGTCCCAACTTACTAGTACAGACATCTACACAACTTAAAACACATAAAATCAAATACAACGAACGCAAGACAGGCTTGGTATCAACCGAGCAACACGCAACATTGATGGTAATACTTGCATAGGCCGGGGTGTGCTGTCGCTCCAGGGTCCAGGCGGTCTCTGCCGGAGCCGGCGCCGCGACGCCGGGACGGTGCCCGCTCAAAGGTAGGCGGTAAATATCGCCCTTTAAAAGTTCAACAATCAGAGTGCTACATGCGAGAGGGAGCCACTATCCATTACTGTACAGCCTAATTATATTAATTAAGCCAATATACGCACGAGCAATCCGTTCCCCAATAAACATCGTGCATATAGGCAACATGTTGCACCTGTGTTTAAGTGTGTTTGTAAACAGCACGCGCGCCGCGAATGTGCGTGACTTTTGGGAACCACGCTCCCGGTAGGTATATCATGAGCCTAGACTAGACGGTCGGCTAACTTAGTCCAGGATGCAATAGGGAATATGCATGTATTTTTAAAGGTTTCTACTAGTTATTGCATTACCAAAAATAAATATAACACTTCCAAAATGTAACCATGTACTTAATTAAAATTACAATCATTTTCGGGCGACTTAAATTTAGCGCGGCCATTTTGGCGCGCTTATTCTGTGAAATCAGATACACTTCTTCGATGTAAACAACAAGTGTTCAGTCCGCAAAGTTACTGAAGGTTAAAAAAGTGAGTGATAAAATAAATTTATTACGATGGAAAAGCACAGAAAAACATAGGTATGTACTTGTTTTGTTTACAAATCTCGACGAAAACTTAACCTACTTTACGAAAAGTTTCTAAAGACATTCGCAACATCTAATACAATAGATAAATACCTACCTACTATTTATCCATAAGACTATTAAATATTAATGAAAACATCTAACTTATTGAGTAAGAGGATATCAAAACCTTTTTTATTTACCTTTCGATTCTTGGTTTTCAGATTGAAAACCACACAGACATAGAAAATTATATGAAATACTGGCAATACAAAATAATAGCATTAGAACAATAGAACATGGACAAAATGTGACAATACAATTTAAAAAAGTACTAACCAAAAATTAGTACCATTATTTATTTCCTGTGGCAGAAAAAGATAATTAACAATTATCTATTAAATATTAGATATATTTACCTCCCAGCTTTCACTGAATTAGATATGCGAAATACGTAACCATCACAAACACGTCAATTTTAGGAATTTTATCTGATTGTGCTTAGACAAAACTGTGTTCAGTCTTTCTTCGCAAGGATTTAATTTTTAAATACAGAAAGCAGAAAGCTTATATGAAACAACCGCGAAATAACACAGGTATTCACCAGAAATCATAAAAACAACTTGTTGACAGAAGTCGTCGAGAGAAAACTGATGATGTGAAATAATTGTACTAGCTTTTACCCGCGGCTCCGCCCGCGTGATCCAAGGGAATAAACAATGACTTGTTTATCATACATGACACATTTGTATAGTGTATAATTTGTTAGAGAAATTCAGAACTTGCAAATGAATTTTACTAACGCCATCTATTAACAACATCCGGAACTAAATATCTAGCAAATAACAAAACATCGATATCTTTCCATGGGGATGTTTTATCACGGTAAAGAGTAGCCTACGTCACTCTCCACCCTCCTCACTATCTCCACACACAAAAACCATACCATATAATAGCTTCGTTGCGACGTGAAAGCCGGCCAAACAAACAAACACACTTTCACATTTATAATATTAGTATGGATATAGGTATGTATGTTTTTTAACAATAAAGATTACAAATGAAAATATTTTGTACATTTTGGGGTCACGTGCATATTCCCTATTACTACTTGACTACAGACAGATCCAATCAAAACTATGAGAAGTCGTGTCTTGCAATTGGCTACAAATCGGTTGTAGCTTAAATGCAATCTTGCTCCTAAAGGTTTTAGTACACCGTTGCCCAGAGATAGCCAGTAGATATTGGAATGATTCAATAGTTTACCTGTGTGGTGACCGTCGGCTGTAGCGGCTGTAGCGGCTGCAGCGGCTGCAACGGCTGCAACGGCTGAAGCGGCTGCAACGTCTGCGTCTGCAACGGCTGCAGCGGTTGCAGCGGCTGCAGGGTTTGCGCCTGCTGTTGCGGGGGCTGCGCTGCGGGCGCGGGCGCGGTGGCCACCGCCGGCGAGGGCGCCGACCCCGTGGGCAACGCCAGCCCGCCCGGGCTCGCCACGCTCGTGGACACGGTCGCCACGCCCGGCTGCTGCACAGACAACGCACCCTGTACACCCACGGCACGCCACTTCGCAGACGAGTGCCAAACCAACGCAAACAAACAAGTCTAGCGCGAGCGCTCTCTATGGACTGACGCAATTGAATCTACAGATAAACTTGCGGTTGTAAAATATCTACGAATGCTTTAATAACAATGTACCTTTTTAGTCTTATAAAAGTTGAATTCTCTAAGATAATACACGATGCACTTTAATATGATAGCAGTATCGAAAATTCTAAACTACTTTAACGAACTTTAACAATTGTATTAATATCAATAATAAGTACTATTTTGTTTTCAATTCTACAAAATCGTTAACTTTCATCTACCTATATTATAAATAAAACTGGAGAAAAACTTTTTCTGTACCTTGGATATTTTTATCAAAATTTCAATTCATTACAATAACTAAGTTGTCTCAAAATGTATTTTTTTTTTTAAATATAATATATTATCTGTCTGACCATCTGCGCACGCATCACATAAAACTCATGGAAATTTAGGCTACTTTAATTCCCGGAAAATTGAAGTTCCCCTAAGATACGGTCCTAGGGGATTTCAATGAGTCTGATTTGCAACAATCATTTATTATTTAAATTAATGAAATGAGAATTTATCAGTTTTTCTATATTTTGTAAGGAAAAGAACAAAAGGTGTAAGTAAATCAAATAATTTAAATTATTCACGACACGTCCCTGGATAAACCGTTAATGCTTTTGTCCCAGACTTGAAAATTATGGTAGGTTTCAAAAAGGGGATGAAACCCCTGACTATATTGAAAGACAAGTAATATTTGATGTGCAACCCCATTTTATGTCATGTTACTCTGGTATACCAGAGTTAACATACTCATCCATAAAAGAAAGTTTCCTTGGAACACTGGGTAGTTCCATAAGGAGGATATTTTCCATAAAATGCACCAGCAACTTCATAAAATGTTTATCCCATTCCTTTATTTTATGTATTCAGTAATATATGTTACTATATTTATATAGTATATATGTTACTATATTTTCTTGTGCTTGAATGGTGTTCATTATATGCATAATTTGACACTCAAAACCCACCATAACTATTTATCTGCCGGATAATTTATATCCCTGTCTGAGGACCAAAAGTCATAAATAACTCACCATATAAACCTATCAAATTATAACGGAAAACAGCTGTATTTCCTGATTTGCGTTTCTTTTTTGTACAGGGTAACCATGAAACTTGTAATAGGGACAAGTTACCAGGCCAGTTGATCAGACCTCTTACACATACAGCTTGAATTTATAGTTTAGCCTTGTGACAGGCAGAAAAGATGAACAGTTTATGGAAAATATTGTAACTGCAACAAGATGTGGTGGGTTATCAATTCTGTTTGTTTCTGTGTGTGCGGCCAAATGTCACATAAGAAATCCATACAATTACCGACTCCTCTGCCGGCGCAAGTATCTTCAACCTTAGATCACTTCGTATCGGATCTCCCACAGGAATTAAATTGTTCATGTAAATATATAATTTACATATATTTTGTATGCACAGGCACATCATACATTTCACTTATTTATCATTCCCTAAAACAACTAACCCAAAGACAACACCATTATTTGTTCTCATGAATCTCGGTGGTGTATTTGTAAAAATTCTATAAACTTTGTAATAATCACTTGTCATAAACAATTGCCTACCTACACTGATACAGATGTAATCTTGTACCATGCTTGTAAAACAACAGTAAAAGCCTTTACCTACATGGACATGCTCAGTATAATATTGGATACAGCGAAGAATTATATAAGTATCTGAATAGTTCTCGGCATGCTGTCACTGATAAATTACCATTTGCTTATCGTTTCAACCGTAGCATATGCATGCTTGGAAAATTAATGAATTTTTTGTATTCAATTGGTGATTTGATTCAGTTTATCTGTTTAATTGCAAACATCAAAGTAGCTCTACAGCATATTTGCTGCTTCAAACTGGTATTTTGCTTCAAGCAGTAAAATATTACAATATGGATTACCAACAGCACCATTTGATATTTGCATTTAATTATAATTGTAATGGTAACAACAAGTTAGTGTTTATAATACACAATGAAGTGAAGAAATTCTGATTATTAGTGTCTTACCTTGTTAATTAGCTCGAGACATGCACCCCCACCTCATTTGTACATGCATGGTGTTTTGAAACGGAACAATTAGGTGTTGAATGGAACAAGGGTGCGGTCGAGGGTAGTGGGTGTAGGCCGGGGGCGGAGGGGAGGTCGCCTTGTCCAGTTCCAGGGAGTGAGTAGCGGAGGCGGTCCTACTTACTGCCGGCACGGTCGACAGCCGGAGGGTCTGAGCCTGGGGCGCCGCCATACCGCCTGCGGCCGGCGCGGGGCCAACCCTCAACAGCTGGTACTGACCGTTTTCTGTCTTTAACAACAAATGACCCTGCTGCCCCTGTTGTAGACTTTGCAGTGTTTGCAGCGTTATCTAAAAATGAACGCCTAATTTCAATTTGCAGGGCTCAAACTTTCTTAACAACTTTGACTACATTGTCTTGTTAGAAAAAGATACTATTAAAATAATATTACCGAAAAATCTAAAGCAGGTCATTTGTTAGATACACATTGAGGGCCAATCGCGCTCAAAATTCTTGTCTTGCCAAAACTAGTTGTTATGTAGCCACTGACGGGAGACTGGTTTATGAAAGGTGATGCGGTGACTGATATTGTGTTAAGTTTTATTAATTGGACAGATGATTTGTTAGATTTTAATGAATAGCCTATCAGTTTTTATAGTTAATCTCAGCAGGTCCCAGTAAAAGCTTAACTTAAAACAGCATTTGTAATCATCTTTAAAATAGGAACTACATAACAATAAACTATATTCAAATTTGTATGCTGTTGTCTGTATTACCTCCTTTTGTTAAATTTTCTATATTTAGACAACACGGAGCCCAGCATCACGTTATGAAAAACTATGAAGACAAACCATTTCTAAACATCATTAATTGAAGGACAATTAGTTCAAAATTGATATTTTAGGTATGAGCAGTGATGAAACATTGACAAAATTGATCAAATGCACTGATCATGCAACATGATTTACACTTACAAACAGCATCTCACAGAGATTACACATTGTACAGACCAACCACCATAAATATTAATAATTGCTTATTGGTAGATTTCACAAACAATTTTTTTGCACTCACCTGTTTAAGACAGGTTTAAGTGTGTATATTTAGAAGGTACTTGGGTAGTGCGTAATTAAGCCTGAAAGTGTAAAATGTTTATTTATGGTGGTTAAGACGGGTTAAGCACAGCTGTATGCAATCTCACAAGCAAAGGATGTAGTTGTGGAAAGGCATGGCACCATGAAGTGTCATATTTGGTTAGAACCTCGTTGATAGAACGAGGCTATTAATGCTTGCAATTTATTTACATCTCTTTCGATTTACTAAGTTCTCTCTCTACAACAAGCAGTCTAACGAGAATTACTGCTTGTTAAAGTAAATGTTGTGTAAGATTGTGTAAGTGAATCTATGAATAAATTTCAAATTAATTGATAAAACCAAATATCTTTGCTAATTATATATTAATGTGGACATTCTAGATGTTAGCAATACTTTGTGAATAATATGCAGAAGCAATTTAGATGGCACCTGTTATATATACAATTAAAAGAATATTTTTTGTGTTATGAAGTAGGTATGTATGGGATTTAGCAGTCTTCGTTATATGTTATAGAAAGTTATGAAGTAATCTTATGATGACCATTGCCTTACTAGAGTATCCATCAGTTCAAGAGCCATTAATTATAATCCTATATAAATAAACTACTGTTTCATCTATAGGTAAAATTTAAAAAAAAAAGAAGAGTATATAAATTATCAATGAGGATCTCTGATGAAATGTTTGCATTTATTTATGTCCTTTATATGTGAGTAATGGTATGTCAATAAAATTGTTCTTCATAGAAAGCTCATTGACAGATTAAGGTTCTGGTAACAACATTTCTCTGATGGGAGATGAATGTTTAAAATAAAAGAAAGAAAAATAATTTAAAGTGCTCCTAATTTTTTTGGATGTGTTGAGATTTATCTATCTCACTCACATTTTAACCATTGACTGGATTTGCTAGCTAGACCCAGTTCCGAAAAAAATAAGGAAACTTTTTACAGTTACAATCCCTTTGGAAGAAATTCAATGGTTGAAGTTTGTTTGGTAATGTCTGTCTGCAGCCAAGTGTCACACTAATTCACTGACACATTCCCTATTACAATCACACTTTATGAGACTTTAATCAGCTTCTAGGTATCAACCAGTCATCTGTTCTTTCTTTACAATTCTGGCTGCAACATAATTTAGCAACAATAATATTCTACAAAACTTCAGCAATCACATAATCTTAAAAACTGACAATTAATTAAACTTTAACTCTCATATATATAACAGACATGTTTATTGTTGACGGATAGTGATTAATGGCTCCAGCTGGATCACTTGAATATAAGTAATCTCACAAGTATGCAGTAATATAATAGCATGACACGTGAACTTACACCTGGAGCTGTAGGCCTGGAGCCGACCATCTGCGGCGTGCCAATGACGACCCGCGGCGACACGGTGGCCACCGACTTCTGCGCGGCCGAGGGCGCGCTCGCCCGCATGTTTAGGATTTGCACGTTCGGCATAATTGACGGCTGGCCGGAGCCCATGTTCTGCGTCGTCACCACCACGTTCTGGCCGCCCGGCTTGTTGAGGGACATCACGCCGGGCATTGACCCCGCCATGCTGGAGTTCACCGTCATCGGCACAGTCACCATGCCCTGCTGCATGCTCACTTGCCCCGCGCTGTTGCCCTGCTTTATCACCAACGGCGGCTGCATCGCCAGCGACTTGTTGCCCTGTTGTGACACCACTCCACTACCAGATACCGTGTGAATTAGCTGGTTTTGAGGTGACGGGAGGCCGATGCAACCGTTTGCTATCGAGTGAGTCGGAAATGTAACACGATTCACAGGTCCATTCAGTGTCTGGGCATGAGAATATACAACTTTTAATTCATTGTTACTTGTAAGGTTCTGTGGCGGATTTGTTTGGGATACGAACGCAGTATGTGACTGTACGTTGTTGTATGATGCACTGTTCGAAATCGGGGACGATTGAAAATTTGCACTCGTTACTTCTCCATCACCGACTCTATCGGTTTGGTATTTATGTACACCAATAATAGAACTAGCGTTAGATGTGATGTTAGGTCGACTCGGAATAACATTTACTGTATTGTTTTGTGACGATACCGACGAGACGGACGTCACTAATTGGTTTTCAAGTGAACCAACGATCGCGTTAACTGCGTTCTCGTCAACGTCTGTTGACAAAGCTTGTTCTAAAAACTCGGCTGACGCCATTTTATACAAATCACCGGATACAACTAGTGTTGTACCACGCCAATATAGACCAAATTGGGTCTATACTCTTGTGATTACATTTACCGATACTAGTTAATTTACCGGTTAGATCATTAATTTAAATACCGATAAATAAAAAATCGATGATAATTTCCGTTAGTTTGTGACAAAATTAAGACGATTATAGAGCCACTATCAATTCACGCTACCCTTCCCGGTCATGTGCCCACTTAATTTACCATATTTTTTTTATGGCTGTAGGTTACTCAAATCCATAAGTGTTACGTGAGTACCGTTTCGATTCAGACAACAGAATAATGGTGCTAGGAAACCCTGATGACGAGATCACTACTGCTGAAGTCCCACTGGATGAAACCTTACGATAAAAATATACCATAAATTAATATACAATGTAGACAATATTTAATTTTTTGTGCATTCTTTAAGTTGTTTAATTTTCGTTTGATGGGCAATATATTGAAGTCATGCGACTGTACTTTCGAGGCATGCTATGTGGTACAAGATCAAATACTACGTAACGTAATCATAAAATCAATTCACTTAAATGTATGGGACATTAGCAGCTTATCAACGCCACTTGAAATACTCGTTATTAATGAGCTCGCTAGCACTTTACTGTTTTATTTTGTAGGTACGGGTTTTAACAAAGAACATAAAAAATATCTAGTCTATGTTTTGCTGTTGTTTATTTAGTCTAAAAAATATAAAGTTTGGTAGTTGCAAATTATCATTTCCTTTTCTCGGACAAGTTCACAGAGTTTACATGAATGATATATATTAACTATCTTTTTAATCTCTAGTATAGAGTAATGATAAATCTATGCTTTTTAATGAACTGCAAAATTTGTGAAAAACAAAAATCAACATTATCAATAGATTTTTTATTACAAATGTGGATGTGGGGCTAAAAGGGATAATATTTTACTGGCTGTTTATTCACACATATTGAATGAAATAATGAAGTTTTATGTGACCATGTGTTTTTCAAAGACCAAAACAATTTATTATTTTATGTAGAGTTATAAAGTTTTAAATAAATTGAGATTGAGCTTAAGTTAGCTTTCTGTATGTCATCATAACACAAACATTAAGAACGATATGAATAAATATAATTCATCTCATGTAAACTTTTCCGCAAATGCCTAAACTTTCGGGGCTTACGCAGAGTACTACCATACAAGTGTGCCTGTATAATAGTAAATTTCCTGATTCCCCAAAAAAACATCTATATAAAAAAAGAGTTATAGCTTATTTTGTTTCTATTTAAAGAATATGAGTCGCAATCGAGCGATTTAGTCATGCGAGTAGTTAAAAAATTGAGCCCCTGGATAGCCTTAGACCCCATACTCTTCATAGCCTTTCAAACGAGTAGCGCGTCGGAAGACCCCATTCATTTGTTGAGTGACAATAGGTTTCCTGTTCCCGCTGTCAAAGTCAATACGACTGACTGACTCGACTAGCCTTTCACGAATGTCATTCGCAGTCATCTTCACTGACAGGACAGAGTACATTTTACGTCATCTTCCCTTCACATATCACATCACTCACAATCACAAATTATTATACCACGACATGATAGGCTAAGAACTTTCGTTTTATGTATTTTTGCTTTATTTATTTTTATTTTTTTCGTTTTGATAGTATTTTAATTCCGTGTTATTTATAAGTCTCATACAATGTTCAGCTTTTACTAAGTTTGTAAGTATTTTCGTTATGAGTATCCTTTATTCATTTGTTGATGATTTACTTTCCAATTCTTTTTTTAATTTATTAACTCATATTCCATATTTTTAATGTGCACGTATCAAATTATCTATAATTTGTATATTCAGCGCTATCAAAAGTTGATGAATAAAAAGTATTTATACATAGGTATATTTTATCACCAAGTTAGATTGTGGGGGCGGACGACGCGTAATACTCGTTTAAAGTTGTACGCACGGAGGAAAAATGTTTTCCTCCGTGATTTTCGAGTCAATTTTTATTATGGCTTCAAAATTGTTACAAAATAATTATTAGTGTTGATAAATAGATACTTTTATGATAGCGCTAAGGTTTAAACTATCAACATTACAACATTACTGGAAAAGATTAAATGTAAATGTAATATGATGATAATGGGTTACAAAGGGTTGGCCTTAGTTATCCATTAGTGGGTTCGAATCCTACCAATGAATGAGGTACAAATTTTATTTGGTAAAATATTAAATATTTTAAATAAAAACACTGATTGTAGGAAATATAATATTACATACATTATATATCATATATATGTATATATGTAATATAATGAAGGACGTTCAAGTTAGTATTGTATATATTGTATATAATAAAATAAAATGTGGCTTACAACTGTCTAAACAACAGCATCCACACTGTTTTCCCACCATATCTTAAACATGAATATGCAAATGAATAATATGCTTACATAGCTGTATCAATTTTTTTTTTTTTGACTTGATTGGCTTTTCCAGTTTGTATGAGAGTCAATTTATTCTAATTCGTGTAAAAATGCATTTTATTCCGTTATTATTTTAAGTAACATTTAATTTAAGTGCCTCTTTGGTATGGTCTAATGTGTTTTGACACTAGCCTAGACAGATTTGTTATATCATTGGTGAAAAAAAAAATGTTAAGCATATATGAATACCATATTATAATGAAAAACAAATCTGAATCTGAATCTTACATGCACACTAAAAACAGTTTTGCCACATTTTTGCAGAGGGACATACTATGGAGCGTTTTCCTCTTAAGACACCAAAGATGTCTATGACTTACCAATCAGTTCATAAAAAGGTATTTATTTATTTTTTACTTTCTTTTCTTTTCTGTTTCTATTTATTATAAAGCATGTATTGTTTATTTTTTCAATAACCAATCAACTGAAGGAACCTCTTGTGAACTAATGGGAACATAGTAGAACTTACATGCTCACTCACAAGGAATTAAAGTCTGAAACAGGTAGACTAGTTTCGGTCAGTTAAAATGCTCTTCTTCAGGAGCGACGCGCCCTTTCGGACTTAAATTCGTCGTGAGTAAGCCGGTAAACTTCTACTTTGTTCGAATTATTTACCATTTTAGCAACATGCTAACACAGCATTTATTAATTTAATGTCACTTGCTGTAACGGTGAAGGACACATCGTGAGGAAACCTGCATGCCCGAGGGTTCTAATGTTCTCGAAGGCATGTGAAGTCTGCCAATCCGCACTTGGCCAGCGTGGTGGACTAAGGCCTAATCCCTCCCGTTCTGAGAGGAGACCCGTGCCCAACAGTGGGACAAAGAAAGGGTTGTGATGATGATGATGATGAACACAGCATCACCTCATTTGGATATATGAGAAAGCGAGCAAACGATTCTAGATTAAGTGGAATTTCCATGTACCAAAATCCGGGGTTTCTAGTAAATCGCACCGGCGACATCTAACGCGGCGTCCATAATAGGCTGAGACCCTGAAGAAACGCAACCAATGTTAAGTGTAAATCACTGGGTATTATTGTACTTTAAAAACACAGAAAATCTGCCATCGTCCATAAAGTGTAGTGGCCACACCATCTACGAATTTCCCTCATACGAAGTATCACTGCGACTCATCGCGTACTCATTTTTTGACTTCTCTCTTGTACATGCATTAATTCTCCGACGCGTAAGCAATAGCAGAATCAGTACAACAGAATCAGAACAAACAGTAAACATATATAAAGGCCATGGAAATATTCTATTGTGGTCTATAAGTCACAAAGGTAATGAAATTCCTGTTAAGCTCTGGAATACCTGGACGAGGCGAGGGTTCGCGCGACAATAGAATCAGTTGATTTTCTATTGTCTCCGAGAATCTGGTAGTCCGGCGATTATTTATTTCGCATCTCTCTTTATTTATCAACAATTTTCTTCGCATCAAACCTAAGGAACACGTCGAGCAAGTCATTCGTTAGAAAATAACAATTATAATAAAATAAATAATATGCAAAAAAAAGGGTGACTAAAGTACAATTAATGTAAGAATGTTTAATCTACTTATTGGTTTATTGAGTCTTTATTGGGTCCGAAAATAGATACGAAACAAATTGCAGGACTAATTCAAGCAGGACGCGCTACTTTAACTTAACAGCGATAACAATGTAAGTGATCAATCACGCGATCTGGACCGTGGTCGTATTAAACCCGAGCTCAAAGCTTATAAATTGGTAACGGCACAGGAGTCGGATGGGACGATGCAACTGAAACTCTTTATTTGAGTCGACTGTCACTTATTTTCTTTCGATAGAAATTATTCCGTAATGTACACGTCAATATAATGTACTAGTGGACGCCCGCAGCTTCGCTCGCGTAGAATTAGACCCATTAACGTCTGCCCGCGTTCGGGTTGCCCACTTGACTTCAAAAACGGTAGTTTCATACTAACTTTGCACCCCCGTTTTACCCCCTTAGGGGATGAATTTTTAAAAATTCTTAGTGCTCCCCTACGTAATAAAAGGAACCGCTGTGCAAAATTTCGAGTTTCTAACCCTTATAGTTTAGGCCCTGTGTTGATATGTGAGTCAGTCAGTCAGTCAGTCAGCTTCTCCTTTTATTTTCTCTCTCTCCTTCCTTTTTTTTTAGTCCGCCCTCTACCTTTACCGTGAGACCTCGCTGCGACCCATAGACGTCCCACTGTTGGGCACGGGTCTCCTCTCAGAATGGGAGGGATTAGGCCTTAGTCCACCACGCTGGCCAAGTGCGGATTGGCAGACTTCACATACCTTCGAGAACGTTATGATGAACTCTCAGGCATGCAGGTTTCCTCACGATGTGTCCTTCACCGTTATAGCAAGTGACATTTAATTTCTTAAAACGCACATAACTTAGAAAAGTCATTGGTGCGTGCCACTGGGGTTTGAACCCGGTCCGCTCGAGTGAGAGGCGAGTTCGATAGCCGCTTGTCACCGTGAGACCTATCGGCTTTTAAAGATCCACTGTTTAATTACGAGTAATTTTGCGATCATATAACTTTTCTAAATGTAAAACTTAATGTTTAAAAACCTTTTCGTTTCATCGAAAGTAATGAACCATTGGAAAAGTTATTAGCAAAACACTATTAAAAAGTCATTAAAGTACCTATTTGATTTTTAAACTAGACATAGGTACAAAAGATGGTCGTAGAGTATTTGTAGAGAGGATGGTATGGATAGTTTGCATGTTCCCGGTCCTTTATTATGTTTTATTGTGCCCTACTTTGCTCTATTGTGCTTGCTCTCGGTTCGAACTCCACGCGCCTATTATATGCACTCGGTCGGTCGAATTTGTTGCAAGTTGCAATTTGTTCTACGCCTTCGTGTATTTGTACTACGGAATGAATGGTTTTCATTTCATTTAATGCATAAGAAATACATGGTGGCATCGATTAAGGGAGGCCTATGTCCAGAAATAGATAGATGGAAGATGTAGGTACCATCGGACCTTCCATACGTATTAAGTATGCACTATAGAAAATTATAAAATCTATACTTCATAGCATAATTAACGGTGTCAATTATATTGTAGGTATGTGTTCATGTTTCGTGGTTCCAAAGTAGACATGGACCCCATTTAGTCTTCTGTGTCCGTTCGATCTCTGAATGTCTTTTATATTCGTCCTTAAATACTTGTTTTGCAAGTTATCAAGGACTAAACCTAATAGGGAATTCTATGTAAAGAAAAATTAAATTATACTGGTATTTCCGTCGGTTGTTATTACTGAGAGTATCTCAGGTTATAGTAATATTTCAAAAGATAACTTTTGCGTGTATATATATAATAGGTAGGTGTAAACTCTGACACAGATCCAATTCTAAAAATTTTGATTGACTTGACTAATAATAGTTTGCAGTACCATCGAATACTATACCGAAGACAATTTGTACGTGTTTGAAGTTGCGGGAAACAGTCAGTGATGCATATGAATCAATGATCGGCGTTAAACTGACACTATACTCTGTAACGTAATCACACGACTCGGTTGAACACTAGAGCCTCTAGACTACGATTGCGAGCTGCAGGCTAAGCCGCCGGGCTAAGCCGCCGGGGCAATGCAATTATTCCATCCTACACCGCGATGTGTTTACATATGAATGCTTCGTTCTAGCTGTAGGAGTTACCCCAAATTCCCCGAGGTAATGATTGATATTGCTTCTAGTAGTTAGTAGGTCCGTTTCATGCTTTCAATCGATTCGAGTGTTAGCTGGAGCTTATTCAGCTCCGGGAATTTCGACCGTAATTGATCGTTTGTATCCACAGCCAGTTATAGTTCACTATCTAGTCCTACTGCTTTGAGGAAAGCTAGTACTTTAGCGATGGTGATGGATTTGATTTCATCCGGATGCAATTCGTGCGCTCCTAAATGAATGCTCCTCAGACGACCAATAGCACCGCATTGTGTGATGAGGTGCTCTAGATTCTCTAGGCCCTCCGTCGAGTCGAGTGCTAACATGCATCAGTGTAATATGTATATACTAGTGGACAACCGCATCTTCGTTTGCGTTGAATTTGATAGTTTCGTTTACACCCAATAGCTACACCCTACTAAAATACTTTTGATCGAATACTGTCCTTTGAACTTCATTCCTGGGGAAATCACCAGGATAAAAAGCACCTACATATCCTATATTTTTATTAATTCAACTATAAACAAACAATTCAACAACTAAATGTTGCAAATTAATGAATAAAATATTCAATCAACTCACATCCATTCCATTTTTTTCCGGGAACGCCTAAAATGTAAACATAAAATATAGTATTATATTGATCAAAATCCGACTACAGGTTTTCATGTTTAGTCTACAACAATAATTACTTGTCATCATTTTAGTATGTTTTTCTTTATTTTACAAAATACGGAAAAATAAATATTCTAATAATTTAAATAACAAATCTATGCTGCAGATTTCAAACATATCAGATAATGTTTGAAAAAAAATCATACAAACTTTCATCGTGTATTCCAGGAGAACCTCTTTGTCGTTCGGGATGAATAGTATCTTTGATCCGTCCCAGTGATTCAGTTAAAATTGGTTACGTGTGACAGCCAGACAATAAATTTGAACAAAATATTTACGGAATCAGTATCGATTACTTATTATGCCCTGATAGTTTTTCCAAGATTTATTCAATGTAAAAGGTAGGTTTTAACATTAACTTATTATTTACCGACTTATGATTACCCGACTAAACTAACGTTTTTCTTTGAAAAGCGGATTAATGCTAGTTTTTTCTAACCTAAGTGTAACCACAGCTCCTTGGCTAAAATATAGTATTAAATAGGAAAATAATACAATAGATGATGTAGCTACACAGCAAAAAAAACGACACAATCAGTCAGTTAGTTTAGGTTCAGGTTAGGCTTTATTAACGTACGCTATAAAAGGGATCTCGCGAAATGCGGTTGCGTCGGCGTATTTAAAGAAATTAAACGCAATACTAAACAAACTAACACGAAATGTTAGCAGGCTAAAGATGAAACGTCGCAACGCAAATTAACATTTTAGGTATCTAACTTTAGCTGGTTATCGAGATAAAGCTACTCGTAGTTTAGCTGGCTACTCTTGAGTTAAAGTTCACATTTACCTGTAACCGGAACATTCCAACCCCATCACTAGTGTATTACGGTTTTCGGTTACTCTTGTGTTTTTACCTAGGCTCCGGCTGCCCTGAAAATATATCTTCCTTCTTCCTTCCTTCTCCTTCGACTTCCTTCCCTTATGTCCTTTTTTGGAAGGGAAAATTTTCCAATGATCCTCGACCCCGTTCGGGTGGAGAGGTCGCTGTTAGATACCTACGCTCTTATACCCCCGCAGCCATCATGAGGATGTAGGTAGTCTCCAGGTTCTTCTACAGAAATCACGTGGGAAATCTCTAATCGGCTCATCGGATTAGGGCCACCCTTGACCATTTTGTTGATAATTGAAGGTTAATGTAAAAGAAAAAGATCATAACTAGGTAAATAACATTATGTCAAATATTTTATCTCTGTGTTACTAAATTACTTATATATTATTATTTATACAATAGTAGATGGGCTATCGAAAACATTAATAGGTTAAAACATTAATATTTAAAATTATTACGTTAAGACGAAATCCTTATGACTGTCGCGCAAAGTTAATCGGTCAGACAAATAAATCCGAATATACCGATTAAATTTGTATAATTTTAAACCTGATATCGTTGCATTAATTCATGAATATCGATATTCGTTGACCAGTCGCAACACTATTCCTCGCGTTAGCTGAAGTGTGCAGCGATGGCGCTAGTGTCGTCGGTATAATGCAAGTGGAGCTAAAGTTTATCGATTTTTGCACACTGGTTCACGAGGCACAACTCGCTCTCCATTCACAGAGGGGAAACCACAGAACATCCGAGTCGTACTAAGCGCACGCAGGTTTCGCGTGTCTACGGAATAAAAATAAAAAAACAGACTTTTCTTTTTGCGGTTTAGTGAATGCGAGCAGTGTCATGTTATGAGGATTTGCAAGTAAGTAATATTCGACACATTGGTCACATGTCTTAATTGGTTCGTTACATTCTTGTTGCATGTAGATGACAATTATTGACATGGTTGGAATGGCATTAGCGAATCCCTTAATCATCACCATCCCGCCTGTAACTAATCTGATATAGTTAGGCTTATTGTGTGGATTTTTTATCTTCCGTGTATTGTCGCTGACCCTCCTTTAACATTGGTTTAGTGTTTTTTTTTCTACAGAGGAAGAATGTTGTTAGTACGACCACAAAGTAAATGCATGAATAGAATACAGTCGTAATTCCTCTTGTACAACAATTGCAATATAATTAGAACAATAGAATCGATAACTTCGTAGAAAAGATAGCTTCTATTATGTTTTATGCTACCTTAAGTGCACTACTGAATAATATTTTCTGAGAATTATTTCTCCTAATATTTATCACTGATTTAGGAGTACTCGCAGTATACACAAAAATATTATATTATCATCAGAGGAGGAGAAATAATCCCACGCGATGCATGTAGGAGTCATATTAATTACCGATATCTATCTATCCAATTACGGCTCTAGTATTACGTATGAATGAAAACCTTGAGTCCCGAACTGGTCATGAGCGAAAGGCTTTGCAGCTTGTGGTAACGGAAACCTAGCTGCAACCTATAGCGTCTCATATCAGAGCACGAGCTTCTCACAACCCTGAGAGACTGGACCGTACCAACCACTCTGCTTTACCTGTTGGCGGAGGGGTTAGATGTCAATATTACTGTCGCAAGTTATTAAACTGATAACAACCCGGATTGATGGATAACGTGCGTAAGCATGGAAAATGCCTACGAGTACCTACAACCCGTAGGTGTCCCGCTGCTGAGCACCCCTCTACTAGCATGGACGAGTAAGATGTAGACCTCCCTTAGCTCTAGCTGGTGTCCGTGTCAGTACTAAAGCGCCCAAGAAATCTTGCACTAGAAGTCACCGTTCAACTGCCGACCGGGTCTTATTGACACTATCTGTTGATGATGTCCTGAGCGCTTCATAGAGGCAGCTGACCGACTAACAACAAACTCTTGTGTGCAGCTCAATACTCCTTCCAACGAGCGGGGAGGCCACCCGTTCATCGACGATGACATGGTAGAAGTGTCGCCGCTGCCACCGGCCGACAGCGCCACGCCCACCAGCCACGGCACCTTCCAGCTTTACGAGCACGGTGGGAGAAACTCTAACGTCAGTGCCAATTGTGAGTATTAACGTCTCTCACGTCCATCCTAATCGGGGCCTCCATCACGGCACGCACAGACCGTTGACCTGCACAGACCGGTTCTGGCTTGAAGTGCAGGACGGCATGCATCGATGCTGTAGTAATAAGACGGTTTACTTGACATCGACGGACGGCTGACCCATATGAAGATGGTGGGTTCATTCCGGAAACCTTTCGGTAATCAGCGGTAAAAGTAAGTTGCTTACAGTGACCTCTCGGAAGTATCACGTTCAGCGGCTATCTTCAGACGCTACCAGCAGTAATCGGGTAACCCTTTCAATCTCCTGTGAGTCTGAAAAATATTAGATAAAGACGGACACTAAAACAATTCAGCAGGTAAATTTGTTGATATTTACTAGGCAAGTTGAGGTTCAGATTTACGCGGCGCTGTGAGTCTTGTTTGCAGCTTTCGCCATCAGCCTGCAAGTATCTGCCACTGACAATGGTCAGGAAATGGAGTTATATTGATTCAGATTAATTTATTTTTCATTACATTATTTATTTTTCATTATATTGTATTTTATCTCCGCCAGTTCACAAAGTTTATGCTTCCGGAAAGAACACGACAACAAATACGGTGCATTTAACTAGATACTACACTATACAGATCTATGACTATCAATGATAAATGATCAATGAAATATATTAGTAACGATAACGATGAGATAAACGTTCGTATTTAGAAAGAGCTTAAAATACTTTTATTTCTGAAATTGACTTCAACTCATATTATATATTATATATTATATATTATATATTATATTATATACGCATTACGCATTTACGCATTCTGCTGCAGCAACTCTAGATAAAGTTGTGGGTAACGCAGCGCTGATTTTCATTCGGACCTTTTAGACTTTGGATACCTTTATTAGAATAATACGTTAGCTGTTGCATTACCTTTATATTTTGTGCAGATCGAAATCTCTGCCTCATTCGGTTCCAATTAAAACGTATCCCAAAAATAATAAAAATTACGGAAATTAATTAGTATCTAATGTAGGATCGAAATACTGTATTAGTGAACTATACAGTCTTTCGATTCTGATATATATCGATATTATATAAAGCTCGAATTAGTGGTTTTAAGAGATGTTTTTTTGTTTTCAAGCATTCATCGCTCAGTACTTCAGTACGTCAACCGGTAAGGACCCCCTTGTTAATACATTATCACAACTTCATGCTCCTTTCGGCTCTAATTATTACGTCTCATCCTCATCTATTTGGTACACCTCTAACTACATGCTTGTTTTTATTTTTCTATACACTTGCGATTATTTATTGTTGCTAATTGGTCACTTACTGCTGTGTACCGAGGGCTATGAAAACATTTGAGCAAATGGCGTACGAATTATGTACATACCACAACATTTCTTTGTCCCACTACTGGGCACGGGTCTCTTCTCAGAATGGTAGGGAGTAGGCCTTAGTTCACCACGCTGGCCATGTGCGTATTGGTAAACTTCACATGCCTTCGAGAACATTATGAAGAACTCTCGGGAGGTTTCCTCATGATGTGTCCTTCACCGTTACAGCAAGTGACATTTAATTTCTTAAATCGCACATAGAAAAGTCATTGTCGCGTGCCGCTTTGGTTGAACCCAGACCGGTCGAGTGAGAAGCGATTTCAATAGCCACTGGGCTGTCACCGCTTGACTTACGAATGATATACAGTTAAGAGTTAATTTATAATTAAAAGAATGCTATCAGTTTTTAATTCGATTGAGAAGTTGTTATTAATCATTAATCATTAATCATCAACTTATTTGTAAGAAGAAAGGAATAGATTAAAACAAATTAAGTAAATTAAGGCTTCATTTCAAGTATCTTCTATTTATAAGTAATTAGGCCTTTTAAAGTTGCTCATTAGCGTAGTACTGGCGTAGTAATAACCCATCACAACTTATGTCTGCCATCGATATTAATATGACATAAATATGCCATATCCATACAATATCCTATCCTATAACAAATTAATGTGCCATGCAAAAGCGCCATCGGTGTGTCACAATGTCAGGAAATATACCAATATTTTTAACTGTTTGGGTTAATAGAGTACTTGTTTGCTATGGCCATATTTATACCTGTCGTTAATATCGACCCATACACGGGGAGTCGGAACTCGGTAAAGATTTTTTTTATGTCTTTGTTCATACTTGTACTACTTGTACTATCAATAAGTAGATACATATCAACTTTGTTCTGATTCATATTGTTCCAATTATGAATTCAAATGCTTCAAATGCACAAACGTGCATGATGTATCATGTATCAAATATCTACACGTGATGAAAAGTGCAACCAGCGAGTGAACTTGGCTCATCGAGAAAGGAAAGGGCGTATTTAATTAGGACAACTCAGTTGCAATAAATGCACGCCAGGGTGTGACCAACTATTCGTCTGTCCCTTTGTGAAACTAGCCAAGTGTTTATGTGTTATCACTTTGATATGTCCAGATAAGATTAGTCCAACTGAATACACGACCAATAGAAGCATAGTGAATTAGGTATTGAAATATAATGTGTGCTTAGTGTATTCAAGTATTGATTTTACAAAGAAAATTAACATGGGCAGCGCGGATGCTTCAGTCATAGAGCCTTTGATTCCTGAAGTAGGTAAAAAACTATAATAATCTTATTGGTTTGTAATTTACACGTTCCTTTGTGAAAAAATTACGTATTTAATTATTACTTACACTAACACTGTTATTAAAGAGCCGCTTCTACTTATATAGCATGATTATGGTTGTTTTCTAAAAAGTTCATGCAGACGTTTCACGTTCGGTAAAAAGGATTACAGGGTTACTATTTTCAATATAACATAATATTATGTACTTTCTTAAACTATCGATACTCGTGAGTTTTCAGTCCGTCCCTTAACTCTAATAACGCTAGATACTCCTAATATCTAGCGTATTTACTTCCTATTGCGATATTTTCCTCTATTGTCAACGTACACGGTATAAACGCTTGCGAGCAAGCCAGCCGTGAATTGTTTGCTTTGGTTGTTGTTATTTGACCCTCTCTCGACTGTTGCACATCGTTGGAAGGCAAACAATTTTGAAACAATCGAGTTAGGTCGGCGGGCTTTGAAACTTTTGCATGCATTGGGTTAAATTACTCTGTATTAAAACGGTAAAAATTCAGAAAATAGAATGAATGATTTAATGGTCTTCTTTATTTTATGCCCTTATATAATATAGTAGTTCTCTATAAGAAGGATTAAGTGAAAACCACCTATTATGAATTATGAATGAATTTTTTTACCTGCTCTGCTAGCCAAAAAAACACTATGGTAGATTCTGAGAAGGGTTATTTTTGGGTATTTTATGCTACTATGCTTCAAATAACAAATAACTTTATCTAAAAATTTTTACTTGATTTTTCTGTTATCACGTCTCCAAGTACATTTTATTAATTTTTCGGTTATTAAATTCTAATAGGTATCATGTGAGTTTAGGTCTCATCTATGCCTAATGACAGCTTTCTAATAAAAGGTGTCCGATATAAGTCTTGGACAAGACCCTTTATTGATCATGAAGGTAGCTTACTTTTAAAGTTTTAACATTTGTGCTAACAAATTGGTAGTACAGTAAATTTGAAGAAATAAATTAGTGAATATGAAAATCAATTGGTCTGATATACCTCCCGGTATATGAGGGTGCTATGGGAGGTAGGTATTTTAATTTACTACGACCTCATACCGCAAGTGTCACTATATTAGTGTTATAGTTGTGTGTTAGTGTTGTACATACTTGAATATTTTAGTTATTATTTCTTTACTATTAAATATTTTAGTTCAATATGAAAGAAATAGAAACGATAAAAAGAACTAATAGCACCTCAAACCTTTATGTGCACGATTTTGCCTTTTGCGTTTCAAATTAGCAGGTTTTTGATATTCACGGATGACAACACTGCACCACAATCTGTCTATATGACATTTCGTCGTCGCTTGCGCTTCTTTTCATTCGTTTCTTATAAAACGTCAACGTCATTCATCTGATGCCTGGCTGGATTTTGCATTGCATGATTTTTTAAATCTATGAAAACCCTACTTAATAATCGAATGTGTGGCATTTTAAAATACCTAGGATATTCCATTTAAGGTCAGTTCATTAATTCAATACCATAACGATGGTTGAAAGTCACTTAAATAATGACGATTTATTTTCTGTAATATTGTTACAGGGGATTCGGTCGTGTTCTCCGGAATGCAAGGTTGGTCCTTTTATTATATTATTTGTAGTCCCCTCACGATAAAATGTATAATAAGTCATAGTTTTATTTTACTTGAGTAGGTACTAAGTAATCATTTCAACAGACCCAAGTTACAAAGGCCTGCGACATTTTGTAAATGTAGAATACGTCATTATACAATGTTAAATGAAATGATATTTGGTCATTGAATAAATTTATCAGTCAAATAAATTTGTATAATGCCAAACGCTAAATAGATTTGCTAATAAAAAAAATGTTTGTATCGACTTGACATGAATATAATGGAGATATACTTCCTGTATTGCTACAACCACCACAAAATTACGTATATCAGCTGTCTTTGATGAGCTGGTATTATTCATTTATCTATACATGTAATTAAGGAGTCCACATCTGTATAATGATAATTTTTTTTAAAGACAGTCTTAATGATACCGTTTTACATTGTAATAATATTTACTTAGTCATGAATTTTTTTTAAATATATTGATCTGGGCATGTCCAATTACAAGTTCTTAGAGTTATCAGGCTAAAAAAATATAATAAAATGACTTGAAAGTCATTAGTGCTTGGCTTTACTAATACCTCCTGGCCGGATTATACAGTCATATTAGCCTTTATTGTTCTGAGAGATTAACAGTTTGAAGAAATTAACTTGAGAAGAAGATGACTGCTACCAAGAAGAGTGGTTGAAGTTTATACATCACTCGAGAGGGTCTGGTTTTAAATTTTTAAGCAATTAAATATCACCCAGAGTAACCATGAATAATAAAAAATTTTAGAAGGCATAATCATGAAGTCAAATGCTTTAGCATTACCAAATACTTCTTACACAATTATTTATTTGAACATTATCATACTTAGAATCTGTAGCAAATGTGAGGGAGTCTCATTAATTTCAGTGTTATAACCTCGGGCCAAATTCAGTAGGTAGGAGAGCCGAGCACAAAAGATGGGATTATCAAAAATGTATCAGCATCTAAAGATTCTGTCGTCTATGAGGCATATTGTGGAATATTATTATGGCGTCCTTTGTTTTATTTGTAAAATAAGATGTGTTTTTATAGAAAAGTGTAAGCAACACCTTTTTTTAACCTGAATACAGTTGTTTTCAAAACAATTCAAATTGTTCCCCAATTAGCGTGATTCTGAATTTTCCGGCGATAAAAACGTGTTGAAATCGTATAAATTCTGCTGAAGCGCCCACGGCTTGAGTAAACCGAGTGTACCCCGCAGAACAACCCCACGCCGCGTGGGCGTGGAGATAAAATCAATAAGATCCGTGGAAAATATCCTCAATCGTACCGTGGGAAGGTCTTGATAGGCAGCCCGCGGGGCTGTAACGGATACCTGCCGGTCGAAGATGCACGCCCGCTCGTGGTATCGTCTCCTCCGGTGCCGAAAGTATCATTACATAATTGTGTATAAAATTTTATGTATTAGTGTCATGATAAAAGTATTTTATCATCAGTTCATTGTAGTGTAGGACATGACCATTCAGTTGGTTTAAAATCGTGCTGGTCTGCGCCATTCGCCAGTCGCTATTGCACTAATCGTGTCTACTACTATCAGTCACTATCAGATATTCGTGTTTACTTATATAGTTCTTATTGCGATCCATCAGATACCGACGAGATCCCCGGCATCGGCCAGTACGATGACTTCCACACCATCGACTGGCAGCGGGACATCGCGCGCGACCGCATGCGGCACCGGTACATCGTCAAGAAGAGGCAGGACTCCTTCTGGGATCTTATCAAGGTGAGCTCCACTTAGGCAAATATAATGCGTGATTGGTCGATGACGGTCCTCGTGTAGTCGCTTCCTGTCTGCGACGCTGTAGTCGCTCATGCCTTGAAGACGACGGTCTGGTGGGAGACTTAGGTCCGGGTGGAGTTGTGCCCATGACCTACTCCAGGATTTTTTTTCCCAAGGAAAACAAGGCCAGGTTTGATAAATTTAATTATTCACAGCGGTGGCGCCGGGAAAATATTTATCAAGGATGCCAAGTTACGCGGCTGTTCCTCAAAGCATACTTTGATTTAATATGAAAGTAATGTTCATGTTCATATTACATAAAAACTCCACGTGTTTAAACCTTAACAAAATATGTTGAAGAATAAACATTAAAATATATCTCTGCATTATTCCAAATCTAGCTGACCCTCGGGGCACTCACATCGGACGTTCCGCGTTTGATTAAATACTTTGTTTACATTCAATATAACATGATTGCAATTGCATATTAAGTTTATCAATAAAAATATCAAATTAAACTGGGCAGTGAATTTCAATTGAATTTGCTCGTTTCAATCAGTCCGTAGTGTTTGTGTGTATGCTGACCGCTGTAACAGAGTCGGCAATGGACGCTCGTTGCACTTCGTTTCTATATCGCCCAGTTGCTATCGAACTCGCCTCTCACTCGAGCGGTCCGTGTTCAAACCTAAGCGGTACGCGCCAATGACTTTTCTAAGTTATGTGCGATTTAAGAAATGTCACTAAATGTTACTTGCTGTAATGGTGAAGGACACATCATTAGGAAACCTGCATGAGAGTTCATTATAATGTTCTCGAAGGCTGAAGTCTGATAATCCGCACTTGGCCAGAGTTTTGGACTAAGGCCTAACCCCTCCTATTCTGAGAGGAGAGTCCTATGCCACACCATAAGCTGAGTGCGCTCCAACCAACAGGTGGCAGCAGCTGTTAAAAAAATTTTTTTTTTCCTATTTTATAATTTTTGGTTTTTGTAATGCTGTGCTCGCTGGTGAAAATTAATCTATTTCTATCTACTCTATTTTTGTTTAGATTTAAAATTAATTGCGTGTTAATCCGATTAGGTTTATAAAAGAGTACAGACTTATATCCTACACATTTTCATCAAAGACTATAATTTGTTACACTTAAGTGTAAGAGGTCACAGTACGTTTTTAGGTTTTCAATTAATTTGGAATCACTTGCAAAGATTTCTCTCTCTTTATTGGTAAACCTTTCTGTCTACTCATCAAATTATTTTCTGCAGTAAGCAAAAGAGAGAATTGAGTTGGGGTGGCGTTGTGGCGTTAGATGCAGTTATTGATGGCGCCAGTATAGCCTGAGGCGCCCTACCCGACCACAGCTAATCGGCTTTCTCGCGCTAGCCCCTGAATTCCTTTCTCTGTAAATTCCTGTGTACTGAAATCGGATTTTATATGAATGAATCTGTCTCGATTCTCGAGGTATTTTAATGTTAGTGGATTTCTTTATAGGTTCTTTATAGATTAGATCTTTTTGTACATACGAGTATATACACGGGACATTTATATATATTTGCTGCATACTTTCTCATTCATGCGATGCATTAGCATTTTTAATGCTGTTGTTATAGGCATAACCTTCTCTCTCCTCCCTTTATTGTTCTCTGGCATTTTAAGAAAATCCTAGATCTAATATTTCAGACGTATAAATAAACTAGTGGACGCCCGCAGCTTCGCTCTCATTAGACATTCTATAACTTAAAAAAAGGCTAAGTTTTATACTAACTTTGCACCCCCGTTTTACCCCCTTAGGGGGTGAATTTTCAAAAATCCTTACTTAGTGCTCCCCTGCGTTATAAAAGGAACCCCTGTGCAATATTTCAAGTTTCTAACCCTTATAGTTTAGGCCCTGCGTTGATATGTCAGTCAGTCAGTCAGTCACCTTCTCCTTTTATATATATAGATTATATAGATATTCCTTTCCATGTTTTCATCGGTGGTTACAGTGGTGACAACCCAGTGGCTATCGAACTCGCCTGTCACTCGAGCGAATGTCTTTTCAAAGTTACGAGTAGGTATGTGCGATTTAAAAAAAAAAGTCAACTGCTTTAACGGTGAAGGAAACATCGTGAGGAAACCTACATGCCTGAGAGTTCTCCATATTGTGGCATGTGAAGTCTACCAATCCGCGCTTGGCCAGTGTGGTGGACTATAACCTAAACCCGAGAGGAGCCCCGTGCCCACCAGCGGGACAAAGAAAGAGCTTTGATGTTGTGATGTCGTCACTCCCCTCTTTTCCGACCATTTTCTTTTAATGCTTTAAGCTGGACTTATACTCTTAACTCAAACTTCACTAAGCTTACCTGAACTTCGCAAATTATGCCTATTGTATGTGTTCGTCTTTTATGTTCAAAGCTGGCGTGAAATAATTCAAACATCAGTAAACTTTTTTAAAATTTTCGCAATAAACGCCCATTGTGTATTTCTCCGCCATGCTAGCAGTGATGTCCCATTGTCTGAAAAGCGAGGTTTTGGGGTTTCATCATATTGTTTTGTTCTCATGTTTGGATTGTTATGCATTCATCCTTCTATCAACCTTTGAGTATTTACGTTTACTTTGAGCGTTAGAAATGATTGATTCTATATTGTGATTTTGTATCAAGACTGAAGCTTACCTCCAACCTTTGAGTATTTACTGTTCGAGCCAGGCCTTAGAAATGATTGATTCAAGATTGTGACTTTGCATCAAGACTTATGCTTACCTCCTTCCCTCTTGAACCTGAAAGTAGATAAAATACAGTTACTGATCTCAATCTCTCAAATCAACTACATTAAAATTTACTGTAGCAAGAAATTTCTTCCAATTTGTTTTTCAATGGCTCCAAGCTTGATTGGCTTTTTGCTGGACTCATTAAGATCTATTATGAGTCAAATGTACGATTTGTCAGTCTCTTTATTTGTCTGTTAGGTTAGTCAGACTGAATTCTTCGCTAAAAAACCTAAACCCTAAAAAAATAAACTGGATATTAGTTATGATACGATACGAGATATGCTTTAGTATAATAATAATAATAAAACTAATTCAGACGGTAAAAAACGGTCCATAAATTACTACTAAAGATTTAATAAGCTAAGCGGCGAATAATTAATTATATATTTGCGAAAAAATAATTTATTTTATTTACTAATTTCTTTATTGTTACACCAGAATAAAAGATGTTACTGGTGGACTTAATGCCTATTGCCATTTTCTGCCAGTCAATTAAAATTTATTTGAATGGCGATAGTTAATGAATCACAAGAAAAAAGTAAAATGAGCTGTTGAAAGTGAGTAATAATTAATAACTCAAGTCATCAAGTTAAATACGAAAGCCATCAAAAAGAAACTTAGTGGGTGACTATTATACATTTTTTATGCTATTAAGTTAGGTTCCGGTTTGGGTTTATTTATTTACGTAAGGTGGGTTACGTCGACAATTGTGACAGTCTGACTTGTGTATCACGAGGTTAGGTTAGTATTTTTGTTTCATTAGTTGTCTAATTGACAATAAAATAGTTTTTTGTCAGAATTATTAAACTTATGATGTTGTGATATATATCGACATACAAGAAGTTTTATTAATACTTGAGTGCCTTAGTTTTTCCATAATGGTGCCTTTTCACCTATCGATCAGGTGTATCATTGTGACTGTCTACGCACCTAGCGGCCGTGGACCCCTTGGATTGGAGCGCCGCGGACCCCCGGTCCGGCTGTTCAGTTGAAAACGCGCTGCGCGTGCGCAACAGAGAAAAAAACAGATTACATTCGTCATCGACTCACGCGGCCTTTGATAATTTTATTTTATTTGCTGTAATTTGTAATAAATATTAAAACCTATCCAATTTAAATTACTTATTTAACAGTGACGCCGGTATGACGACTGCCAGTATGTATAAGGGTTGATTGTACAAAGTATGTGTTGTCGCAGGGCGCGCACGACGCGTGGTCGGGCTGGGTGTGCGTGCTGCTCGTGGGCGTGTGCACGGGCGTGGTGGCGGGCGTCATCGACATCGGCGCCTCGTGGATGACCGACCTGAAGTTCGGCATATGCCCGCAAGCGTTCTGGTTCAACCGGGAGCAGTGCTGCTGGTCCAGCGACGAGACCACGTTCGACCACGGCAACTGTTCGCAGGTGAGGCTTGTGAAGTTACATTTGTTGATCTACTATTGTTTATTTAACCGACGGTGATTTAAGTTCGCTGCGACCCATAGACGTCAGGAGACGTCAGTCACAGCTGCGGTAGGTCTGGTCCTCCCATACTCCACCACGCTGCTCCAGTGCGGATTGGTAGGGTTGGCCAACCCAGTGTAGAATGTTCTTAAGTCACCCGAATGTATTCGACAAGACTTATCGTCTGTTTCCACCATTGAAAACAACCGAGAACGACGGCTTTACGTGCACTCCGAAGCACTGTAGCGTCCATGAAATTTTGCCACAAACCAACCGCGACCGTGGTTGCTTAACTCTTTCGATCACATTGAAATTCATTGAATCGACGCGAGCCATTGATTGGGCTATGGACGCTACGCTTAACCACACAGTAAAGAGTTCTATTTGCAGCCGCGGAATCCGCAGAAACTTAGCTAACCTTTGAGCTTTTGAGGAGGGTGTCGAGCCCGAGTTGTTGATGTATGTTAATCTATGTCCGCAGTGGCTGACATGGCCGCAGGTGTTCGGCGAGGCGCGCGAGGGCCCGGGCGCGTACATCATCAGCTACCTGCTGTACATCGTGTGGGCGCTCGTGTTCGCCGCGCTGTCCGCCTCGCTCGTGCGCATGTTCGCGCCCTACGCCTGCGGCTCCGGTCAGTATACGTGTCGGCATGAAAGTCTGGCTTTGACATTTTGACGGGCCCGTTGGCGCAATCGGTAGTGACCCTGCCTGTTACGACAGGGGTCGTGGGTTCGAATCCCACTCAGTTTGACGAACACTTGTGTTTGTTATATGTCTGTATGTTAATATTATCTATTTAATTATGTTTTTAAAAAATACGTACGATATACGTACATATCTGTCTCTGACACCCATAGCACAGGCTCGCGCCTAATTTGGGGTCAGATGGCCGTGTGTGAGAATGTCCATGATATTTATTTATTTATTATTTGACATTGAATGCGTAGAAGTCAAACAGTTTGCGTTGGGCGAGCGTGTATTATGGGGACATAATTGGGGACATAAATGGGGGCATTGCATACCCCATTTCAGTAATCACTATTCGGTTCTATTTGACTTTGAATTCGCTCGTTTAAAAACATTTAAATATAAAACAAGTTATAGGAAGTAAAAGTCTATGTCAAATGCTTATACATAACATACCCCCAGAGCCGGTTATCTCAGGATTACGAGGAATGTTTGAATACCTGTCCTTAGTTCCTTGTCATTTCCAGGTATTCCGGAGATCAAGACGATCCTCAGCGGGTTCATCATCCGCGGCTACCTGGGCAAGTGGACGCTCATCATCAAGGTGTTCGGGCTCATTCTGTCCGTGTCGTCGGGCCTGTCGCTGGGCAAGGAGGGGCCCATGGTGCACATCGCTAGCTGCTTAGGTGAGTCCTTTGCCAGTGGTCCCCCCCTCAGACACATCTGCAGGAGGTCTAGAGAATACTTCACCACGCTGGAGAGGGGTTAGTGGGCCAACCAGGCGTCGAATGCTCTCGAGATTTCACCATTGAAAACAACCGGGACCGACGTTTTAACGTGCCCTCCGAAGCACGGTAGCTCCCATGAATTTTTCCACTAGCGGTCACCCATCCACAAACCGACCACGCCAGTTGTTGCTTAACTACGTCGATCACGTTGAATCGACGCGAGCCATTGGGCTATAATGGATGGATGGTTATTAGCCGGTCAGTTTCACGCCGGGCTACCACAAAAGAGAAGCCCCCACAGTAGACTTCGGAAAATAAAAGTTGCATATTCCGACCAGTACGAGTAAACACTAGTTAACGACTTTTCTTTTGTTTTCATTTTCGCTGTTTTAACTTCACCTTTACCTTTGTACAAACATGATTAAATTGTTCTTGAATATTAACAGAAATCTTTGATCTATATTTTTATATGTTTGTTAAATACTAAAATACTCGGGTTTCACAATAAATTATTGATTGAAAAAATCGACTGAAAAAAGTTGGAAAATAATTTTGGGGCCTCCACTCCTTTGTTGCCCGAGGCCTCCACACCTCTAAATCCGGCTCTGACTTCTTCAACGTGTAACCTGTGCAGGCAACATCCTGTCGTACCTGTTCCCGAAGTACGGGCGCAACGAGGCCAAGAAGCGCGAGATCCTGTCGGCCGCCGCCGCCGCCGGCGTCTCCGTGGCCTTCGGCGCGCCCATCGGCGGGGTGCTCTTCAGTCTCGAGGAGGTAACCTATATATCTCTGGGAAATGTGTTTGCGCATCCAAAGGTTTAGCCATCTCCTAAAATACGAATGTCGGACTGACATTTGACCCTCAAAGCCCCCTTAGGTAAGCCAGCATCTATCGCTGCCCATGACACCACTTGTCCAAGCTCTTATACGGCCTGGTATACCTGGTGACATGATGATGACGAAAAAACTTATTCAGAACGAGAATCAAGTACTAAGTACACTCTATCAATACGTCGAGTTATGTACTAGTTACCCAGTATTTAAAGGCTCTCTCTGTCACCTATAAAGTATCTCTATCGCTACGTCTTCATCGCCATATTGATGAAATACGCCACTTTTACTGATGAGTCCAACCATAGAGTTAGCCGATGTGACCAGATAGATAATCTATCGTGACTTTAGAGCTTCGCTTAGTTGTATGTAATTTATTGTGAATTAGCCTTAAGGCAGGTTAGGCACCCTTGTGTGATTAGCTATTCATTTCATTCAATTATCAATAGCTAATCCTTTGCCATATATTGATCAGTTTATAATAGCATTATATCTCTTTTCTTTAAGTAATTTGTAGTTACCTAGACTTTCGTTAAACGTGTCCAATCACCTCAAATTATTTGACTTTTACTTTGACAGCGATTTTGACATTGACATAAAACTGTGTCCGTTGGCAGGTGTCCTACTACTTCCCGCTGAAGACGCTGTGGCGGTCGTTCTTCTGCGCCCTGATCGCGGCGTTCATCCTGCGCTCGATCAACCCGTTCGGCAACGAGCATTCGGTGCTGTTCTTCGTCGAGTACAACAAGCCGTGGATCTTCTTCGAGCTCATCCCGTTCGTCGGCCTCGGAATCATAGGAGTGAGTGCACGCCATTTATAGCTTATCACCGTGTGGTATGGTGTTGTTACGAACACGCGGGGCACAGGGAAGCTGGCGCCATCTAGCGTCGACCGGTGAAACCCCCTACTCAATACTAGATGGCGTTAGTGGAACTATATAGAAGTATAGTCTCGAAAGACCGGGTACATGCGCGAGTTTCCAGAATAGTCTAGTACTCGTCTCGGCCGATAGCCATAGCTGCAGGGAGACGAGCGAATTCAGTTCAGTTCGAGCTACCTTCGAGGCGACTTCGGAGTGAAAACTAGTGAATAAAGTCTTCAAAGAGTCAGCAGGTCTTTCTCTCCAAATCCTTCGAACCCTAACACGTAACAATATGACACATTGGAAATTAGAGGGCGGCGAGACATGATAGAACTGGCCCGTTTACCGCGCGCAGGGGTTGGAGGGTTAACGTGAGTATCACATAAAAAATGGTAGAATTAGTAATTAATCAGATCTGACAGTTTATGTTCACAATGAACAAGATCAACTAGACTGGACCGTTTTTTAGCTTTGATGCAACTCTTTAAAATGTAGCGATAAAACTATGAATTTCTCAAGTGAAAGCAATATTAGCCAAGCAAACGAATTAGGCGCAATTATGTCCATCATATCACCATTAAGTTACGAGCAATGGATGTATGTAGTTTTAATTTTATTATTAATTTATTAAATCCACTGCTGAGCTTAAATTCAAGGTTACGTAACATAACACACATTACCAACGTGTGAAATGTTGGAATTTAACTAAATTAGATGGTTTTTGTTATCCTGGATTTAAATAATTTAATACTTACTGTTTTTTTACATTAATTTAGTGTGAAAGTGTAGCTCTGAATGTAATTCGTAGGGGATAGTTGCGCATGGGGGATAGTTGGCATCAAACCAATCAGCGCTTACCAGGGAGCCAATCAGCGCTTACATTTCTGCGCGTTAAGAGTCTGAGCTACAATTACGTGCCGCCTCGTATACAATCTCCTTACATCGTAATACAATATATGATTTAATTTATTCACCAGGGCTGCATCGCGACGATCTTCATAAAGGCGAACATCTACTGGTGCCGCTACCGCAAGTACTCGAAGCTGGGCCAGTACCCGGTGACGGAGGTGCTGGTGGTGACGCTGGTGACCGCCGTGGTGGCCTACCCCAACCCCTACACGCGCATGAACACCAGCCAGCTCATCTACCTGCTGTTCAACCAGTGCGGCATATCCAACTCGGATCCACTGTGGTACGTGGTGGCTGTGATCTTGGACAATATCAAATCATCTTGGATAATCATTCTGGCAAATACTATAAAAATATTAATACTAATACAAATAAGTACCTATTTGTATCAAACTAATCAATTGAAAACTGAACAGTTCTTTATTATGTGGTACAAAAAGCGGACTTAAGGTTGGCTGGCAGTAATTTTAACATTAAGATCGCCTTTTGTACCGTTTGATTTAGGTATGGTAAACATAGGCATAGGCATATGACATAGGCTATATAATGTCTAATTGAACGCGAGCGAAGCTGCGAGCGTCCACTAGTATATCTATATATATAAAAGGAGAAGCTGACTGACTGACTGACATATCAACGCAGGGCCTAAACTATAAGGGTTAGAAACTTGAAATTTTGCACAGGGGTTCCTTTTATAACGTAGGGGAGCACTAAGAAAGGATTTTTGAAAATTCACCCCCTAAGGGGGTAAAACGGGGGTGCACAGTTAGTATGAAACTTTGCCGTTTTTGAAGTCAAGTGGGCAACCCGAACGCGGGCAGACGTCGTTGATGGGTTTTTCTACGCGAGCGAAGCTGCGGGCGTCCACTAGTATTATATAAAGGGGAATATAAGCCAATGTTGGCAATGCAATGATAAATCCGTCCGCGCAGCGACTACAACCGCAACTTCACCGGCGTGAACACGGCCATCGAGAAGGCGGCGGCGGGGCCGGGCGTGTACCGCGCGGTGTGGCTGCTGCTGCTGGCGCTGCTGCTCAAGCTGGTGATGACGGTGTTCACGTTCGGCATCAAGGTGCCGTGCGGCCTGTTCATCCCCAGCCTCGCGCTCGGCGCCATCGCCGGCCGCATCGTGGGCATCGGTGAGCGTTCCTCTCTTTGACCTCCAATTTTTACCTTCATACATGTCCTGGGAGTGCTCTAGCCAACTGAGCCAGCGCGGTCCACCCCAGCAAAGCATACGTGATTGCGTGACCTTCAATCTCCAATTTTAACCTACACCGAGGTTTTTTTAGAATATTTTTACCTTTACATGACATCAATATCTTGACACAACGCATAGTGTGGCAAAATATTGTATCTGTGGCATTTCAAATATAAATGTTATTACAAATCGTTTTTCTGCTTATCTGAAAAAAGTAAAAATTCTACATAGGTAAACTAATCTATGTGAGATTAGTTTACTTAGTTTACTGCCAAAATGATAGTTTGGCTAGTTGACTTTTGTACCGACGAATATATAGACCCTTTTAAGCGTGCCCAATCTTACAACAAAATATTTGACTTGGCTTTCGAAAATGTCTAGCTTCCGATATCAAATATACAAAGCTCATATTTCATTTTAACCTCAAATCATGATTTAATTAATCATGTTAATTTTGGAAACGGTAAGGTCCTATTCCGCCATGGTGGCCAATCGCACGCAGATTGACTTCGCACGCACCGAGAACGTTATGAACGTGTGTGGTCTGCCTTACGTTTCCTTGATTTGGCTTCAACTTCAGACGTGTGGGTTCTGTATTACGTGTCTTCGACTTTGCTTCAACTTCAGACGTGTGGTTTCTATATTACGTGTCTTCGACTTGGCTTCCACTTCAGGTGTGGAGTGGCTGGCGTACACGTACCCGAAAATCTGGCTGTTCTCCGGCGAGTGCTCGACGGGCGACGACTGCATCACGCCCGGCCTGTACGCCATGGTCGGCGCGGCGGCCGTGCTCGGCGGCGTCACCAGGATGACAGGTTGCTATAGCCTTACGTCCACACTGATACCCCAAGCGCATCTATCCCCCTACCTATTTATTCTTGAATGAATCCCACTGCATCACGCCCGGCCTGTACGCCATGGTCGGCGCGGCGGCCGTGCTCGGCGGCGTCACCAGGATGACAGGTTGCTAGGCTTACGCCCACACTGATACCCCAAGCGCATCTATCCCCCTACCTATTTATTTTTGAATGAATCCCACTGCATCACGCCCGGCCTGTACGCCATGGTCGGCGCGGCGGCCGTGCTCGGCGGCGTCACCAGGATGACAGGTTGATAGGCTTACGTCCACACTGA
Source organism: Carterocephalus palaemon (assembly GCA_944567765.1). Classification (NCBI taxonomy): domain Eukaryota; kingdom Metazoa; phylum Arthropoda; class Insecta; order Lepidoptera; family Hesperiidae; genus Carterocephalus; species Carterocephalus palaemon. The sequence goes on from OX155637.1 coordinate 745,108, forward strand.
TACCCCAAGCGCATCTATCCCCCTACCTATTTATTCTTGAATGAATCCCACTGCATCACGCCCGGCCTGTACGCCATGGTCGGCGCGGCGGCCGTGCTCGGCGGCGTCACCAGGATGACAGGTTGATAGGCTTACGTCCACACTGATACCCCAAGCGCATCTATCCCCCTACCTATTTATTCTTGAATGAATCCCACTGCATCACGCCCGGCCTGTACGCCATGGTCGGCGCGGCGGCCGTGCTCGGCGGCGTCACCAGGATGACAGGTTGCTAGGCTTACGCCCACACTGATACCCCAAGCGCATCTATCCCCCTACCTATTTATTTTTGAATGAATCCCACTGCATCACGCCCGGCCTGTACGCCATGGTCGGCGCGGCGGCCGTGCTCGGCGGCGTCACCAGGATGACAGGTTGCTAGGCTTACGCCCACACTGATACCCCAAGCGCATCTATCCCCCTACCTATTTATTTTTGAATGAATCCCACTGCATCACGCCCGGCCTGTACGCCATGGTCGGCGCGGCGGCCGTGCTCGGCGGCGTCACCAGGATGACAGGTTGCTAGGCTTACGCCCACACTGATACCCCAAGCGCATCTATCCCCCTACCTATTTATTTTTGAATGAATCCCACTGCATCACGCCCGGCCTGTACGCCATGGTCGGCGCGGCGGCCGTGCTCGGCGGCGTCACCAGGATGACAGGTTGCTAGGCTTACGCCCACACTGATACCCCAAGCGCATCTATCCCCCTACCTATTTATTTTTGAATGAATCCCACTGCATCACGCCCGGCCTGTACGCCATGGTCGGCGCGGCGGCCGTGCTCGGCGGCGTCACCAGGATGACAGGTTGCTAGGCTTACGCCCACACTGATAACCCAAGGACATCTATCCCACTACCTATTTTTTATATTTTTGATGTGAAACATCTATCTATAGGCATATATCTATAGGCGGAGGTTAAACCAGATTTTTGGCGTGGCGAGCCGTGGCGACGCTTCGCCACGCTATATTATGATGGAATATATATACTATACAGTTCCGACAAATGACAGTCGAAAATTATCTATATATATAAAAGGAGAAGGTGACTGACTGACTGACTGACATATCAACGCAGGGCCTAAACTATAAGGGTTAGAAACTTTTATTTTGCACAGGGGTTCCTTTTATAATGTAGGGGAGCACTAAGAAAGGATTTTTGAAAATTCGCCCACTAAGGGGGTAAAATGGGGATGCAAAGTTAGTATGAAACTTTGCCGTTTTTGAAGTCAAGTGGGCAACCCAAACGCGGGCAGACGTCGTTAATGGGTCTAATTCTACGCTGCCGGCGTCCACTATTATTAATAATATATTATAATTATTTTATAATTATTAACAATAATTATTAAAAAAATTTTTCATATATGTTTAGCTCCTGTCATAATCTGTACTTTTGTGCATATTACTTGTACAAAATAATTTTGATGTTTCACATCTGCCAGGCGTCCCGTGACGGCTCACAATTGTTTTCTATTTATTTCCTTAACGTTACATAGCGTGCTGTTGTTGCGTACAGTGTCGCTGGTGGTGATAATGTTCGAGCTGACCGGCGGCGTGCGCTACATAGTGCCGCTGATGGCGGCCGCCATGGCCTCCAAGTGGGTGGGCGACGCGCTCGGCCGGCAGGGCATCTACGACGCGCACATCGCGCTCAACGGGTACCCGTTCCTGGACAGCAAGGACGAGTTCCAGCACACCTCGCTCGCCGCCGACGTCATGCAGCCCAAGTGAGTACCGCGGCCGCACATCGCGCTCAACGGCTACCCGTTCCTGGACAGCAAGGACGAGTTCCAGCACACCTCGCTCGCCGCCGACGTCATGCAGCCCAAGTGAGTACCGCGGCCGCACATCGCGCTCAACGGCTACCCGTTCCTGGACAGCAAGGACGAGTTCCAGCACACCTCGCTCGCCGCCGACGTCATGCAGCCCAAGTGAGTACCGCGGCCGCACATCGCGCTCAACGGCTACCCGTTCCTGGACAGCAAGGACGAGTTCCAGCACACCTCGCTCGCCGCCGACGTCATGCAGCCCAAGTGAGTACCGCGGCCGCACATCGCGCTCAACGGCTACCCGTTCCTGGACAGCAAGGACGAGTTCCAGCACACCTCGCTCGCCGCCGACGTCATGCAGCCCAAGTGAGTACCGCGGCCGCACATCGCGCTCAACGGCTACCCGTTCCTGGACAGCAAGGACGAGTTCCAGCACACCTCGCTCGCCGCCGACGTCATGCAGCCCAAGTGAGTACCGCGGCCGCACATCGCGCTCAACGGCTACCCGTTCCTGGACAGCAAGGACGAGTTCCAGCACACCTCGCTCGCCGCCGACGTCATGCAGCCCAAGTGAGTACCGCGGCCGCACATCGCGCTCAACGGCTACCCGTTCCTGGACAGCAAGGACGAGTTCCAGCACACCTCGCTCGCCGCCGACGTCATGCAGCCCAAGTGAGTACATACCGCGGCGGCACCGGCCTGACCAACTAATGGCCTCCAAGTGGGTGGGCGACGCGCTCGGCCGCCAGGGCATCTACGACGCGCACATCGCGCTCAACGGCTACCCGTTCCTGGACAGCAAGGACGAGTTCCAGCACACCTCGCTCGCCGCCGACGTCATGCAGCCCAAGTGAGTGCCGCGGCGGATTAGGGCCGACTCACACTGGCGCAGAGTCGAAGCGACGCGACGCGTCATGTTTTTCCGCCTACAGCATATTTTTTGACGTGACAACGTCTTATAAATTGGTTTGCCGGGTGACACTTCAAGAAACTGCGTTACGCTCCGCTCACGTTATGCGCTCACAATGAGAGCGAGTGAGAGGCACGCGTCCCTTCCACTCGGGCATGGTTAGCCCGCCTAAGAGCGAGAGAGACGATACGATACGAGACGATACTACTATACGAATGAATATTCACATTAAAATTATTTTACCACTCAAAGTCGTTGTCACGTAAAACTTTCGCCCGTATACCGACTTTACAGGCAACCAATATTTTTTTAATAATAAATAAATATCTTGGACATTCTCACACACGGCCATCTGACCCCAAAGTAGGCGCGAGCCTGTGTTATGGGTGACAGAGACTGATATACATACATAGATATTTTTAAATACATACATAAATAGATATTATTAACATCAAGACACAGAACAAATACAAGTGTTCGTCACACGAATATTTGTCCTGAGTGGGATTCGAACCCACGATCACTGACGCAACAGGCAGGGTCACTACCGATTGCGCCAACGGGCCCGTCTATTATATTTATATTCAGCTCTATTGCTCTGTTATTTAAGTACAAATTTCTGCTATGTAAATATGGTGGCGCGCGGCTGGAGTCCAGCTGTGCTTTAATAATAGAGCAATAGAGCTGAATATGCTGTAGGCGGAAAAACATGACGCGTCGCGTCGTTTCGACTCTGCGCCAGTATGAGTCGACCCTTAAAGTCAAAGTCAAATAATTTATTTCGCTATGAGGTGATTAGGTACACACGCTTAACGAAAGTCTAGGTAACTACAAACTACTTAAAGAGAAGAGATATAATGCTATTCTAAACTGATTAATATAAAGCAAAGGATGAGCTATTGATCCTTGAATGAATAGCTAATCCTACACAGGTGCCTAACCTGCCTTATGGCTAATTTACAATAATTACTTACAACTAAGCTAAGCTCTAAGTCACGATAGACTGACTATCTATCTGGTCATCGGCTGACTGAACTGACGCAACTAATGTTCTAATTAACTGTCTAAAGAACGAGACTCCTACTGACAAGTAGTAACTGGACTATTACTAACACCAACTAACAGGACTAACTATCACTAACAGTCCCCAGTCCTAATACCTACTAACGAACTGACCAACTAATGTTCTAATTGACTCTCTCAACTAATTGGTATAACCATCCCAGTCCTTAATTGAGTCTTGTTCAGAGTCAGTCACAGTTGTCATGGGCGGCAGCGGATGGGTGGTGCTGCAAGCTCGTTTGCTATCTTGTATCCATAAAAAAAAATTTACCGCGGTCAGAGCTCAGTTGGTTAGCTCCCAGTACCTATGGGAAGGTCGTGGGTTCGAATCCCATCTGCGGTGAATTTTTTGTAATTTTTTTGCAAAACATTGTTGAGTTGGGGATATTAGGCACTGGGTTGATCAGAAACCCATTGGCCAAGCCGCATTGGAACAGCCTGTATACACCAGGTTTGGAGCAGATTTCGAGCTTACGCTCGAAACCTATGTAATGCAAAACTGCTATAGATCTTACAGGAGCCTTTACACTTTAAACACTTGACTTTACATTATCACCGAATCTTATCTTGACTATTTTGTACGCGTATATCCTATCCTATCCTATTATGTGTACCTGTACATGTCACAGTTGTTTCGAAGGCAGGCGAATATGTGGAGCTCATGTACTATTTTAATTGATTTTAAAAATATTTTGTTTAGGTACTTCCTAATTTAATAAAGTTTCTTTCTTTTTCAATGGTTGTCTGGAAGAGATTGCTTTTTAGTGATAAGACCCATAGACGTCCCACTGCTGGGCACGGGTCTCCCCCACAAACACAGCTGCGGGAGGTCTAGAGCATACTCCACCACGCTGCTCCAATGCGGATTGGTGGAGGGGTTAGTGGCCAACACAATATCGAATGTTCTCAAGCCACCCGAAGGTCTTCGACAAGGCATAGCGACTGTTTCCACCATTGAAAACAACCGGGACCGACGGCTTCACGTGCCCTCCGAAGCACGGTAGCGTCTATGAAATTTTGCCACTAGCGGTCACCCATCCACAAACCGACCGCGCCCGTCGTTGCTTAACTCTTTCGATCACATTGAATCGACGCGAGCCATTGGGCTATGGACGCTACTACGACGCGCCATTTTTACTACCACTCTAATATTTTATTATTTTTGTATCTATGTTGTATCTTCTGGCGTACAATAAAGGAACTTATCTGTCTGTAATTTTACATGACTTGTTAGAAACGCGTGTAAGTTATAATAAGCTATAGCGCGCGATTGTAACCTGCATGAAGTGAGAGGCGAGGCGTTAGATTAGTTGTGTGTCACCGCCTTTATCGACATCGACTGTGCGGCTATCGAAATAGGACGCCCGCAGCTTCGCTCGCGTGGAATTAGACATAACAATAGTTTCGTTGACATTTAGTAATATTACATAGCCTATGTCATTCAGTGAAGATGCAGCTTTCTAATGGTGAAATAATTTTTGAAATCGGTCCAGTAGTTTTTGTGTGAAAACATTACAAACAAATGTTTCATCTTTATAATATTTGTATAGATTCAATACATTTACATTCATATCACCCTTATAAACCATTTCTGAGCTGGCCTTGGTTGAATTCCCGACCGCGTGCAATTGTGTATGTAGTTCTCACGGTACCAGTACCAATTATCGAATGTTGGATGTAATTATAATAACGGCTGCCTTATAATTTAAATATGTTAAATTGCTGCTGTCGCTGCTTGCATTTCCAATGGATTTCATTCCCAATGATGGCACGACCTATCAACGGCCCACTTTTACGTATTTACTCTGAATGAGAAGGGTAAAACCATGGATCACCATGCTGGCTATACAGAACTGTTGTTTTAATCTGGGTGTAGCGAAGCGTAGCGTAGCGTAGCGAAGCGTAGCGAGTAGCCTGGTGCAGACGTCACGTACGAATTTTCTAGTAATTATTTCGTATATTATCTGCCTGTGATTAGAACCTTGGAAGGATCCAATAGAATGAAATCATAACCACTGGCTTGCGATGTTTTTGATAAACCTTACTAATGATAAGAAATATTTTGCGATAAAACTTGTTGATTATTGCAGCTACGCATTAAGAAATAGACATAAACAAACGTCGAATTTATCGTATGCTTTGACATCAAATTGTTGTAATTCCTGCGAATAAATTTATTTGAGAAAACATTTGACAGCATCTTAAATATGTATTAACAAATTTGTTTCAAATTGAGCAGCTATTAAAATTGTAAGATAAAATTGCTTTGTGTGTGCTCTATGCCTACTGCGCTGCTGTGCCTACACTTGTTGACCTGGAAGCATGTTATACTTTTGTTGCTCTTACTTACATATTATTATTCCTATTAATTGCTTTGCATATTTATTAGTGTCAGTATCGTAGTAGAGTAATATATGCCTGTGCCGATTCTTCTCATTCAGATTGGTGGAAAGTAGACAAAAGTTTTCGCTGAGCAGTGCATCAATTTATACATACTAATATGTCTGTCTGTCTGTCTGTCTCGCTTTCACGTCAAAACTTCTGAACCGATTTAAATGAAATTTTGTACACATCTAGATCCTGAGAAAGGACATAGGCTACTTTTCAATTGGAAAAAAGTGTTCTAAAGGGTTGAAAAGGGGAATGAGAAAAAAGGTTGTTTGAAAGTATTGACATTTTCGGAACTAGAAGCATAAAACTTATATTTTAGGCTGTTGATTAGATATAATAATCTATATTTTAATATAATAAAACTGAAGAGGAAACGGGTGCTCACTGGGTAGAGTTGGTAGATGTCCGTAATTAAAATATGTAGCAACTATAAACGAACCTACCGCAGTCTAAATCCACGCGAGCGACGCTGCGGGCGTCCTCTAGTAATATTATAATAAGTTTATTTTGATCATATTTTTCTGTGTTAAAGCCTATTTACTCTAGAAATTTAATGCAAAAGAAAAAAATTATAATGCATTGCCGTGAGTTTGAAATGACTTTGTTTGAATTGAGCCGCAATGTGTCCCGGGGGAGTTTCAAAAGCTTTGCTTTTTGCAATTTTTTTTAAATTTATGTATGAACTGACTTCATATGCCCCAGCGATCATTTGAATATACATTCCTGAAACTACACCTATGTTGTAATTCAAAAATAAATATGCTGAAGGCCTTTCTTGGTCCCACTGTTGGGCACTTGTCTCCTCTCAGAATGGGAGGGATAAGGCCTTAGTCCACCACGCTGTCCAACATACCTTCGAGAACATTATGAAGAACTCTCAGGCATGCAGGTTTCCTCATGACGTGTGCAGCAAGTGACATTTAATTCCTTAAATCGAACATAAATTAGGAAGGTTATTGGTGCGTGCCGCTTGGGTTTGAACCCTGACCGCTCGAGTGAGAGGCGAGTTCGATAGCCACAGGCTGTCACTGGATTAAAGTGATGACATAAAATTATGTTTCGCTGTAAAAACTTGTCGCCATGAAAAATGCAGAAAATCGAAAATGCATGAATACTTAAAGCCTTTCGCTGGCGGTGACGGGTTGTTAGGATCGCGTATTGCACCACAACACGGCTATTGATTTCCCTCCTCATTAATAAGACAACCGCGAACACTGCAAAGACATTGCTTGCTGGTTCTAGACGCATCTCGAAATACTTTTGTTACTACATAAAAATTGAGAAATAAATAACTGCTGGTGAAAATGAATTTCGATTATATTAAAAACGAACATAACTATGCGTAAGTTTATATTGCTGTCGTCTTGTGCAACTCTCTCGATTGTCACTGGGTGTCGGTGGAGCTGAGCGATAAGTTGGCAATAGAACGCGAACGCAAGGCGGTGGCTGTGCTGCAGTTCCTCGGCCGCAGGTTCGATGCGGTCGAGGTGACTGCTTAGAGTATACCGCGAAACCTGCAGCCTGTGGGACATAGGTTTTAATTTTAATTTTTAATTGGAAAAAAGTGTTGTAAAGGGTTGAAAAGGGGGATGAAAGGTTGTATGAAAGTTGACATTTTCAGACATAGAAGCTTAAAATTTATATTTTAGGCTGTTGATCGTTTAACGCCCTAAGTCGAGAAGTTAAGTTTGACACTGGGTTGACCACTAACCCCTTCACCAATCCGCATTGGAGTAGATAGATAGATATAAATAAATATGGCATTCAAAGTTTGTAAAAATGTTACCCTTAAGTACGCGCAGCGCACATACAGGGCCGTTCAGTAGAACAATGCGATCTGAGTGCGCTGGCCGATGTTCCGCTGACTGCTGGCTGATCGCTTCTGTATACAACCCATAACGTATGGCGAGTCTAGTGCTGTGCAATGAATATTAGTGTAAAACTATAATGTCATTAATAATGAAAATGTAATCATTTGTTTAACTAACATTTGACAGCTTATTTATTTAGCTTATTCGAACCTTGAACCTCCTATGGACCTGTGCGGATTTTTTGATGTGAAACATCTTTAGGCGGAGGGCAAACAAAATTTTTGGCGTGGCGAGCGTGACGAGCGTGGCGATCGTGGCTAGCGTGGCGAATATGGAATATATATACTATACAGTTCCGACAACTGACGGTCGGAAATTATTTTATTAATAAAATATATATATTTTTTGGTTTTTTTTATTATGTATTTATTAAATTTTTTTTCTTATATGTTTTAGTTCCTGTCATAATCTGTACTTTTGTGCATATTACTTGTACAAAATAATTTCGATGTTTCACATCTGCCAGGCGTTCACAATTTTTTTTTATTATTATTTTATGCGTAGATTCTTTGCTAGTAATATCTAAATTTATAATAATTTTAAGTGCCTTAGTGCAGGAGATATTTCTTTCGTTACAAATTAATATTCTTTTTATAGTTATATATGCTATCTGACCCCGAAAACGTTGTTCTGCCATATGAAATGTCAAAGTGACGCGACGCTTCATGTCAATGAACGACGGTTAAAAATAAAAATACTAAAATTGTGTTTAAAAAACATTTTCCAGTGGATAAAATTTGTGAATCTAAACCATTCTCGAATCCCCTTGAACACACACAAAAAATTTCATCAACATCTAACCAGCCGTTTAGGAGGAGTTCACTCTCATACACACGTACACAAGAAATATATATATTAAGATGGAGCGAGCATAGCACTACCCATCCGCTGCCGCCCATGACAAACTTGAACAAGACTCATAAGACTTGTTCAACTTGTTTAAATTCGTTTTAACATGTTTATATCTGTTTGAACTGGTTTAAAATCGAGTACAGACATAAGGAATAAGAGAGAAAAGTTCAACCGGGAAAGCTTAAAACAATTATAACCACTATACTTACCCGTTCAAAACGTTTAATGCTTCGATATAAGATCTACCATCCAGTATATCTACCCATTTATATATTGCAGACGCAACGAAACTCTGGCAGTGATCACCCAAGACTCGATGACAGTGGACGACCTGGAGACGCTCCTGAGGGAGACGGAGCACAACGGCTACCCCGTGGTGGTGTCCAAGGAGTCGCAGTACCTGGTCGGCTTTGTCCTGCGGCGGGACCTCAACTTGGCACTCGGTATGTATCAATACCAACCGTGGAATGAGCGATTAGGCAGGCAACTATTAAAATTTGAGTTCACAGTTTACAGTATTAGTCACAATTACATAGAGAAGAGACTTACATTCGTTGAACCGTGTTATAAGTAATCACCTAATCAATTTATGACAAGACTAGTGGAAGGCTGCAGCTTCGCTCGCGTGGAGTTAGACATAACAATAGCTTCGATGTTACTCAGTGAAGATGCATCTTTCTAATGGTGAAATAATTTTTGAAATCGGTTAGTGTGAAAACTTTACAAGCAAATCTTTCCTATTTTTAATATTAGTCATCATCATCATCACAACCCTTTGTCCCACTGTTGGGCACGGGTCTCAGAATCGGAGGGATTAGGCCTTAGTCCACCACGCTGGCCAAGTGCGGATTGGCAGCATTCACATACCTTCGAGAAAATTATGAAGAACTCTCAAGCATGCAAGTTTCCTCCGATGTGTCCTTCACCGTTACAGCAGGTGACATTTAATTTCGTAAATCGCATATAACTGAAAAGTCATCGGTGCGTGCCGCTGGGATTTGAACCCGGACCGCTCGAGTGAGAGGCGAGTTCGATAGCCACTGGGCTGTCCCTGCTATATAATCTATATATATAAAAGGAGAAGCTGACTGACTGACCGACATATCAACGCAGGGCCTAAACTATAAGGGTTAGAAATTTGAAATTTTGCACAGGGTTTCCTTTTATAACGCAGGGGAGCACTAAGAAAGTATTTTTTAAAATTCACCCCCTAAGGGGCAAAACGGGGGTGCAAAGTTAGTATGAAACGTTTTTGAAGTCAAGTGGGCATCCCGAACGCGGGCAGACGTCGTTAATGGGTCTAATACTACGCGAGCGAAGCGAAGTATTAGTATAGAATGCGACAGCGTTGAAGCAATGCAAATGTGTCGCAGCGAACGCGCGGCACACGGTGGAGGGCATCACGGGGCAGACGGTGGTGTCGCTGAACGCGAGCCACCCGCCGCCGGCGGGCGCGGGCGCCGTGTCGCTGCACCGCATCCTGGACCTGGCGCCCATCACCGTCACCGACCAGACGCCCATGGAGACCGTCGTCGACATGTTCCGCAAGCTCGGCCTAAGACAGACGCTCGTCACGCACAACGGGTACGTGCGACCTTATTCACCTTGAACAATACGCATTGTAGGGGTTGTGGTGTACATTGGGTAAATAAAACATAGTGAAGTAGGTAATGCGTCCGGCGCACGTCCGGCGCACGTCCGGACTTGCTCACAGCTAGCGCGTGACTGTCCGGTCCGCATACGCTACAGGCATGGTGACACATTTTGAAATTGCCTTCTGTAATGTAGGTAATATTTACAATATACAATATTTCGAAAAAAAACTTTATTTTAGCAATAAATTGAGTTTTGACGCTAATTATTGCAGTTTTTCCTATCTACTTTAAAAATAGCGCGAAAACGCTCGTAGGTGTCATGGCGTCCGCTTGACGTTACGCCTTGGTAAATGAACCATGAAAACATGCACACGCGATTAATGAAGACATACACCAACACACAAACCACCAAGTGTTTCGCCCCAAAACAAGGCATACTCAGGGTTAGTAGAGTCCACGACGGTTCGTCGCAAAGCCGGTTGTGATTAACCGTCGTGGAGTGAAAGAAAGAAGTTGTTGCAAAATAGATTAATCCTTGGTTTGTAATAATGGAATTCCGCAATGTAACGCCTGTTACAATTAGTAGAACAATTGGCAATAAGGGTTTTCGCGTATGAAAAATCGTGATGGGGAAAATGGCGTGAGGTCCGACAGCTGCATGATTGGTTATTTTTGACATGACATTGAGAGATATATCATAATTCACCAATCACATAACAGTTAGACCTCATGACTGCGTCTTGCCATCTAGTAAATTTCTCATACGCGAAAACCCTCATTCCGTTCACGAGTTGTGCACACTGACAACATATCGGGTCGCGGCGCCCGCTTGTCCCTGGTTACGTTGTAAGTGTCACGTGTCTGTGTGTCGGTTCGCAGGCGGCTGCTCGGCGTGATCACGAAGAAGGACGTGTTGCGGCACGTCAAGCAGATGGACAACGAGGACCCCAGCTCCGTGCTGTTCAACTGAGGCGGCGCCATCTGGCGGCGGCGCGGGGCGGCTCGCCCTTGATCGGGCTGTCAGTGTCACCTCGAGCTGTCAGTGTCACCTCGACACTGACAACGCCGTCGGTCAGAATACGTCTCCTGTAGGGTAAGACGGCCACTTTGCACCCTCCCCACCACGCGTTTGATGCGACGTGGCGTTTTAATACCGTGTAACTGTCAAATCATACCGTAGCAACATTTACATTGTTTATTAATATTTTTTTTACCAAAGTTGTTTTTACACTTTCACAATATTTGTAATTTATTTTTCAACGTATCTGTATATAGGGAATTTTAAATTTTAACTTTCACAATGTATAATCATAATAATTTTTAACATTTGATCTTATTTATAAGTATAATTTGAATCATTTTTTAATTTATATAATTTTACAAACTGATCTATTCATTATTAATTTAATTCAATGTAACGACAGCACCAGTGTTTATCCTCGACGCCAAGCTAATAAGGGCCGTTTGATATTCAGTGCAAGATCACATTTTACTGTAATAAGCCAATAGTGTTGTCAATCGGATATCTCGTCGTATAATGTAATTTTAATTGAATTGATTTAGTCGAGTACACAGACAGATGTTATAAAAACACTAGTACATAAAAACAATTGTAGTTATTTAGAATTTTAGATGTTTTAACTGTCCGTCACAGATGTATAGATATTGTAGACGTCAATAGATAGAACCGCGATTAGAACGACCGTTATTGTGTCTAACAAGCGAAGCGAATTTTACGAGATTTTAGCAGAGGCATAGTTAGTGCGAATATGTGGAATAGATGCAGGTAAATTTTTATCTCGTGTAACGAATATATTTTAATCGAGTTTCTGGGAATGAAGTAATTTTATTAATCGGTGTTAAAATTAGATATTTGTGTAACGCTTTTAATGAGATTTGTAGGCAGTGAAGGAGCATTTTATAAAATTATTATATACATGAGCTTTTGAGAGTGATTGTTTATTAATTTGATTTTCAAACGGAATTTTCTCTCTCAGTCTCACGTCTCAGTGTGCAAAATAATATTTAGATAATATATAATAATGTATAAGATCACTTTTCCATTTTCATATTTCTCTTTTCACTCTTACTCCTTTTAATGTTTACCATCAGCCTGATGATATAATTCATTTGCTATCCAACTTTTTGAAGCTTTCAACATTACAGTCTTTTCCAAATACTTTTTGACGCGTAAGGAAAGAGTCGCAGGTAGAAGATAATTGTAAAATAAATAATACTATTGTACGAATTATGAAGTGTAGTTTAATGATTTTATCAGGAATTTAGCAAAATGTATGCATTTATTCTATGATGTACGTACATACGTTTTATAATTAAATAAATTCGGTAAATCGGTATCATCTTATTCATCCATTAGTTTTTTTATTAGTTCATCTATTTCTTTGTAGTTCTTTATCTATCTACCTTCTGTATGTTTAATTGCTTACTTTTATGCTTCTGTAAGTTTATTTGAAAACTATGAAAAAGTTATATTTTATATATTTATTTAAAAGAGTCATGCAAGCGCTTTTACACATCAATAAAAAATATTATATATTTCACATGAACTGGGGGAAAACTGTGGGAATAAAAGGGAATATCTACCTATATGTTAGTAGAACGCGTAGCATAGATTGAATTGAATTATTTAATAGTGTGGCATTTCTGTTTTCGCATGACTATACTATTATTATGTTTCGTTTCGACGGCGTCTTGGAGTGAATATGGCACAAGTCTTGTATTATTTAAAATTATCGTATATGATATCCGTTAAGGTTGAGCTCTCAACACTGGTACTGTTGAAAATTAATAAATAATCCATTATTATCTAAAAATGCGCAGATTAATAAAAAAATAATTGTGTGTCACTCGCTATTGTGCCGTGTAGCTAAACTGTGTAAATTACTGAAGATTATTTACTTAACTTACCGTCTATGGTAACTTAAGTAAATAACCTATAAGGTACAGTAACTGGTAGCTAATATATATATATAATATATATTTGTCCGTCATTCTATAAATGTTAATACGTGTGTTAAATTGTAAATTGTTCGATGAAAAGGTGGTGTCGCTAAGCAAATGCATGCTAGGTATTTATTAGGTTACGTATACGTGTACTGCAGTCGAGGTCACCTTGGCCACAAAAGCTGGGGCACACAGTCTGATTGACAAAGCGGCAGTACTTGCATGGTCACCGAGGACGTATGCCAAAGCCGACTTTCGAATATAAAGTATCTAACTATCTATGTGGAGAGGCGTGGCGTGAAGGTGAAGGTCGAAGGAATCCATCTCAATCGAGAGCACGGAGCTTCTCGGCTGCGCTAAATGTGATTGTGTGCCTGCGGCTTGTATAGGTCGCCACGCGGCGCGACGGCCGTCCTCTGAGCACTTCTTTTTAAATTATATGACTACGCTGAACGAGTTTAAAACTTTGTATTTACGTTACGCGGATACGACATTTAAATTGTTCAGTTGCTGATCTTGATGATAATAATAGTTTTATAATTAAATGTGGGGTTTCCGATGATCATCTCGTGCTGGGGATGTTGTCGCCCCGGGCCGCCCCGGGAACATTTGTCGTCGTCGTATATTAATTTTAAGTTTTATTTACAGAATTTTATGTATAATGGAAATAAGTCATAATGTATAGAGCAATACTGGATCTACTTGTATCACATTGTAAAAATATTGGATTGAATAAGTTCACGACTTCATTGCAATAATGATAATGCAATATTATTATGTAGTTATCACTGTATTATTATAGTTTTTAAGATCTTATTTGTTATTTTCTTGTTCCGATATATTTGTATATAAACTTTATAAGTCAGTCTTAATAAAATATTAAGTTTATTTTATGCATGTTCAAATGAAATTTTTATAGTTCAATGTGTTTAAGCTACGTAGTCAATTACGTTTTGTTTGTATCGTTGATTTTAACTTTACATTCTCTTGTCATAAATAATATTAAAAGCACTAATAAAATCAATCACAATTAAAAAAATATAGTTGTATGTTATTGTAAGCATGAAAACAAAATGTCTAGCAAGTTACGCGTAGAGTGATCTGGGAGAAGTTAAAGCAACATTAGTAAGTAAAAACTAGTCAGATTGTGACCTTAGAGCGCAATAAAGAGTGCAGCTGAATATTCCACTACTCAAACACTTGCAGAGTTCTGACGTCAACGCTTGCGATATCGAGTGATGCTAAATCATTACAGAATCAGTCCGGTATAAAACCGCCAGTGCGAGCGCATGTATTGATTTCATTTGACCACAACATAATACGGCTAAAAAACGCTCGCGGTAGTGCGGCCTCGAGCTTATTTGAAAAAAAAATAACTACCTACCTACCCTTTATTGTTCTCGACAGTCTGAAATGCGTATTGATTAAGTAAGGCTCCATTAATTCTGTAAACCATAAAGCTCCGTCATCTCAAGAATTGATATCTTTTAGTAACACCATAATATTACACCATAAGATTACAATCACAACGATAAGCGGAGCCAATATACGCCTAAAGCGATATTGGAGGAGGCTTTCGCAGTCTTCACAGTAAACACTAGCAGTGTTATTCTTTCTGCTATATATGTATATTTATATTTATTATTCTTTATAATCTAATTCTATAATAATCTACATAAACATTAATCGTTAGTTTGCATGTTCGCAGTACTCGCGCCACACAGTAGACACGACTACTTGCAACTCTAAACTTATATCGGAAAAGCAAATTGACAGCTATCGAGTAGAAATCAAATTTGACATTTTTGAAAATCAACCAGAGCCAGCCGGCGTCGACTCAGTTTTGTTTACCTGGCGCTGTGAACTGATCCTGGACCGACGCAGAGGTAAGCCCATCTGTCGGGTCCTTAGCTTCGGTCATAACATTAACACCAATCTATATATTTAAACTCGGCCTCTGGCTTACGACAAGAGTCACGCCATAATTAGTGTTAGATATTTACATTCGAGAAAAAAATGACGTCAGGTAACGACACATGACGTCACACTTTTTCGGATGTGTTGGCGTTCATCGATTTAATAAACGTTATCACGACAATATGTAATTCAATTCCTACAGTTTACTGGATTCAGAAAGACTTCCAAAATAACTATTATTATTGTCAAATTTATAGATATTTATCTTTTATTTTATCTTATCTTGTATTCAGCACGTAATATTTTGGAATCATGAACAGTATTTTTTGTGTAGATACCTACATAATAATATGTTGGTTTCGATGTTGAATCAATTCTTTGTTCTCGTTCTCGACAATGGATGTGTTGGCACCTATAAGCTCATGAAACGACACGAATGTTTTTCGTGAAATATCGATCACTTCCAATTTATATCATTGGAAAGATCAAAGAAATTATCTGTTGAATTAAACGAGTGCCGGATGGTAGCCGCCGCGCCGTGCTGGTGCCGAAAATCTGTACCTCTGATTTGATTTGCACTTTAAACACCTTTTTTCTAAAACCGTGCAAGAATAGTTAGAAAGATCTACTCGTAGCTTCTTGCTTGGTTAAATTATTTAACGTTATTTCTTATTCACAGCATTTTTCTTATTCTCATATCAAGATCTTTACAAAATAATTTAAATAAAAATAATTTACTATACAGAATGTCAATTTCTTTCTATCGACAAGAAGCAATTTAATTGAAATATAAGGGTCTGAGAGTCGGAACAATGATGTTCATTTAGATTTTTTTAAAGATAAAACAATCTTTTCTCCCGGATGCACCTTTTTCTATTATTAATGTTAATAATGAGTACACAATTTTTCGTGTTTTTTTTTTTGTGTTATAAAATACTTATGATTTCAATGTTAATATATTTATCGGAATATCTATGTGGCACTGTTGATTGTCTATTTGATTTTGATTTTGCATAAAATTATATAACCTATGAAGTAGGACTTAAAGTTTGTCGATGTCAGGATGTGGAATATTTTACCAAATTTAAATACGCAGAGTAAGTGAGCTAGTGTATTTCAATCTGTATTACAGAGACTACAGAGCGGCTTCTAGGTCTCTTGACACCAAGATTTCTCTTCTATTCGTGTGTACTTTATGAAAAATTGACTGAAAATTCTAAACGATTAGGTGTTTGTAAATATACAATATTAATGTATACAGGCGCTTGCGCTCTTTTGTAGTCGATTATACATGAGCATGGGTATATATAAATCTTATGAACTACATTGTAATGTGCGATTCTCAAATATCTTGCACAGTGTCCCTTCGAATCTAAAAAGGTTCAATATTAATTATACAATGGATTAATGGAAATAAAATGTTCCCCTTTATAAGTTTGTTTTACTGTTTCCATGCGGCCCCATCCCAACTGTATCCTTTCTTAGTTCTGAGGGTTTTCGTTACCGCTGTTTCAGTGTTTTAATCGCGTCTGCAGGAAAATCACACGGTTATTGTACCCACCTAGTACTTGGGCCCGACTGACCCGTCGGCGCAATCGGTAACGTTCCTCCCTTTCGCCAAGGGTCGTGGGTTCGAATCCCACTCAGGACAAACATTCCTATGGCGAACACTTGTGTTTGTTCTGTGTTTGGTTGTTAATATTGTCTATTAACATCCAGACACAGATGTATTAGTTAGATGTTATTCTATTATTATGTGTTTATTGATATAAAGAGATACTGATATATTTGACACCCATAGTACAGGCACTGCCTAGTTTGGGATCAGATGACCGTGTGTGAGATGTCTATGATATTTATTTATTATTATTTATATTGACTGCATGATCTGCATATTTAGTGTCGCTGCAACGAAGTTGTTATATAACAGCTTTGTTCGGAGCTACTTGAGAGTAACGCAGTTATCTGGAGCCCACATGAAAGCAAAATACAAACTCATGTTGGAGAAGCTCCAAAAGAAATTTTTGAGACGGTTGTATTTCCAGCAGTACGGCTATTACGTAGGCTTTCCACATATATACCATAGCCATTTCTTATTAGGAATGGTAGGGTACACACTGGAATTTCGTCGGAATGTCGCCTTGTTGGATTACTTCGTTCAACTTCTTATGGGTAAGTACCTACTTGAGCTGATATCGCTGAACGTTCCGGACAAATACTTATGGTCTCGACGTCGAAAACTGTTCGCTATACCATGATGTAGGTTAGAGATCACAAAAGAGTCGCCTTTAGTCAAAGCAGTGACTTTACTTAACGGCTTAGTGGCTTGGAACGCTACGGTTGATGTATTTTGTACACCCCGCGCCGAACTTTGCAGGATGGCAGGTGAATATCTAGAAAAGCTTGGCAAACCAATTAGGTAAAACTGTTATGTTTGTTTAAGCATTTAATGTAATATATAAATAAATAAAATAAATAATTAGTTCGGTCTTGCACATACACTACATACATACCACACACACACACACACGCTTAATGCAAGAGTGAAGTTCTTGTTGAAGTTTTTTTTTTTGTGCTTTATATAAAATAAAATAAATTAGGTTAAATTATAATAGGTAAGTAATTTTATTTCTACTGTTTATCAGCTGGTATGGGGGAGCAACGGACACATACCCGCCTTCCACCTCAGGGTATAGGGGCTGTCTGAAAATCAGCACTGCACGGGTCTCCTAGCCCCGCAGTAGCAACAGCTGAGACAGCTCCTGTTGTCATTTTGTTTTAATTTTTTTTTGTTTTTTGCAGGAAAGGAAGCAGGTCGTTCCATATTCTTGTTGCAGCTTTGAAACAGCCCCTGAATCTGGCAGTTCTATGTCTTGGCGTTTTGAGAAACGTTTATTATGTTCGGGCGACGATTTCTAAAAGAATGATCTTTAGCCCAGTGGAGTAATGTCTACTCTGTGGTGGAGTTTTTCAAAAAAGTACTCCGGATTAATATTCCAAATTATTCTATGCACCATGCAGGCATAGTGGAGTTCTCTTTTTGCGCTCATATTAAGTAAACCTTTTTTATTTAGGTATGGGGTGATGTATTCTCTTCTGGGGACATTATAGCAAAACCGAATACAGGCATACTGTACCCTTTGTATTATTATATTTCGCTATTTGTTGTATTATTTATTGTTGTTTTAATATTAATATTTATTTCTTTCTTTGTATTTATTTATCTACCTACAGGTGTAGCTTCCATAGCTCAATGGCTCGGGTCGATTCAATGTGATCGAAAGATTTAGCAACGACGGGCGCGTTCGGATTGTGGATGGGTGACCGCTAGTGGCAAAATTTCATGGACGCTACCGTGCTTCGGAGGGCACGTAAAGCCGTCGGTCCCGGTTGTTTTCAATGTTGGAAACAGTCGTTAACCTTGTCGAAGACCTTCGGGTGGCTTGAGAACATGTCTCAAGAACATTCGACACTAAGTTGGCCACTAACCCCTCCATCAATCCGCATTGGAGCAGCGTGGTGGAGTATGCTCTAGACCTCCCGCAGCTGCGTCTGTGGGGGGGACCCGTGCCCTGCAGTGGGACGTCTATGGGTCGCAGCGGGGACCTGTAGGTAGATCTACAGACTGCAGATTATATTCTACGTCAAGGTGGAGGTGAAATGAAAGGCAATTAAGTTCTTACATCTAAACTAACTTTATTATTATAATTGATACAGAATATTTCTGTCACATAGAAGATTACACACATAGATCATATTCATGAAATATTTATTTAATAACTATTCATGATACATTGATCTTACACTCATCTACCACTAAATCAAAATTAATATCGTCTTCTTTTTATTTTAAAGAAAAAATTGAGTCCAAACACTAACAGCAATTTCTATTTGGCGACCTCGTTCTCCCGATGTCAGAGTTACCATTCCCTAAATATATTACCAATAAGATTCGAAATGCAGCTAAATTGTGAAACTATTTATGTAAACATTAATATGAATATAATAAATATTAATATAGTAATTATAATAACACCGAGATTTAAAAACACACAATTTCTATTACTTACTGATGCAGTGACAAAAAGTTCTTCTATAAAGTTCAATCTACTAAACACGAAGCTTAAGTATACCATATATTTTAAAGTTAAAACAGTTATTTCTAATAACGACATGTATAAGATATTAAAATGTACCTACACTTCGCGTGTATTAAGTTATGAACTATATAATTATTCCGGCGTGGTGTTGATTTTCAATAAAATAATAATATTTTGGTTTTCTTAGTAGCTACGTAAGTAATTATCTATACTAGTTCCACGAAGGAATGTTATGAACTACACGTGTAATCAGTGAGGAATAAAATACACAATACCATGAAATATCAATAAGTAGACTTAGGTACCTACTAGACTGACATACGCTTTATCTTTACGTAGTTTAAGTATATAGTAATATTTAATTTAATTAATATATAATCGTAAACCCTTATTTATGAACGTCTCATGTCATTCTTTTCTAATCTTAAATCTACAAATTAAATCAAATCAATCAAAGCGATATATTTCACTTCGTAGCTGTTCGGGGTTCGTAGCCAAGTGGTACTTCAACGATACAGTCGTTCAGGCCCATCGCCGCTAACACCGACCACTCTCCGAGACAGGCGGCCGCAAGCGAGACAGCAGATAGAGCAGACCGCCCGCTGAGCCCGCGGCAGCGCAGCCGTCAAGGGTGACTGGACCTTGCCGACCGGACGCTGCCGCGGGTGCCAGGACTGGCAGGTCTCGGTCCACAGCAGTAGCGAGTGGTGGCAGCGCTGCATCGCAGAGTGTTCGACCCTTGCCGCGACCGGCGCCGACTGAACCGACGAGTCGCACCAAGCTACGTTACATTGGACAATGCAAGAGAAATATTTATGTGATCCATCCATTTCCAGACATTTCTAAACATTGATCTAACACCAAATATTAATCCACCATTAAATATTTACTATTAAAAATACATTTAAGAATTATCAACTTAATCCTGCCACGACTCCGGCGCGCGCGCATGCTCCGCCATTACCGCGTCAAGCACTTCATTTACATTTTTACTTCCTATCATCTCTACAAAGTTTATCAGGAATATAATATCTACGCGAATAATGGATGAGAAATACAGATGAATGAAGAATATACAATTACCATGAAACATTAACAGACCAAAACTTAATCATTTGATCGTTATGTAATCGTGCTCATAACAAACACAAAAAAAATTAAACAGCGTCCAGATAAATGGCATTCGCCCCTTTTTTCACTTACTCTGCAACATAAGGTTGGTAAGCCTGCGTCCTTGGTCTCGGCCACAGAGCACTTAATAAATGTTCTGTCGTCACGGCAGATTCCGACCTCGTATAAGTGACTCGACGTAGGCATGGAACATTTAAACTGAATCAGAAAACTTAAACTGGCCTAAACTTTATCGGTGCTTGAAACTGAATGCCAATGAATATTTAACAACAGATCTAAACAATAAGTAAAATAAATAAAATGAAAAAAATAATCTATAAAATAACACCACCACAAATTATGAAAAAAAACGAACACAAAAATTAAAAAAAAAAACCATTGGATGTTCTGTAACGACTTTTGCAGATGAACTAATTACCGCAGCGGTTTAACCTTGCAGAGGTGCGGACGCAAACTGTTTCGGGTGATGAGATGTTCATCATATGACGGTGACTTTTCCTGCTAAAGTCATGACAGAACAAGAGGACCGCGGGAGGCCAGAGGCACAGACGGGCCAGGTAGCGCCGGGTGGGGCGCGCGGGGGTCAGCCGCGCCGGCGCGGACTGCTGCGCGGCGGGCGGCGGCCGCGGGCGGTGGGGTCGTCACGTCCCTACGCCGGATCCCAGTTTATAACCTAAGATCCCAGTTGAACATAGCAACAAAATGGCTTTTCGTCTAACCGCTTATCCGAACTATCCGTCAAATCATTTTAAGCCGTATCATTAAATAACGTCGGTACCCAATACTTTTGATTAAAAACAAAATTTTGTGGCAGCCGCTACAAGTTTTCGATGATATCGATGTTACCGCACCAATCTATCTGCTTTGGTGCTACCCCTTTCCTATACTAACCCTCTTTTGTCCACAAGGAGTAGATCGTTGAAAAATTAGTCCAACTAAATATTATTTAACAATTTGTACAGAATAAAGGTATTATTTCGAATTCATGTTTACATTATTACAATAAATAGGGAGCTATTCTTACTCTTACAATATTCCTTCATTAAGTATTTTGATACAATTTAGTTACAATTTAATTTACAATTTTTGTTTAATAAAATAATTCTTCGAATTCCTTTCGATTCCTGCGGGCCCGTCGACGTAGGCGGCCTTATTTTATTTTCTTTACTTACCATTGCAAGGGTGAACGTGGTTTTAGAGTAAGTTGCCACAAGCCATATCGATCGTCCTGCAAAAAAATAAACGTTTGAATAAACATGACCATAATTATTTGTAGTTCGATCACTTGAAGCTACTTGCAGCTAAGGTGGTGTCAATAAGCAAGGTTAGCTGCTTACTTAAACTGCAGCTGGTCATCGGGCGCCTGAAGAAGCATCGGTGCTCACAAGTTAAATGGTGCTGGCCGGCGCCCGGCCGCACGCCCGCACGGGCACGCCGCCGCGCCGCCACCTCGATAGCCCCATCTGGAACACCCACAGTGTCAAAATCATGTTTCACTTTTATTATTGGCAACTGGGGTTCTTACTTCAGATATTAAACACTGTCACAGAAACAAAATGTCTTCCAAGTTAATACACCGTCCATTTTGCTTGGAACTGCGCATGCTCAGTTCGCGACCCCCAGTTTGCGCATGCTCAGTTCGCGACCCCCAGTTTGCGCATGCTCAGTTCGCGACTCCCAGTTTGCGCATGCTCAGTTCACGACTCCCAGTTTGCGCATGCTTAACTGTTAGGATGCAAATTACGCATGCGTCAAAATGGATGTTCCAATGACGTAATTATTTTATATTTTCCAGAATGTTCCAAAAAGATACCTTAGTTATCTTTTTGTAACATTCTAGTTGTATTTCACTTCACTTACCTTTAGTTTAAACGATTCCCGCGTTCATTACTTCGATGCTAGCACCCGGCTGCAGCTGGCTCGGCGGCCCTGAACAACATAAAAAACACGTTAGGTAGACTCTTCTTTCTTCTAAATACGATTATACAAAGTAACCACTTATATACTTAAGCACTAGTTACCTATTAAAATTTGTAGATGATAACACTTCTGGCAGCCATTTTGTAAGTTATGTTCAAATTCAGACGACGACCGGCTGCTGTCGCAATCAAATAGGAAAAGGAGCGCATCAAGGGTGCGCGGCTCTTATATACCTCCCGCACCCCCTATGTATCGAGCGGAGGTACATGCGCCGTTCGTTATGTGTCTGGAGCCCAGGTGGATTGATTGCCGGAACCGAAAACTACTGCGCAGTTACCTTATTACCAAGGGACTTATTCATTTTAAATCTCATAGTATTGTCATTTTGTGTAGTGTTATTGAGCTTGGCCTCTCACTCGATAGATCCGAGGTTCAAATGTTAGTCACAAATGACTTATTAACTCCGACACAAAAAAAAGGTAAGTTTGAAGTGTCCGTCTGTGGCATCGTAGCATTAGTTTAGAATAAATTAATAGTTTAAAAAAACTAAAAAAACACGCTTTTATAAAAAATCCAACTAAAAAAGAAGTCATGAGACCTTGAAACCTAATCGTGGTCAAAGTTCATTACAAGACCTTACCACAAGTGCAAACACGACTATGATACGATATTCCATCATGAAGTTCCAGTTAATATCTTCCGGCTCCATCATCAGATCAGTTCGACAGTACCATATTATTGTATTGTCGTCAGAACTACATACAGCTGCCAATTTTCATTACGCTACTATTTTCATTACGCTTACTACATACAGCTGCCAATTTTCATTACGTCTAGGTGGTAGAGCCTATAGGGAACCAAATAGGTTTTATATGAAAGCTAATTGGTTCCATATAGAGTTCGCCCGGGGCAGTACCACCGCCCGCCACGGTACCTAGTACCATTTCTGCCGTGTAATAATTGTTTTTAAAGCAATTGTGGTCCGGTTGGAAAGGTGTGGATTCCGGTTACACTTCTTTAGAGGCGACCATCTTAGTCCTCAAGGGTAGCAACACATCTGTGACTGACTTAGAACGAGACTCCTACTAACAAGTACTAACTGGACTATTACTAACACCAATTAACAGGACTAACTATCACTAACAGTCCCCAGTCCTCATACCTACTAACGAACTGACCAACTAATGTTCTAATTAACTTTCTCTAACTAATTGGACTAACCATCCCAGTCCCTAATTGAGTCTTGTTCAAAGCCAGTCACAGTTGTCATGGGCGGCAGCGGATGGGTGGTGCTGCAAGCTCGTTTGCTATCCTGTTTCCATAAAAAAAAAAAAAAACGCTACGATCCTTGGAAAATGGTCAAATTAGCCATCTTAGATTCCACTTTAAAGTAGCTAATATCTTCCGGCTCCATCATCAGATCAGTTCGACAGTACCATATTATTGTGTGTTTCAGAAGTACATACAGCTGCCAATTTTCATTACGCTACGATTCTTGGAAGATGGTTAAATTAACTACCTATCTTAGATTCCCTTACATTGTGAGTTACATACAAGTGGACCTAATACATAATAATATAAGCATGTTAAAAACGAATGGACTCATTTTGATAGGTTTTTTGGATTGAAAGCTGAAGTGACCGAAATGGTTCGTAGCTTTAATTTATGAAAATGTGTTCAGACGTCAGGCGTCTGATTATCATCAGCTCATTTTCAACGTGACGAAATTAATTATTAAGTTCGGAAATAAAATTAGACTGGCCCGATGGCGCAATCGGTAGTGACCCTGTCTGTTGCGCCAGGGGTCGTGGGTTCGAATCCCACTCAGGACAAATATTCTTGTGACGAACACTTGTATTTGTTCTGTGTTTGGATGTTAATACATATTATCTATTTAAGTATGTATTTAAAAATATCTATGTACATAGACTGATATCAGTCTCTGACACCCATATTACAGGCTCGCGCCTACTTTGGCCAGATGGCCGTATGTGAGAATGTTCATGATATTTATTATTATTTATGAATTTTCACAGATCCGATTGAACCTTAAATAAGCTAATGCTTTCGCATCAAATTTTCTGCGGGATGCTGAATTCCTCAGACACTTAGTGCAAATACCAGCAAATCTAGTGTTTGGGCTTATAAGAATAGCCTCAATACGGTAATGTAGATGATGACGAGGCCACTTGGTAAATGTAAAGATGGAATCAAGCATGCAAAATGAAGCAGGCATGTTTTCAACATATCTATTAGAATCAGCGTCCACGAGTAATTAAAAAGTATGAAATGAATGTTAAGTAACCCTCAGCACAAAAAGTAAACAGTAAAAATGCCCTCGCGTTCAGTACATAGGGGCCCGCTCATCCCGCTATGTGTCTGGTCCGCGGCGAGGGTGCCGGCTGCGGCCCGGGGAAGCTGCATCGATCGCAGACACGCCAGCCCCAGGCCCGGCGGCGAGGTCGCAATCATTAAACTTGAACTTGAAACAATTCAGCGAATTTATTTGAGCAGGTTGCAGCGAGATTAGCTATGTAACAGTTTGACAATTACTAAATCTTTGAAAAGTTAGATACAGAAAAGTAAATTAATTAGCATGTAAAATACTTACCTTTGTGCTTTGGCGAAATACATCTTATTTTACAGTAGGTAAATATAATAAATTCGACAAGGTGGACGGACGACCTGAAGAACACAGCGGGAAACCGCCGGATTCAGAAGGCACAGGACCGGTCGGAGTGGCGTCGTTTAGGAGAGGCCTATGTCCAGCAGTGGACCAATAAAGGCTGATGATGATGATGATGATTTAGGTACATACGTAGTACGTTAGTCATCAAAATGCCTAGTTATATTAAAAAAGTGTGTGTGTGTAACCTTTACGCGCGATTGAAGTAAAACTTATCAGATACTTGATATTTTGTTATTTTGGTTTTTATTATTTTCTAGATATTCAAAATAAAACAGCAAGCGCACCGTATACACCAACGCGCGATAAGGAACTTCGTTCCAAAAGTAAATAATAAATTAATAGTTCAATAAGCGTCACATCCGTCAGAAAATAAACGTCACTTCCGTCAGAATCAAAAATCTGAGTTACTCCCTAGGCGCGCCTAAAGAAGTTTTACTTCAAAAAGTCTGCCAAAAATTATTATACAAAAGTAAAACATACCTACATGGAATATCGTATCATCGGCAAGTAAGCGTCAAAGAAAACACCCAAGATTCAACGTTTAGTAAAGTATTGCAAAATTAAACTTTCTCAATATACCTAGTCGTTCCATTTGGACCACTAAGTTTTTAATATGGATGAGGTGATTATATATACACCCTAAATAAGTTAGTAATAGATTTAAAACATGCACCATTTTCTTCAATTCATATTTTAAGTCGCGCCCCGCCGCTTCTGTCTGTACACGATCAAATTAAAAACTATCGAACTGACTTTTGTGCAGTTTTCACCAATATACAGTGATTCACGATGAAGGTATATACATACAATGTAAACTCTTTATAACGTCGTACGTTATAACGAAAAACTCTCTATAACGAAGAAATTCATTCACTTTCTTTATCGCAACAGCCATTCTCTATTACGAATAAATATCATCATATTCAGACATCAACTACATACCTATTATTAAAACAAACAAAAAGATACCTGAGGTGAAAAACAGCTATCTAGCTTTTGTTATTGTTAATTGCCCTATCACGTACCTATTATTCATAGATTACGAGTACATTGTCTGTAGGAAATTTGGTCTCAGTTATTAAACGCATCATCGTCACTTACGAAGGGGCAATACAGACACATATCACGCATGCGCACGGATTGGTGTTGGTGCGCATGCGTGTTATCCACCATCTTGTCTCTAAAAGCGACACTGACATGGTTTTTGGAACTAATGGAGCCTCCTCAGTTTTTATATGCGCAACTCCTATCTATACTTATTAATCAGTAATGCCAGATTGAGGGGAATCCCCCCAAATTTTTGGGTTTTTGTAGCTATGGGGACATTTGGGATGGGATAATTGAGGGGATAGAAATATAAAAAAGTTGGCAAGGGTATGAGGGAAAAAAAATTAATTGGGGGAATTACTGAAAGTCTAGAACAAGCCGTATTTTTAGAAAATTAATCTTTTTTTTTACGAAAATTAAACGCTCCAAGAAGTGACTCTGAACCGGAAGTTGGTTCGCTCGAGTCCACCCGTGCGCGTGCATGCCGCACTCGAAACAGATTGGCGATCCAAACTGTAGAAACAACTTTGAGGATAAGATATTCGTTGACAGAAGGATGCCTAAATTTTAACCAAGTTTCAAGATGATCAGCAGATTCAGCTTCGAAAAAATGTATGCAGATGAAGAGTGCAGTTGATTCAGTAATGGAAGCCATTTCTGAAATTGCTATAAATTTTTTCTCGTATTGGGTTTTTTTTTTCTGGTACTCTGAATTTTCGGGGATTTGAAATACAATATGGGAGAAACGTTAGCCGTGCATCTGGCAACACTGGTAGTACTATACTTATAAATTTGTTTGTTTGTATGTATTGTCGATCGATACCATAGCGTGGCCAAAGTGGTAATTTGGTTGCTGTTACATTTGTCGACTTGTTCTCTTGGTTGGCTCTGGCGATTGTTGTCTATTGTGGTGATAAACTTAGTTTAATCAACTGCAAGCATCATAAAAATGTGAGTCAAAGTAACTAATAATTTATTCCAATTAAGGTAAAGTCACATAATTCCGCGGTATTTTTACGATAACTAGAAAGAACATTAAATATATAGCATTAAATATTAGCTCTCTGTAGTGTTTAATATTTTTATCCAAAGTATTAGTTATCTTATTTTTGAAATATGTTCACTGTTTCACAATAAAGGTAAATTAAAAATGTTAAATTAAACTGTAGTGTATGCGATCTATATATAATCTGTTAAACATGACGTTTGTCTCGAGCACACGGGAGTGACGTAAACAGTCACGTATTAGCCACGGGCGAGAACGGACGTTTGCTGACGCACTGGTGTGGTAACGAGCCAATTAACGTACCCTTTATGACAAGGGTGACACGGAGCACTACATATGGCGACGAGAATAAAAGGTTAGTGGTAAATTAAAAATATTAAAAATATTTTTTCGAAGTACGAAGAGAGGAAGGTTGAATAAGTATGTAGGTACATAAATAAAATTGGATGGTCTAAGAACTTTATGCATTGGATGTTTATTACTTTAGGATTGATTGTTAAATTACTGATGGATCAACATAAAATAAATATACATACCTCTGTCCATAAGGATCCCGATTACCTAATCATCGTGTCGCGGCATTGCTATGCGGTAGGCAGGTATCGCGGCAGATTATTGTAAACAATTTATTACAGTTTTTATTATTCATAAAATTGAGTTCGAATTCCTAGTTGTTCTAGTCAGTACTTCAAATGTATCGCGACGAACAATATACACTTCGCCTCATTTGAGGTGGGACATTGTGCGCGCTCATTACAAAAAAAAAAAAAATAGGCTACTCTTACAAACTCATGTATGATTCGCGTCCTACTCTTCACTATAACGCATCGCACTCAGTGAACACTTAGAATTATGTATCGTGTAGGTATGTAAGTTACATATCGGCGGCAGGGTGAAATTAGGTGGTCGAGACGTTAAGTTCTATAAACTATTTAATTTTCTTCAATAGAAAATTACATTTTAACTTATTACTAAACTAAATCTAGAGTGGTGAGAGACCCGTCCAATGTTAGGCACGGAATGTCTTGTTCGTGGGACCGCTACGCGACCAATCGAATTGTCCGTACGTAACATGTATGTAACCGCCATTGTTTTCCAATACATTACAACTACTTACCGTAAACTGTGTGGTGGTTTTATATTGTTTTGAGTAATATTATACCGGAACAACAGCGGCAACACTAGTTATGCTATTATTTATTCGAGGCTATGACTTTAGTAATCAATAATTTTAATGAATTACAACTAAAGCTGGTAATTTAATAAGCCATACCTAACGGTACTAAGTATTGACCTAGATAGGTTGATTTCTTGTATTTATTTAATTATTAGAGTTAAGGCATCCCAACAACATTTCACAGATTATTATACGAATTACATTAAATGGTGTTGTGTGCCAGAGTGAAAATGTCACTTACAAGGAAGCACAACTTACACAGAGAACATGCATATTATATTATAAAAATAAAAAATAAAATAGCCCTTTATTTCCATGAAAAATAATACAAGCACAATAATTACAATTTTCGTTACACAAATTTCACAAATACTTTTAATTTCAAAAATAAAATTTTATTTATATTTACCTAGTTATAATAAAAATTTAAATTTCACAAATACCTATGAATTTCAAAAAGAGTAGGTAGGCTCTTTGTTGTATTACCTGTGTTGTATTTCATTCCAATACATAATAAAAAATACGCTTTATAAATAGATTGAATTTACAGCATTTTTTATGTAAGTTACTACAAAAAACTCGTTGCCTTTGGCCAAGGCATATTATATTAAGTTATATTATTATTATATAAGTTTCAAGTAGACAAGATGATATAGGCTCTTATTTCAGTGATAACAAAATCATAAATAAATAAATTGTATCATAAACTCATAACCAGGTACTTACACCTACCTGAAGGATTGTTCTTAAAGGGATAAAACGTATAGATTTTAATCTGTACTGTGTGAAATGGATTGCCTACCTGAAGAATTGCTCATATGGGTGTAAAACGAAAAGATTTTAATCTGTATTGTGGACATGTGTGACATGTAACATGGATACAGATACTCTTCGGGGATCATCGAGATGAAGGGTACCTACATATCCTATGTTTCTATTAATTAATTCGACTGCAAACATTTGTTGCTAATATGAAGCAATTCATCAATTCTATTCATCCTTTAAGTAATATATCTGAGACTACGCTGCGCGGGGCCACCCACACCGCTTTATTTTATAAATGCATTATTTTCCTTAGACGGACATTTTAAATTCGTTATTGGTATGTTTTGAATGGAATTTCCGATTTTAACAATTTGTATTTTACGGGTATTGAAACGGTCTTTAATAAAATATCATTTAATGCGATAAGGACTGATACAGAGGTATGAATAATGTGGTTTGATTATATTGAGCAAATTATATCAACTTTTAAAATGTAAAAAAGTTGTTATAGTGGCATAACTACAGTAGTTGGATATATGGTATCGCGACACTTTTGTAAATAATGAGGTGTCTGCAAAGTCGTAGTACATTATTTAATTTTTATTCTATCATCAATAGTTTTCGCAGATAGCAAGAATATGTTAGGTAGTACGAACCTATAAATCGTGCGTGATCGTGTGTAACTGGTAGTACGAACCTACATGAAATTGTGAATCGTGCGTGATCGTGTGTAACTGGTCGTACGAACCTACATGAAATTGTGAATCGTGCGTGATCGTGTGTAACTGGTAGTACGAACCTACATGAAATTGTGAATCGTGCGTGATCGTGTGTAACTGGTCGTACGAACCTACATGAAATTGTGAATCGTGCGTGATCGTGTGTAACTGGTAGTACGAACCTACATGAAATTGTGAATCGTGCGTGATCGTGTGTAACTGGTAGTACGAACCTACATGAAATTGTGAATCGTGCGTGATCGTGTGTAACTGGTAGTACGAACCTACATGAAATTGTGAATCGTGCGTGATCGTGTGTAACTGGTAGTACGAACCTACATGAAATTGTGAATCGTGCGTGATCGTGTGTAACTGGTCGTACGAACCTACATGAAATTGTGAATCGTGCGTGATCGTGTGTAACTGGTAGTACGAACCTACATGAAATTGTGAATCGTGCGTGATCGTGTGTAACTGGTCGTACGAACCTACATGAAATTGTGAATCGTGCGTGATCGTGTGTAACTGGTAGTACGAACCTACATGAAATTGTGAATCGTGCGTGATCGTGTGTAACTGGTAGTACGAACCTACATGAAATTGTGAATCGTGCGTGATCGTGTGTAACTGGTAGTACGAACCTACATGAAATTGTAAATCGTGCGTGATCGTGTGTTAGGTAGTACGAACCTATAAATCGTGCGTGATCGTGTGTAACTGGTAGTACGAACCTACATGAAATTGTGAATCGTGCGTGATCGTGTGTAACTGGTAGTACGAACCTACATGAAATTGTGAATCGTGCGTGATCGTGTGTAACTGGTAGTACGAACCTACATGAAATTGTAAATCGTGCGTGATCGTGTGTTTAGGTAGTGCGAACCTACATGAAATTGAAAATCGTACGTGATCGTGTGTTTAGGTAGTGCGAACCTACATGAAATTGAAAATCGTACGTGATCGTGTGTTTAGGTAGTGCGAACCTACATGAAATTGAAAATCGTACGTGATCGTGTGTTTAGGTAGTGCGAACCTACATGAAATTGAAAATCGTACGTGATCGTGTGTTTAGGTAGTGCGAACCTACATGAAATTGAAAATCGTACGTGATCGTGTGTTCAGGTAGTGCGAACCTACATGAAATTGTAAATCGTATGTGATCATGTGTTTAGGTAGTGCGAACCTACATGAAATTGTAAATCGTACGTGATTGCGTATCAGGCAGTAAATGCATTATGATACTAGTTGACTGTATGTAGATGTGGGGATGAATTAATAATATACTGTAAACTTGTAGTTACCAAGATTTACTTCAGTTCTAGGTCGCCCCATATCTACCTACCACGAAAATTACAAACTTATTGCCAGCTCCGGAAAAGCTGAATTTCGAAGGAGACAACGCTACAGTTGCTTTAAGATTTAAGCAATGGAAAAGATGATGGTCACCAGGTTATTTCCCTTTTGCACAGGATTCGTAGTGGGAATACCAGACAGGTCTGTCACCTTTCCTCCTCTTGCGCGGCGCTGTAGGCACTCCTGCGCTGAGGGAATTCGGAATAAGGGGAGATCCCCTCTATCCGGGAAATTGCTCCAGGGGTAAACCCCGTTGGTGACTTCCCCGCTGTTGAGCGTGAGAGCCAGTCGTACGTCGCGCACGCGACTAGCCGTATGTCACGAATTCCCCCTAGATGGTCGGAGGGAAGAAGGTCCAACAGCTCTCTATGTAGCGGTCGGCCTTCAGGGTTGCGCGCGTGCAGCGGCGCTGTCCCTCTTAGGTGAGGATGTGGCCCATTGTCGGCGCGGTTATACATAACACGTCCAGCCTGCTGTCGCGCGCTATCACCGCGTTCCGGACGTAGCGCCCCGCTCCTGTGATTTCTCGCAGGGCGAGGCTGGGCCTGGAGACGCTTGCGCTGCGTGGCGCCGCCAGAGCATACCATGCTGGCGCCGCGTACGTACTCTTAAGCCTAGATCGGATATAGCACTTGTAATGGGAATACCCGTGTCTGCACAAGATGCATCGTCGGACGGGCGCATTTGATGCGTCGTGTTACAGGTGCGCTAGGCGGTCGCGGTGCTACGGTGACAGCTGCAACAGCCAGTGGTTACAAATGATTGGATAATGCCTACCTACTAAAGAAAAGTTACATCCTGAAAAAGTCCAAGGTGCAGCCGAGGACGGTGCACGATCGACCCTCACTAAGCGGTCAACTACCCGACCGTGCCTATAAAAAGCCAAACGCGGCCAACGAAGGGTATGGTTGCTCAGCCGTCGAAGGGTAAGGTTGTCGGTACCTATGCTATGTGTCGGAAACTACGCTGCTTTGCTGTAAGTACGTTCCATATTTTAAGTAGCACAATTTGATGCTACAATTAAAGGTAGTCCCTCACTCTTACCACTTTGTGGTATGCAAATGTCATAGTAGGTAAATTAATGGGTCACTTAGATTATGCTGTCAAAAAAAAAAAAAAAAATCAACAAGTTTTGTATAGGTTCGGATATCTTATTATAAATTCTAATACACATTCCGTAGGAATTGCTTTGGAGGCCTGCATTTTGGGAAAGGCCTATGTCCGTATCAATTAATGTCTATTTTATACTGATATTTTTCTTTACTCAATACCTTTTTGTGACTTATGTATTGGGATAGGGCCATTGTAATGGTGATAGAAAACGGCACGCCGAGTATCCAACACTTTTGAAGGATGGATGTAGTAGTAAGGAATGTACTTACTCGTCGTGAGATAGGTACCTAGCTCATTTATTTCTAGTTGTTTCATAAATCTACGAGATCTACATATGGATTTTTAGAGCGATACTTTATTAAATAAAAAATAAATAAAAATCATGGACCCTAAACTGGGTACTGACCTGTGCTATGGGTGTCGGAGTCTCATATGCATGTATGGACATTTTAAAAACATGCTTGAATATATAGTATCGACATCCGGATGGTGTAACATGCCAGTTTACAAGATCGAATACAATCTTAGGCTTTGTGAAAACACAACTAGAAACCTAGTACTTCCTACTGACTGCAATTGCGACTATATAGTATATGATATCCGTTGATGACTAATCCAAAAAACAATACTCATTATATTACAAATACGCCACCAACGCATCAAACGCGGCGCGTGTCGTGTTTATGTCTGACATGAAGCGACTTGCTGACGGTTGCTGGCTGGACTGTTACTGACGATCTGATCAACTGGTGTCCTTCATAGGTTTATAATACTTAATAGATTGGCAATGCGAAAGAAAAATAACATAGATACCCATATTAGAGCGAAAAAGATAAGCGAGACCATTGCGTACACGCTATCAGCCGGTATAAGCCCAACGTCAGTTGTAAACGAAACAAATTTTATTACTGAACGATTCGTGAGTGTCTATATTCATGGTTGAAGTTACCGGCTTACTCACGTGTGGTTTGAGTCGAGAATGGTCCGACTGGTTTCGGTCTCTTGTGATGATCATCTTCAGGAGTGAACGTGCTCGCGGCGGGCACGGCGTTCACAAACAAATTTTGCTTATTTTTCTAAATCTTACGTTTGAAAGCGTACATTTGGTGTTAATTAGACAAATAATTATGGTTACGTATACAGTACCAGAAGGTAACTCATCTTAGAATGAAAATACATAGAAGTATGCATTTCATATGTAAGCAAGATTGAAATATTTAATTCTCCAATTGCAATGTTAGTGAACTTTGAAAAAAAAAAAAAAAAAAATTAATTTAATTAACAAATGGATGGGTGGTGCTGCGAGCTCGTTTGCTATCTTAATGTGGACTATGTTCTCGATTATTAAATTTATAATAAGGAAGGGATGTAGTGTATGCGATCTATATATAATCTGTTAAACATGACGTTTGTCTCGAGCACACGGGAGTGACGTAAACAGTCACGTATTAGCCACGGGCGAGAACGGACGTTTGCTGACGCACTGGTGTGGTAACGAGCCAATTAACGTACCCTTTATGACAAGGGTGACACGGAGCACTACATAAACAAAAATGGGAAAAAGTTCGAAGCGCCTTATTCCGAGGTAAAAATTCTAATTTCGAGGCATTTGGGTCCTAATTCCGAGGGTACAAAATACAAAGGAAACAGTTGGGGAGAATTAAGTTCAAAAATTAAGTACCTACATTAATTTCAGTCCGTCCTTTGTTATGGTCACGGTTTTTAAAAGTAAATAAAATCACTTATCTTTTAAGAACTTAATATAAAGAATATCAAAATCAACATAAAAATTACCAACAGTAATTATCACATATAAGATTAATACAGTTACTAAAACCATACATAATATGTGCCTTAATAAGCTGTGTAAAATATGAACACTGTATTTAACGCATACCGTCACCGCGGAATTAAGTTTTCATACAACCTTATTCCGTTTTAAAAACATCGCAATACTATTTCGTATTTCAGAATTGTTTAACGTAGTAATCATTTCATTGCTTATATAGCGTTTTAATAAGTAAAATATATTAAATAAGTAAAATAAATTAACTTATTTTTCTGTACCTACTGTCTTAAAGTAGTTTTCTTACAAAAAAATAATTTAGGTACCTACACAGACAATATAATTACAACAGTAAACAGACAATCTTTAACATAAGTAAATTCAACGGCATAGTGTACCTCGGAAAAAGATTTTCGTATATATGGATAATAATTTAAGTAATCAGATCTAAAATTTTAAGTAGGTACGTAATAATTCAAAATTTGAATAAAATGTGTGACATTAAGAAATCTTATTTCTTTGGTATGCCTCGGTAATTAGGAACTACCTAAAATATTTGGAACCTAATGCCGCTGTACCTATATTAAAATCATATTTTCTCCTCAATTATTAAATAAAATACTATTAAGTATTTTTAGTACAAACTACATCCCTTCAAATATTTAAAACTAAACATACACTCGTACAGTGTAAAACTTCGTCTAAAACACTATTTAGAAAATCGTATTACTCATGTGCACAATGTACTAACTAGCAGCCGACTCGAGTAAGCGATCGAGTCGGCTGCTAGCGAAAAACTTATCGTTTATTTAAAAATGTTCTCATAGTAATTCGTTGCACATACAAATATGAAGAATGATATTCAAATATGAATATGAATTTGTAAATACCTCGGAACATGGTGCCACTTTTGGAACCCCTAAGAAATAGGTGACTTTACCTTAATTCTTCACTATCATTGAGGTGAGGAGTGGCACCGATTGAGGAAGGCCTATCTCACGCAGTGGCCTTTAAAAGGTTGATGATCTATCAATTCTTTTGTTGATGCAGGACTAACACGCAGAAACAGAGCTTGGAGGTCGCTTTGGAGGAACTTTCTATTACTGAGGAGGACAAATTAATCACAGGACCATTCTCAGTTCTTGATTATGCGGTCAAAAACAAAACAAAAATTCTCATTAACTGTAGGGACAATACAAAGTTGCTTGGATATGTGAGGGCGTATGACCGTCACTTCAACATGGTTCTTGAAAATGTTTTACAAATGTGGACTGAAGCACCAAGAACCAAAAAAGAAAAAGAAAAGGTAACTGCCAAAAAAATTTATTCCGTAATTAAGATTTTATATAAAATGTCTCAACTAAAGTGTTATTTTTTTTTTTTTATGGATACAGGATTAGGTTTCCGTACTGTTTGAGTAGGCAGGGTAGGTTGTGTATAAATAATATTAAAATGTCTCGAAGGGGCCTCTACGTGTTGGACCTGTGTCCCCACGCAAGACTTCCAAATTACCGGCTCCACATCTGGACCCGAAGAGATACATACCTAATAATAAGCGTCAACAAGACCGTAGTTAAACAGTTTGCTGATCCTTTAGTTATTCCCTGCCAACACGAGAATCCGTGCACTAAAAGTCGCATACAAATATTGCTTTACAACTACAATCATCGAAAAGAAATTTTTGAATTGTTCATAAGCAGTTAATAAAATCAGTCATACTTATATCGCTACCGTCGTCTACGGTAGGTAAACGCTTAAGACTAGAATAGAGCGGCCCCCCAACACCATCTGCACTGTATTTGAAAAAAAAAAATTATTGATATTTTTTATGTATTTTAATACTATATTATTAATAATATTGATATTTAATGCAAAAAACTTAAAAATGTTTTTTTTTTCAATTACATAATTATAAACAATTAAAAATTGATGAAATTTGAATGAAAATCACGTGACTATAAACGCGCCATGATTGGTCACCATATTTGTGACGTCAAAATGTTATATAAAGGAGGATGGCCATTTTGGTACCCCATGTCCAATCAAGATGAATCACGCACCGGTACCAGGTTCCATACATTTTTGTCCATCATCCTTTAAATATTTAAAAATGAAAACTAACATTATGACGTCACACGCGCTCGGGTTTGTTCGGGAGTTGTCGGCGTGTCTTCGGTACTGGATTCAAAAATTAGTGAATTGATTTTTATTTTGAAATAACTTTTGAATTATTGCGAGAAAAAAAGAAAATAGTATATAGTTTGATATAAAATAGTTTTGTTATAAAACTTATATATGATCTTTTCATTTATCACATTAAAAAAAAATATTCAAATACCCAATTCAGTCACTTCTTTGGGAATATCTCGGAAAAGTGCATTACTGAGAATTCTCCATATTGTTCTCAAAGGCATATGTACAAATGTACATGTACATGTAAATACAGTTAGTGCGGTGGACTGTGGCTTAAGCCCTCCCATTTTGAGACTGCTTAGTGTGCACATGGTCGAATTGTAATTAAATTTCTTGTACCATTCACAGTCAAATAAAGTTGACAGAGAAAATATATGTAAATTTTGATATTTTTTTATTAATTTGAAATGTGAATTGAATTTTGATTCGAATTTGAATGTTTTATTAATTTGAAAATGTTTTGTTTTTTTCAGAAGCAACGGGTCCGGAAGGACCGTTTTATAACACAAATGCTAATAAGAGGAGACTCTGTCATATTAGTGGTAAAAAATCCACTGTGTTCATCAGAACTATCTATTACTGAGAAGGACGATACTAACACAGGACCATTCTCACTTCTTGAAAATTCGATCAAAAACAAAACAAAAATTCTCGTTTATTGTAGGGATAATACAAAGTTGCTTGGATATGTGAGGGCGTATGACCGTAACTTCAACATGGTTCTTGAAAATGTTTTACAAATGTGGACTGAAGCACCAAGAACCAAAAAAGAAAAAGAAAAGGTAACTGCCAAAAAAATTTATTCCGTAATTAAGATTTTATATAAAATGTCTCAACTAAAGTGTTATTTTTTTTTTTATGGATACAGGATTAGGTTTCCGTACTGTTTGAGTAGGCCGGGCAGGTTGTGTATAAATAATATTAAAATGTCTCGAAGGGGCCTCTACGTGTTGGACCTGTGTCCCCACGCAAGACTTCCAAATTACCGGCTCCACATCTGGACCCGAAAAGATACATACCTAATAATAAGCGTCAACAAGACCGTAGTTAAACAGTTTGCTGATCCTTTAGTTATTCCCTGCCAACACGAGAATCCGTGCACTAAAAGTCGCATACAAATATTGCTTTACAACTACAATCATCGAAAAGAAATTTTTGAATTGTTCATAAGCAGTTAATAAAATCAGTCATACTTATATCGCTACCATCGTCTACGGTAGGTAAACGCTTAAGACTAGAATAGAGCGGCCCCCCAACACCATCTGCACGGCAGCAATTGGGTATTTGAAAAAAAAAAAATTATTGATATTTTTTATGTATTTTAATACTATATTATTAATAATATTGATATTTAATGCAAAAAACTTAAAAATGTTTTTTTTTTCAATTACATAATTATAAACAATTAAAAATTGATGAAATTTGAATGAAAATCACGTGACTATAAACGCGCCATGATTGGTCACCATATTTGTGACGTCAAAATGTTATATAAAGGAGGATGGCCATTTTGGTACCCCATGTCCAATCAAGATGAATCACGCACCGGTACCAGGTTCCATACATTTTTGTCCATCATCCTTTAAATATTTAAAAATGAAAACTAACATTATGACGTCACACGCGCTCGGGTTTGTTCGGGAGTTGTCGGCGTGTCTTCGGTACTGGATTCAAAAATTAGTGAATTGATTTTTATTTTGAAATAACTTTTGAATTATTGCGAGAAAAACAGAAAATAGTATATAGTTTTATATAAAATAGTTTTGTTATAAAACTTATATATGATCTTTTCATTTATCACATTAAAAAAAAATATTCAAATACCCAATTCAGTCACTTCTTTGGGAATATCTCCTTCCGCCACAGAAGTGCAAGCCCACCGTACGGTCGCCCCCTATGTGTATCCGTGGACGAGTCAACGGCAGATTTAGAGAAACACGCAAAGTCCTCACTGATTTCCCTAGGTCGTTGAGCTAACCTATGAGTTCTATAAGTGATGTGCGTTTAAAGAAATTAAATGTCACCTGCTTTACTGAAATTCTGAAGGAAAACTTTGTAATGAAAAGTGCATTACTGAGAATTCTCCATATTGTTCTCAAAGGCATATGTACAAATGTACATGTACATGTAAATACAGTTAGTGCGGTGGACTGTGGCTTAAGCCCTCCCATTTTGAGACTGCTTAGTGTGCACATGGTCGAATTGTAATTAAATTTCTTGTACTATTCACAGTCAAATAAAGTTGACAGAGAAAATATATGTAAATTTTGATATTTTTTTATTAATTTGAAATGTGAATTGAATTTTGATTTGAATTTGAATGTTTTATTAATTTGAAAATGTTTTGTTTTTTTCAGAAGCAACGGGTCCGGAAGGACCGTTTTATAACAAAAATGCTAATAAGAGGAGACTCTGTCATATTAGTGGTAAGAAATCCACTGTGTTCATCAGCAGGAAACAAGTGAAATGCATGATGGTTTTTGATTAATTAAGGGTCATATACGAGTAACTATACTAATTTATCAATTGGTGCACAAATATTATAGCCATTTGATGCCCACTAATAAAAGGTTACATCCAATTATCATAAAATAATATACATAATCATATCATAATAATCAATATCAATATATAAATATATAATCAATATCATAAACACCCAAAAAGTTAGGATTCATCCAATTTGCTATATTTGTAATTATTTTTCAAGGTAGCATTAATAAAAAGGTAAACTTTTCTAACTTAAAACTGGAGCTCATGTAAACTGAATAATTATAAAGTAAGAAACATCAAAGTGTGTACAAGGACACAAAGATCTTATAATGTAACTCTTTTCTGTATGTTCTTGTCTTAATAAAGTGATTTTGTGACATTGTGACATGTTTCTTTTAATCTCAATATAGTCCTTATTCCATGTAATTGTTCTTTTATGTCTTGGTGTGCAATTTAGAGTTAATAAATAAATAATTCACTCGAGACAATAAGGTTATGAGTACATTTGGTAAGGTAAGATTTTGTCAGCTGCGGTAGATTTTTATTGAAGCCGAAAAAATAGGTAATACTTAAAAATAATAGTATAGGGAGAGCAGGGCAGCTTATGACGAGCTGTTGGGGTGTACCGACGCCACGGACCCGAGTTCCCCCGAGAATAGGTAAGGTATATCTCTCATTTTTTTTTTTTATGGATACAGGATAGCAAACGAGCTTGCAGCACCACCCATCCGCTGCCGCCCATGACAAACTTTGACTGAGTTTGAACAAGACTCAATTAGGGACTGGGATGGTTAGTCCAATTAGTTGAGAAAGTTAATTAGAACATTAGTTGGTCAGTTCGTTAGTAGGTATGGGGACTGGGGACTGTTAGTGATAGTTAGTCCTGTTAGTTGGTGTTTTAGTAATAGTCCAGTTAGTACTTGTTAGTAGGAGTCTCGTTCTAAGTCAGTCACAGATGTGTTGCTACCCTTGAGGACTAAGATGGTCGCCTCTAAAGAAGTGTAACCGGAATCCACACCTTTCTAACCGGACCACAATTGCTTTAAAAACAATTATTACACGGCAGAAATGGTACTAGGTACCGTGGCGGGCGGTGGTACTGCTCCGGGCGAACTCTATATGGAACCAATTAGCTTTCATATAAAACCTATTTGGTTCCCTATAGGTTCATATCTCTGGTTTGCCTATAATGGCTGGTCGGCTTGCCTTAACCGGCCGTCCAGAGTGGGGCGTTATAGCTATAATAATATGCTCGCAGGGTGGAATTGATACTTGCGTAAGTCGCGAGTTGGTACATTGGGTAAAACTACCTTATTAAAAGCGCGTACACCTCTCAACCCCTGAGCCACTCACGAAAATGTTCCCTCCTTTGCCGTATTTGGGTAGCCTATTATATGACCTTTTGAATTTCTTAACGATTTGAATGGCAGGTGCTACTGTTCTTCATAGCCCATGGACCATTCACTAAACCCACCACAATAGACTCGATATAGTCTCTATTATCTATTCTCTAGACTCGATATAGACTCATGAATATAATATTGAATAGTTTCTGAGAAGTATAGTTTCGGAGAAGTGAAATCTTTGTGTCTAGCGTAGCCTAAGTACCAAACAATAGAAATTATGTGCGCACAGAATCACAGAAACCTACCGTGCGTCATCCTGTTAAACATGTAACAACATCATGCTTCACAGCATCAGAATGTAAAGTTTAATATTACCTACGCCGATACCACCAACAGAAATAATGTAGGTATAACAGGAATGAGCCCGTTCTTGTCTTTTTTCCATCCCCATTGTTCTACATTTTGTCCGTTCCCATATATGACTGGACTATATTGTGTAAGAAACAAATAAAATGATAAATAAAATTCAATGTTTTATAAAACCACATAACCACAACCCTTTCTTTGTCCCACTGTTGGGCACGGGTCTCCCCCACTGACACAGCTGCGGGATGTGTAGAGCATCCACCACGCAGCTCCAATGCGGATGGGTGGAGGAAGATACTAGGTATTTATATCGATGACTGAAAATGATTTTATATTCGTAAATTTAGAATAGCATTCCGACATATTTTTCTTTAAATAGTTAGTAGTTACCTAGACATTCGTTAATGCGTGCCCAATCACATCAGCCCATAGCGAAATTATTTATCTGACTCGACTGGAACTATCGGCCAACGGCAATGAAAACTATCGCAACCATGTCGTCCCACGAACTAGTAATCTGAATGCTCCTAATCAATAACTGCACTCCGTACTTGTGCAGTTATTTTTGGTAGCTTCAGGGGGTGGTTCAGGCGAGGGTGTTTGGCGTCCCACCCCCGCGCGACCTCGCTACTGCGCCTGCGAGTAAATATCGATCCAATGCTCAGGGTCTGGAAATTTCTAGAAAGCTCACCTGGAGCGAGGTCGGCTGAATCTACTCGCTGAATAGGTTACGTAACAAAGAACCTTGATTCCTGTTTCTCCGCAGTTTCAAAGGGAAACTACGCACTACTTTCTACTACTCGAGCATAAACTACTAACTACTTTCTGGTGTTAGTAGTTTATGCTCGATGTAAATGCTGCTTTGCCTGCCTTGAAACCTTCTAGGCGGGCAACGCACCTGGAATGCCCCGGGGTCGCACGTGTCCAGGCGACGGTGACCACTTACCACCAGGAGGCCTGCCTGTTTGTCCGTCTGTATTTTATAAAAAAATTATTATAAAATACAAGTTCGTCGTTTCGCTTGCCCGCCGAAGCTTCTAGAGCCGGCCTTGAGAAGATCGCTATCAGTGAACATAAACCTTCGCCCTGCAATTATTAATACACATTAATTATTGTTACACCATTCAATCTTAATACTTTACAAGCATTTGGGAATTCTCTGTGATTTTATTAAATTTAAATTCAGGAAAACTAAAATAAAATTGAACATAACCTACATATTATTATCATTAAGATAATTATAATATTATACCATAGAGTACCTATATATGTAGTCCGTGATTATACTAAGTAGGTTAAACTAAAAATTACATACCTCTAACTAAAATAATACAAGTCATCTTAAATTCAACATTAACTAAATAATATTATTATGTCAAATTTTATTTCAATAAGTGAAATAAATCATTTTCCAAACAAAGTAAGGATAAAAAAACTAAGCAAATAAATAAATTGAAAAAATTTATTTAAAAAGAAGAGTAACCGGAGTTATTAAGACCGCGGCAGGAATCGAACCTGCGTCTTCGGACCGAGATCCAACGCCTTATCCATTAGGCTACACGGTCTATACGATTTAATTTGAAAACTCCTACTGTTCCATCCAACAATCCCTCCTGTAAAGTTAACATCACGTCCTTATTTCTCCGAACGGATAGGCAGAGTGAAGTCCACCCATTTTTCTATTTTCGTCTGTGCTTCTCGTTCGCGGTATCGTAGTTTATCAACCGATTATACTAATATTAGGTATAAGCGGGTAGGTATATTAATTTATGTATTTTTCATACTCTCATGTATTTTCGCAGGTTCTCCACTATGGTGAACTTGCGAAAATCAAAACAATGAGATACAATTTTAATTTAAATATCGCATTTATGTACAAGTTTAGTTAAAAACTTAACTTCCACAGCCACGTGATGCATAATGTCTAAGTCTATCTGACTGTGTAGTCTGGGGTTCGGCAAAGGCTGCTCAGCAAACTTACTACTCTGAGCTTGCGAATCAGGCCGACGGTATCATCAGAATCATCCAAAGTTCAGTGGATGGTCAGTATATCATTTCCATCTCTGCCATCATACACTGTTATGCTATTCAGCCGGCCTGCACGAAGGACAGAGCATATTCCACCACGCTGCTCCAATGCTGATTGGTGGAGCTGTGTCTGAGGGTGACCCGAGCCCAATAGTGGGACCTCTATGGATTGTAGCCGATGAATGACAAACGCTTCGCTGCGACCCTTAGACGTCCCACTGCTGGGCACGGATCTCCCCCACAGATGCAGCTGCGGCAGGTCTAGCCACCAATCCGCATTGGAGCAGCGTGGTGGAGTATGCTCTAGCTAGACCTTCCGCAGCTGCGGTGGCTGCGACAAACGCTTTATGGTGTATAAATTCTTGAGCTTTTCGGTAATAAAATTGAACATAACCTACATATTATTATCATTAAGATATTCATAATATTATACCATAGAGTATATATGTAGTCCGTGATCAGGTATACTATGTTAACTAAAAATTACATAGGTACTTACCTCTAACTAAAACCTATACAAGTCATCTTAAATTCAACAATCACTAAACAATATTATTATGTCAAATTTTATTTCAATTAAGTGAAATAAATCATTTTCCAAATAAAGTAAGGATAAAAAATCTAAACAAATAAATAAATTGAAAAAAATTATTTAAAAACAAGAGCAACCGAAGTTATTAAGACCGCGGCAGGAATCGAACCTGCGTCTTCGGACCGAAATCCAACGCCTTATCCATTAGGCTACACGGTCTATACGATATAATTTGAAAACTCCTACTGTTCCATCCTACAATCCCTCCTGTAAAGTTAACATCACGTCCTTATTTCTCCGAAGGGATAGGCGGAGGATAGGCGGCCACCCATTTTTCTATTTTTGTCTGTGCTTCTCGTCCGCGGTATCGTAGTTTATCAACCGATTATACTAATACTAG
The DNA here is from genome assembly GCA_944567765.1 of Carterocephalus palaemon. Classification (NCBI taxonomy): domain Eukaryota; kingdom Metazoa; phylum Arthropoda; class Insecta; order Lepidoptera; family Hesperiidae; genus Carterocephalus; species Carterocephalus palaemon. The sequence continues at coordinate 788,647 of OX155637.1, forward strand.
TGGACGCCCGCAGCTTCGCCCGCGTGGAATTAGACGTAACATAACCTAAATACAAAATTTCATTGAAATAATGTAGGTAAATACGAAAAACTTTTATACCTATTAACTTTGCACTTGTATTCGCCTAAACGAGACCATTAAATAGTGTGAATAAAATACATCTAAATTATTGCCGTAAGGCGTGCAATTAATCCTTAAAGATTAACAACTCGTTATAAGTGTAATGTAATATTATGATTAAATTGAATTAAAAACAAATAACAAAAAATCATGAACAATTAATCAGTGTCTTCTACCAAAACCTTATGATGATGAAGTAACAACTGCTTTGTAAGGTTTAATATGAAATGCTTAATAAAACCGCTCGGAAATCACTGTTTCAATCTGGATTTTTTTCATCAACAAACAAGCTTATGTGCTTTATGCTATCGCAGACTTTTGTTTAGATTGAGTCAAGATCTATATTTTTGTAAAACATTGTAATACCGTATGGCACAGCAGTGAGACGCGGTTTAAGGATTTCTAGGAGCGCTTGCCCTTCCGTCTTGTATAATAAATATCAATATTTAGAGCAAGCTCAGAAGATAAGCCTGATTCTAGATAGCCTAAATGAATTCAACAAAAGAATACAAAAGCATTTCACTATAATATTAGCATAGTTTAAATGAGATGCACTTTTGACAGCAGATGGCTGTAACGTAAGGAAACAGCCCGGGGCAGCACCACCGCCCGTATACATACTATTTCTACCGTGTTTTGGTTTTTTTATTGTTTGTAAAGCAATAGTGGTCCAGTGTGGTATCCGGTTGCACTTCTTTATAGGCGACCATCTTAGTCCTCAAGGATAGCTACACATCTGTGACTGACTTAGATCGAGATTCTTACTAACCTAACCAACAGTACTAACTATCACTAACAGTCCCCAGTCCTCATACCTACTAACAAACTAATTAGCTCTCTCAGCTAACTGGACTAACCATCCCAGTGCCATATCAAGTCAAAGTCATAGTTGTCATGGGCGACAGCGACAGTTAGTCCTGTTAGTTGGTTAATCTATATATATAAAAGGAGAAGGTGACTGACTGACTGACTGACATATCAACGCAGGGCCTTAACTATAAGGGCTAGAAACTTGAAATTTTGCACAGGGGTTCCTTTTATAACGTAGGGGAGCACTAAGAAAGGATTTTTGAAAATTCGCCCCCTAAGGGGGTAAAACGGGGGTGCAAAGTTAGTATGAAACTTTGCCGTTTTTGAAGTTAGTTAATGTCTAATTCCTCGCAAGCGAAGCTGCGGGCGTCCACTAGTTAATATAATATCACTAGGGGAGACCACAGAGTACATTTTATATGGGGAGACGGAAGGAAACAATTTCAGAATATAATTTGTTTATTTTTATTTAAATTAAACACATTTACATCGTTACACCTAAAATTTAGTTCCACTAATATACGTGCAAGTCCATCGCGTAGAAAACGAAGAACAAGAATTAAACTAAAAATAAATATACCTACGAATGCATTGAAATATATACTTAATGAAGTATATCACAAACGAAAGTTGAGTTGTGTTGTGCTGCGATCTTTGTTACGCTACACACAGACAGATGCAGGCGTTGTTCGTGTATGGCGGAGTTGTTCACGTTTCGGATGGTGAAATACATAAGGCCAAATCATAATGCAATACACTCGCCAATACTGATCTCGAACCAATGCTCTTATTCTTAATAAATCTATTTTAGCTATCGAGTGTTTTGTCTTCTTTATTCAGACACAATACCGAATTTGAATGAAAGTGATAAAACACTTTATGGCTATCACAGTTTGATACGAAGTCTGTCTTTACCGTTAAAGCTTGAATATGATATTTATAATGCTTACATATACAACAATCAGTTACAATAATAATATTAAAAATATTATATAACAGCAGTTGTGATTGTGACAGGGACAGATAGAATAGCAGTAGGACTACCAGGCAGGTGGGTAGGACCGACGAGTTGAGATGAACCACTGGGTATGCAGGAGTTGTTATATTGATCCCTTCTCCTGGGAATATAAGGTCACCGCAGGGAGAGGCTATAACTTGTCACTAGATACAACCTTTGTTACGCGGCCTCTTCGCGGAATTTAAATATTAAATTAAAACAGGTTGGCTACTGAAAGAAGTACATTATTACGACGGAAGATGATGATGAAGACATTATCCGCCTTTGTATACCCTAATTGTTTGTACTTGTACAAACAATTGTTGTTTCTTTGGTATACAAATAAAGAGTATTTGTATTGTATTGTATTATCATAAATACGGTGATGAAATGAACGGTGATCAAAAGAATTTACCGACAAACTTGAATCGACAATGAACGTACAACGCCAACCTTCGTTCCTTAATACTTTTAATGGGTTGTTTCAATTAGTTTTAAAATACATAAACACAGAAAGCGCTGCCGCAAGCAGTGAGGCGACCACTCCGTAACGACTTACACAACCTAATTATTATCACTACAAAGTACTGGGATTTTATTTAAATGTAAACAACCTCCTGTACCCAGCACAGGAACACACAACACATTGGTTGTGTGTGTTCCTGTGCTGTGCGGTTAGTTTAAATTGTAATAAGCTTGTATAGTCTTAGTAGTAAGTGATTTATTTTTAGTATTAATTTATTACAAACTAATCACATTCTAACTAAAATATAATTTGTTACATTACTCCTTGAATACTTAGTTTTAAATATCACATAAAATACAAGAGTTTGATATTAAAAACACAACATTGATAAATATTGTATATTATTATATAAAAGCGTCGCTTATAGTGTCGAGAGAACGAACCGTGCCGGTACTGAAAACTTTACAAATACTGGACGTTAGCAGTACGACATCGACTTTACCAATAGCTATTATTAAACAGATAAATACAAAGTTAAATTACCACTAAGAGATTAGCATTAAATCTACATTATATTGAATGCGGTTCCATTGAAACAATGATTTGTGACCATACTCCCGAAGTCGATTCGAGTTTCACTTATTACCACTAAGAGATTAGCATTAAATCTACATTATATTGAATGCGGTTCCATTGAAACAATGATTTGTGACCATACTCCCGAAGTCGATTCGAGTTTCACTTTATTTCGACCAACTATTAATATCACATTGAATAAAAGACCGACCGTTCTTGACCGACGAAAATATGAGACATTGAATATTCATGAATATTATTCAAATAACATTATTCGTATTATTTCACACATTGTAATTAATGTAATTAATATCTCGTTTTTGTACATTAATAGTTTATATACTTTACATAATCAGTGGTGTAGAATCGTCTGAAATGGGAATTCAAGATCGAAAATTGTTCTGTGTCTGGATGTTAACATTATCTATTTATGTATGTATTTAAAAAAATATATGTATGTATATCAGTCTCTGACACCCATAGTACAGCCTACGCCTGGTTTGGGTTCGAATGGCCGTGTTGTAGATGAGTTTTGATTCTTGATTATTTGTTTATTTCACTTGCGACAAGGATAATCAGTATCGGGGGATTGGTAACAATTTATGTTATCAAAGACAGCACACTACATAGTAAGTATCTACTCGCATCTCAGACTTGTTGAACAATATACTACTACTACTTGTTAATATTATTATTATTTCAAACACTTATGCATTTTGCTATCCAAGTATTATGTAATTGAAGGTTTAAGGATTTTCACATATTATTCTTCATATTTTTGATCTTTAATTCCATTCCAGACTATAAATAATAGCTTGAAATAGGTCTAATTATTTTGTTTACTTAAGAACCAAAAGTAGTAAAAATATAACAGTCACTAAAGCTGTTTATATTATGTATAATCATGACATAGCAAAAGAACATGCAGCATCACGCACGCGCTGCCACCGATGCTAATTGTGATAGACCTTACACAAGACTCATAAGAGTCTTGGGACAAAGTCGGAGAGAGGATACAGCCAAGGCGCGCGTGCGAAATCTTACCCGAGATCAGTTCATAAGTTAAGTTACCTTCATTAACTTAACTATTATATAAATTGTAACTAAATTCGCTATAGCCTCGCCTACAACACTCCGCTTGTGATGAAAACATGCTTACAGCCTCACTGCACTGTTTTCCTGTGGAGTGAATCTGTGTCCTACCTACCACCGTACTAACTTATGTGACGGTGAAAAAGCGTGAGTGTTGAGTTTCATTACTTAAAGAAGAACTTAAGAATAAGAGACTGCTTGTAGTCGACTCAATATTTAAAAAACATATTATTTAACTATTTAAATGTAGACAGGTAAAACTTATTGGTTATTCAGCGATCCTATGCTGCACTGTTATCCTCTAGAACAAACCCAGTCACAGCAAAGCCACCTGAACCTACGTTTAGTCCCAACATCAACATCGTATCGTACAAAACGTATTAATATATTTGCATCAATCACACACACATTCTGACACACGAACACTTCCATGTATTTTTTTGATATCGTTAAGATATCTTTTCGATTCAAAACCGTCCCCTGTGTATTCGTAGTCGCAACCCTGTTCGTCTCGGGATCGCTATTAATATTGCTATTAATAATAGTCTAAAGTACAAAACTTCAAAAAGTAATCTTCTAATAATGACATGTAGAAAAATCAAAAATGCCAGCCAGCCAGTTTAGTTATTTCGTTCTTACTAGTGTCCACCACCCTACCCACTGAGTCATTGGGATGTTGACCAGTGCTGGTGTGTGTACACCTACCCTAAACTACGTTAGCTATTTAGTTTAATAAGACAAGTATACACCTATGACCAAACCACCATACGATCCCTATACCTTGATACACAAATATTATGAATATGATAAATCTGTTGTTTGTGTCTTAAATTTACAGACACTGTAAAATTACTTTGTACTAACTAACTCGAATACTTTACTATAAAAGATATTAAATAAATATATTACAATTTCTTTCTATTAAACAATTTATTATTACAACTTGGCTTTTATTAAACAATACTCCATTACAATTTGGCATCTATAAAATTCCTATTACTATTAAATCTATTATTACAATAGCAACCCTTTGGCCACTATTGAAATTATTATTATTACAACCCTGTATAATCATAAAGTTAAGCCAACTATTGGTATTATTGATATCATAGCAATGCAATCTGTACTGACCTCGTCGGAAAAGCTATCGTGCCCAGAAGTTTTGCCGATAGGAAAAGCTATCGTGCCCAGAAGTTTTGCCGATAGGAAAAGCTATCGTGCCCAGAAGTTTTGCCGATAGGAAAAGCTATCGTGCCCAGAAGTTTTGCCGATATGGGATGCACGCAGCATCGCGATCACAGTTGAGTTCTGAAAGGTACATAAAATTAAAGGACGATGGACAAAAATGTATGGAACCTGGTACCGGCACCAATCGAAATGTATGATACATCGTTGGAAAGGTCTTTTAGTGTAGAATAATAATTACCAAGGCGCCAGTCCCAATTTGCTGTCCGATCGGAGTAATCACTCCTTGAAAATTACTAATGTTTCCTAATAAAGTTTTTTTTTTTTTTTTTATGGATACAGGATAGCAAACGAGCTTGCAGCACCACCCATCCGCTGCCACCCATGACAACTGTGACTGACTTTGAACAAGACTAAATTAGGGACTGGGATGGTTAGTCCAATTAGTTGAGAAAGTTAATTAGAACATTAGTTGGTCAGTTCGTTAGTAGGTATGAGGACTAGGGACTGTTAGTGATAGTTAGTCCTGTTAGTTGGTGTTAGTAATAGTCCAGTTAGTACTTGTTAGTAGGAGTCTCGTTCTAAGTCAGTCACAGATGTGTTGCTACCCTTGAGGACTAAGGACACATTATTTCTATCAGGTCAATTTCTTCTCCATTTCGCCATAGTATTCATGTTCAAAGACCAGCAACAAGTATACTTGGCCAGCATGGTGGACTAAGGCCTAATCCCTCCCATTCTGAGAGGAGACCCGAGCCCAACAGTGGGTAAAGAAAGGGTTGTGATGTGAAGTGATCTATATATATTTCCTTTCTGTTGTGTTTCTTTTGTGTGAAAGGGTTAATCTGAATCATCGAACAGGATCAGATCAGGACTTCTTCCCGGATTTCTTCGTGGGCTTGGCGGCGGAGCTGTGTTGGGCAGTGGGCTTCGGAATGCTCCGGGCCGGGGTTGCGTTCCCGTCGGTTGGTGTTATTGGCACTTGGGGCTGGAATGGAAAACAACACTAAATTAGAAAATGCCACCATGCCAGAGTCAGTCGCAGTAAATAAATATATTACAATTTCTTTCTATTAAACAATTTATTATTACAACTTGGCTTTTATTAAACAATACTCCATTACAATTTGGCATCTATAAAATTCCTATTACTATTAAATCTATTATTACAATAGCAACCCTTTGGCCACTATTGAAATTATTATTATTACAACCCTGTATAATCATAAAGTTAAGCCAACTATTGGTATTATTGATATCATAGCAATGCAATCTGTACTGACCTCGTCGGAAAAGCTATCGTGCCCAGAAGTTTTGCCGATAGGAAAAGCTATCGTGCCCAGAAGTTTTGCCGATAGGAAAAGCTATCGTGCCCAGAAGTTTTGCCGATAGGAAAAGCTATCGTGCCCAGAAGTTTTGCCGATATGGGATGCACGCAGCATCGCGATCACAGTTGAGTTCTGAAAGGTACATAAAATTAAAGGACGATGGACAAAAATGTATGGAACCTGGTACCGGCACCAATCGAAATGTATGATACATCGTTGGAAAGGTCTTTTAGTGTAGAATAATAATTACCAAGGCGCCAGTCCCAATTTGCTGTCCGATCGGAGTAATCACTCCTTGAAAATTACTAATGTTTCCTAATAAAGTATTTCTATCAGGTCAATTTCTTCTCCATTTCGCCATAGTATTCATGTTCAAAGACCAGCAACAAGTATACTTGGCCAGCATGGTGGACTAAGGCCTAATAAAGAAAGGGTTGTGATGTGATGTGATCTATATACATATATTTCCTTTCTGTTGTGTTTCTTTTGTGTGAAAGGGTTAATCTGAATCATCGAACAGGATCAGGACTTCTTCGTGGGCTTGGCGGCGGAGCTGTTGGGCTTCGGAATGCTCCGGGCCGGGGTTGCGTTCCCGTCGGTTGGTGTTATTGGCACTTGGGGCTGGAATGGAAAACAACACTAAATTAGAAAATGCCACCATGCCAGAGTCAGTCGCAGTAAACATGGGCGGCAGCGAATGTATGGTACTGCAAGTTCGTTTACTATCGTAAATAAAATAAAACACAATATAAGCCTTACTTATATATAATTGTATATCGTTTTAGTTGTCACTAGTACCGCAACAAGTGTCGACGCACACTGACCGTACTTGCGAGATATCTTGCAGTATATTGCAAGATTGCGGCACGGGCTATACGTCAAGGCGCGAACCAGTGGTGACGGATTTACACCAACCTACATACTGGAACTGCAAATAACCTAACTTTTCTTGATCTCTTGAGTATATTAGGGATGTGTAACGGAATTAATTCTAACACTGAAGGGTAAATCAACTCGCCTCTAACAGATATGTAAATAAGTGTAAAAATTACGACTTAAAAAAGTTCTGAATATATTTAGGCAAAATAAATTTGGTTACAACCCACTCGCCAAGTGCTTGAATCACTAGCCTTCAGCTCGCAGGGTCCAAAGTGATCACTGTAGCCAATGGACACGAGCAACGCCAAGGGGTTGTCAATACCTCACCGGTCTTAAAGGAGAGTTCTTTTTGCAGCTTAAGAACCGCATGCATTACATAGCCCACCATGAAACACTCAGATTGCAAGTGCGAGTTGCCAGAAATTCAGGTAGTGTGGATTAAAATTTAGAGCTGGTTAAGAAATATGTAGTTGCAATAGATTGTTTTTATAATTCAAGTTAGGAGACTGGGTACGGTTGTAACAAAGTACGGTTTTAACAACTCAAATATTATCGAAACTATGCACGATAGGTGAGGGGTACAAGAGGAGGGGCACGTGGCCGACAAGTCCTAACACGATTCCCAGTGTTGCGTCACCTTTCGCGCAATAATAACGATTACAGAGAAGCCTGTTGAATATTTCAACCAAAAGTAAGTATTTTTGTTGAACTTCTTTGTAAAATATCTTAAATATTGATATAATTATCGTATTTCAAAGTTTGCTTATGTAATCGTTATATTTTATAGATTATAATAAGCCTTTTTGTTTTTGTATAAGTTGTGTTATCTTGCGCTAGTGACAGTCTTATTACCGAAATAGGTGGGGACGGTTGTAACGATTTTCATGGGGACAGTTGTAACGTCAATTTTATAATATTTTTGTGTTGCAGATGCCTAGAAAACGCATAAGAAAGATCTCTAGAGGTGAAGGCGACATATCGTCATACAAGAACGCCTACGAGGAGGTCAAGTCAGGGGCTTCTTTGAGACGAGCTGCAGAAAAGTATGGCGTTAACTATGTCTCTCTTTTGAGATATAGGTAGAAGAGGGATGCAGTAATGAAGACCATGATCAGGTAGAAAATGTTAGCATGAACTTAAAGATTACTTTTTATAGTCGAATCTGACTGATTTAAAAAAACATAAATATAAATACGTATTGTTTATGATTTTTTTATCTCACATAGCCTGATGTACTGACGGGAATAGATATTATAATATGCCATAATTGTGAGGAGTCCGATTATTTATATTGAAAACATATTTTTTAATACAGTTGCTCAAAAAGTGGCATATTACAGGGACGTTTAGCGTTCGGGAAGTGAGCTATTACACACTCGTGCTTTTTCTTTACCTTTTCCGAACTCGTGCGTTCTCTTTCCCAACTGTCAAAATAATGTCTATTAAAAAGAAAAAACCAACCACGAAAAAAAAAATTCATAGAAGTTTTTATGTTTCATGCAAATATTTCTAAAAAGAAGCTACTAATTTGTTTCAATATCAGATTTAATGATTTGATTCAATGAATTAGGTTAGGTTTCATTTCATTTCATCTCATTAAATTTCATGTCAATAAAAAAATTCTACTGAAGACTTGGCTGTATGGGCATAGTTCCCTTTACCTACCCAGAATGGGTGAAGAAAACAAAAAAAAATCTCTTCAATACTCTGTATTCTTTTACGGTTGGCGCCATTTTCCAAAAATGTTCGCTGCGAGTTTAGTTTGTGTTTTTATTATTTTATCAAATTGCTTAATTTTTTCGCAACTGTATTAAAAATAGTTGTTCAGTACACGTGCGGAACCGTCATTGCAACTTGTTCCGACTGTCAACCCTCGCCTTCGGCTCGGGTAGACATTTGTCGGAACTCTTTGCAATGACAGGCTTTCCGCACTTGTAGCGAAATATACTATTGTGTAACTTCAGATTTTATTGATTAGTGATTACTTAAAGATTATTTTTGTTTGACGAGTCTGACTGAGTTTGAGAGAACTCGAAAAAAAGAACTATTGTTATGTTTTTTTTTGTTTGAATATATATATAAAAATATATTTAATTATGTGATTAACATTGTTGATTTGTTTTACTAACATTTTGGTATTTTAAAATAAATTTTTAATTTTTTATATTATTTTTATTAATTTTCAATATCTATACTATAATAAATCTGAAGAGCAACTTTTTCTGTACATTGATTTTTTTTTCAAAATTTCAATTCAGGGGCATTATAATAACGCTTTAGAACTCAGAAATGTATTTTTTGAAAATATTGTCTGTCTGTCTGTCTGTCCGGGCATCACAAGAAAACCCGTGGATGGATTAGGATGTAACTTGGTAAAGTTATTACTCTTAGTCCTGGTTAACATATAGGCTATTTTTATCCTCAGAAAATTAAGAGGTTCCCATGGGATATAGATCGAAAATTTGTATGGATTTTTTTTTAAATCTCAACCATTTCATTTCAAATTTGCAACAAACATTCCTTACAAAAATTAAAAGAATACCTGTTTACCAGCTTTTTTGTATAATGTAAATAAAAGAAAAAACACACGAAATAATGTAAATATTTTCAATTTTACAAAACGCGCGCTAGGAATAATCCTTTTTATTTTCGTATCGTATTTGATTAAAATTAGAAGAAGATATTATTTTCTCCAAAAAATATTCGGCATTTACTAATTTTCGCTCTAGAAATGGTAAAAAAGGAGTTATGACTTCAGTAAGGTTTGCACGGATTCTATACAGTCCTCACGTGAAAATGAAAACCTATCAACTGATTGATAAAAAATGTTAGTAAGTTTTATAAATTAGTTATTTAGTCTAATAAAATAAATTTGCCAATCTATATATATAAAAGGAGAAGGTGACTGATTGACTGACTGACTGACTGCCTGACTGACATATCAACGCAGGGCCTAAACTATAAGGGCTAGAAACTTGACATTTTGCACAGGGGTTCCTTTTATAACGTAGGGGAGCACTAACAAAGGATTTTTGAAAATTCACCCCCTAAGGGGGTAAAACGGGGTAAAAAAGTTAGTATGAAACTTTGCCGTTTTTGATGTTATTCGAATGAAATTCAGTACCTATGAAGGCTTTTTATTGAGTTTCAAAAATCATCTCTTAAGGGGGGGTAAAAGGAGGGTGCAAAGTTAGTAGGTGTAAAAGTTTTTCGTATATACCTACATTATTTCAATGAAATTTTGTATTTAGGTTATGTTACGTCTAATTCTACGCGAGCGAAGCTGCGGGCGTCCACTAGTAAATAATAAAATTTATTTAAAAACCGTAATTTTTGTTTTAATTTCGAGTGTTACAACCGCCCCTAGCATGGGGTCGGTTGAAACAATCGCACACACCCAATAAAATGTAATTTTGCTATCAAACTGTTTTACCTAAGCTACTGATTTTGATGTTAATTTAAAGACAAATGACTATGCTTTCATCCCAAAAGCTTTGAACGTTGTATACAACTGTAATAGCTAAGCTGTGAGCAATTAAAGAAAAATTGTTACAACCGTACCCTGTCTACCCTATGTACCAATACTTATACTCTCTAAAGCTAAATGGAGCAACCCATAAATGTCCCACTCTTGGGCACAGGTCTCACCCGTAGCCACAGTTGCGGGGGGTCTAGAGCATACTCAACCACTCTGCTCCAGTGCAAATTGGTGGAAGGGTTAGTGGCCATTTCACTCAAACGTTAACAATTAAAATCAACCACAACGGATGGATTACCTAACGTGCCAAAGTGTGTGCGTGTAACCATGCAAAGCATGGAAGTGCCCATGAAAAATTTCCATTAGTCATCACCCTTCAACAAACCCACCATACCTGTCTTTGCTTAACTTCAATCACATAAGAAACAAACCATTCGGCTATGATTGCTTCCATGAGATGAGATGGGTCCCAATGAAAACATAATAACCAATATAAATAATATTTCGTGTTCTTCATAAACACATTACTTACCATCCTCTATTTTCCTCTTAACTTCTCTTCTAGCGTTGTCCTTGCCCCGAGACCTAATCACAAATGGACTGTTCCTACAAGCTTCTTCAGCAATCTGTTCAGGAGTCTTTTGTTCTAGGAGTTTTGGAGATCTTGATTCACTCTTTGGTGTAACATTTTTTGGTGTTACAGTTTGTTGAACTGTGCTAGGTTCTTTTTCATCTAGAAGGTCAACTATGACTATTTCAGGTATTTCTATACCTGAAATAGTCTTAGCTGCAGGGAACTCCTCTGCAGGTGGTACCTTACAAGACCTGCTTGGGTTAGATGCATGTTTTTGTGATCTTAAATTACTTGTAGTTTTGATTGACTTGGGAGCTTTCGACTCTTTTGTTTCTGCAAACTTTGGAACCTTATTTGAACTCGGACTAGGTTTTGCTGGTCTTCCTGGAGTATTCCTCACTTGTGTGTCTATTTTTTCATTTTCTGCAACTTTGGGGTCAAATTTAAGAGTATTGTGTCTGACCAGTTTAGAAGTAGGAGCTAATATTGGCACTTTATCGCCATTCTTCAAAGTTGGTGGTCTAAATGAAGCATTTTCAGGGGCAAATGACACTTCAGCGGTTTTAGGGTTTGCCTTAGTTTGATTAACCTGTGGAGGATTGGTAACAGGGCTTTTAGCTCTCCGTGATCTTGTGACTCTTCCCGATGAACTCGGCACAGCCTTGGGTGGGGGAGGAGGTGGTTCATACTGGAGGGGGGCGTGGACTATTCCAATTACAAACGGCTTTTTCCTTACAAACGGCTTCACCGGCCGGCGTCCGCGCAATATCCGATATTTCTGAAATTACCATAAAATTATGGAAACGAATACTAAACAACGATAGTAAAAGACCTCAAAGTGAAAACCAATAGGTTTCGAACAAGAAATACTTACAATTTTACGAGGTTTATCCGAACTTGATTTATTCAGTAGCCCGCCAGCCAGACTCAGAATGCCGGGGCAAATTTTGACATAGGGATGTTCGATATACATCGATGTATCGAAAACATCGATGTTTACCATTCGATACATCGAATCGATTCGATACATCGCTACTAGTCGATGTTTAACGATATATCGATGTATTTTATTCGATGCATCGAATAACCACCTCATAATATTTATAAGTTTTCTATAATAGTAATTTACAATTTCAATAAACTTACACGGATAATAAAGAGCATGTCGTTAATAAGATCCACACAGCGTTTTTAAAACTGAAAACGTTATACAGGATAAGGTTTTACGTTGGCTGAATACATCACCCCATACCTAAATAAAAAAGTGTAATAAAGTTTTAATAGTAATAGGAATTTTATAGATGCCAAATTGTAATGATAAGAATTTTAATAGAGGCAGAGTTGTAATAATAAATTGTTTAATAGAAAGAAATTGTAATATATTTATTTAATATCTTTTATAGTAAAGTATTCGAGTTAGTACAAAGTAATTTTACAGTGTCTGTAAATTTAAGACACAAACAACAGATTTATCATATTCATAATATTTGTATATCAAGGTATAGGGATCGTATGGTGGTTTGGTCATAGGTGTATACTTGTCTTATATTAAATATTAAGCTTATGTATTTTATATTAATTATTAAACTAAATAGCTAACGTAGTTTAGGGTAGGGTGTACACACACCGGCCCTGGTCAACATCTCAATGACTCAGGGGGTAGGGTGGTGGACACAGGTAAGTTGAATATCGTAGTTTATGGTAGGGTGTACACGCACCAGCCCTGGTCAACATCTCAATGACTCAGGGGGTAGGGTGGTGGACACGGTAAGTTGAATGCAAGTTAAATGGTAGGGTGTACACGCACTGGCCCTGGTCAACATCTCAATGACTCAGGGGGTAGGGTGGTGGACACGGTAAGTTGAATGCAAGTTAAATGGTAGGGTGTACACGCACTGGCCCTGGTCAACATCTCAATGACTCAGGGGGTAGGGTGGTGGACACGGGTAAGTTAAATGCAAGTTAAATGCCGTACGGTCACGAGGGGTTGTACACACACCGGTCCTGGTCAACATCTCAATGACTCAGGGGTACGGAGGTGGACAAGGTAAAGTAAATACCGTACGGGTAGTAAAGGTTGTACACGCACCGGTAGGGTGGTGGACAATTAAAGTAACTTATCAGTGGGGAAGGAGTCGCCACTCCTTAGTACGCCTTCACCAACACAAGGCCCACAGAAAGGCTTCCGGGACGAATCCTTGGGACAGCTCCCCAGGAACAAAACTCCGACCGGAACAAGCTCCTCCAAAAAGGCTCCTCCAGAACAAAGGCTCCACCAGAAAACTCTTGGGGCAGCTCCCACCGGAACAACTCTTCCAAAAAACCCCTATAAGTAAAGAATGTTCATAGTAACTAAGAGTATCTAGTAATCTATATTGAATATTATAGGTTATTTTAGTTATTCTTATGAATTGATATAAAATAAAGGTTCATACACGATAGGGAGGGCTAGAGAATCGTGTACACAGGCATTTTTAATCAAATTAAGGAACCCACGGGCCTCCAGGTAGTTAATTTAAACCGAACTTAAATTGTGGCTTAAATGTGGAAATTTACATAAATTTGGATATAAATTATAGGTCTACAGCTTGCATTTATTGTGTATAACGTTTTACAATGGCCAATGGTATCAATTTATCAATATTTTAAGACTTATGGTTGCCGGAGTCAAATAAGTATAAATTCACAAAAATCACCAAAATTAAGATTAAATATGCTATAATTTGTATACCGTTCTGTTGCTAACCATGAGGACCAGCTTTTAAAATACCTAATGGGTGTGAAAAGTCATTACTTTTAGATTTATGGCTCACTGTTGGCAGATGGAACACACAACCTAACTATATGGATTTGCACTAAAATATTATTAATTTTGTATATTAACTTGGCAATCTACACTCCCGAAGAGCTTATAAACAGTCTACATACCTTATTCAGGGGTAAATAGAAGTAATGACCTGTCTAAGGTCACGGGTAGAAGCCACGTGTCGCCGGGTCTGAAAAGTGATTAAATGTTAGAAAATCACAATAATTCCGACAAATACGATGGTGTACTATCGTCGTAGATCGATTTTAATACTTACAGCTGGTGGGAAACGCTTCTAACTTGGTTTTTTAAGAGAATGACGACATCACCGGCCGGCGTCCGCGCAATATCCGATATTTCTGAAATTACCATAAAATTATGGAAACGAATACTAAACAACGATAGTATAAGACCTCAAAGTGGAAACCAATAGGTTTCGAACAAGAAATACTTACAATTTTACGAGGTTTATCCGAACTTAATGACTCAGTCGCGCCCGCCCGAACGCAGAATGCACAGAGTACATTTTTTTCAGCAGAATGAATCGGCATTTTGACGTTTGCGAACAGTGAAAATTGAACGCACCATGGATTAGTAGGAGAGGACATTCGCCGAACATGACGTATTTAATCCGATGGATATGCCATACGGAACTTGCAAAATAGAGATAATAAAATTTTAAAGTGTTACAAAAGGTTTAATTAATATGAGCGCGAAAAGAGAACTTCCACTATGCCTGCACGGTGCAAATAATTTGGAATAAGAATCCGGAGTACCTTTTTGAAAAACTCCACTGGGTTAAAGATCATTCTTTTATAACTCGTCGCCCGAACATACAAACGTTACTCAAAACGCCAAGACATAGAACTGCCAGATTCAGGGGCTGTTTCAAATTTGCTGCAACAAGAATATGGAACGACTTGCCTCCTCCGATAAGAACTAAACAAAGCACTTCTGTTCATTCAAAGCCAAATATAAATCGGCACTATTAAGAAAACCCCTCCACCAATCCGCATTGGAGCAGCATGCTGGAGTATGCTCTAGAAGTCTAGACCTCCCGCAGCATTGTCTGTGGGGGAGACCCATGCCCAGCAGTGGGACGTCTTTGAGTCGCAGCGATTAAGAAAACAGCTTGCTGTAGAAAATTTGAAACACGCGCACTGGAACTGTCTACAACTAAAAAAAATATTTTCTTCCACTAGCACCTAAAAACTAACCCTTCTGTACCCGCATTTATGTACAAGTATAGTTAAAAATTTAACTTCCACAGCCACGTGATGCACAATGTCTATCTGACTGTGTAGTCTGGGGTTCGGCAAAGGCTGCTCAGCAAACTTCGTGTTTACGAGCTACTCTGAGCTTGCGAATCAGGCCGACGGTATCATCAGAATCATCCAAAGTTCAGTGGATGGTCAGTGTATCATGTCATGTCCATCTCTGCCATCATACACTGTTATGCTATTCAGCCGGCCTGCACGAAGGACAGAGCATATTCCACCACGCTGCTCCAATGCTGATTGGTGGAGCTGTGTCTGAGGGTGACCCGAGCCCAATAGTGGGACCTCTATGGATTGTAGCCGATGAATGACAAACGCTTCGCTGCGACCCTTAGACGTCCCACTGCTGGGCACGGATCTCCCCCACAGACGCAGCTGCGGCAGGTCTAGCCACCAATCCGCATTGGAGCAGCGTGGTGGAGTATGCTCTAGCTAGACCTTCCGCAGCTGCGGTGGCTGCGACAAACGCTTTATGGTGTATAAATTCTTGAGCTTTTCGGTATTTACATTTAAATAAAATTGAACATAACCTACATATTATTATCATTAAGATATTCATAATATTATACCATAGAGTATATATGTAGTCCGTGATTATACTAAGTAGGTTAAACTAAAAATTACATACTTACCTCTAACTAAAACCTATCCAAGTCATATTAAATTCAACATTAACTAAACAATATTATTAAGTCAAATTTTATTTCAATAAGTGAAATAAATCATTTTTCAAATAAAGTAAGGATAAAAAATCTAAACAAATAAATAAATTGAAAAAATTTAATTTAAAAAAAGGAGCAACCGAAGTTATTACGACCGCGGCAGGAATCGAACCTGCGTCTTCGGACCGAGATCCAACGCCTTATCCATTAGGCTACACGGTCTATACGATATAATTTGAAAACTCCTACTGTTCCATCCTACAATCCCTCCTGTAAAGTTAACCTCACGTCCTTATTTCTCCGAAGGGGTAGGCAGAGTGAAGTCCACCCATTTTTCTATTTTTGTCTGTGCTTCTCGTCCGCGGTATCGTAGTTTATCAACCGATTATACTAATACTAGTGGACGCCCGCAGCTTCGCTCGCGTGGAATTAGACGTAACATAACCTAAATACAAAATTTCATTGAAATAATGTAGGTAAATACGAAAAACTTTTATACCTACTAACTTTGCACTTGTATTCGCCTAAACGAGACCATTAAATAGTGTGAATAAAATACATCTAAATTATTGCCGTAAGGCGTGCAATTAATCCCTAAAGATTAACAACTAGTTTAAAGTGTAATGTAATATTATGATTAAATTGAATTAAAAACAAATAACAAAAAATCATGAACAATTAATCAGTGTCTTCTACCAAAACCCTATGATGATGAAGTAACTGCTTTGTAAGGTTTAATTATGAAATGCTTAAAAAAACCGCTCAGAAATCACTGTTTCAATCTGGATTTTTTCATCAACAAACAAGCTTATGTGCTTTATGCTATCGCAGACTTTTGTTTAGATTGAGTCAAGATCTATATTTTTGTAAAACATTGTAATACCGTATGGCACAGCAGTGAGACGCGGTTTAAGGATTTCTAGGAGCGCTTGCCCTTCCGTCTTGTATAATAAATATCAATATTTAGAGCAAGCTCAGAAGATAAGCCTGATTCTAGATAGCCTAACTGAATTCAACAAAAGAATACAAAAGCATTTCACTATAATATTAGCATAGTTTAAATGAGATGCACTTTTGACAGCAGATGGCTGTAACGTAAGGAAACAGCCCGGGGCAGCACCACCGCCCGTATACATACTATTTCTACCGTGTTTTGGTTTTTTTATTGTTTGTAAAGCAATAGTGGTCCAGTGTGGTATCCGGTTGCACTTCTTTATAGGCGACCATCTTAGTCCTCAAGGATAGCTACACATCTGTGACCGACTTAGATCGAGATTCTTACTATCCTAACCAACAGTACTAACTATCACTAACAGTCCCCAGTCCTCATACCCACTAACAAACTAATTAGCTCTCTCAGCTAACTGGACTAACTATCCCAGTGCCATATCAAGTCAAAGACAGTCATAGTTGTCATGGGCGGCAGCGACAGTTAGTCCTGTTAGTTGGTTAATTAATATAATATCACTAGGGGAGACGGAAGGAAACAATTTCAGAATATAATTTGTTTATTTTTATTTAAATTAAACACATTTACATCGTTACACCTAAAATTTAGTTCCACTAATATACGTGCAAGTCCATCGCGTAGAAAACGAAGAACAAGAATTAAACTAAAAATAAATATACCTACGAATTTGAAATATATACTTAATGAAGTATATCACAAACGAAAGTTGAGTTGTGTTGTGTTGCGATCTTTGTTACGCTACACACAGACAGATGCAGGCGTTGTTCGTGTATGGCGGAGTTGTTCACGTTTCGGATGGTGAAATACATAAGGCCAAATAATAATGCAATACACTCGCCAATACTGATCTCGAACCAATCCTCTTATTCTTAATAAATCTATTTTAGCTATCGAGTGTTTTGTCTTCTTTATTCAAACACAATACAGAATTCGAATGAAAGTGATAAAACACTTTATGGCTATCACAGTTTGGTACGAAGTCTGTCTTTACCGTTAAAGCTTGAATATGTTATTCATAATGCTTACATATACAACAATCAGTTACAATAATAATATTAAAAATATGATATAACAGGAGTTGTGATTGTGACAGGGACAGATTGATTATCAGTAGGACTACCAGGTAGGTGGGTAGGACCGACGAGTTGAGATGAACCACTGGGTATGCAGGAGTTGTTATATTGATCCCTTCTCCTGGGAATATAAGGTCACCGCAGGGAGAGGCGCTATAACTTGTCACTAGATACAACCTTTGTTACGCGGGCTCTTCGTAAAATTTAAATATTAAATTAAAACAGGTAGGCTACTGAAAGAAGTACATTATTACGACGGAAGATGCTGTTCGGTATGAAAAGCTCCTAACGATTTCAATGAAGACATTATCCGCCTTTGTATGCCCTAATTGTTTGTACTTGTAAAAACAATTGGGTATTTGAAAAAAAAAAAATATTATTTTATTTTTATGTATTTTAATACTATATTATTAATAATATTGATATTTAATGCAAAAACCTTAAAAATGTTTTTTTTTTTTAAATTAATTATAAACAATTAAAAATTGACGAAATTTGAATAAAAATCACGTGACTATAAACGCGCCATGATTGGTCACCATATTTGTGACGTCAAAATGTTATATAAAGGAGGATGGCCATTTTGGTACCCCATGTCCAATCAAGATGAATCACGCACCGGTACCAGGTTCCATACATTTTTGTCCATCATCCTTTAAATATTTAACAATGAAAACTAACATTATGACGTCACACGCGCTCGGGTTTGTTCGGGAGTTGTCGGCGTGTCTTCGGTACTGGATTCAAAAATTATTGAATTGAATTTTTATTTTGAAATAACTTTTGAATTATTGCGAGAAAAAAAGAAAAAAAAATAGTTTTGTTATAAAACTTATATGATCTTTTCATTTATCACATAAAAAAAAATATTCAAATACCCAATTGTTGTTTCTTTGGTATACAAATAAAGAGTATTTGTATTGTATTGTATTGTATTATAATAAACAAGGTGATGAAATGAACGGTGATCAAAAGAATTTACCGACAAACTTGAATCGACAATGAATGTACAACTCCAACCTTTGTTCCTTAATACTTTTAATGGGTTGTTTCAATTAGTTTTAAAATACATATACACAGAAAGCGCTGCCGCAAACAGTAAGGCGACAACTCCGTAACGACTTACACAACCTAATTATTATCACTACAAAGTACTGGGATTTTATTTAAATGTAAACAAGCTCCTGTACCCAGCACAGGAACACACAACACATTGGTTGTGTGTGTTCCTGTGCTGTGCGGTTAGTTTAAATTGTAATAAGCTGGTATAGTCTTAGTAGTAAGTGATTTATTTTTAGTATTAATTTATTACAAACTAATCACATTCTAACTGAAATATAATTTGTTACATTACTCCTTGAATACATAGTTTTAAATATCACATAAAATACAAGAGTTTGATATTAAAAACACAACATTGATAAATATTGTATATTATTATATAAAAGCGTCGCTTATAGTGTCGAGAGAACGAACCGTGCCGGTACTGAAAACTTTACAAATACTGGACGTTAGCAGTACGACATCGACTTTACCAATAGCTATTATTAAACAGATAAATACAAAGTTAAATTACCACTAAGAGATTAGCATTAAATCTACATTATATTGAATGCGGTTCCATTGAAACAATGATTTGTGACCATACTCCCGAAGTCGATTCGAGTTTCACTTTATTTCGACCAACTTTTAATATCACATTAAATAAAAGACCGATCGTTCTTGACCGACGAAAATATGAGACATTGAATATTTATGAATATTATTCAAATAACATTATTCATATCTATTATACGTATTATTTCTCACATTGTAATTAATGTAATTAATATCTCGTTTTTGTACATTAATAGTTTATATACTTTACATAATCAGTGGTGTAGAATCGTCTGAAATGGGAATTCAAGATCGAAAATTGTTCTGTGTCTGGATGTTAACATTATCTATTTATGTATGTATTTAAAAATATAATATGTATGTATATCAGTCTTTGACACCCATAGGCTCTGCCTGGTTTGGGTTCGAATGGCCGTGTTGTAGATGAGTTTTGATTCTTGATTATTTATTTATTTCACTTGCGACAAGGATAATCAGTATCGGGGGATTGGTAACAATTTATGTTATCAAAGACAGCACACTACATAGTAAGTATCTACTCGCATCTCAGACTTGTTGAACAATATACTACTACTACTTGTTAATATTATTATTATTTCAAACACTTATGCATTTTGCTATCCAAGTATTATGTAATTGAAGGTTTAAGGATTTTCACATATTATTCTTCATATTTTTGATCTCGAATTCCATTCCAGACTATAAATAATAGCGTGAAATAGGTCTATTTATTTTATTTACTTAAGAACCAAAAGTAGTAAAAATATAACAGTCACTAAAGCTGTTTATATTATGTATAATCATGACATAGCAAAAGAACATGCAGCATCACGCACGCGCTGCCACCGATGCTAATTGTGATAGACCTTACACAAGACTCATAAGAGTCTTGGGACAAAGTCGGAGAGAGGATACAGGCAAAGCGCGCGTGCGAAATCCTACCCGAGATCAGTTCATAAGTTAAGTTACCTTCACTAACTTAACTATTATACAGGGTTATTGGTAATTCGACGTATTCCCGTTAGGAGGTGATAGGGGTGACTATTTGTGATAATTTTAACCCCCATATGCATTATGCAAAAGTGAACCATTTTCGAGTTATCAAGCTTTTCAGCTTTTTTCAAAATAAGTCAGAAATGCAACATCAAAAATTTATTAAAAAAAAAGTATCAATTAAAATCTATTTTTTTCTTCTGATTTATAAAAACGATTAAACAATGGTTATTTATCAACATTAAAACTACAACTATCGGACCTACTTTAAATATGCGAGACGATTAACGATATTACTTCAATATTTTTTGAGATTTTTGTCCACTAAAATGCCTTAAAAACAAAAAAAAATTATATCAAACTTGGCTTGCAGATTGTTTTAAAAACATAACCGTTTTCTTGGCTTTCCAAAAAGGTATAACAACTATGAACTTATTTAAAAAAAAACTGAAAAATAACGATCACAAAGGAAGTAGGCGGAAATTTGGATTCGAACTAAACTTAAGTTCTTTCTTTAAAATTTTCAAAAAATTAATTAAAAACAATGCCTAATGTAAATAAAACAAAAAGTAGAAATAACCAGTAAAAGTTTAGTAATAATAACAATTAATAATAAGTAAGAATTGAGACATTTTGTAATTTTGCCTAATTAAAGTTCTTGCTCGAACGGACTTCCCCTATTGTGAGACAATACGAGAAATAGAAATCAACCAGCGTTAAGACCGGACTCCTCGTAGGCCACGGATTTGGTCCTGGTTAATGCCGGAAAACCACCAGTCCATGTTATTAATTACAAAGATATGTGCAAGAATTTATCGATGAACCAATTTTGCTCGCTTACGAATTTTTTTTAACAAATGAAATGCTTGAAGACTTGCCTTTTACTATAAGGCAAAACATGATATAGGTACTAGCAAGACGGATGTCACACATTTTGGTGTCAATTAGGCGATGACTTGATAGCCATTTTCCTAATCGTTGGATAGGGCGAGGACCCATTCCATGGCCTACGAGGAGTCCGGTCTTAACGCCGGTTGATTTCTATGTCTATGCGTTCACATGAAATCCTTGGTTTACGACGTCTCGCCTGTGTCACCCGCGGTAGAACTCAAAATAAAAATTATAAACGCAGCTAATGTGATTCGAAATAATTTGACCACTTCAGTAGTTAAGTTACACCTCAGAAAAAGAATGAGACTTTGCGTACGCAATAGGGGAAGTCCCTTCGAGCAAGAACTTTAATTAGGCTAAAATACAAAATGTCTTTATTGTTACTTATTATTAATTGTTATTATTACTAAACTTTTACTGGTTCTAAATTTAATTTTTAATTTATATTTTTTGTTTTATTTACATTGGGCATTGTATTAAATTAATTTTTTTTAAATTTTAAAGAAAGACCATAAGTTTAGTTCGAATACAAATTTCCGCCTGCTTCCTTTGTGATCGGTTTTTCTCAGTTTTTTTAAAATAAGTTCATAGTTGTTATGCCTTTTTAGAAAGCTAAGAAAACGGTTATGTTTTTAAAATAATCTGCAAGCCAAGTTTGATATAAGTTTTTTTTGTTTTTAAGGCATTTTAGTGGACAGAAATCTCAAAAAATATTGAAGTAATATCGTTAATCGTCTCGCATTTTTAAAGTTGGACCGATAATTATAGTTTTAATATTGATAAATAACCAATGTTTAATCGTTTTTATAAATCAGAAGAAAAAAATTGATTTTAATTGATACTTTTTTTTAAATACATTTTTGATGTTGCATTTCTGACCTATTTTGAAAAAAGCTGAAAAGCTTGATAACTCGAAAATGGTTCACTTTTGCATAATGCATATGGGGGTTAAAATTATCACAAATAGTCACCCCTATCACCTCCTAACGGGAATACGTCGAATTACCAATAACCCTGTATAAATTGTAACTAAATTCGCTATAGCCTCGCCTACAACACTCCGCTTGTGATGAGAATGCTTACAACCTCACTGCACTGTTTTCCTGTGGAGTGAATCTGTTGTTTCAGCGTAGTTTAAACTGTGTCCTACCTACTACCGTACTAACTTATGTAATGGTGAAAAAGCGTGAGTGTTGAGTTTCATTACTTAAAGAAGAACTTAAGAATAAGAGACTGCTTGTAGTCGACTCAATATTTAAAAACATATTATGTAACTATTTAAATGTAGACAGGTAAAACTTATTGGTTATTCAGCGATCCTATGCTGCACGTAGCTCCTTCTGTTATCCTCTAGAACAAACCCAGTCACTAAAATATCAATAAATAGATAAATTCAAATTTATTAATAGGTAATTAATTTTCAGCTTTAGCGGAGAAGATAAGTCGGTACAAAAGGCGACTAGCCAAAGTGTAATTTTGGCAGTAAACTAGTGAACTAATCTCACGTAGACTAGTTTACCTATGTAGAATTTTTAGTTTTTTCAGTTATGCAGAAAAACGATTTGTAATAATAACATTTATATTTGAAATGCCACATGTACAATATTTTGCCACAGTATGCGTTGTGTCAAGATATTGATGTCATGTAAAAACTGCTAAAATTACACTTTGGCTAGTTGACTTTTGTACCGATGGTACGACATTGGGGGAGACTGGTGTGGTGTATGGTGTATGGTGTTGCTGGTTGTACGGTGATGGTTCAGACGAGGTCGGCGCGCTGCAGCGCCACCGAGGCTCGGTAGAGGCTCTCCATCATGAAGGCCAGGTTCTGGGAGAGCTCGCTCACTGGCCGCGTGATCGCCACCATGTCTGCCGACCACCAACATTGGTTACAGACGTATCGCACGGGCATTGAGTAGAAACTATTATCTAATGCTGGCTCCACATTATCATAGTAGAAGTGTACTACTATGATAATGTGGAGCGCACACATGTCGCGACAAAACCCTTAGATACGAGAAGTATATTTGCCGAAACGTGAAAACTTCAAATAATCAATATTGTAAATATGAAACTGTGTCTTGCGATTGTTGACACAAAATCGTATTTTTGCGAAAATTGAAACAAGTCATCTATACTAATATTATAAAGAGGAAAGATGTGTTTGTAATGTTTTCACACAAAAACTACTGGACCAATTTCAAAAATTCTTTCACCATTAGAAATCTGCATGAGCACTGAGTGACATAGGCTATATAAAATTACTAGATGTAAACGAAACTATTGTAATGTCTAATTCCATGTCCTCTTCTCTAAAATATATGGCTTAATATTGTATTGTTTACAAAAAAATCGATGTTAAAAATGTATCGGTACCTAAGTCAATTTATAGAACTAGAGAAGTGTGTATTACCTGGATGCGCCTGCGCAAGGCCGCGGCAGTACACGTGCAGCAGGCTGGTGACGTCATCCTCGGGCAGCTCGCCGCGCTCCAGGATGCGCTCGGCGTTGCGCGCGCGCACCAGCGCCAGCGCCGCGCCCCATCTACGAATTAAAAAAAAAAAAACGCAACCGTTGATACGACATATTATAGAAAATGGTTTTAAATGTTGCGTATTTTTTTTTTACCCACTTTCATTCGTTCCATGACGAAACTACGTAAAATAACATCACGCCCGTATTTCATCGAACTGGTTGGCGGAGGTGTGTTTACACCCACTCTTGACCAGCAATGTTAAGGTTCATGTAATAGGTGGTGGAGTGAGCGTATCGCCACAAAGTAGACATATGCTACAGAGGCAAAGCTTCTTAAGAATGTGCAAAATTGTTACCTATTTTGGTAGGGTTGTCACAACAGGTTAAGACAAATTAAAGAAATTATTTGTTAAATATGTAATTAAATAATTCAGTATGATAGAATACTTTACAAATTACTTACTTTAGTAATATTCTTTTTATAATTTTTGTTTTTTAATAATTTATTGTTTCTTTTAATGGTATTGTAAATTCTAGAGAAAGGACATAGGCTGCTCTTAGCAGGATACTTCAGCAGGATTTTCCCCTACCAAAAAGTGCCGAACGCGGCTAAAGAAGTATACAGTTCAAAATAATTGTAATCTATCTATCTATCTATCTATATTATATAAAAGGAGAAGGTGACTGACTGACTGACTGACTGACTGACATATCAACGCAGGGCCTAAACTATAAGGGCTAGAAACTTGAAATTTTGCACAGGGGTTCCTTTTATAACGTAGGGGAGCACTAAGAAAGGATTTTTGAAAATTCACCCCCTTAGGGGGTAAAACGGGGATGCAAAGTTAGTATCAAACTTTGCCGTTTTTGATGTTATTCGAATAAATTCAGTACATATGAAGGTTTTTTATTGAGTTTCGAAAATCATCTCTTAAGGGGGGGTAAAAGGGGGGGTGCAAAGTTAGTAGGTAGGTATAAAAGTTTTTCGTATTATTCTACATTATTTCAATGAAAATTTGTATTTAGGTTATGTTACGTCTAATTCCACGCGAGCGAAGCTGCGGGCGTCCACTAGTACCTATACTATAATACGCATGTGACAATAAATGATAATCGTTCTCACTTGTGTCGCTGCAAGAGCGCGAGCAGCGCGGCGTCGTCGTGCGGCGCGTGCGGCTTGTGCGGCGCGTGCGGCGCGTGCGGCGCGTGCGGCGCGTCGTCGCCGCCGTCCGCCGCCGCGCTCACCGCCAGCGTGCCGCGCACCGCCATCACCGCCGGCGACATCTCCACGCCCTGGAACACAGTACAATATCGTGACATATAAATATATATAAATAAATATCTTGGACATTCTCACACACGGCCATCTGACCCCAAAGTAGGCGCGAGCCTGTGATATGGGTGTCAGAGACTGATATACAAACATAGATATTTTTAAATACATACTTAAATAGATAATTAACATCCAGACACAGAACAAATACAAGTGTTCGTCACACGAATATTTGTACTGAGTAGGATTCGAACCCACGACCTTTAGCGCAACAGACAGGGTCACTACCGATTGCGCCAACGGGCCTGTCGATATCGCTACACACATTCTGTCTTTATGTTGTCTAGGCCTGATCACATCTTGTCCCCGTAGCTCGGGACCAGAATAGTGCTACGGTATCCCCTGCCTGTCATAAGAGGCGACTAAAAGGACCCGTCCATCCAGTGACCCCGGGAAAGACAACGTTGTGTGTGGCTGCACAACGTTGTAGCGACGTCTTTGTCGAGCCAATCATGGACACAGCACTGGAGGGCACCAGTGCGTTCTATCAGAGATCCCGGAGCCCTCTACAAGCGCCGAGGAAGGCCGCCGAGGGGGTGTTAGTGGGTGGAAACTACACATAACCCGGCGTCGCTCCTACCATGTCCGGGTACCTTTAAAAGGTTTCCCACTCGTAAAACAAGGCCTGATCACATCAAAGACAAAGAAAGGGGAAAAAAAACTAAATTGAATTTTTTTTGAATTTTTTTTAAATTTTTTTAAAAAAATTTTAAGAAAAAAAATTTTAAGAAAAAAAAAAGATCATTAATATCACCGCCTAACCCTTCAGGGAAAAAGGCGTGACATCAATGCTAGCAATGATATGACACTATAGTAGTAGCACCGTGCAGTAGTAGTGCGGTCGGGTGCGGTCGGGTGCGGACGGGTGCGGGCGGGTGCGGTCGGGTGCGGTCGGGTGCTCACCCGGTTGTCGAGCGCGGCGTGGTAGACGGCCACCACCATCTTGTTGTTGGTCTCGAGCAGCAGCAGCAGCTGGAAGATCAGCTTGTACAGGCAGCGGCCCGTCTCGTCGCCGCCGCGCGACACCTCCAGCGCCTGACGCACAGTAAACACATAGTTAACATATAAGAATAAGAATATATTTATTTTGCTTTGTATAATTAATGTTAACACCAATAAAATCAAAACACATATCTAACATACACAAAGCAAGAATAGGGCATGTGCCACGATTTCAATGAAATCATGACGCTGATTTTCAGTGTGGCCCTACCACCCTTGCAACGACAGTGTGACATATCAAAAACGGTAATTTAACAGAACACGACTTTTGAACTTTTAAATGAGCATAACTCTTAAATTGTTGTCAAGATAGCCTTATTAAATATGAAGTGATTAAAGTATATCTAATACTGATATGAAATATCAATATTATGACCAACTAATGTTCTAAAAATCTCTCTCAACTAATTGAACTAACACTCCCAGTCCCTAATTGTTTTATCGATGTAGATGTAAAGCTTGTCTCTATTGTGTATATGTGAATAAAGTTTTTCTTTCTTTCTAATTGAGTCTTGTTCAAACTCAGTCACAGCCGTCAAAGGCGGCAGCGGATGGGTGGTGCAGGCTCGTTTGCTATCTTATATCCATTTAAAAAAAAAGTACAAATCTAATCGCATACTGATCGCAATATAACCTCTAGCGCGTGCTCGCGCCTGTCGAAGTAAGTCTCGAGGTGCTCGTTGATCTCGAGCGCGGCGTAGCGCACGGCGTCGCGCACGCGCGCGCAGTCGGCCGCCGCGGGCCCCGCCCACAGCAGCGGCGGCTCCTCGGCGCCGAGCCGCGCCAGCACCGCCGCCAGCTCGCCCCCCGCGCCCGCCCCGCCCGCCCCGCCCGCGCCCTCGCCGCACAGCACTATCGTCTTGGACGTCACCTCCTGCGTCGAGTATACACAGTACACACAGGCAGCTCAACAATTACTACCTCTGACTTTGAATTCGCAGTTGCAAAACATACACTCTTACCGTACGCGTACACCAAATACGTCATCGGCCGAAGTATGCTCGTACGTCAACGGCCGAACTCGGCCGATAAAATCAAACATAAGTAAATGAAAGAGAAGAAAGTGCATACACTGATACTTCGGACGTCATTGTACGACGTCGGTAGTATCAGTGTATGCACTCTTTTTCTCTTCGCCGCGATTTGGTGTACGCGAGCCGAGCCTACACAATCAAATATGGCTGTGTTAGGTAAACGAACAATATGTACTCATCTTACAATAACGCTAAAAATATATATGTATATATATACATATATACATATATATATATTTATATAAAAGAGTTAAGTCACCTATTAACGGAATATTTCAACGCGCACGCCTAACCTAATGAACTGATTTAAATGAAATTTGGTACACAGATAGTCTAGAGCTTGAGAAAGGACATAGGCTAGTTTTTAATTGGAAAAAAGTGATAGGCTAGTATTTAATTGAAAAAAAGATTCTTTACAAATTTGTGGAGCTAAAGCTAACGCGCTAAGAAGAATCTACTATTATGTCTAATTCCACGCGAACGAAGCTGCGGACGTCCACTATATATTCAAGATTATATAATTAATTCCCAGCATAGTAGAGTAAATTTCAACTTCCAAAAGTTATTTTCAAATGCGACTGGGAATTCTACAGATAAGCGCGTTCACCAAAAACAATTCTAAAGTTTTATTATATTAAGCTTAGGTAAAAAGGAACCACAGAATAGGACATAAACTCAAGGGTGAAAAGCATCTGTTATCAGCTTCAAACAGGCAAGCGTCACAGAGTAAGGTTAACTATGCACTTGCAATTATGAAGTGAAAAACGATTCGCTGACAATGGTGCTCTCGTTCCCATTGTTCCCGAATAACCTGTCCTGTGTCCTTACGGCGGGAAATTAAATACGCATTAGTAGCATTGCAATTTTCAATGTATAATAGGCATGATGACAGATTTTGAAATTGGCTTGTATAATGTAGGTACATCCAATATTTCGAAAAAAAAAAAACATTATTTCAGCAATAAATTGAGTTTTAACGCTAATAATTGCAGTTTTTCCTATCTACTTTAAATTTAGCGCGAAAACGCTCATTGGTGTCATGGCGTCCGCATCGACGTCACGCCTGGATATTATAAAAGAAAATGCCGTGGTATTTATATGAGAAGCCCAAGCGGCAGGTGCATTTTTACTCAACCATGACGTCATCCGCTCTGATTGACGTTTCCAGGCGTTTCAGTCAACATGGCCGATTGCTGTTTTTTATACTTTTATTTTAATGCAAATCTTATTAAACTCAATGTTTTTATTGAAACTTGACAGTTTTTTAGGAATTATTCAACATACTTATTCCACTAAAACCATTTATTCTTTATTTTTTTAATACTGTCATCATGCCTATTTCCGATCTAAAGTCAACCCTGAACATTATTTGAATCATGAAGCACAAAATCCGTCAAAAATTTTATGGTGGGCCTATATGCAAATTTGGCTTAACTTCAGAACCAAAACGATACATTAAATAATGCAATGTTATACGGCATGTGCGGAAATTAAAAAATTATGTCACTATTATGTTTTACCTAGTTGCAAACAACAATAAATATGTTTTCATTGAAATTTCATGATTATTTAAAATGGACACATCTTAAAGTTAATTCCCGGTAAATTTTTACTTTTACATATTTACACAATGACAAGTGACGGTGAAGATTCACTAAACACCGAACTAATTGTCACGGCGTTAGCGTAGTTTAATCAACTTTGCATTATTTGACCTTTGTATAACGGTGTATACTTTGACAATTTGGTTCGCGTAGTATGTAACAATGAATCCTTTAAAGTGATTGTTGTATTACAGAAAATTTGTCAAATTAATCAGGATTTTTTTTTGTCATAAGTGAAACTGGGAATGATAGGTAAGATATAGTTAAGCCAACTTGAAGGAGTTTAGGAGCCCCGGGGCGCACGTATGTCGTCTCCAACGCCGAGCTCACGGCGCTTAGTTAGCGATAGTTGTGGAATTAATTAAAGTTAGCGCCGCATTTCAGTTTAGTTCCGACTCGATTCGAAATTTTCATGTTTAAAGCAATAATTGTTCACGGTTCAAGCTTGAAATACCACTCCTAGTTTACGGAACACCGTACTTATTTTATATTATCATAGGTTTAATCATAATCGTAAGCAAAATTGCAGCGCGTGCACTTTGCCGCGGTACTGTATAATTTCATTTTAATAAATCAGTGTAAGAGCAGCACTCGTAACGGGAAGTTTTCATTATCATCCTCGTCCATTAACATCTAGGTTTAAACAAGCGTTTGTCACTCTGCCCTTGTAAGTTTTAATATCACTTTAGTTCTAGGTACTGAACAAAATATTAATATCACTATAATTATAATCCATCACCTTGGCAAGAGAATTGGCGCATTTCACATGCCTTCGAAAATACAATGAAGAACATTCAGGCATGTAGTCATTACTATGCTTCGAGTTACTGCAGGTAGTAATATAATAAATAAATAATTATAATAAATAAATGCTACAATTGCACATCCGCGATATGCTTAAGTCTGCGGACACATATAAAACAGTAAAATTGATCGTCCACGAGTACAAATATTTATCTGCGAAATAAATGACTGCCCCAGCCGGGACTCGAACTCGGACCCCGAGATTCGACAGTCATGGTGACTCACCAGTCACTTAGTCAGTGTCTTAGTCTTGTCGTAGTCTTCAAATAGCAGGTGACATTTATTTTCTTAAAACGCAAGCAACTTGCCGTCCACCAGTGGGACATTGAATGGGTGTGATTGTGGTGGAATCGTTGACAATGTATTGGTGGGAGTGGTGACCTTGAGCGCGGTGTGCAGCCGGTGCAGCAGCGCGAGCGGCGGCAGCTGCGAGGCGTGCCGCACCAGCGACGCCACCGAGCAGCGCCACGCGTCGCGCGCCGCCGCCGCCGCCGCCGCCGCCGCCGCCGCCGGCACGGGCGTCATGTCGCCGCGCTCGCCTGCACACCAGCCAGGGTTTAAGCCACGATCACGTTTGATACAATGTGTACAACTACATGGATACAACTAATGTTCCAATTAACTCTCTCAACTAATTGGACTAACCATCCCAGTCCCTAATCGAGTCTTGTTCAAAGTCAGTCACAGTTGTCATGGGCGGCAGAGGATGGGTGGTGCTGCAAGCTCGTTTGCTATCTTGTATCCCTAAAAAAAAAACGATGCGTGTCACTTTTTTTCGTCAGCCCTGCCCAAGTCCCGCCTACTATGCGACGTCACCTAGTGATTGGTAAGGTGACACACTCGTTTTAGTTGTAATCAAATCCATCGATAACGTAACGTATCGATAACGTACTCGTACATACGCGCACTGATCGAACATGCGAGACATCTTGCAGTATATCGCAAGATTGCGGCACGGGGTGTACGCCCAGTTCACCGTTCTATCTTGATTAAATTCCGTGGTTTAAACATTTAAGGGCATGGAAATTTGATTGAGCACTATCTCTGCGCGATAGCGATGACACGAAGCAAGGAATCCTGGCGTGTTGTTCACGCCTTCATGTCAATAAAGGTTGAGCGTTTTTTTATTAAAAATCGTGTGCGAAAGAAGGCAACCAATGGTTCTCCTTGGCAAATGTTGGTTCTCCTTACCTTCGGGCTCGCCGGCGCTGGAGGCGCTGGAGAGCGAGTGCGCGCGCGGGCGCAGCGCCAGCTCGTGCGCCGCCGCGTCGCCGTCGCCCGCCTCGCCGCGCGCCCCGCCCTCCTCCCGGCCGCCCTCCTCGTCCGACGACTCCTTACCTTCGGGCTCGCCGGCGCTGGAGGCGCTGGAGAGCGAGTGCGCGCGCGGGCGCAGCGCCAGCTCGTGCGCCGCCGCGTCGCCGTCGCCCGCCTCGCCGCGCGCCCCGCCCTCCTCCCGGCCGCCCTCCTCGTCCGACGACTCCTTACCTTCGGGCTCGCCGGCGCTGGAGGCGCTGGAGAGCGAGTGCGCGCGCGGGCGCAGCGCCAGCTCGTGCGCCGCCGCGTCGCCGTCGCCCGCCTCGCCGCGCGCCCCGCCCTCCTCCCGGCCGCCCTCCTCGTCCGACGACTCCTTACCTTCGGGCTCGCCGGCGCTGGAGGCGCTGGAGAGCGAGTGCGCGCGCGGGCGCAGCGCCAGCTCGTGCGCCGCCGCGTCGCCGTCGCCCGCCTCGCCGCGCGCCCCGCCCTCCTCCCGGCCGCCCTCCTCGTCCGACGACTCCTTACCTTCGGGCTCGCCGGCGCTGGAGGCGCTGGAGAGCGAGTGCGCGCGCGGGCGCAGCGCCAGCTCGTGCGCCGCCGCGTCGCCGTCGCCCGCCTCGCCGCGCGCCCCGCCCTCCTCCCGGCCGCCCTCCTCGTCCGACGACTCCTTACCTTCGGGCTCGCCGGCGCTGGAGGCGCTGGAGAGCGAGTGCGCGCGCGGGCGCAGCGCCAGCTCGTGCGCCGCCGCGTCGCCGTCGCCCGCCTCGCCGCGCGCCCCGCCCTCCTCCCGGCCGCCCTCCTCGTCCGACGACTCCTTACCTTCGGGCTCGCCGGCGCTGGAGGCGCTGGAGAGCGAGTGCGCGCGCGGGCGCAGCGCCAGCTCGTGCGCCGCCGCGTCGCCGTCGCCCGCCTCGCCGCGCGCCCCGCCCTCCTCCCGGCCGCCCTCCTCGTCCGACGACTCCTTACCTTCGGGCTCGCCGGCGCTGGAGGCGCTGGAGAGCGAGTGCGCGCGCGGGCGCAGCGCCAGCTCGTGCGCCGCCGCGTCGCCGTCGCCCGCCTCGCCGCGCGCCCCGCCCTCCTCCCGGCCGCCCTCCTCGTCCGACGACTCCTTACCTTCGGGCTCGCCGGCGCTGGAGGCGCTGGAGAGCGAGTGCGCGCGCGGGCGCAGCGCCAGCTCGTGCGCCGCCGCGTCGCCGTCGCCCGCCTCGCCGCGCGCCCCGCCCTCCTCCCGGCCGCCCTCCTCGTCCGACGACTCCTTACCTTCGGGCTCGCCGGCGCTGGAGGCGCTGGAGAGCGAGTGCGCGCGCGGGCGCAGCGCCAGCTCGTGCGCCGCCGCGT
This sequence comes from Carterocephalus palaemon, assembly GCA_944567765.1. Lineage (NCBI taxonomy): Eukaryota > Metazoa > Arthropoda > Insecta > Lepidoptera > Hesperiidae > Carterocephalus > Carterocephalus palaemon. The sequence continues at coordinate 821,285 of OX155637.1, forward strand.
CGCCGTCGCCCGCCTCGCCGCGCGCCCCGCCCTCCTCCCGGCCGCCCTCCTCGTCCGACGACTCCTTACCTTCGGGCTCGCCGGCGCTGGAGGCGCTGGAGAGCGAGTGCGCGCGCGGGCGCAGCGCCAGCTCGTGCGCCGCCGCGTCGCCGTCGCCCGCCTCGCCGCGCGCCCCGCCCTCCTCCCAGCCGCCCTCCTCGTCCGACGACTCCTCGTGACCCTGCAACCACAAACGAAAACTAAAATGTACTGCTATGCTATGTTAGCGTCGTTGGACACATCCTGCGCGGACCAAGTATGTTCGAGTCAGAGGTCGCGTCGACTACTATCAGCCGATTAATTTATGAAAATAAAATATACCTTTTTTTAATGTGCGGAAATTGTTATGTACCGTCTTGTGGTGGTGGTGGTGCGCGTGCGCGGGCGGCGGCGCGCGGTGCGGCGGGGGCGAGCGCTCCGGCGCGCCGCCCTCCTCGCGCTCCTCGCTCAGCAGCCGCCGGCGCACGCCCCAGTTGAAGTTGTCCGAGCTCTCGCCCTGAAACACGCACAGATGTCACTACTTCACCAACAACTCGTATACGACGCCGCCTCTTACTGCTGTAACGGTAACAATTTGAGGTTTAATTCAACTGAACCATCTAAAGATTTCATTTTTAGCGCCACGCTAAATGTATCACGTAGGCATGGTGACAGTATTAAAAAAAGACAGAGTAAATAGTTTTAGCGGAACAAGTATCTTCTATATAATAAAAATGAATCGCAAAATGTGTTGGTAAGCGCATAACTCAACAACGCCTGGACCAATTTGGCCAATTCTTTTTTTTAAATGTTCGTTGAAGTTCAAGGATGGTTTTTACGGCGAGAAAAATTTGAAAATTCATCCCCTAAGGGGGTAAAACGGGGGTGTAAAGTTAGTATGAAGCTTTGCCGTTTTTGAAGTTAGTGAATGTGTAACGCGAGCGAAGCTGCGGGCGTCCACTAGTATTGAATAAAAACATTGAGATCAATAAGATTTTCATTAAAAAAAAAGTATAAAATACAGCAATCGCCCATGTTAACTGAAACGCCAATCAGAGCGGATGACGTCATGGCTAAGTAAAAATTCACCTGTCGCTTGGACTTCTGTTATAAATACAGCGCGGGCATCATCTATCGTTAAAACTCTATCGTTAAAACTCAATTTATTGATAAAATGTTTTTGAATGTTGAAATGTTTTTTTCCGAAATACTGGATGTGTACCTACATTATAGAAAGCAATTTCAAAATCTGTCATCATGCCTATTATGATAATTAGTAAAAATTAAAAAATTTAATTAAATAATTATATATTTATTAATTAAGTTTTAGATATAATTACCTCGATGCTCTCGCTCTCGTATTCGAGGAAATCGAAGTCCTTGAACACGCCGAAGTGGTCCGTCGGCGGCGCGGCGGCCGGCGGCTCGTTGCCCGCGCCGCCGGACACCTCCTCCAGCGACGACGCCATCGACGACTCGCGCTCCAGCAGCTCCGAGCTCTGGCTGAAGATCACCTGCCGACCGTTCCATCCAATACAGTAACTGACCCAATATGACAGCCGACACGCTGCCGTGTGTGATCAAATTATTAAAATTTGAAAATTTTGAAAAGAGTAACTACCGAGTTTCTTGCCGTGTTCTTCTCGGTAGCATCAACTTTGTGAACCGGCGGTAGATAAAAAATGTTATGACGTTCATTAAGCATCATTAAGTATACAAAAATACCATATTATAGTGAAAAATAAATGAATCTAAATCTGAATCTATTCCCACAGATATCGATTCATTCGGTCGATCAAATCGATGTCCACTTTGACATTATTATACACTAGCGTACAATCGAAATGTTTCAAATTATCGGTAGCATTAAGAAAATGGAATGAGACAGCGTTCAACCATCATCATTTTATTTGGTTATAGTTATTTATAGAGGGCATTTGGTGTGGAATGTACGCTAAGTGCCGCCTGATAGCGACCTGCCCCAGATATAAGTACAGAGAAATTTATCTATATATTTATCTGTATACCGTTTTTAGGAACATATAATTTCTCTGCTTCTTGAACCAAAGCTAACTAGTTGGCTAAGAATGGCCTTTGCATTGAAAAATGATTTCCAGGATAAGAAATGTCTCTTCTAGCCAAATTCCTTGTACCTATTATTACCTACCTATAAAAAGAAGAATATATACTAGGACTGTCAATTTAGAAAAAAATCAGAGAAAAATACTTTGAACTTCACATCGATTTTGTCGACTTTTTATCATAAAACGAATACATTGCCATAAACATAAGTACAACAATCAATATGATCAAGATCAAGACATCAAGTTTACATAAAACCAGGTGCGGTGGGAACAAATAGTTAGCGATATTAACTGAATTGCAACAGTTGAATTGTGAACTAGTATGTCTAGTGTTAAATTAATAAAATGTAAGGTGGTACCAACCGGACGATTTGCAAACTAAATTAGGTGCCAATGTAATTAGCTTCGTGTTCAGAGTGTTTGCCAAGGGGTTGTCTCACAGTGTTATCTTGCATGTTACCATCCTAATATTAGAAATATTTGTTTCCAGGGAACATATTTTTGGGATAAAAAGTATGTTATGTGCCAATTTTCATCTGACATAAACATTTATGTAAGATATTGTAAAATAAATAAATAAATAAATACCTAAATAAATAAATTTAAACAATTACGTTACACTTTGTAACCGATAGAAGTCAATGTGCTTAACCAAAATTAAAAGTTAAGACACCTGATACAATTTATTTAAAAAAAAATATTAAAATCTGTGCAAATCTGGGGCACGTCGTTAGAATACTTATTATTTATCTATCAGCATAGCATGGTGTCGGTGTGAAGCAATACTGAACCAGAAGCTCGTAGGGTAAGTACCTTTACCTTAGAACATAAAGTGGTAATTAAATCGTCCTAAAGCAGCGATGGGTAGAAATGTCACTTGCATTATTCACAGTTCGTCTGGGGCACACCGCAGTGCAACTCTTTGGTGTTATGTACAAATTATGTAAGATAATATTTATATAATGTTTTTGATAATATTGCACTTTAATTGTATGTAGATAAAGTAGTGTTTCGCTTACAGACGGGCTCTTGGGCAGGCCGACGCGCTGTCCGCACGTCGTCAGCAGGTTGACGAGGCATTCGCGTACGCGGCTCTGTGGACCAACGAAACATGAGTAAGTAACTCAAGTAAGTAACTCAGGGTAGAGTATAATTTATGCGTGAAAAAGCATGTACGTAAGTAATTATTTCATCTACATTTAGAATTTGTTTTAAGTGGATTTTTACTTAGAGTCGCAGGATTCACGACGTTTGTCCTGAATGTTTATTCGTGCGACGAACACTTGTGTTTGTTCTTCCTCTGGATTTTAATATTATCTATTTAAGTATGTATTTAAAAATATATATGTATCAGTCTCTGACATTGTACAGGCTCGCGCCTAATTTAGGGTCAGATGGCCGTGTGTGAGAATGTCCATGTTATTTATTACTATTATTATTATTATATCATAAATACAATGATGTGTTTGTGCGACCCACCTGCGACATCCAGGGCCGCTTCCAGCCGGCGGCGAGCGCGTCCGCGGGCGACAGCGACAGCGAGCGGCGCGGGGAGGCGGCGCTGTGCGGCTGCGACGCCAGCGCCGCCGCGCCGCCCTCGCCGCCCACCACCGTCGACGCGGACCCCGACGACGACCCTGACACCGCACGCATCGTCATCACCACAACCCTTTCTTTATATATTTAAAGATTTTAAATTTTAGTGTCAGACCTCTTTTAATTTCTAATAAAAAAATTATACTCTAAAATTTTTTTTTTTAAAAAGCTTTTATAACTTTTATTTTTATTTTCATCCATTGTCATCGGAACCTAATATGTGTGCCAAATTTCAGCTCGATAGCTTCAGTGGAAGTGGGTGAAATATTGATTGCAAGTGATATGATTCAAATGTGGCACCGCAGATTTGGCCATGCGCGAGCGCAATCGTCTCTGAATCCCCGTCGAATCCAAAGCGAGGGACTGGGTAAACCCCTTAAAAAAAATACCGGCGAAATGGTTGTAGCGGGGGGGACACGACCACGACGTCTTACCCTTGTCGGGAGTGCCGCTGGAGGCGTTGGAGAGCGAGCTGGGCCCGGTGGCGGGCTGGCTGCCGGCCTTGGGCAGGTACTTGCGCCCGATCACCGGCGTCTGCGACAGGTACGGCCGGGGAGCATGGAGCCACGTCGCCTTACCCTTGTCGGGAGTGCCGCTGGAGGCGTTGGAGAGCGAGCTGGGCCCGGTGGCGGGCTGGCTGCCGGCCTTGGGCAGGTACTTGCGCCCGATCACCGGCGTCTGCGACAGGTACGGCCCGGGGAGGATGGAGCCACGACGCCTTACCCTTGTCGGGAGTGCCGCTGGAGGCGTTGGAGAGCGAGCTGGGCCCGGTGGCGGGCTGGCTGCCGGCCTTGGGCAGGTACTTGCGCCCGATCACCGGCGTCTGCGACAGGTACGGCCCGGGGAGGACGGAGCCACGTCGCCTTACCCTTGTCGGGAGTGCCGCTGGAGGCGTTGGAGAGCGAGCTGGGCCCGGTGGCGGGCTGGCTGCCGGCCTTGGGCAGGTACTTGCGCCCGATCACCGGCGTCTGCGACAGGTACGGCCCGGGGAGGATGGAGCCACGTCGCCTTACCCTTGTCTGGAGTGCCGCTGGAGGCGTTGGAGAGCGAGCTGGGCCCGGTGGCGGGCTGGCTGCCGGCCTTGGGCAGGTACTTGCGCCCGATCACCGGCGTCTGCGACAGGTACGGCCCGGGGAGGATGGAGCCACGACGCCTTACCCTTGTCGGGAGTGCCGCTGGAGGCGTTGGAGAGCGAGCTGGGCCCGGTGGCGGGCTGGCTGCCGGCCTTGGGCAGGTACTTGCGCCCGATCACCGGCGTCTGCGACAGGTCGAACGTGAAGTCCATCGTGCGCCCCGGCAGCTCCTGTGGACGACGCGCACCGCGCAGGAGATTATATTCAACACATTCATAACAAATTACACTGACATTTTAAAGCTACAGTGATTTTTCACTTTCTTTAACTAGGAATTGAATTTTGTTAATCTATAGGTACTAGTGTTCTGTCTTTTTAAGGACGTTAACGGACAAATTTATTCCCTGGACGACAGTCCTAAGATAAAAAGTATCTATCAAATGTTTTCTTAGTGCCAAGATTTATCCAAATCCATTAAAAAAGTGTGATTGAGGAACGAACACCCAAACTTTTATAAACAATCTAGCGGATTATACTTCAGAAATAATAGATGTAGTATATGAAAATAATAAACAAATATTCGTGAGAAGGTGTTAGTTGGCCACTGGGACCCTGCAGCGTACCTTTTTGGCATGGGACTCAGTGTCGAGCACGGAGGAGGCGTGGCTGTCCCAGTGCGGCGGCACCACCAGCGTGGAGCACCGCGTCACCACCAGCTTCAGGATCTTCATGGCCTCCTTGTAATTGGGGCCGTCTTGCTGCGACCCAACATACACTTTATTTAGTTTAGTGAACGCTGACATATTACCATTACCATATCTTACTTGACCTAGGTCAATCTCCGGTGCGATCCGTAGCACATCTAAGGATTCTTCATACATGCTATAAGGCTGTCGAAGGAGTTTTAGTGAGTAAGAATTTCATATACCCAGCCCTCTTCGCCAAGAGTGCTCGGGGACATTTGACATTCCCCCCACCAAAAAAAATCAAAGCTATATATAATATAAATAATTGTAAGTCAAAATGGGTCAGCGGTGATGATCAAAACGTCAACAGAACTTTGCTAGCAATTTTTTTTAAAGAAAATAGTCCAACCCTAACCAAACCGAGCAACGAGCGATACTCACGTCGATGAACTTGGCGACGGCGCGCAGCAGGTCCGCGTTGACCGGCTGCGCGGCGGGCGCGTTCAGCTCCACGTAGTACAGCATGCAGTGCAGGATCGACAGCACCGGCAGCTGCAGCTGCACGGACCCCTGGGGACCAAGTCCATAAAACCATATATCGTTGTAACGTACAGCAGTGTACCCTGAATGACGACATCTGACGATTGAGAAGCGATAACCATCACAAATAGGGGAAGGCATCGCAAACACGCCTTCCCAACGATTACGATATTAACTTGCGTGGAGAACACTTGGAGCGACTTCAACATTACCCCTAGTTCGCGACTGTCCCACCAAGCCGGACCTCAGAAGCTGTTACTGCAGCAATGGAACAGGGGGTGCAAAGAATCCACGGTATACCCCGACCTTCGGTTCACGAAGGTCACACGGAGAAACCAGAATCAAAATTACGGGCTAGCGACGGGTTGTGACAACTATACCGATTTTGTTGATGAGGACACTGACCGTTTACAAAATTATAATAACCATGAAAAAGGGAAGTAGTGGACGGTACCTTCTCGAGCACTTCAACGAGGAAGGCGAGCATCTGCAGCGAGAGGTGCGAGTATGTGTCCCAGAGGTACTTGACGACGCACTTGGTCCACTGGAAGCTCTCCTTGCTGAAGGTCCGCCTCGAGTACAGCGTCATCACCGTGCCGAGGTTCTCGAGTTTCTTGCTCTTCTCCGCTGTCAACTGTCATAAGACAATGCGCGTGCATATTCATTTAGCGTATATGTTGAGATCGGTGGCAGCCCAGTGCCGCTTGGATCTGAATGTCCGGATTCAGAGTGAGAGGCGAGTTCGATAGCCACTGGGCTGTCACCGTGAGACCTCCATAATGTTCTCAAGTCTCCCGATTCACACTAGACCAGCGTGGTGGACTATGACCTAACTCCTTCCATTCCCAGAAGACACAAAAACCCAACAGTAGAACAAAGAGAGAATTATATTGGTCGTATAGATAGATCGGTAATACTTTTGATAAAGTACCTACCTAAGTTTATTTTTTGTATATGTGATAGCTTAGACATTCACGGGTTGACAGTCTGATGTGAAACCTAATCTGAAACAGATTCCGCTTATTTTTGAAAAACCGCAAGTTTCAAAGTAAAATTTCGTCAAAAGCTAACCCGGATATAGAATGTCATGCTCAAGAAATTGCGGCATCTAACTGAGTCTAAGATTCTATCTTCGTAATATCGAAATATTACGAGGATATGGCAATCACTTGCAAGATTTGACTTTAACCAATAGAAAAACGAAGCAAATTAAATAAAATAATGTAACAAAGTAGATACTAATAGTAAAAAAAAAAATACAGTCGAATTGAGAATCTCCTTATTTTTTCGGATGTCTGTTAAATATTACAATGCAGCTATGCGCCTCCTAATGAAGAGTTATCAGTTACTTATAGGATTTCCGCATAATACCGCTTCAGATAACGATCGAACAAAGTGGAGCTCACCTGAGCGATGTGGCAGGCGGCGCGCACGCACAGCTCGTTCGCGTCCTCGTAGTGCAGCAGCATGTACGGCAGCAGCGCGACCACCGTCATCGGGAAGGCCAGCGCCTGCGTGGGGTCGATGACCGGCAGCTCCAGCAGTGGGATCACGTCCGCGAGCACGCCCACCACGGGCTCGTACGTGTTGGGGTGCGTGCAGCCCTGAGTAGAACGGTTAGAGATAACCTCTTTTTCTGACCTGACTAATTTACACAATATTCTTTAAGGATATTTTCCAAATAAATATCATGGACATCCTCACACACGATCTGACTGATCCCAAACTGCCAGTCCCAAACTGAAAGCCTGTCTATGGTATACATATGTACATATATAGATACATCCAGACACAGAACAAACACATGTGTACGACACACGAATGTTTGTCCTGAGTGAGATTTGAACCCACGACCCCTGGCAAAACAAGCAGGGTCACCGATTGCGCCAACGGGCCAGTCAATAACTAATAAAAAAAGTTATCAAAAAGTATTTTAGGATAAATAGTGATTGGTAGCAATTTAACCACACTTTTGGTTGCGGTTTTAGTGGACTGTATTTTTAGGTTGGTAAATTAATTGTGCACTTGTAACTACTATGCGTGATGGAATTACAGCTATCTTGCGGTTACACAGGAAAATGACAATAGCTGTAAAGTAGGAAAAGAATTCATGCACTTACTGGTGATCCTGATGATGATGTCCTTTTTGAGACACGTGGTTAACACAAATTAAAGACGAGCGCGGTGCGGAGAGTGTGATAGTTTTTCACAGACTGTTGCGGTGATAATCCAATTTGTACACAGAGTAAATTAACACGACACATCGTTCAGCGTTCCGTTTGACGGATGTTGCCAGTGTCCATTTATGTGCATGAGAGGTAGGGAGAGGGAATATAAGGATTTAGTAAATCACAAGTGCATATTATAATAAAATATCCTTCACTCCCCCGGCCTTGGAGTAATCCAATCAAAAAAAAAGATAAATAAATGTGTGCGAAAAAAAAAAAAAAAAAATATAAGAAAATAAATGTAAAAAATGCGGTAGGTGAAAATGATATTAAAAAAAAAATATACTAAATAAATATGCGGAATTTATAAAACTAAGTGGTGGGTTACAAATAATTACATACAGATTGGCAATGGACAAAGCCGCACAACTGGGCGCTCATACGTGCCATTTTTTGTTTTAACCTCTACGTTACGAATAACGCCATCCTTGCCAGGAAACAGTTTAGTAATCATTCCCAACGGCCACTGTAGAGGTGGGGCGTTATCCACATTTAAAAGAACAACTGTCCCTACAGTGATAGGATTTGAGGGTGTATTCCATTTCTCCCGCGTTTGCAAAGTGTGGAGATATTCATTTTTGAAACGTTTCCAAAAGGATTGCAATAACGAATCTAGCAAGGAAAATCTAGTTAATAAATTGTTTCTTTCCTGACTCAAATCTGCTGCGGGTAAGTATTGTAGAGGTGCGGTACAGAGAAAGTGAGCAGGTGTTAGTGCTGCAGGCTCAGAAGGATCTGAGCTAAGAGTATAAAGAGGTCGGCTATTAAGCACTGCTTCTACTTGATTGAGGACTGTCAGAAGTTCCTCATATGTCAAATGTTGCTTTCCGATCACTCTAAAAAGCAGCATTTTAGCGGCCCGAATATTGGATTCCCAAATCCCACCTTGCCAAGGGGCGGTAGGGGTATTTAGACGCCAAGTAATGCGGTTCTTAGCAAGTTCATTAGTAAATTCTTTATAATAATTGTCAGTGCGTAAAAATTCATATACCTCGCTAAGATAAGCCTTTGAAGAAACAAAATTAGTAGCGTTGTCGCTATATAAATATTTGCATGGGCCGCGCCTAGACAAAAACCTTTTAAACGCATCCAGAAAAGTAGCAGAACTTAAGTCCGAGGCAAGTTCGAAATGAACTGCTTTTGTAACAAGACATACGAAGATACACAGATAGGCCTTTTGGTAGCGGGCGCCTCGTTTTCTACACATGGTGATATAAAACGGTCCGGCGTAATCGATCCCCGTATGTAAGAAAGCTTTACTTTCTTCTAAACGACATTTTGGCAGGTCAGCCATAAGCGGAAAAGTAGCTTTAGGATTTAATTTAAAACATGGAACGCACCTGTGAATACGTTGGCGAACTATACTGCGTGCAGATAAAATCCAAAATTTTTGTCTTAGAATAGAAAGTAACAATTGCGGGCCGGCGTGGCAATGATTGTGATGATAATGATCTATAATTAAATTAATAATGTGCCCCTTCTTAGGAAGCAATGCGGGGTGTTTTTGTAAATAAGCTAGCGACGATTGGCGTAAGCGACCGCCAACTCTTAAAATATTTTTATCATCGATAAATGGTGTTAATTTACGTAAAGCGGTAGAACAATATTTATTTACTTTAATATTACAAATATCTTCTAAAAATGAAGTGTGTTGTATGGCTCTAATAATATAAGTCTCAGCTTGATCTAAATCCTCTGCGGTTATATCGGTGCCTCGGGGCAATAATTTTACAAATTTTAGTACATATGCAGTCGATCTTAAGAATTTCAACCAAGAAGAAAATTTAGAACCTAAATTTATTAAAATATGTTCCGGTGCAGTGCAGGAGATATGAGAAGTAGTTTTCTCTTCAGGAAGTTGCGGTACTTTCGGTTTAAATTTATTAATAGGCCATTCATTGATAGGCAATGAAGCCCATGCGGGGCCATGAAACCAAAGTTCATGGTCTTGTAAGCGGGATGGAAGTAAACCTCGTGACAAACAGTCTGCGGGGTTTTGAGAACCAGAAATGTGATAAAAACATTCCGGTGCGAAATTTGACTGACACTGTGTTATTCTATTTGCAACGAAAGTATTAAATCTATGTGGTGAAGAATGAATCCAACATAGTGCGACCTCTGAGTCAGAGAAAATGTACACATTATCAATGAGGAATCTCTTTGAGAATGTATCATAAACAACATGTAATAACTTACATAACAAAACTAATGCACAAAGTTCCAACCTCGGCAAAGTTACTAATTTAACACTGGAGACCCTAGACTTTGAACAAATAAGTCGAACGATCGGCCTTTGATTACCGTTCGTGACGTGAGCGTAAATAACACACCCATACGCTTTTTCGCTAGCGTCGGCAAATGCTAAAAGAGTCACTTTGGAATCTTTCTCAATACCCAGGTGGCGTGCAAATTTTAATTTGGATAGGAGCGGTAATTCGTCTATAAATTGAAGCCACGAATTTAAAATATGTTGCGGAGGCGAATCGTCCCAGTCTAATTTAAGTAGCCAAAGCTCTTTAATAAGTAATTTTGAATATAAAATGACGGGACCAACTAAACCTAACACGTCATATAGGCGTGCGGTTGCGGAGAGAATCGCGCGTTTTGTGCCTACTGGTTGCGGCGGCGTTATAGAAAACATAAAATGATCACAACCTGGTTGCCAGCGGAGACCTAATATCTTAAAACTATTCTCTTCGTTAAAAGAAATAGATTCATTAGGATGGCGGTGAGACTCAGGGACACGGGCGAGCAGCTCGGGACAGTTACTCGTCCACTTGACTAATTCAAAACCCCCGGCCTTGAATAACTTTATAAGCTGGCCGGCGGAGTCTACAGCCTCGTCAAAGGATGGGGCGGAAGATGCGAGGTCGTCCATGTACACGTCTCTTTCCACGATTTCCGCGGCGTGTGGGTAATTACTTCTCTCATCACTCGCTAGTTGACGCAATGTCCTCAGCGCGAGAAAGGGAGAGCAACGTAGGCCGAAACAGACGCGGTTATATTCCAGGATATCTAGCGGATCATTAGAATTAAAACGATATAAAATTCGTTGATATTTGCGGTGCGGTGGATGTACTTCTATACATAAGTACATTTGTTTAACATCAGCAAAAAATGCAATCTTATAGATGCGGACATTTAAAAGGATAGTAAAAATATCATTCTGTAAGTTATGACCTTTAAACAATACGTCATTTAGTGAAAGACCGGTGTCTGTCTTAGAGCTTCCATCAATGCATATACGTATCTTTTTGTCAGGACGCACAACAGGATGGTGTGCGTGATAGTAACCTGAACCAACCTCATCGGACGAGACACGTGACAAGATGCCTTTGTCAAGGTAATCACCAATAATTTCGTTATATTGTTGGCGTAATGCGGGGTATTTTAAAAAGCGTCGTTCAAGAAGTTCGAACCTCCTTCTCGCAACGATGTAAGAGTTGCCCAGTTTTTCAGTACTTTCACTAAAAGGCAAGTGAACGGAATACCGACCGTCGTCTTTCCGAACGGTGGATGAACTATATATATTTTCACAAGCCTGATCCGCAGGACTCATGACTAAACTTGAAGGCACTTCTTCAATTTTCCAAAACTTCTCTAACGTTTCGTTCAATTGCTCGTGACTAACTCCACAGAAGGTGCGGGCGGTAGACATTGTAGGTAGGATGGGGGCATCTCCCATCACAACATAGCCTAACGATGTCTCAAATGCGGCAGGGAAATCGTTACCCTTATCAATAATTTTATTAGAAAGTATAATTTGACAGTAAATATTTACACCGAAAAGCATTTCTATAGGACCGGGTTCATAAAAAGAATCATCTGCTAGCGGTAGATTATGAATAAAATGCATTGAAGAAATATTTACGCGCGAGTCCGGTAAGCAACTGGTTATTTTATCTATGACCGCGGCACGAATGCAATATTCCTTCCCGCCGTCAAAGCGCGAAGTAAATTTAACATCAGTATAACCGAGAACTCGCTGCGATGTACCTCCAATGCCCTGAACTTCGACAAGGCGATTCCTATCCGATATGGGCAACGATAAGCGTTTGCAACATTCGTATGAAATATAATCACTTTGAGAACCAGGATCGATCAATAATCTAATAAAATGCGAGCGATTAAAGGAATCAAATACCTTAACCTTTGCCGTCCCCAACAGGGTAGTCGTTGCGGTGTGATCCAACTGGTCTCGCGAAATATTACAAACAGATGTTCTGTTATCAGTGGCACTAATTTGCGGAGGCGAAATAACTTTGTTAGGTAAATGCGCAAGGTCCATATTAGAATCGTTTCTCGCGGTACTAGAATGAGACGGGGTTGAGTCGTTCATATGACTACTTTCCGTGCGGAGCGAATTACAAGCGGTAGCGGTTTTATTATTATCAGACATAGAAATATTGCGAGAATTATTTTTCTGATTGAAATGCATTAATGAATGATGTCTGGCCGAACAATGAGAACAATTTCGTTGCGAAGAACAGTTAAAAGATTTGTGTTTACAACTTAAACAATTAGTGCAAAAACTGTTATTTTTAATGAAATTAAATCTTTCAATATGCGACATTTTATTTAAAAAGTGCGAGCACTGATACATGTGTTCATGTTTCATGTTTTTACACAAACTACAATTATTTTTAATATGCGAATTATCTGTATTAAGAAAAGACTTAGTTGATTTTGGAGTAGGTAAACTTTTATTGCGTGATTTATTCGAAATGAAATTATGATTAAAATTATTTGAATTGACTAATACTTTATTTTGTTCTTTAACAAAATCTATGAGATCTTTGTATGACGGAATTTTTTCCTTGCGGTAAGTTATTTCAAATAATTTTATAGTCTCTGAATCCAACTTTTGAATGCCGAGGTGTAAAAACATAAAATCAGCTAAATCATTTAACTTTAATTGTTTTAACGCTTCAACCGATGAATTAAAGTTATACATAAAATGGTCGAGACCAGCGGCGGTGTTGTTTTGAAGCGGCTTAAAATCAAGTAACTGATTAAAATATGCGGCAGCAAGTGAGCGAGGGTTATCATATTTTTGAATTAAACTAGACCATATAACATGATAATTTTCTGCGGTAGGTGATAACCCTGCGCAAATGCATGTGGCTTTGTCTGTAAGTTTTCCAACAAGATAAAAAACCTTTTCACTATCCGTTAGGCTAGGATTTTCGTGAATAATAGTTTTGAATTGTTCATAAAATAATGGCCAGTTACGAACATCACCATTGAATGACATCAATTCAATCGGCGGTAACTTAGGTGATGACCTAAGTATATGCGGCTTAACTTCAAGACAGGGTTGAATAGCGATACATTGCGAGTGAACCCGTTTAATATGACAATACATTTCTTCGAACGAGCTCCAGCTTTGATAATTTACTACATAGTCAGATTTAAGTTTTAAATTAATTTCGATATATTGATCCAAAACACGTTCGAAATCATCCCTTAAATTGTCTATATTGCTGACATTTCTTAAAAATGTTTCACGTTGTGTTTCGTCTGTAAGTGCTTTGTGAGATAAATTATAAATTTGTTGTAAACGTGAAAAGAATGCGTCGCGTTTAGCTTCGATTACAAGTAACTTAGGATTAGTGGTAACATCACTTTTTTCACTAGTGGTTTCCTTGCCCATCTTAAACAAGGTTAGTGGAAATAATATCAAAATATAACCCTTCTATTGAAGTTAAATACAAATTGTATGCGGTGCGAATAAACAAAATGCGCGTCTTTAAATTGTGTATGCGTATTATGCGTATATAAGATCAGATAACCAAGCCACGGAGTAAGTACCTAACGTTCTATGCAGTGGCTGGCAGCGACGTAGCGATAAACAACATGTGGGTAAAAATGAATGTTGATGCGGCGTACTAAGGAAGACACTCTCAAATTAGTAGAATGGCGTCTTACTTATTACTTAAGATAAATTAATGATTTATAACGATATTGCGGTATTAAATACGTATGTTAGGCACCAGTTATGCGGTTTGTATAAATGAAATAACTGCCAATGCGGTGTGAGGATACAAAATAATAATTTGACAGATTTATTTCCTAACTGGGCAATAACTACGTAAATAATTAAAATGTATGGGTTAATATGTGCGATATATAAGAAATATATAGGATTAAGTATATAACTATTGGGGAAACGATATTAAATGCGATTTTTTGACCAAAATGATCAAATTATAAATATAAGTGACCGAACAATATGATATTATATTCGAAGTGATCATAAAAAATGTGATATCCGGCACGAAGTGACCAAAAAAAATGTGATATTCGGCTCGAAGTGACCAAAAAAAAATGTGGTAGCAATTTAACCACACTTTTGGTTGCGGTTTTAGTGGACTGTATTTTTAGGTTGGTAAATTAATTGTGCACTTGTAACTACTATGCGTGATGGAATTACAGCTATCTTGCGGTTACACAGGAAAATGACAATAGCTGTAAAGTAGGAAAAGAATTCATGCACTTACTGGTGATCCTGATGATGATGTCCTTTTTGAGACACGTGGTTAACACAAATTAAAGACGAGCGCGGTGCGGAGAGTGTGATAGTTTTTCACAGACTGTTGCGGTGATAATCCAATTTGTACACAGAGTAAATTAACACGACACATCGTTCAGCGTTCCGTTTGACGGATGTTGCCAGTGTCCATTTATGTGCATGAGAGGTAGGGAGAGGGAATATAAGGATTTAGTAAATCACAAGTGCATATTATAATAAAATATCCTTCAGTGATTTAATTCTAAAACTAATTTGTGTTCAATGTAAATTATCTATTTAAATTACTCACGACCTGAGTATATGGTACATTACATTACAGGTCAACGGACCACTCATTAATCAGTATAGTCCTGCAGCCATCGCCTGCTTTTTTTAGTGAGTAATAACAGGCTGAATTTTCGTGAGCAGGATCGGTTCGACGAGACGCCCAAGTATTTCCTCTGACAATTCTCGATAGAGGTAGCTAATGTAGTGCGCAGGTATAGAACATGTCGATTCGGTGGGGTGTGGAAATCTGAATAATTGTAAGGTTTTATTTAATATTGAGGTAATGGACGATAAACTCCGAAAAACAATTGTCCTACAAAACGGATGGCTTGACTGGAGCGTCCTACACTTCGAATACGTTTAAATAACGAGGTCATCAAAATTATTGATAACAAGCTGATTTTTTGTATGAAGCTTAATAAATATTTGTACAATCAAATGGTCACAGTTCTACAAATGTAGTGGTACTATTTTCCAGTCCTACGTTTAGAAGTTGTCCATTCTACGGTAAGACTTCTTTCATTGCCTGTTATTACTGACTAAAAGAAAACAGGCGATGGCTGCTGGACTAGTTCGTCATATGTACACCTAATTTAAAGACGCGTGTTAAGTTAAAACTTTAAAGTACAAGAAATCGTGATGGAGTCTGCTAGACCTTCCACAGTTTTGCGAGAGGCCTTTTCCCGTGTACACTAACTGTGGGTTTGTAATTCATACTAGTGCTCAGTGTTTTTTTTATGGGTATAAGATAGCAAAAGAGCTTATAGCACCATCCCTATAGGCCCCATAGTTCCCTATAGGCTCTACCACCTATGTTGTTGATTTATGAAAACAAGTGACAAAAATAGTTAAGTTCAGATGACAAATGATAGGATTAGGTAATTATAGCGCAATGCACTTAAAAGTTAAGGGGACAAAAGTTTAAAGGTCAGTGCGCATTAGAGTTGATGAAGCCAGACCACTCCAATGTCGTCCTGAGATTTTCTCGTTATGAGTTAGACGGACTAAATGAAAAATGGATTTATCTCGCATTCAGCGGCTATGATATCTAGCAATGAATGACGTAATCTTATAATTAGGGTTATTCCTAGACGCTAGAAGCTTGATTTATCAAGCGAAAAAGAAATAAATATTATGTTAACCTTAATACTATTCAGTCTTATAAAACTAAGATTATGGTGCATAAAGCAGCTTCGCTCGCGTGGAATTAGACATAATAATAGATTCTTCACAACGCATTAAAATTAGCTCCACAAATTTGTAATGAATGCGTAAATGTGTTATCCCCTATATTTATTTTACACCGTTAAGGGTAACATTTTTACAAACTTTGAATGCCATATTTATTTATATCTAATCGACAGCCTAAACTATACTTTTATGCTTCTGGTTCTGAAAATGACAATACAACCTTTCATCCACCTTTTCAAACCTTTACAACATTTTTTTCAATTAAAAAGTCATTTCAGTTTCAGGTTCAGTAGTTATGGCGTGAAAGCGAGACAGACAGATACTTTCGCATTAATAATTAGTATGAATATTGAAGGGACGTTTCCATTTACACAATCTGTACATACGAGTACCTACCAGCCGTTGTATAAACCAGTAAGTGCACTGAGTCTTGTGGTGGGACCAATTCAATTTTGCTTTTGCATCTGCACGGCGTCATCCAGTTATATTCACCGCTGTATTTATTCCTCCTCTAGCTACTGTCGGCTCCATATTTAATATTTGATTTCCGCTGTCGAAGAGCCTTGCATCGACGGTATCACTCAAGTTATTGCGTCGCGCTCGCTTTTGTCGTGTTTGATGTGCACGAACATGTTGCGTTCTATGCCTGTACACTTCAATCTCATCACTTCTATACTAATATTATAAAGAGGAAATTTTTGTTTGTAATGTTTTCACACAATAACTACTAGACCGATTTCAAAAATTCTTTCACCATTAGAAAGCTGCATTATCACTAAATGACATAGGCTATATAATATTACTAGGTGTAAACGAAACTATTGTTATGTCTAATTCCACGCGAGCGAAGTTGCGGGCGTCCACTAGTAAAGCAATAAAACGAACAAAACAAACCACAAAGTATTCAAATCGGCTCGGTAGTTTTCTAGTTCAAGCAAGACTAACGAACAACGATCCTGTTTTATATAAATATAGATATAATGATATCAAATCTCGCTCCCCGGCCGCGAAGCGCTGCATTCATGTTTCAAGACTTAAATTTGATTTTCTGAATGTTATATTGAAACCTTAAGTTACGTATCTATCAGTTCAATCTGTATTTGAAAGCAGCACTGACGTCTCTTCGCTTTAAACGGATTATTTTGTAGGAAGGGCTTTTACGAAAGCATTGGGAGGACTCTTGAATATTTCTTTGGCACTTATTAGAGCAAAAGACAATGTTTATATCAATTAGGCAAGCAATGTATATAAGTCCTTTTAGTATCAAAAAACATTTGTATGCGCCATGGTTGCTTTTCTCCCTCTATGAAGTTAACACGACTCTATGATAGTAACAGTTAAAGTAGGGCAAATGCATCACATACTATTCCTTAACATCATTCAAAAAAGTAGCCATGTTTGTTTTGAGTTTTTGACTATTATTTTAGCCGAAATATTAAGCAGATCACCTTACTATGAAGCAAAGATTCTCATTTTAATTATACTGTAAATTTTATTTTTAAAGCATTTACAATTTTTATTTTTATTTTCGTGTATTGTCATTGGAACCAAATATGTGTGCCGAATTTCAGCTCGATAGCTTCAGTGGAAGTGGGTGAAATATTGATTGCAAGATTCCAGGACATACATATATACATACATACGAGTGACGTTAAATAAAAGCTTTTAATAAAAAAATGTGATCAATTAAATTGGCCTTCTTATTTTCTCACTTCCAAAAAAAAGAACAGAACTAACTGTTACATTTACACGTTGTTGCAAATAGTAAGTACGTAGTAGTCACCGTGGGAAACCTGCATGCCTGAAAGTTCTTCATGATGTTCTCGCAGGCATGTGAAGTCTGCCATTCCACACTTGGCCAGCTTGGTGGACTAAGGCCTAATCCCTCGCATTCTGAGTGGCGACCTGTGCCCAACAGTGGGACAAAGAAAGGGTTGTGGTGGTGGTGGTGGTGGTAAAGCTTCTGTACGGGCGCGTCACCCACCTTGAGCAGCAGCGCGTGCAGCGAGGAGGGCGCGGAGGGCGCGTGCGGCTGCGTGCGGTCGAGCCGCTCGCGCGCGTCCGGCCGGTCGAGCGGCAGGCGCGCCATCACGCGCGACAGCAGCCGCACGCCCAGCATCTGTACGGGCGCGACACCCACCTTGAGCAGCAGCGCGTGCAGCGAGGAGGGCGCGGAGGGCGCGTGCGGCTGCGTGCGGTCGAGCCGCTCGCGCGCGTCCGGCCGGTCGAGCGGCAGGCGCGCCATCACGCGCGACAGCAGCCGCACGCCCAGCATCTGTACGGGCGCGACACCCACCTTGAGCAGCAGCGCGTGCAGCGAGGAGGGCGCGGAGGGCGCGTGCGGCTGCGTGCGGTCGAGCCGCTCGCGCGCGTCCGGCCGGTCGAGCGGCAGGCGCGCCATCACGCGCGACAGCAGCCGCACGCCCAGCATCTGTACGGGCGCGACACCCACCTTGAGCAGCAGCGCGTGCAGCGAGGAGGGCGCGGAGGGCGCGTGCGGCTGCGTGCGGTCGAGCCGCTCGCGCGCGTCCGGCCGGTCGAGCGGCAGGCGCGCCATCACGCGCGACAGCAGCCGCACGCCCAGCATCTGTACGGGCGCGACACCCACCTTGAGCAGCAGCGCGTGCAGCGAGGAGGGCGCGGAGGGCGCGTGCGGCTGCGTGCGGTCGAGCCGCTCGCGCGCGTCCGGCCGGTCGAGCGGCAGGCGCGCCATCACGCGCGACAGCAGCCGCACGCCCAGCATCTGTACGGGCGCGACACCCACCTTGAGCAGCAGCGCGTGCAGCGAGGAGGGCGCGGAGGGCGCGTGCGGCTGCGTGCGGTCGAGCCGCTCGCGCGCGTCCGGCCGGTCGAGCGGCAGGCGCGCCATCACGCGCGACAGCAGCCGCACGCCCAGCATCTGTACGGGCGCGACACCCACCTTGAGCAGCAGCGCGTGCAGCGAGGAGGGCGCGGAGGGCGCGTGCGGCTGCGTGCGGTCGAGCCGCTCGCGCGCGTCCGGCCGGTCGAGCGGCAGGCGCGCCATCACGCGCGACAGCAGCCGCACGCCCAGCATCTGTACGGGCGCGACACCCACCTTGAGCAGCAGCGCGTGCAGCGAGGAGGGCGCGGAGGGCGCGTGCGGCTGCGTGCGGTCGAGCCGCTCGCGCGCGTCCGGCCGGTCGAGCGGCAGGCGCGCCATCACGCGCGACAGCAGCCGCACGCCCAGCATCTGTACGGGCGCGACACCCACCTTGAGCAGCAGCGCGTGCAGCGAGGAGGGCGCGGAGGGCGCGTGCGGCTGCGTGCGGTCGAGCCGCTCGCGCGCGTCCGGCCGGTCGAGCGGCAGGCGCGCCATCACGCGCGACAGCAGCCGCACGCCCAGCATCTGTACGGGCGCGACACCCACCTTGAGCAGCAGCGCGTGCAGCGAGGAGGGCGCGGAGGGCGCGTGCGGCTGCGTGCGGTCGAGCCGCTCGCGCGCGTCCGGCCGGTCGAGCGGCAGGCGCGCCATCACGCGCGACAGCAGCCGCACGCCCAGCATCTGTACGGGCGCGACACCCACCTTGAGCAGCAGCGCGTGCAGCGAGGAGGGCGCGGAGGGCGCGTGCGGCTGCGTGCGGTCGAGCCGCTCGCGCGCGTCCGGCCGGTCGAGCGGCAGGCGCGCCATCACGCGCGACAGCAGCCGCACGCCCAGCATCTGTACGGGCGCGACACCCACCTTGAGCAGCAGCGCGTGCAGCGAGGAGGGCGCGGAGGGCGCGTGCGGCTGCGTGCGGTCGAGCCGCTCGCGCGCGTCCGGCCGGTCGAGCGGCAGGCGCGCCATCACGCGCGACAGCAGCCGCACGCCCAGCATCTGTACGGGCGCGACACCCACCTTGAGCAGCAGCGCGTGCAGCGAGGAGGGCGCGGAGGGCGCGTGCGGCTGCGTGCGGTCGAGCCGCTCGCGCGCGTCCGGCCGGTCGAGCGGCAGGCGCGCCATCACGCGCGACAGCAGCCGCACGCCCAGCATCTGTACGGGCGCGACACCCACCTTGAGCAGCAGCGCGTGCAGCGAGGAGGGCGCGGAGGGCGCGTGCGGCTGCGTGCGGTCGAGCCGCTCGCGCGCGTCCGGCCGGTCGAGCGGCAGGCGCGCCATCACGCGCGACAGCAGCCGCACGCCCAGCATCTGTACGGGCGCGACACCCACCTTGAGCAGCAGCGCGTGCAGCGAGGAGGGCGCGGAGGGCGCGTGCGGCTGCGTGCGGTCGAGCCGCTCGCGCGCGTCCGGCCGGTCGAGCGGCAGGCGCGCCATCACGCGCGACAGCAGCCGCACGCCCAGCATCTGTACGGGCGCGACACCCACCTTGAGCAGCAGCGCGTGCAGCGAGGAGGGCGCGGAGGGCGCGTGCGGCTGCGTGCGGTCGAGCCGCTCGCGCGCGTCCGGCCGGTCGAGCGGCAGGCGCGCCATCACGCGCGACAGCAGCCGCACGCCCAGCAGGAACTCGTGCTCGTAGTCCGACTCCAGCAGCGCGGCGCCCACCCAGAACAGCGTCGCCAGGATGGTCAGCTTGTCGTCCTACGGGATTACTACTTTTTAAAATCGCCGCGACCGACGTTCCACTGCTGGGCACGGGTCTTCCCCATATACACTGCTGCGGGAGGTCTAAAGCATACTCCACCAGGCTGCTCCAATGTGGATTGGTTAGTGGAAAACCCAGAACCCAGTGTCGAATGTTCTCAAACCACCCGAAGGTCTTGGAAACGAGCCTCTTCCCCGACGCGGAAGAAATTCAAAGTCAAGTTTGGCAGGAAAGGTCCGTTTTTTGGGACGCTGAAGGAATTATAATGGTGGAATACTTGAAAAACTCTATTACAGACTCTTATTACGCAGACCAAATAAGATGATTGCGGGAGGCCATCAAAGAGAAAAGACGAGGTAAACTCCGAGCTGGAGTGTTGTTTCACTAAGACAACGCACCGTCTCACAAGGCCGCCGTTGCGATGGCTGCCATTCAAGAAACGGGATTCGAATTGCTCGAACATCCACCCTATTCGCCAGACTTGGCTCCCAGTAACTTTTACCTGTTTCCTCGCAAAAATTTTGATGACGATAGCGAAGTGATGACTGCTGTAGAGGGTTGGAGGGTCAAAACAAAGAATTTTTTGGTTTGGGTTTGTAGAATGGGTTTAGAAAAAAGATGGACTAAACGTATTGACTTGCTAGGAGACTATGTAGAGAAATAGATAATTTTTAAGTTAAAATATCCTTACTTCATATTGATTATCATTACTTTTGGATCACCCCTCGTAATGGAGCATAGCCTCCGCGTAATTCTTAAACGTGTAGCTATACGAGTACAACGAACAGGACGGACAGAAATCTTGACACGCCGAGGTCATTCCGCGGTGCTTCTGGAAATGGATCTTCCTTCTAGACGGTTATGGGAGGCCATGATGAAGGTGAAGAGTGCTGAATAGAATAGAATAGAATAGCAATTTATTTCGACAAATTAAAACAAGTACCTACAACAAAAATATGACTATAAAATAATAACAAATAATAGTGAGATCTGCCGAAATAGGGCCGAACTCAGCTATGGTCGTGGCGAACCACGACCGCTGGTTTTCAGGGCGACCAGTGTGTTGCTGCATAGTGTAGTGCGTACCTGCGTGGCGGTGTCGCCGAGCAGCTTGAGCGACTGCGCGGAGCGCGAGCGGCACAGGTTGGAGCACGCCTTGCCCGCGTCGCCGGCGCCCGCGCGCCCGCGCACCTCCCCGGACACGCCCGCCACTGCGCACTCGACGCTATTAGTTTTTATTCACGTAACATAACACGCCTTGTTTAAATCAGGCAAAATGTTATGTTTAGGTCCCGTTATATAGGTATTTGTCAAGTAAAATTAAAATAGTTTTGATTTCTGAGGTTTTGTAAAAATTACTTAACACACATTTATTTAATTCTCAAACAGGCTACGAGTTTTATTCAAACAAAATAAATTCATAAAAAAAAAACAAAAAAAAAGTGGTTCGAAAAAATGAATGTGAGCAGGATTAAAATATAAAGGAACAGAATAGTATATTTCGCTACAAGTGCGGAAAGCCTGTCATTGCAAAGAGTTCCGACAAATGTCTACCCGAGCCGAAGGCGAGGGTTGACAGTCGGAACAAGTTGCAATGACGGTTCCGCACGTGTACTGAACAACTATTTTTAATACAGTTGCGAAAAAATTAAGCAATTTGATAAAATAATAAAAACACAAACTAAACTCGCAGCGAACATTTTTGGAAAATGGCGCCAACCGTAAAAGAATACAGAGTATTGAAGAGATTTTTTTTTGTTTTCTTCACCCATTCTGGGTAGGTAAAGGGAACTATGCCCATACAGCCAAGTCTTCAGTAGAATTTTTTTATTGACATGAAATTTAATGAGATGAAATGAAATGAAACCTAACCTAATTCATTGAATCAAATCATTAAATCTGATATTGAAACAAATTAGTAGCTTCTTTTTAGAAATATTTGCATGAAACATAAAAACTTCTATGAATTTTTTTTTTCGTGGTTGGTTTTTTCTTTTTAATAGACATTATTTTGACAGTTGGGAAAGAGAACGCACGAGTTCGGAAAAGGTAAAGAAAAAGCACGAGTGTGTAATAGCTCACTTCCCGAACGCTAAACGTCCCTGTAATATGCCACTTTTTGAGCAACTGTATTAAAAAAATATTTACTTAACACATATGACAGACAATCGGCATGACATAGTAGCATAGCGAGAAGGTCGTACCGTGCGGCGGCTTGTCCGGCGCGTGCGGCGCGTTGCTCTTGCGCACGCAGTACGACACCGAGTAGCTCGTGCTGCGCGTGTGGTTGCTCACGCAGCCCACGCACACGCCCGGCGACCGCTTGCCTGCGACACCACGACATAGAACAACCAATCCAGCTTGCAACATTGCGAGTTCAACCACGGCCGTCTTCCGATAGCATCAACCTTGTTCGCTGCGATCCATAGACGTCCCACTGCTGGCCAGGGGTCTCCCTCACAGACACAGCTGCGGGAGGTCTTGAGCGTACTCCACCACGCTGCTCCAATGCAACCCAGTTTCGAATGTTCTTAAGCCACCCCGAAGGTCTTTGACAAGGCTTAACGACTGTTTCCAGCATTGAAAACAACCGACGGCTTTACGTGCCCTCTGAAGCACGGTAGCGTCCATGAAATGTTTGCCACTAGCGGTCACCCATCCATAAACCGACCGCGCCCGTCGTTGCTTAACTCTTTCGATCACATTGAATCGACGCGAGCCATTGGGCTATGGACGCTACGATTAACATGTAACGAATCTGACAGAATTTGACAGGCCCGTTGGCGCAATCGGTAGAGACCCTGTCGTTGCGGTCGTGGGTACGAATCCCACTGAGGACAAATATTCGTGTGACGAACACTTGTATTTGTTCTGTGTCTGGATGTCAATATTATCTATTTAAGTATGTATTTAAAAATATCTATGTATGTATATCAGTCTCTGACACCCGTAACACAGACTCGCGCCTACTTTGGGGTCAGATGACCGTGTGTAAAAAAAAAAATCTGGAATGTAAATCTGAACACAACAAACGCAATCGGGCTTGACTTGCCCGAGCGATGATCTCTATAAATTTTGCCATTCATTCAACCACCGGGCGAAGCCGAACCTAAGCCAGCCCTTCTAACAAACATTGCAAGAAACAAATTCTCGTCAAAACTCACCGGCGCTGTACGCGTTCCCGTTCGGCTGCGGCCCGCCGTCCTTGTTGTTCAAATTGGGCGTCGACTTGAATATGTCGCGCATGTAGTCGAGCGGGCGGAAGTTGGACTCGAGCGAGTCGACCGCCGCCTCGAGCGTGAGCAGCAGCTCGGTGACGTAGCCCTGCATGTCCTCGCCCTGCTCCGCCACCGTCTCCACCAGCCGCGACAGGATGTCCGACACCATGCGGCCGGTCATCGCCACGCCTATGAACCGGAACACCTGGACGACGAACGAATACTCAATACCGGAGCGGTACATGTTTTAATAAGAGACAAGTACAGTACTCCCAAATTAATAATGCGCATGCAAATCTTCGCTAATTGTCGTATTCCCGGAAACACCCGAATCATTGAATCGGAGAAAGCCCTCAACAATGCACTTGCATTTTGCACCTTGTTCGAAAGAAACAGGAGTCAAAGTCATATGTCAAATCATGTGAAAAAATTGAAAACAATTCGGTTGGTTGGCGGCTGTCGCCGGTCAGTCAAAGGTCCGTCAGTCGTCTTTATATACTGGGGAATTTTAAAGAGCTGCTATTACACACCCTTCTTGGTTTTGTTTTCAAAGGTGAATTTAATTTCAACTTTAATTATCTTACTCAAATTGAAATAGTTTATTTTGTAAAATAACATACTAACTGTTGGCGATTATTATTATTATATTATTATTATGTTACTTATGGAAAAGCATGATATACGTTTAAAAAGGATCAAATATCTCAGAGAAATACAACCATATCATCCCGATTTTAACCCCATTGAAAATATTTGGTCCCAAATAAAGCATCACGTAGCCAAAAAAAATATTGCAATGACTGTCAAGTCAGTTAAAGATGCTATATTAGAAAAAATCAATAATATAGGATCAGAAGAATGGAAAAAAGTTTGTGATCACGCTGTTAAATGCGAAGATGAATATAGAAAATTTGACCCAAGAATCGATAGTTTTTCCGATGAAATGATTATTTACACGGGTGATAGCAGTGGGGAAAGTGTAAATGAACAAGAGCATAATGAAAGTTCTGATGAATCTAGGATGTCAGGAATAGAGATCCTCCTTGATTCTGATTAATTATTTGTAATTTTAATATTATTCTGGAATGATCAGTGCTGTAAATACTTTTGAACTGAGATTATAATGATTAGATTTTAATGTAAACCTGTGTTTGAAAACCATTTTTAAGAAAATGCACTTAACCACTCTATACACATATCGTCTTCCGACGCTCGGGGAATACGACCTTTGCCGAACAGTAACGAAGATTTCTATGCGCATTATTAATTTGGGAGTACTGTAATAAGCTATCCCAATGAACTCTTGGATCCTGCACTCTTTGTATTATCTGCAGTCTTTTGTATTTTCTTTCTTCTTCTTCTTTGTTGTATTTTCTTACTTTCTGTAAGTATTTACTACCGGAAAAAGTGTTTACCTAATATTTACTTATTTGTTCAACTTTATTGACACCTCTAAAGAGATATACAATGGGCGGACTTTAATGCCTTATGGCATTTTCTACCAGTCAAACCCTGGTTGAGTTGGGAAAAGTTGCAGTAGGTGGAACAAAAAAAGGAAACTTAATTAAAATGAAAACATATTACAAATAATTAAATTATCACTAACATAACTCTTTACTATAAACATCTGTAATTGATTCCCCACAAAGTTTAATTTAGGTAATGCTAAATAAAACAGAAGTGTGTGATGAGCTTCTCTTTACCTAAACCGCGAATTTTCCACGTGAATAACATCTAACTCTTCACTTTGAAAATCTTGTTGCTTCGCCACAAAGTTTAATTTAGGTGTTGCTAAATAGAACAGAGGTGCGTGATGTGCTTCTCTTTACCTAAAGCGCGAAGATAGCAGGGTAGTGGCTCCCCTCTCAAGTTACCTGCAGCGATCGTCCCGCGTAGTGCCGCGAGGGGCAGGAGAGCCCCAGCTGCAGCGCGGTCTGCGCCCAGCGCTCCGAGATGAGCGCGTGCGGCAGCGACTCGCGGAACACGCGCAGCGCGTGCCGCACCAGCGTCGCCATCTGCTGGCAACTGCGAAGCGTCCACACTGCCGGCGAGGACATGTCATAACATCAAATCCTCAATTTGTCTAATGACATCCACCAATCAGCATTGGAGAAGCCTGGTGGAGTATGTTCTAGACCTCCCGCAGCTGTGTCTGTGGGAGAGACCCGTGCCCAGCAGTGGAACGTTTATGGGTCGCAACGATGTTGTAATATTCATGTAATGAGATGTGTCATAAAAATGTATAAACGGATTAAAACCACTTATGTGTGTATGTGTGCCATATTAATTGATTATGGTTTATCATTTATAATTTACGAATTAATTAACATTGATAAGGAGCAGTTGAGTTTTGTATCTGTTGATGGTATAAGACATGGTATCGTCACCGTGGCGACAGTGGGCTCACCCTTGGCGGTGATGTCCTCGTACTGCCAGAGCGGCATGTGCGTGGGCCGCGTGGCCAGGAAGTGCACGAGCGACTTGATGACGTCGGCCACGGGCAGCTGCGCGGGCGCCGGCGCGCCGCCGTCCGCCTCCGCCTCCGCCGTCACTATGACCGGCAGCGACTCGAAGTTGTCGCCCTCGCCTGCACAACATCACAGTATACGCACATGGAATACTGCTCCCACCTTTGGGCGGGTGCACCAGCTTACCAGCTTAGCCCACTTGACTCCATACAGCGGCGAGAGATCAGAGTTGTCGACGATCCCAAGCTTACTGGCAAATTAGAGAACCTTAGCCCTCAGAGAAACGTGAGCTCTCTGTGTGTCCTCATTCAAATTTACCATGGTGAGTGTTAAGATGAACTTCACAATGTGATACACTCTCTAACTCATTCCGTTTTCACAACACTCGCCAAGGTTTGAAGTCCCATCCACACCGCATTGACGCCTGGTCATCAACCACCGTCCGCTTCTCGCGGCCCTTCTTTTGGCGAATGAGTCTCCTGTGGAATGGACTTCCAGCTGAGGTATTTCCTTAGCTACGACATGGAGCGCTTCAAGTAGAGTGTAAATCGCATCCTTCAAGGCCGGCAACGCACTTGTGATGATACCCCTGGTGTCGCACGTGTCCATAGGCGACGGTGACTACTTACCATCAGTACGTCTGTTTGTCCGTCTTTGTTATTAAAATATATACCATCAGTCTTTCACCATCCACTGCTGGACCTATCATCTGCTTTGCCTTGATTAATCGGCGCATCGCTGTCCTATGATCTTTGTATTGAGGAGTTTCCTGCTATCCTCTTCCGGTTATTAGTTCACAGCCGGCCAGTCGTCCGTTTTCAGTTGCGGTCGCTACTCTAGTACCTACCTTACCCATCGGTTGTCAGTCCGGCGAGTGACGTGGCCTGGTCATTTCTACTTCTGCTTCAAACTAAAAGAACTATGCCGCTATCAGGCAACACGGTACAAAAAACAGGTATTTAACCCTACTCGTAAAAGTATATTCTCTAAAGAAAAAAAAAAGTATATTTTAAAATAGAGATTGCATTAAAATTGTTTTTTGTTTTTTGCAGTAATTATTATAATTCCATACCTTCAGGGGTCATTTGTGGGTCTGAGGACACGGAGCGCGCGTGCGCTCGCGGCGAGTGCGCGCACGCCGGGTGGCCGTCGAAAACTGCGTCGGGTTCTAAACAAATTATATACCATTTGGTGCCTGGATAATTTTTTTATATCACCATCTATATACGTCATATATTTTAAGGGAGAAAAGTGTTTGAAATAACTTGATTTTACTCATTATGCACACACATAATTTAACTCACATTTCAAAGATTGAAGTAAGGTACGTTATTCGGACACACACTAGTTTAATTCATAAAATGGTAATGGTACATGGTAGGTAGGCAGGTAGCCTATACCATCACCCCGATGGTGTAGTGGTGTGTTCGTGTGTATGTATTACGTAATAAAATAAGAGTTACACTAACAAGTTATTGAAGAAGCAATCCGTTTCCGTTGCAACCACCTATCCATACTCCTCACCTCATATTTCTTTTTTCTTTTTAAATTTTCTAATATAGACGAACAAACATACTGGTCACCTGATGGGAAGTAGTCACCGTCGCCTATGGACACGTGCGATTAATTTTATCCCTATATTATATAAAAATGCATATACATATTAAATTATTGTGATACCAAATCATGTGCTGCAACGACATAAAACATTGAAGGATTATTTAGCATTATCAAAGTTTATGGTTTACAGATCGACATACTTACGCTAGTTTTATGATTTACAAAACAGCGACCGTATAAAGGCCATCAATCAAGTCAAAGGAAAATTGTTGCATAACGCATACCTAATGAACGCATATTTAAATTATGTTACAGCTGGCAGTAATAAAATGATTCTTACAGTCTTCGTTCACAGACGAAAAAATATGGATACCTACTGAGCAAATCGCGTCACCGCTGGAAAACTCAATAATGAAAAATTCTCGTCAGTCTGAGTTATAAATAGAATAACCAGGCGAATTTTAGCTATTCGGCGATGGCTAGTTCAAGTTATAAGCCATTTCTATAATTTCTGCGCCAAATGTGGCTGACATAATACGAATGTCATGTCAACAGCACCATAGCTAAATCGCATTTGAACAATAATGGAGTGTTAGTATGAAGTACTATCTGCCTTGATCTAAGGTTACAGTGTAATAATTTATTCATGTACATGTGCAGCAAACAGTTCCAATAGAAGGGGACTATCCGATAAATTCTGTTTTAATCCCCTTTCAACTGGGCACACAAATGTTGTTTGGGGAGCAGCGTCGGACGGGCTTGTATTACAACATGCTACCGAACGCAGGAACGACAGTAGTTAGGTCGATTGTCGATTCGGTATGTGTGGGCGTCTTTTATTTTTAACTAGTGGACGCCCGTAGCTTCGCTCGCGTGGAATTAGACAACAATTGTTTGGTTTACACCTAGTAATATTATATCACTCAGTGAAGATGCAGCTTTCTAATTAATGAAAGAAATTTTGAAATCGGTCCGGTAGTTATTGTGTCAAAACATAACAAACAAATCTTTCCTCTTTATAATATTAGTATAGATATAGTGCGGTTGTCACAAAAATGATCAAACATTGAAAGTTTCATATATACGCTGTCGGTATATTTCCTATAAGCCTCCTACACGAAATCAGATGTAAATAAGATCTACGTGGACCTTCGGCGAGTTTTGACTGGTCAGAAAATAATGCAATTGTACTGAATGCTTTATAAACGAGCTATTAAATTTAGGTCAAATAAATAGTAGACAAGCTTAGCTATAAATTACAGGTCAAATAAATAGTAGACAACGATCCGAAAATTTTAGAAGAATAGAATAGAATAGAAATGGAACGCCGTTATGGAACAAAACTAGCGATTCCAAAGTCATGTAATTAACACCGTTAGAGACTGTTTTTACCTCCTTGAAGTGTTGTATTAGATTAGAGAGTACGTAAGTCAGGATTAACGGATTACCCGGTTTAATTTTAATTTTGTGACTTTATTAAATTAATTTTCACAAAATTTATAATTAGTTTTAATTGTTTCCAGTCTGTAACATGCTTGAATAAATTCTTCTTATTTTTATTCTTAAAATGTTGTTAATAAATCATCACTCCGACTGTCATGGTTTCATAAGTCCGTCAAAAGGAAACGTGACGAATTTATGCTAGTCCCCTAGATGTCGCCTTTCGCCGCCCAGCGCTGGGCTTGCGGCGCGATTGCTGTTTGCGGACAAACACGCCGCGGCCGCCATCAATCTAGGGATGACGGGGTCAACGCGAATATGGGTTTGCCGGTTACTAATACAATTAGTTACGTGTAGTTTGTAGCGTCCATAGCCCAATGGCTCAAGTCGATTCAATTTGATCGAAAGAGTTAAGCAACGACGGGCGCGGTCGGTTTGTGGATGGGTGACCGCTAGTGGCAAAAATTTCATGGGCGCTACCGTGCTTCGGAGGGCACGTAAAGCCCGGTTGTTTTCCAATGGTGGGAACAGTCGTTAAGCCTTGTCGTGGTCACGAACATTCGACACTGGGTTGGCCACTAACCCCTCCACCAATTCGCATTGGAGCAGCGTGGTGGAGTATGCTCTAGACCTCCCGCAGCTGCGTCTGTGGGGGAGACCCGTGCCCAGCAGTAGTACGTCTATGGGTCGCAGCGATTTTTAAAATAGTATTGCAAAATTGGCTACGGCGCGGCGGCGGCCCTTCGTTGCAGCTTTAAATACTTTGGATCGATGATTTGTATTTTCATCGCCGTATGCCCGGGGAGTGTTGCTTTCTTGATTAATTATTACAAATATAATATTGACTATTAAAGTCACTGTGTCACTTTACAAAGTCTCTCAATTGTGATAAATTTGAATACTCTCATTCTGTCTCTTTGAATAAAGAGTTCAAGGCTATAAATGAATCTACACATTTTAATTTTGCATGAAATAAAAAAGATATAAAGTAATTAAAATTCAAATCTCAAAAAGTCACAGCTAAAGCTTACTTATAAAAAAAAATCTCAGAAAATGATTTGCTCAAAATTTAAATGTGGGGCCACTCTGGGCTATTCTGAGTTAAGTATTTGAAATAAAAAATACAACCGTAAAAACCCTTGATTATTTAAAAAGTCAACTTAATGATTAACTTATAAAAGTTAAAAATATTCGTATTATCATATGCCTGAAAATAGTAATATTGTTGCTTTGATCGAAGTATTGCTGAGATGAATGGTCCATCCTCAAGTTCTTAAAAGTACTTAATTCAGAAGCTTCTGTGAAACCAAAGGAGCTTGTAAAGTTCTTAAAAGTACTTAATTCAGAAGCTATAGTGAAACCAAAGGAGCTTGTACCGTCTTTCATACAGCCTGCACCGGCTACGAAAACTTTTGTTGTCTCTGATGCACAAGGGGTAGGGATTTTGTGACAATCTTAATAACTTAATTAATTATTAAATCTAAATTTTACGAACTTCTTGTATTGGCAACTTTCTACATGGAGCCGTATTATATTTTCTAAGAACTCTCAGTGTTAAAGACGCATACAACCGGAGGTTAGTACTACATTCAATTTTAGTTTAAATATGTTGACATTAGAGATAGCACAAACATAATTGTTTCCTATCAAAACATTTCAGAGATCAGTAGGGTTTAAATTCAGTGAATGGGTAAGTAAAGGAATTAGTCGAGAATCTCTTTCAAATACAAATACATACAACTTTACTATGATTAAAAATACCTGGCGGTTATTTTTAATCGTAGTAAAGTTGTGCCATTATTTAAGTCTGGTGACAATTATTATCCCAGTAATAGGGTATATGCATGTATTTAAAAATAAATGAAACGTGGCGCCGTAATACGTGACCATCACAAACACGTCTTCAATAAATTTATGAAAATATTATATATACATGTTTGGTTAATAAAACTAAAATTAGATTAAAAGATATTAGAATAAAAGATTAGAATAAAAGATAAATTCATTGTACCTAGATCTAGATTAAGCTAAATATCAAAATACTTATAGAACCGTATTAACTTCTACAATAAAATACATACCTGTAAATATTATTATAGGTAGGTACTGTCACAGAAAATGGGGTCAAACCAGGGAAGTTGGTGTAATAAAAATTACTAGGCACCCCTTTGTACCCTAGACAAAGGGGTGCCTGTGAGGTGCGGGGATTGATCTAGGAGTCTTTCATTTGTCTCCTTTTACCAACATTTCATTTTTGATATATTTACAAATTTCTTCTCCATAGTGCGTTCAAATGAATTATTGCTTTTTCACAAAATATAAAGTAGAGTGTTAAACAACACTCGTTAGCGCCGCCCTAGTGAATTTAAAAGTTGGGACAGTATCAAATTCGTAGACACATCGGTGATTTCAGTGAGATTCAAAAAATTGCTGCGTGCACTACGAAATTCGAGCGCCATCGTAGACTGGAACAAACAGTGTGGCGCACGGCGACCCCATCCATCGTCGCCTGACGGAATCCATCGCGAAAATGGATTCATCGGGTATCAATACACATATTGCTTTAGTGGTGTAGTACTTGTTATTTTTTTTATCAACAATTTGAAATGCGGGATTTATACATAAATCAAATTATTTCAAATGCAACGTTATGAAAATAATATACTGTTATTAAGAAAGCAATTTAATAATCTTCATCCAAACATTAGCAAGCACGAAAATTATTAACACAAGTATTAGTCAAAAAATTTAGTACTTAGTAAGTTAGGTACATAAAATGCCCAGTTTTGTGAACCATATAAACAATTAAAAAAGGAATCTGTAACATTAGTCTTATTTATTTTGAAAGAATAAATGGTGATACCGGAACAAGTATTTTGAATAATTCTTAAAAATTGTGTGCTGCTTTGTGTGAACCGGGAAGAGCCCGTTTTGGGCGCAGCGCCGGAGGGGACCGGCGCGTTCTACAAGAGATACCGGAATCCTCTGTAGCGCCGGAGTAGGCCACCGAGCGGGTTTTAGTGGGTGAAAATCCCACATAAACCGGCGTCGCTCCTACGACGTTCGGGTACCTTCTCAGTTTCCCACACGTTACACAAAAAAAAAGTCCTATCGATCATTACAGAGACAGCGAAGAGGTTCAGAAGAAGAGTATGCAGACAGACAGACAGACCTTTCCTCCTCTCACGCGGCGCTGTAGGCGCTCCTGCGCTGAGGGAATTCGGAGTTAGGGGAGATCCCCTCTATCCGGGCAATTGCTCCAGGGGTAAACCCCGTCGGTGACTTCCCCGCTGTTGAGCGTGGGAGCCAGTCGATCGTCGCGCACGCGGTACGCGCGCGCGGTCCCACTAGCCATTAGTCGCTAATTCCCCCCAGATGGTCGGGGGGAAGAAGGTCCAACAGCTCTCTAGGGAGCGGTCGGCCTTCGGGGGGGCGCGCGTGCAGCGGCGCTATAATAGTATGCATGCAGTACCCACCGGTGAAGTTGTGCGCGACGACCGGCGCGGCGGGGTGCGGCGCGGCGAGCGGCAGCTGCGCGGAGCGCGCGGCCAGCAGCACGCGCGCCACCGTCAGGTGGTCGTGGTGCGCCGCCACCGCCACCAGCAGGTTCAGCAGCAGCTGCCGGCAGTGGTGGTGCACTATCCACCTGGGGGACACCGACGCGTCACACACACGGCTTCTCGCACACATTCTGCATAACTTTTTACGGGCGTAGCAGAGGAGGTAGAACATTCTATTCAGGTTCAAATAGAAGAAGGTACTCATTTTGACAAGCGCGTTACAAATGACGAAATTAATTATTTAGAAAAAAAAACCTAACTGTAAACAGGAAAAACACAGGACACTCTGAATTTTCTGACAAATTCGTACTTATTTAGGTCATGTAGTTTTTTTAAGGTCCATTTATTTTTATTGTAATTGTACGTAATTTGTCAAAATAAACAATTTCTATTTCTATTTCTAAATTAGTATGAGGTTTCCAAGTACTGTAAAATAAATATGTAGGTATGTGAAAAATTCGCGCTATCTCTTTCTCACATTGGGAGAGTCGCTCGGTGACCCGCTGATGGGCCATACGTACCTAGTGTGGTCCATGCCGAGGAAGACGATGTGCAGCATCAGCGGCACGTGGATGGACCAGTCCAGCTCGCCGCCGTCCAGCACCACGTCGCAGAGCAGCATCACCGCCACGTTACACCTGCGCACACGTCGAACACGTTAACGCACACGTCGAGCACGTTAACGCACACGTAGAACACGTTAACGCACACGTCGAGCTCGTTAACGCACACCTGAGATCGTTAGAACAAATGGGATTTCATCCCCCAATATGTCGAAGTGTCGACGGCCATCTGTGTTGGTGTGCGTATAAAAATTATCGTAGTTAACACAAGAATAAAGACCAAACAGAATGAAAACTTCCAAAGAGACATCAAAATCTTACCTACTTTCACAGGGCTGGCTCGGTTATTGAAATAAAAAAAAGAGGCAAGTGCGTATCTAGTCGGCAACGAGTACCTACGAATGGACTGAAGGACGGACTGACGGACGGACAGATACTGAGGTGATCGTGATAATCGTTAGACTAGTTACCGTTATCCGTTTGTTTGAAATACAATGATTTCTAATGAATTAAATACGTTAAAATCGCGCAAACATTCTTCGCTCACAGTTAAAACTAATTTTCATCAAAAAAGGGAACGAATATTACAAGAAATCCACAACAATTAAGAACAATTTCATAGCCGGGTCTAGACCAACCGACGCGATAGCGACTCAATCGGGTGGGTAATGAGGGTTTTCGCGTATGAAAAATCCGCTAGATGGCAATACGTAGGCGTGAGGTCCGACTGCTGCATGATTGGTTATTTTTGACATGACATTGAGAGATATATCATAATTCACCAATCACATAACAGTTAGACCTCATGACTGCGTCTTGCCATCTAGTAAATTTCTCATACGCGAAAACCCTCATTGAGAAACTTAATACGATACATTAGACAGAAAAATGACAGTTTGTCTATCGTTGATTTCAGTAGTCAAACGCATCTTAACTACGCAATTGCCCCGATTTGCCTCGGCCGTTTCGGGTATCTCGGATGCTCGAGCCGAGTCGTTCAGTGATATACTCTGGTGCAGTGTCGGCACAGGGCACCGAATTTTGAAATTCACCGATACGACTTTATAATATTCATGTGCTAAACATTTTAGTAAGTAAATATGCGAATTTCTTAACGAGTTAATTGTAGGCTTAGCAAAATTAAAAATTAAACATAAAAACACTGCGAATGAAATCTATTACATACATTCTATCGTCGGACTAAATTAGAATTCGTGTGGTCCGTTACCACTCGTTAGATAAGTCGCTCGAGTAAATTTCAAAAGTAGAGACTATATAAAATTCGAATACGCCCCCTGGTGATAAAAACCCCATCGCAATAAAGCCTGGTTATGAATAAAGAAGACAAAATTCGTTCTACACAAATAAATTTTAAGATCGCGTTTGGGTTTCACTTGGACCGCGGACCGACTCGACTGTCACGACTGGGAAGCAAAGAATAAGAATGTTTTATTGAGACCTCTAGAATTTACATATGTACTTAATTTAATTAAATATTAACCATATATTATAAAGGAAATGTTACATAAGAATGAGCCCTGACTTCTAGTGAAGCGTGAGCTGAATACTAGAAGCCAGTCTCTTCCCAACGTGAACCCGAATGTGCATCAACTTCGGTCAGTCTGGGCCCAGCTAAAGAAGAAGGCATACAATGATCGACGATCAGGCAAACGACAGGGAAAGTAACAACATACTCGTCCAAGTCAGTCTGGAAGGCAACACGACATGCAAGCAACGCAGTTCAATTCGACAGTTCAGCTGTATAAGAATAAGCTAGTTGAAACGTACGCAGTAGAACTACATAGTAGAAGCGACGCAGATAAATTCAGTCGTAACAAAATCAATTTATAAACAAAAATGGAAGTACAGACTTGTATTTAATTAATGCTTTTTATGCATACATGGTTAACAATCCATGGAATGCATCGCTGAAACAGAACAAACATTATTCTGTAAGCATGTACGAGTGTTTTTGTTGGCGAATAAGATAATTCAGGCGTGCCGTAATTTCAGACCTTGCTTTCGTGTTTATCATACACAAATAAACAAGCCTTATAAAGTCATTTTTCAATTGAGTACCTACAAATTCAAATTCAAATTCAAATTCAAATAATTTATTTCGCTATGAGGTGATTACACACGCTTAACGAAAGTCTAGGTAACTACAAACTACTTAATGCTATTCTAAACTGATTAATATAAAGCAAAGGATGAGCTATTTATCCTTGAATGAATAGCTAATCCTACACAGGTGCCTAACCTGCCTTATGGCTAATTTACAATAATTACCTACCACTAAGCTAAGCTCTAAGTCACGATCGACTATCTACCTGGTCATCGGCTTAAGGAAGAACTTACAATATTCTTATCCTATGCCCTAGTGTAGGCCGAGAGAGAAAAAAGCCGGAGGAAAAAACTCTCGGTACTCTTTTAAAATTCAAATTAATTTTTACAGAAAAATGTACAGTATGACCATGATATGATTAGGACAGACACGAGACAGCCAATCGTGTATGCCAAGAATCACCCCATATGCCACCTGCTTACAATATTTAGTATAATTAATACAAAAGCATAGTGATAGCCTGTCAGAGTTTAATTCAGTCCCATGCCTTCTTATCATCCAAATACTCCTGAATATTATAATAAGCTTTTTGACATAATGTTTGTTTGATGGTTTTTTTAAACCTGTGTAAAGGCAGAGACTGAACCGCAGCCGGGACTTTATTGAATATTAGAATAGACATTCCTATGAAGATATTATTTTTACGAATATACATAAGATTCTCATAGATGTACTGCGATGCAAGGGTTAGGATGTTTATTTCCTTAAATTTTTCTCTAAGGGAGTCTCTACTTTTCATTTTGTATATATAACGGATAGCCCTTTTCTGCAAAATAAAAATAATATTAGCATCCGCTGCATTACCCCAGAGTAAAATGCCATAGGACATTATACTGTGAAAGTAACTGAAATAGACCAATCTAGCGGTATCGACATCCGCTAAACAGCGTATCCTTTTAACCGCGTAAGCTGCAGAACTTAGTCTATCCGCCAGTCGACAGATATGGGGTCCCCACTGCAACTTCGAATCAATGGTGATTCCAAGGAAAACAGTCGAGCTAACTAAGTTCAGTTTATCACCATTTAGTTCTGGTTGCTTATCTACTTGTTTCACATTAGGTGCTGAAAATTTTATGCAATTGGTTTTATTACTATTCAAGTGTAGGTTATTAACGCTAAACCAATGCACCACTTCAGAGAGAGCATTGTTCACATCGTCATAGTTAGTTTGTTGCCTATTTAATTTGAAAATTAATGATGTGTCATCCGCAAACAATACAATCTCGTTATTATTCTCTACCATATATGGTAGATCGTTAATATATATTAAAAACAGGAATGGACCCAGAATCGATCCTTGTGGGACCCCCATCTGTACTAAAGACCCAGACGATCTTGTACCGTTTACTTCGACTTTCTGAGTTCTTTCGCTGAGATAAGAAATCAGAAGTTTCAGTGCGGTACACAACTACTACAATATAAAATTAACCAACGATCAGGCTGTTTTCAATTATGTCGTCACATTGAAATTTTGACTCTGGTATACGTTAAGCTTATCGATAGATAATTGAACGAAATAGCAAAATATTTACTCAATATCGGGGGGGCTATAATTTTTATTTATTTACACAAAAAAAGCTGTTATTTTGGAATCTTGGATCTTTATTCGCATAAGTTTAAATAACCTTGGTTATAATTTTTCGGAACAAAGACCCACTTTTGGACATATTCTTTAATTCTTTCACTGTATAACTGTGTAGAACTTCTACGAATCCTACTGCTTTGAAATGTCGATAATAAAACTACGATGCAAATTCCAATTTGCGAGTCGTAACTTGCATCAAATATAAAATACTAATGGAAAATACATCCATTATAATATGAAAGATTAATTTAGAATACAAAGGTTAGGTATAAAGTTATTGCGTAGCTTCGTAACAAATGGAATAAGCCCGTTAATATTTGGAAAGTCATCCGGGAATACGGACGCGCCGGTAAGCCCGTAACCGACTCACATGCTCAGCGCACCAATATGGATTATTGTTCCGCGATCTATTGAAGTTGCAACATGTTGAGATTATGATTGGAGCAGGATGACAATAGAAAAGCTGTACCTACTTCATATAATGAGCTGTACTTCAGACTGATATTTAATCTCCGTATACTGATTAGGATGTCTGTGCTGCTTGTGTCGTGAACAGTCTGATGCTTCGAGGGATTAATTACGCCCTGTCTGTGTTGCACGCGAGTTGAAATGATATTTCATAAACTATGTTTATACATATAAAAGGTCGTGGTCGTTAAAGGTTAAGGTCAAGAATGTTATGCGAACTTTAAGCTAGACTGAGCGACTAATTACCTCATGTACAGAGACAAATTATTATTTTGGTATGATTTGTGCATGCATTAAACAAATGTCGTATCAAAATCGGAGAAGTGCGAGACTTAGGACATTTTGGCATTTGAACGATTATATGTCAATATGTTATAATATTATACGTCAATAAACTACCAACCTACAATTCCTATTAATCTTGCAATTAATAGGAATTGTAGGTAGTTACGTGTTTTAGTCATAAATATAAGAAAATTAAAAAGTGACATCGTTTATCCCGTGACAAATACACGTAAAAGGGAAGTCAGACAGTCGAGAGTTGACTGTCGATCTTTGTGTTCATATGATTTGCACCTGATACATCCGCGGTCAAAACACAATGTTGTCCGCACAATTGTCCCGCCTAGGTCTAGAGCATACACCACCACGCTGCCCCAATGCGGATTGGTGGAGGTACACAAACACAATTTACTCTAATACAAATAATTAAGTCGAGTATTAAATTCCTGTCCCATGGGCGGGTGCCTTTCAGATTCATATAGACAGGAATGCTTAAAACTGCACGTTATATTATTTACATTGTAACTGGGAAATATTACCTATTCATTTGACTGGGATCTAATATTTGTGCCAATCAGGATTTCAGATGCAAATTTAGCGACCGTTTGATTGGTTCTGAACGAGTTGTGTTTCGTAGTTCTCGTAGTAGCCAGTTGTCAAATATGCATACAGTAAATTGTTTGTAAATTAACAAGCTTAAGAGCGCATCAGTCGACCGTCACTTCGACACTTTTTCCATACAAACGTAGTCCCCTGTTTCCTCCTAGGATAAAGAAGTTACAGAATAAAAAAAAATACCATACGATTTATACGTACCTCTGCCATGCCTGTACGTTTTGTTTTTTTTCATAATTTGCTTAATAGAAGAGAAAAAAAATCTTTTAAAATCAAAAATATCGACTTTTTTTACATACATTTTCAAACATCAAGCAAACTGGTAATTACTAACATATCCCAAAAAAGCAAAACGTACGGGCATAGCTTAGACCCTGTTCTACATTTTAACTGAAAGAAATATTGAAATCGGTCTAGATTTCGAGGAGGAAACGGAATTACGAAAGGACGATTTTCTTAATTTTACGTAGGTAAAATCAGTTCGAGACTGCACTTCTCTCTATCGCACGCTAAGGGGTAAGGTTGGGGGTCAGCGCGACGGCAATATTTTTGGTAAAAACCTATTCTTCAAAAGTGACGGTCGACTGGTGCGCTCTTAAGTAAATTCACGTTTTCGTAACAAGCCCTGCATCTATCCGCTATCGCATGCAAGCGGCACATTCCAAGGTTTGTGACGTCACAAGTACATTTTTTTTCTATTTCATTCCAGCGGCCAGAACTCGTTACTAGCGAAAGGACCCCTTTACATAAATAGGTAGATGAGAGTACCCATCAAACTCAATTCAATAATTATTGTCTTAATAATAAAACGCAACATATTTCAGTAAAACGTCCTGAACGAATTTTGAAGCAATTTCCACATTTCATGTTGCGTTATAAATCTCAACTCTTCATTATAATTATTCTCAATTTTCAAAAATCCTTTCTTAGTGCTCCCCTACGTTATAAAAGGAACTCCTGTGCAAAATTTCAAGTTTCTAACCCTTATAGTTTAGGCCCTGCGTTGATATGTCAGTCAGTCAGTCTGCTTCTTCTTTTATATATTATTAAATAGACTAGCTGACCCCGCAAACGTTGTTCTGCCATATGAAATGTCAAAGTGACGCGACGCTGCACGTCAATGAACGACGGTTAAAAATAAAAATACTAAAATAATGTTAGTTAGTTGTTAAAAAACATGTTCCAGTGGACCAAATTGTGAATGTAAACCATTCTCGAATCCCCTTCAACACACACAAAAGATTTCATCAACATCTATCCAGCCGTTTAGCAGTTCACTGTCATACACACGGTACGTACAAAAGAAATATATATATTAAGATTTGTCTGTTTGTTGTCATCACCTGTGGAATCCGGACACCGGCTGGCCGCTGTCGGGCAGGTACTCGGTGAGGAGCGCGAAGAAGCCGCCGTACTCCGGCATGGGTAGCGGGCGCGGCTCCTGCGGCGTGGCGGGCGCGCTGCCGCCCGGCGCCGACTCTGGGCACGCGCCCGTCTGGTAAGTGAAACGCCGTCATTAAAGTGAAACTTTTATTACATCGTTGTGAAAATTTTGGCTTGTCTGTCGCATGTCGCGTTATGCATGTCGCGTTACGCATGTTTTTATTATTTTGCATGTTACGTTGTAGTTAAGAGCGAAATAATTTTCATTTTCATTTTCAATTAAGATTTGATAAAGTGATTTTTATACCCTTAATGGAATATTATTCCAAAAATTTTTAGTTAAATGACTATAATGTGAAAAAAAGTTTCACTTTTACCGTGGTTTCATAAAACCACACAATTTAATTTTATTACATCGTCTCAAACTTTTTCGTCTGTGTGTTGCATGTCGCGTGACAACAAAGCAAACAGGCAACGCACCTGTGATACCCCTGGTGTCGCACGTGTCCATAGACGGTGACCACTTACCACGTATGTCTGTTTGTCCGTCTATTATGTATTATAAAAAAAAAACAGAAGTGGAATATAGTCACCGGCGTGGCGTCTCCGTCGGAGGGCGGCGGCGCGTCCTCGTCGGCGGGGGGCGTGGCGCACGCGCGCTTGTCCGGCGCGCGCGCAGCCGTCACCGATTCTGCCTTCGCGCCGCTGCAAATAACACGACGCTTGCAATTTGCTTCTTTTTATTCGTAGGATTATCATCATGTTGTTATATACATAGAAAGCATCCTAATTGGACGGTCCTCCACGGACGTTCTTCTGCTGCTTCGAATGCTTAAAGGATTATTTCGTTGTCTGTAAATGTACTGTACGTTTCTTTAAACTTTGTTTTTTATCATGTAAACGAACGCAACCTGCTCCAAAAGCCACATATTCCACACGCTGTGTGTACGGTGTAAGCGGTTAGATTTGTTCATTGAATACTACGCTGCGAATAACCACAAACAGATTCACAAAAACCAAATAATACTACGCTGCGAATAACCACAAACAGATTCACAAATACCAAATAATCCATACTAATATTATAAATGCGAAAGTAACTCTGTCTGTCTGTCTCGCTTTCACTCCAAAACTATTGAACTGATTTAAATAAAATTTGGTAGGTACACCGATAGTCCAGAGCAGTGTTTCCCAACGTGGGGCCCACGCCCCACAGGGGGGCAATTTGATAGTTAAGGGGGGCAATTTAAAAATGCACTCGACACGACTTTAACCATTTCGCTTTGGGTTATTTAAATGCAATGCTAGATATCGGTAACAAATTTAACAAAAAAAGCAAATTCTTAGAAGTTAAATAAAAGCTTTTAAAAATAGGAAATGTTGTATCGTCATATAAATTGCCGTGCAACTTGTACCTACAATGCTGTGCTGTCGCCTTTGTCACAAGCTTCTTTATAGGAGCACGCGTAATCCTTCAATATCGGGAGATGAGGGACAACTGTTGAACCTTCGGATCGAAGGAGCTTAGGTGAATAGAAGTTCTCAGGTAGGTACGTTAGTCTATTACTGTGTATTTGTGTGATTATAAAAACTGATCGCTGGTTTAGGATTATAAAACTACATATAAATGATTTATGATTTAAAACTCATTAGTATTGAGTTTTATTGAGCGATTTAAATTGAATAGACGATCACGTAAAATGCGACCATTCAATTCAAACATGAATAGAAAAGATTGAATAGAAAAAATTAATTGCAGTGAATTTTACTGAAGCTCTCGCTAACCAAACATTAGATATCTTCATGTTATAAGTTGACATAATGACGTTAAAAATTATGAAACATACATTACATACAGCATGTCATATTATTTAGTTTATTCTTGAAGACAGAAATTAAATGTCGACTGCTGTAACGGAGAAAATTGTGAGAAAACCTGCATGGCAGAGACGACGTACGATAGTCGATAGTCCACTTATGTGTCCAATAAAGTATGAATTAAAATGTAATTTTTGACATGATTAAGTACCAAATACGACACAATACCAATGCTAATGATGCTACAACGCTTAGCATTGATTGTGAATTTATATGTGAGTTTTCGATAATTGTTTTAATATACTCTCTCAATACGCCGCTAATGCTGCGAGGATTACGCGCTTTGGCGGCGCCCTTATTGAAATCCCAATATTATTGTTCACACAATCAACTTAATGTATCAAATATCAAAGCATCTGCATTCGTTTGTCCTGGCGTTCAATAATTGTTTGTGTCATTTGATCCTGTATTAACAGAACATGATTAACCGCCCGGTTTGCTGGGGGTTCAATCACAAACAAATGAGGGGGATGCGATTGATATTAGATTGCGGTTTCAGGTGGGTGGTAATAGTGGCGTAATTACAACCTGCCCACCGGATATGGACGCCTGGGGCACCTCATTGCGTCCGCGGCGGTTTCCGTTAGCGACAGTTCCGAATAATGACATACCATAACAAACGGGACATAGACGCCGCGAAACAGTAATGACCATACTGTACCTACTGTGCAATATTGTACCCACAGAAATGTATGTAGAACTTGATTTGATTTGAAAAGCTTAACGTCAACTAAGCTCAGGTACTTACGCGTAAAAGCTTAAGATGTTTTAACAAAAGATAACACGGTTCGGCAACACGGAATAACTTTGTATGATCTTTGATTACACACAACGCACACATTCGCAGCTTAATTAAAGCCATCGATAATAATATGCACATAGCTATCAGCGCCTCAATGTTGTAATATAATGTATCATCCTATTAATTCAGGTAATTCAGACGTATCGTACCGTGTATCGTTACTGATTGACAGCTATGCATATTAATGCTAATCTGGGATCATCTAGCGTGAGCGTCTGATGCGGAACACCTGATTGGCACTGCAATCGCCTTTGTGCAGATTTAGACAAATCTGTAGCTGTTAACTACATTACGTCTTATGCCATCTTACTGTCGCTGTGGACATTGATATCATTTTTACTTTACAAAGGAATATCTTTCAAAGGAGTGATCTGCGAGAGAGTCACAGTGAAAATATTATGTTATTAGAATTTAATTTGTTAAACAAAAACAGTGCACTTGAATACAAGAAATAAGACTACAAAATCTTTTATGGGAAACTGTGTTCGCTTCTACATTAAAGTTACTACCGGAAAATTTCATTACACTATCACACTACTTAACATAAACCTAAAACTTACATTAATCAAAACCTCCTAAATAAGGCATTCTATAAAATAAATGACTACCTACTTAAACCAAAAAAACGCATGGTGCGAAGTATCTCCAGCTCAACTATAATACTGTATTAATGATTTACCTGTAGGTAACTAATTATGAAATCTTTAATTTTGAAAAGAGTATTTATTTATCGACTTTCTTGCCGTGTTCTGCTCGGTAGCTCTCAGCGTTGGGTACCGGTAGGTAAAAAAAAATTAAGGACGTTTATTAAGCGTATACAAATACCATAATAATGAAAATAATTTCATGACATTAATTAAAAATGTAACCACAAATGTAGATACGAAGTATCTTCGGAGTTTAGACTCCGGTATCCCAAGTGATGATTTTCAACCTAGTAATTAACCCTTTAGTACTACAACTAAACACAGGATTTTAATCAAAATAGTGTGCCAGTCTCTGTCTGGTGGCCAGCATAAGCGCGTAGTTCTGATATAATATAAAGCCGTTTAATAAAGTGCTCTTGCCTCCCGACCCCACTACGCAACAAACGCTGTGTAGCAGACCGACAATACAATTTTTATTGAATCATTCCATTTCAATAAAAATTGTATTCATGTTTATAGGGGCTCGAGACGAAGCACTTTTCTCACTAAAGGCACGGTAATAAAAGGTGAGACATAATTCATTACTTCCTGGTGACTTCGTCAGTGTGGTATGCAATTTTTAATGATAATATGACACAATAATTCTTTAATTCAGACAGGTACCTACTCGCAGTTTCAGAGACACGAGCGGTCAAACAAAAAGCAAATTTACCCTTCACTTTTGCAATATTAAGAATGAGAAGAAGAAGAAGAAGAATACAAGAGAGTCTTCTTCTCCGGTGTGTCACGTTTTCTCTAGTTCGGCACAATGTCAGATCCGACACAATGTCAGATCTGCCTACACTAGGGCATAGGATAAGAATATTGTAAGTTCTTCCTTAATCCGATGACCAGGTAGATAGTCTATCGTGACTTAGAGCTTAGCTTAGTGGTAGGTAATTATTGTAAATTAGCCATAAGGCAGGTTAGGCACC
Organism: Carterocephalus palaemon; assembly: GCA_944567765.1. Classification (NCBI taxonomy): domain Eukaryota; kingdom Metazoa; phylum Arthropoda; class Insecta; order Lepidoptera; family Hesperiidae; genus Carterocephalus; species Carterocephalus palaemon. The sequence continues at coordinate 865,609 of OX155637.1, forward strand.
TGTGTAGGATTAGCTATTCATTCAAGGATAAATAGCTCATCCTTTGCTTTATATTAATCAGTTTAGAATAGCATTATATCTCTTTAAGTACCTAGTTTGTAGTTACCTAGACTTTCGTTAAGCGTGTGTAATCACCTCATAGCGAAATAAATTATTTGAATTTGAATTTGATCCGACACTGAATTATTCCCATCGCAGTGAAAATTTTCCGAAATATTGCGACACATTTTTACGAGGGAGATTATTCGAACGCGGCAGCCCAATTATGTGGCAATACCTTTGTACAAAACCCAGCTTTTAGATTAATTGCCCATCGCAACGCAACTCTTTGATTTCTAGCTTCCGCAGATGATTACGCCGAAATTATATTCTTTTCAAGGAAAGTTATAAATAACAAGGATAAAAATAAAAAACATTCGGTAAAACATCAGTTATCGATGATGAAATATTATATTGACGCAAGTTCTTGAACGCATGTGAAGTCTGCCAAGCCGCACTTGGCCAGCGTGGTGGACTAAGGCCTAACCCCTCCCATTTTCGAGACGAGACAGTGGGACAAATAAAGGGTCGCCACCACCGCGATATGACCGTATTGTATTTTTTACTTTCGTTGAAGAAATATATCTTTTAAACCAGTACGTAGGACGCCCGCAGCTACGCGTGGAATTAGACGAAATAGTTTCATTTACACCTAGTAATATTATATAGCCTATGTCATTTTTGAAATCGGTCCAGTAGTTTATGTGTGAAAACATTACAAACAAATGTTACTTCTTTATAATATTAGTAGATATATATAAATCATTAAGGAAATTAAATACTTCAATTTAGATATAGATAGATTTATGCGTAGAGGTTACTGTGCAGTCGGAATACAGAATAATTTTCCGTGTGAGGTAAGCTGATGTACGGACATATAGGATAGGCGCGCAGCGTCATGTAGTATTTTAGCCCTAGGGGTTTATTAACAAAAAAATTATTTGGTCTAGCTCGCGGAATAGCTGAATTGACATTGTTTGTCCGCGGCGGCGGCGGGCTCCGGGCCAGTGTTTGACGGCGCACCTTTCAACTTGTGTACAAAAAAATCGGCCGAGGGGCGCACGCAACGAGTGTACTCGTTATTAATTCCCAACCGGAAAAAATACGCAAACAATGCACGGGGAAGGCTTTAAAGGGCTCACTTGTTAGTTTACTTAATTCAATTTTATCAAAACAAACATAGACATTTTGTAGCAAAGTTCTAAATGCGTTCGTAGTCGCTCCTACTACCGTATACTTTAAGTTAAAAGTTACCGTAGTACACGTTACGTCATTGGACGCGCGAACCAGTCATTCGTAAATCAAAAATCTCGATAAAGTGAGCCAGATTAATTTCCTTCTATTCTGTACCCCCCTCCACCCCTATCACCCCCTCCCTCCCCCACAAATGCCGTAGTTTCTTTTTTCGTTTTCCTTATGAAGTCGCTTTACTCTCATCGCACGGTACTCCACCCAAAGGGGTTTATTATACGTTATGATTTTAATTGGAAACATTTGTAGTAGGGACGTTGGTACCATTTGTAGTAGGGACCTGCTACACTTAATTATTTTATTTCATTTAGTTCGCTGCGACCCATAGACGTCCCACTGCTGGGCACGGGTCTCCCCCACAGACATAGCTGCGGGAGGTCTAGAGCATACTCCACCACGCTGCTCCAATGCGGATTGGTGGAGGGGTTAGTGGCCAACCCAGTGTCGAATGTTCTCAAGCCACCCGAAGGTCTTCGACAAGGCTTAACGACTGTTTCCACCATTGAAAACAAACTTTCATTTAGTTACTTATTAGTAGGTAACTTAGTACAGTATTTACTTATTTGAGAATAAGAATAAGAAAAGTTTATTGGGACCTCTAGATTTTACATTCTTAATTTACTTAAATGTTAGGTACTTATTGTAAAAGAAACGTTAGGTACATAAAAATGAGCCCTGACTTCTAGTGAAGATAAGCTGAGTACTAGAATCCAGTCTTCCCTTAATATGTGGCTACAATTTTACAACATGAAATCTAAATCTAACCACAATATAAGTAAATTAACAAATTTAGATCAACATAATCCACCACCACATAAATAAATAAAGTAGTCACCACAGCGGCAACCCTGGCCCTGCCAAGAGCCCGTCACATCATCTGTAAACCCTCCCCGATACTTGTATATAACATGCAGTGTACAAGTGCAATCCCTGTTGAAAGGGGTTTTATCTATTGATCGGGAATTTGCTTCTCTCTTTGCTTCCTTACAGACGCAACAATAGATACTTTGGAGCACGGATAAGCGGATTGCAATGCTATTTCGATTTTTATGCGACACCGTCTCTCAATTACGTATGCTGTTGAACAACTGATTGTATAACCGTAAGATAATATAAGTACTGAAAGTAGGAAGTGTACCTATGTGAGAAGGGAGAAGATATATTATGCCCGCACGATTTCATAATCATACATTTTTATTTGCGTTTAAGTATGGTACATGTGTCTTCCCTCCACCAATCCGCATTGGAGCAGCGTGGTGGAGTATGCTCTAGACCCTTGCCCAGCAGTGGGAGTCTATCGATCGTAGCAAAAAAAAATACAAATCTTAAATCTAAAATATACACTCACACACTTTATTCACCTTAACTTAGGCATGCAAATATATCTACGGTATTATTTATACTATAAATATAATTATAAATATAATTTATAATATATAAATATAATATAATATAATTTATATAAATATAATTTATAATAATAAAAATTAAATGTCTTCAATATGAACAATATAATTATTCCCGTCAAAATAGTCCATATTAAATTAGGTAAGTACTGTCACATTTAATGAATTCGTCAATGTCATAAACTATTTTTTGTATTAAAATCGTGTCGTCAAGACAGAGAAAAAACACAAGTGTTCGTCACTCGAATGTTTGACCCGAGTGGGATTCGAACCTACGACGTAACACTCACGCCCGGTTTCTGAAAGGCTGATCAACAGAAAAAAAATTGTGAGCCGTCACGGGACGCCTGGCAGATGTGAAACATCGAAATTATTTTGTAAAAGTAATAGGCACAAAAGTACAGATTATGACAGGAATTAAAACAATAAGAAAAAAAAAATTAAAAAAAAAAAAACAAAACAAACAAAAAAAACAAAAACAAAAAAAAAATAATTTTATTATTATATTTTATTAATGAAATAATTTCTGACCGTCATTTGTCGGAACTGTATAGTATATATATTCCATATTCGCCACGCTCGCCACGCCAAAAATTTGGTTTGCCCTCCGCCTAAAGATGTTTCACATCAAAATTAACTAATCGGCTGTCAAATCTCTTGATATGTAACATTTGGGTTGCTAGAAGCTTATTCATAGATTTGATTTGATCGGATTGTCAGTTGACAAGACAGTCAAATTATGCGCCAGACTCCTATGTCAACCGCAATTTTGAGTTTCTGAAACGCTTGTAACGCGATAAAAGACAACCGAATGTCAAATCAAATTAATCATAGACTAGTAAATTTTTCTCTGATCAACGTTTCAGAAACCGAAATTGATTTGACAGCGCTGTTAAGTTAACAGAGCTGTTCGTTGATTTGAATTTTGATTAGCCTTTCAGAAACCGGGCATCAGTATCACTGGTATCACTACCGATTGCGGCAACGGGCCAGTCAAACCGGATATAATTACTTTCAAATAAATTAATATTTCAATGTGAGTCAGTTAATAATAGACTCCATTGTGTTGTTAATTCCACGTTCAAAATTGTCGAATGTCATATTATTACATAAAGGCACAATTACTGAAATGTCATCTGCAAAATAATATGCAGCCAGGAGCTCTGTTTTTGAATAGATGCGCGCCAGACTAGCGAAACATTACGAGTCATATCACGATCGACATCGACGCTTCCCTATCTTTAAATTTCACCGATACGACTTTAAACATTCGTATGCGAAACGTTTTCGTATGCGGATTTCATTACGAATCAATTATTGTAGGCTTGCGAAAAGTAAAAATTAAACTTGAACACTGCGAATGAAATCTACTACCCACATTCTATTTTCACTCACTAGTACGTAAATCTCAGTACTAGTGGTACTGAGCACTCGTTAGATAAGCCGCGCGAGTGAATTTCAAAAATAGAAACAACACGAAATTCGTACACGTTATGGTATTGTTCGTATGCGAGTGAGATTTAAAAAAAGAACGGCTCCCTGTTCTTTTGAATCAATAGAATGTAACGACCGCTCGACCGGTATTAAATATTCCACTGGTGGGCTGACTCGATAGAATAAATAAGTACGGTATTGTTTTTATTTATCGATAACTGTCGCCCGCATGATTGAGATTCAGATTCATTTATTTTTCATTATTTATTTAGTATTTTTTTATACGCTTAATGAACGTCATAACATTTTTTATCTACCGCCGGTTCACAAAGTTGATGCTACCGAGAAGAACACGGCAAGAAACTAGATAGCATAGCGATAGCCTATCAGAGTTTAATTCAGTCCCATGCCTTCTTATCATCCAAATACTCCTGAATACCATAATAAGCTTTTCGACATAATGTTTGTTTGATGGTTTTTTAAATCTGTGTAAAGGCAGAGACTGAACCGCAGCCGGGACTTTGTTGAATATTAGAATAGACATTCCTATGAAGATCGAATGATAATGTTATCCGGGTATAGTTACGCGCGCGTAAATCTATGTTTGGTCGAATCCGCCCTTACCGCCTAGGCATACCAATAATGGCTCTAAGCTAAGTGCTTTAATCAAAGAGTCGGTCATATTTCAAACCTAAGCTAATTGATTTAAATACCATATCTTAAACTTATTGATGTATGGCTAATTAGTTTAAGGGACTGTTTTATTTTAAATAAACTGTTTGTATCTTAAATAAAATATTGTATACTTGAATAATGAAGTTTACAGAAATTTTTGGTTAAAACATTCAGATTCATTTATTTTTCATTATATGGTATTTTGTATAGGCTTAATTGATTGATAAATTAAATTAAAAGGTACATACATATGGTGTACCTACCTATCTTGTTAATAATAATGAAATGAGTAATAAAACACACATTATAGATATGTGTATGGACCGACGACACTGGGCATGAATTTGATAAAGAGGATGTATTAAACGACATTCTTGTATATTTATTAGGTAAAGCTAATTGTATTATGCGACACTCGTTAAGAATTTAACAAAGAGGCTAATTGTATCAAGCGACATTTATATATATTTATAAGGTCAGGCTAAATGCTGTAACGTACGTTGCCTGTAAATTGTTGCTCCAGGATAAAAAGTTTAAACGACTGTCTGGTATTTAGCAGTGAGCTTAAGTACAAAGTTCCTAAATTTGTCAATATTTTGTGTCGTTTCATACATTGCAGTCCAAAATGGGCCCAAAAATGCAGTTGTTTTAAGCGACAAAAAAGTGCTCCGATCATCACCAAACCCAGCTCAAACGACGCAGAAAAATCCGCTGATTCCAAATATGTATAAAAGTCTATATCGCCCAAAGTGTCGCTTAATACAATTAGCCCGGAACTCGTCGATATGGATGAGTGGCAGTCAAACAATTAAGTCACGCGAGTGATTAAAAAACAGGATCGCGCTGCGCCATAGGCATGATGTGATTCGATTTGACATAAAACTCGTTAAGCCTTGCCGCTATCCTGTCACTGGCAATGTGTTTAAGTGAAGGTAAGTGCCGCATAACTGCACGTTCGGACGATTGGACGTTAAAAAATGCTGAGCCTCATTTATAGCGTTCACATATAAATAGTGTTAGTTATTAAATATCTATAAACTGAATGCCGGCGAATCCTCGTGCGTGTGCAATGTGAGCGTAGCGTCCATAGCCCAATGGCTCGCGTCGATTCAATGCGATCTAAAGAGTTAAGCAACGACGGGCGCGGTCGGTTTGTGGATGGGTGACCACTAGTGGCAAAATTTCATGGACGCTACCGTGCTTCGGAGGGCACGTAAAGCCGTCGGTCCCGGTTGTTTTCAATGCTGGAAACAATCGTTAAGTTACCTTGTCGAAGCTCTTCGGGATGCTTGAGAACATTCGACACTGGGTTGTCCACTAACCCCTCCACCAATCCGCATTGGAGCAGCGTGGTGGAGTATGCTCTAGACCTCCCGCAGCAGTGTCTGTGGGGGAGACCCGTGGCCAGCAGTGGGACGTCTATGGGTCGCAGCGATGCAATGTGAGGGTAAAGAGATGCAAGTGTGGTCACCTGGCCTTGGCGGGGTCCTCGCCGCTGTGCCGCTTGGTGTGGATGGTGCCCTTCTCCACGGGCGCCAGCTCGCCCGCGCGCCCGCCCGCCTCCTGTCGAAACGCCAATATCATTACACGACTTCATTGCATTTAGCGCAACAATCGGTGAAATCGGTCCACATCATCAATGACTGGATTAACACTTCCACTAACAACGTGGTACAGATAGATGGAGGAGTGGTAGGAGCAACTGTTTGAGGGTTGTCAAGCAAGAAATTTCCGAGCAAAAGGAGGCAATGGACAAGATGAAGATTGAGGTTTATCACAGATGTTACTCGTCTACTTGTGTCCTAGACTTTATCATTGAAACAGGAAGGACAAGAAAATAAATATTTATAATTTTATGTTAATCAGAAATATATGAGGTGAGCCGGCTTTAAACTAACATAGGAACATATGTAGTATGTACACATAATAATGACATAGTTAAATCACACTGTTACAAAATTATTTTCTATCAAATGCCGCAACAAAGCGGCATCTCATTATACATCTGGTCATACCTTTAATACTGAAATAAATATTCATAATATCCGGCACAAGGTTCCGAGCTCATAACAATATGATACGACTTCCGTGCATAACCATTAAACAAGGGTGCAGGAATTAAAACGCCAACAATCAAACTATTTGACAGATATAACGCGCCGCTGCATCCCAAAGAGTCTTGGAATAGTTATATGCAACCGGTAGGGAGCGGGAATCTCGTACAGTCATTTGAATGGAGTTCTGCGCGTTTCTCGAGTCAATACAATGCCGCTTTGGACCTTTGAAACCCGAACTTTCGGCTTTGATGCAGCGCTCGCTTTGGATGCTCCTTTATAAATTTAAAAACAAAAAGACGACTTTGGAATTATTCACTGTTGCGAATTAATTAAATATAATATCCTGTTACAAAAGTTGTTTACTATTAGAATGCTTCGCGACATGGGCTTGTATGATCAAGAAAACAAAATTCCTTTGTAGATATTAACAGATTAAAAAACATTTTTTGCTCTGTATATTATTATATTCTGAGAATATCAAATTGTCTTCGTGTCAAAAAACTTTCTAAAATGTTTTTCTGGGAACAAACCTGAATATTTTCGCTATGACCTTGCAATAAATCGAGTTTGATGTGAACGGTTCCATATTAATTTATTACGCGTACGTTCTTGGAGCACATACATTTCAAAATTCTTGTGACACGCCATTAAAAATTAAACCGTAAGCGATCGATCGTTCTCAATATGCCTCGTTAGAACAGGATCAACGGATGTTCCTGCATTGAAATTGTCAGGTTTATATCGATCTTCTACTGCCTACTCCAATTTCTTTGTTCAAGTGTGTATCGCTGCGACCTATAGACGTCCCACTGCTGGGCACGGGTCTCCCCCACAGACACTGCTGCGGGAGGTCTAGAGCATACCTACTCCACCACGTTGCTCCAATGCGGATTGGTGGAGGGGTTAGTGGCCAACCCAGTGTCGAATGTTCTCAAGCCACTCGAAGGTCTTCGACAAGGCTTAGCGACTGTTTTCAGCATTGAAAACAACCGGGACCGACGGCTTTACGTGCCCTCCAAAGCACGGTAGCGTCCATGAAATTTTGCCACAAGCGGTCACCCATCCACAAACCGACCGCGCCCATCGTTGTTTAACTCTTTCGATCACATTGAATCGACACGAGCCATTGGGCTATGGACGCTACTAAGTATCAAGTGTGCATAACTCCATCGGAATATAACGTTCGTCTTTGAAGCTTGTTTATCTAGCGAGGTTAACATAGAAATGTCGGTTGGTACACCGCAATTGCCCTGCAGTTTATTGAAAACAATTCTGCGGCGCTTTGAGCTCCCCCGCCTGCTTCGGGCTGAGTTTGCCTGTTTGACTTTAGCTTGCGTACTACATAATCAGGTCAGGACTGCGCGCCTGTTTGTTTTAGATATTTTAATTAAATTCTATTCGCATTATATCTGCAGCGTTGCATGCGAGTATGATGCCCTTGTACCATTCCGCGTCGATAGTTTACATCTGTTCGACGTCACATCGGGCCTTTGTCGACCTGCACGCTCACTAAGCCGTGATTTCAGCCTGCTGTCGAACGGAATATGATCAAGTTGCAAGCTCTTGTCTATAATACAAAGCCGTTTTTATTTTCCTGCTACGTTTTTTATGTGGAATGATGATTAAATGTTAAATTCTATTTCAAAGTTTACTCGTGAGTTCAATCTTAGTAAGTTTTCTGTTGCTATATTAAGCTATATTAAATAGGTAGGTTCATTCTAGTTGTTTTAACTCCCGACGCCTCGACGCAAAAACGACGGGGTGTTATAAGTTTGACGTGTCTCTCTCTGTGTGTATGTGTGTGTCTGGCTGTGGCATCGATCGTAGCTTCCGAACGGATCAACCGATTTTGATTTTGTTTTTTTTTTTTATTTGAAAGGTGAACTAGTCGGGAATGTTCTTAGCTATGTTTAATGAAAATCGGTCCAAGATGGCCGCCGCCACAAAATAGCGGAATATATATTTTTTAACAACTCCCTAAATATGGATATCAAATGAAAAGTCTTGAATAGTAAAATAATGTGGCGGTTTTTTTTATTTATTTTAATTTTAATCATCAGGATATTATGATATGTATCTCCGATACGATCTTTTGTTTACTTTGCTTTTATTTAGTTTGGTCACTGACTGCCTCGTCGGTCTGGTGGATGCAAGCGCGACTGCTAAGCTAGAGGTCTTGGGTTCGATCCCGAGCCGGGCAACAACTATCGGGTTTTTATAACTTGAAATGCCCGGTAGCAGCTCGGAGTCCGGATTTGTGAAAAGTGGGTGTCCTCTGCCTACCACCTCGGAGAAATATCGACGTCATGTTATTTATAGTAACTCTAAGGCTTAGATATATACCATAGTCTATACCTTCTAGAGAGTCTAAGGTATTATCAAAAGCAACGCATTCAATATAGAATATTTTTCTACTCACTGTACAAACAATAAAATGATTGCCGATGCTACACGCTTTTTAAAATAGACTCATATCGAGTACCTCATATCGTTCGTAGAGCCGATGATCGATACAGATCAAGGCCCCTTGAACATCCACGCTTCCATTTTAAATAATATTTTCTTGAATATCTTTCCTGTTTTATAAAGTAAAGTAGCCCACGCCAGTCTTAGTAACATTCTTATCTAAACTGACAACTGATTAAAAAAGAATATCGCTTTAGGCTTCATTGTAAAGTAACGAACGCTAATAATTATAACCCACCCGCGGGGGTCTATTTTTAAACCGCTCGCGTGGCTTAATCGCTCGGCTGCGACTAATATTCGTTAAATAGAAACAATCCCGTACTAATTAGTCTATCTCTTGGTCCGTCAATAGAGTGCCTTATACCACTTGTTACGTTAAAGTGAATTAGAAATACGGAATTTCCCCAGTGATCGAGACATGACTCGCGGACGAGCGATTATGGTCCAAGAGCTGGCACCAATTTTTCGGTAGGTATTTGAGGCAAGCTGAAAACTTGTCATATACCTCTCCTATTATACCCCAACACGGAAATGCAGACCTGGCTGGTGAGTAGCGGGGCTAAATCAACCCGTGAATTTTTAAAAATTTAAAAAATTTATTTCCAAAAATGTATTTGAGGCAATATGTAATTTTTATAAGTTGTAGTCCAATGTTTATAGAATATAAAAAAAAATAAGCCAGACGATTTAGTTGGGGTTTTAATATTGCCAGATACGTACAAAAATATTTTGAAAAAAATATAAAAAATGTATTTGAGGCAACTTGAAATTTTAACAGGGTATTATTTATACTTAAAAAATAAGATTCTCAAAAAGACAGATCATTTTGGTGGGGCTTTGTACCTGCCAGGTGATCTAACAAATTATGTATAGGTGCGAGTGCGTAGCGCTATGGACAAGCTGTAGAATGAGAGAGAGCGTTTATCGGCTGCGTTCTTACTTGCTGCGTTACTATTGGCTCAGGCGAGGTCACGTGACTTACAATAGCCATGAGGTTTCTATTCGAAGTTTTGGATTAAAAAATATAAAACTTTTGTGAATTTCTGTTAAAAACGGTTTATATTTTTTTATCCTTCATCAGAGCTATCAGAGTCTACTTGAGATTCATCTGCGTCGGGTTCGCCTACCTCTGCATCATCTGCGAAAAGTAATATTTATATTGATTTATTTAATCAATCATAGAAAATCGAATGCAGCAGTTATTAAGGAAAAAATATTTTACGCGCCGTCAGTAACATTTCCACTGTTATTGTCTTTATTTTTTTCATGAACAACAGCATCGAATACTGATTGCGGTATACAGTCCCCATCAAACCAGTGAAAATCTAGCGTATCCTCAGTAAGTGTCCATCCATTTTTACCCGGTGTCAAAGAGCTAGGGAATCGCAAATACGCATTTCTCCAAATACTCGTTATATATTGCGTTCTTAAAAGATGTTGCTTTAATTCAGCTTTACATGGAGGTAAAGTTGAGGGATCACAATTTTTTAAAGTTTTTTTGAAAGGTTCATCTTCCGTGTCGGCTTTGTAAGTTACACAATGTATCGAGCTTACACACATGGTGGATTATTTTTGTATCAGCTTCTTCGTGATTATTACAGGTCAAATCCTCATCAATAGTCATTTCAACAACATTCTTTTTTATTCTTTGACACCGGATAAAAATGGATGGACACCGGATAAAAATGGATGGACACTTACTGAGGATACGCTAGATTTTCACTGGTTTGATGGGGACTGTATACCGCAATCAGTATTCGATGCTGTTGTTCATGAAAAAAATAAAGACAATAACAGTGGAAATGTTACTGACGGTGCGTAAAATAATTTTTCCTTAATAACTGCTGCATTCGATTTTCTATGATTGATTAAATAAATCAATATAAATATTTCTTTTCGCAGATGATGCAGAGGTAGCCGAACCCGACGCAGATGAATCTCAAGCAGACTCTGATAGCTCTGATGAAGGATAAAAAAATATAAACCGTTTTTAACAGAAATTCACAAAAGTTTTATATTTTTTAATCCAAAACTTCGAATAGAAACCTCATGGCTATTGTAAGTCACGTGACCTCGCCTGAGCCAATAGTAACGCAGCAAGTAAGAACGCAGACAGCTGCCGATAAACGCTCTCTCTCATTCTACAGCTTGTCCATAGCGCTACGCACTCGCACCTATACATAATTTGTTAGATCACCTGGCAGGTACAAAGCCCCACCAAAATGATCTGTCTTTTTGAGAATCTTATTTTTTAAGTATAAATAATACCCTGTTAAAATTTCAAGTTGCCTCAAATACATTTTTTATATTTTTTTCAAAATATTTTTGTACGTATCTGGCAATATTAAAACCCCAACTAAATCGTCTGGCTTATTTTTTTTTATATTCTATAAACATTGGACTACAACTTATAAAAATTACATATTGCCTCAAATACATTTTTGGAAATAAATTTTTTAAATTTTTAAAAATTCAGGGGTTGCTTTAGCCCCGCTACTCACCAGCCAGGTCTGCATTTCCGTGTTGGGGTATAATAGGAGAGGTATATGACAAGTTTTCAGCTTGCCTCAAATACCTACCGAAAAATTGGTGCCAGCTCTCCGTCCATTAAGTCAGGCGAGCGGTTCAAAACTTGAGACCCTGTCTGCACTGCATGTTGTCCGTTGCGGGCATGCGGCAGAATCAGGGGACATGTGTCCCTGTTGGCAACAGGTACAGGTAAAAATTGTATATGGGTAACAGTACAATTTTTATAATTTTACAATTAATTTTATAATTTTATCCACATTTTAATTACAAGTGTTAGTATACTTAGTGCTTATTTTAATTGATGTGACCTATATATGTTTAATTTTTGACTTGTTCATTTTTGGTATACTTGTATATAGTAACTACAGTAAGTATAAGATTTTTGACGTGTAAAAAATATTTTACCAAAATAAAAAAAACTAAACTAATTTGTACAGTAGGTAACTTTGATTATTTAGGTGATTTGTATAATGTATACGTGACTGTTTCATTGGGAAATAAAAACAAGTAGGTATGGTCAGTGTAGGAGCTACCTGTGATCCGGTGCCGGGCCCGTCGCTGTGGCCCGAGGTGGCCTTGCGCATGGACGTCAGCCGGTAGAAGGGCGGCGTCTCGGTGCGCTCGATGAGGCAGTTCAGCGTCTCCACCGTCTGCAGCTCCGTCATCATCTCGTCCAGCAGCCGCTCGGGCCGCGACCGCGCCAGGTACAGCACCACGCGCTTCGCCTGCGCACGCGCACCCACGCGCCACCATCACAGTACTACATGCCTACTGTACAACAGTAGTTCTGTCGCCACCGCCACAGCCCTCTGACCCACTGTTGGGTCTGGCTTAGGTCTCCTCTCGCAATGGGAGGGGTTGGATCAGTGTTACCCCCACAGGGAGGCAATTTGATAGTTAAGGGGGGCAATTTAAAAATGGACTCGACACAACTTTAACCCTTTCGCTTTGGGTTATTTAAATGCTATGCTAGATATCGGTGACAAATTTAACAAAAAAGGCAAATTCTTAAAAAAATTCTGTAAATTCTTAATAGGTATAATTTCGTTTGACGTTACCAAAATATCAACTGGGTAATTAAAGTCGTCAAGTAAACTTCTTCGTAGAATTCGTCGAATTCACGAGGTTAAAAATTATGTATGGGGGCCATAAAAATGTTAGAAAATTTAAGAAATTAAAGAAATTATAAATGTTATGGTCTAAAAAAGGTCGGGAAACACTGGTAGACCATCATCCACCACGCTAGCAAATTGCGGATTCGTAGACTTCACGTGCCCTCGAGAACACTGTGGAGATCTCTAAGGCCTGCCGGTTTCCATGCGATGTCTTCACACATAACAGCACATAACTAAGGAAAGTTATTCTCGGCCGGAGAAAACCTGGAGCGTACTCCACCACGCTGCTCCAGTTAGGATTGGCGGAGGGGTAAGAGGCCAACCGGACTGTCAGATGGCGGCTAAACACTATCAATCGGTCGATCCACCTATAGGAAGCTCGGGTATTAACTCGAAATGAGAAGATCAAGCCTCTATGTATAAAATGGAAATATAAAAAATATATGTTCTAGAATTACTTAGTATCTTCATTATTAAAATATCTTTGATTCTAAAAGGGATAACGTCTGTAGCAAACAAATTAAAATCAGGCGATATAATTGTAAGCAAACGATGGATTCATGCAACTCACGTATGGCAGCAACTCGTTGGGCGCCATCCCGGACACGATGATGAGGTACCGGATGATGACCTTGAGGTTGTTGGGCCAGCACGCGCACAGCGTCGACCACAGCTCTTCCATCTCCTTCGGGTGCTGGTCGGAGAACTGCCAAGGACAGGATCTACTTAGGCTCTCAAAATAAAAAGATTGTTAGCCGTCACGGGACGCCTGGCAGATGTGAAACATCGAAATTATTTTGTACAAATAGGCACAAAAGTACAGATTATGAAAGGAACATATAAAAAAAAAACAAAAAAAACAAACAAAAAAAAACCTAAAAAAACTTCAAAAAAAAAAAACAACAAAAGCAGTTACAGCACACACAATGTGACACGAGTACAAGTAATTGTTTGTGAAATAAATATAACTCTCTCGTTCGTGTGTCGCATGCGTGACTACTAAGCTAAAGGTCCTCGGTTCTATTCCGAGTCAGCAAAGTGGGCAGATTATCGAATTTAATTTGAAATTAGGTACCATTAGCAGCTGGAGTTTAGATTTATGCCCGGTACATACCTACGCAGGCGTTATGTTGTTGTGAAATAAATATCTGGGATATGAACCCGAGACTTCTATGTTCCGGAGTCTGATTAACTCACCATTGCAAATACAATGAACATCGTTTAAACCATAGCTCCACCGTATAACACATTCAAAGCGCTTCTTTGAACTTAAGCATTTCCTCATTAAAAAATACAAATAGCTTCGCGCAACTTTGGCCCCTCTTCGTTATAAATACAAAGCGCTTCAAACGGTCCCCATTGCCGGCAGTGCTACGTGGTGCTACTGCCCTAATTTGCACTGTACGTACATACGGAGACAAGTTATCGATGCAAAAATAAACGTCCCGTTCAGTTGGTCGGTGCGCAAGAAGTCGGTCAAAGTGACTAATTAGAATCATATGTTTGTTTGTTTTGTCTTAGACAGAAATCTATGTATATAAAAGGATAAGCTGACTGACTGACTGACTGACTGACCGACTGACCGACTGACTGACTGACCGACTGACCGACTGACCGACTGACATATCAACGCAGGGCCTAAATTATAAGGGTTAGAAACTTGAAATTTTGCACAGGGGTTCCTTTTATAACGTAGGGGAGCACTAAGAAAGGATTTTTGAAAATTCACCCCCTAAGGGGGTAAAACGGGGGTGCAAAGTTAGTATGAAACTTTGCCGTTTTTGAAGTCAAGTGGGCAACCCGAATGCGGGCAGACGTCGTTAATGGGTCTAATTCTACGCGAGCGAAGCTGCGGACGTCCACTAGTATATAATAAATATCATGGACATTCTCACACACCTGACCCCAAATCAGGCGTGAGCCTGTACTATGGGTGTCAGAGATGATATACTTACATAGATATTTATAAATACATACTTAAATAGATAATATTAAGATCAAGACACAGAACAAAACACAAGTGTTCATTACATAATTGTTTGTCCTGAGTGGGATTCGAACCGACGACCCCTAGCTAACAGGCAGAGTCACTACCGATTGCGCCAACGGGCCCGTCGAAATTTATGAAATAACAGATTAATTCTAATTTGAAACATTTATTATGTAATTATTAAGTAAGTATCTAGTAGTATTATGTCCCATGAAGGCAAAGATAGCTAAGATCCTAATCTATAAAGAGAGGTCTATGAAATTATAACTCTAATGGTCATCATTCATTATATTTAAATTTATTTGATTGAATGATATCAATTTAATACCATAACTAATTGGAATATTCCACAAATTGATTTGATTGAATTCATTCAACGTCGTAATTGAAACCTCTTGGCGAAACCGCAATAAATCTTAGATAGCACGAACATAAAAAAAAATCTGTATCAAAAATGTCAAATGTTTCCGTAAATTTGCTATTTCCCGTAAAACAACGTCGTGTCGTGAAGATTAGCAACGAATATAAAGTGCAAAAATCTAATGGGGATAATTCTGTGTCCTGACTCAGTTCTGCAGTAGCTTAGCGGCGCATCTGCGACCAACCCGCCATTAGATCAACCTAAATCATTTAACACTGTACCAATATTACAAATTACAATCACTGCGATATATATTTTCATTTAATAAAGCAGCAGAGAGCCCAATCCGGTGTTTGAAAAGGAAACGGAAGTGAAAAGATTTTTGTGTTCTCATGTAAGTGACTAGTAACTAAGTCTTTATGAGAATAAATGTCTTTAAACCTAAAAGCGAACGTTCATATCGCTACTGGCACTAGGTGCAGTTGGATTAGCCCTATTGTCCGGGCGATTGTAGTTTCTTACCGTGGCACAGTCGAGTGGACCTCCATCCGACTGTTGATATATATATATATTTCTTTCGGTATTACAGATACGGAATACAATTATAATTGATTAAATATAATAAACATCCTGATGTTATATAAAACAACTAGTGGACGCGCGCAGCTTCGCTCGCGTGTAATTAGACATAATAATAATAATATAACAACAACAATTTTCGATAAGCCAGTGTAAAGGCCGCGGCCCACGCGAGTCCTCCGCCGCGCTTCCGTGATGGATTCCACCATTGTGTCTATAACGTAAAAGGTATGTACCGACACGCGTTCTTCCGCTATGATAACTTTCGGCGACATAACCCAGATTTCACCATTATGTCTATAACGTACAAATTATCTATGGTAAAGGGTATCCGCCAATACTGCTTTTTAAATCCTTCGTCTGTTCTGTACGAATATACACTGATTTAAGTCTAAGATCAGATAGTAATTCATATCGGAAATTTTATTAGAAAATTACAAGAAAATTACATCAAAATAAAATGTAAGAAATAATATTAAACTTGTTTGTGGGCACGGAACCTCCCTCCCACTGCCACAGTAGAGGGGGGTGAGAGCATCCTCCACCACGCTGCTCCAATGCGGATTGATTCTATTGTTCACGTAATATTTTTCCATCAGGCCGGAATTTTATTTCATACTAGTGGACGCCCGCAGCTTCGCTCGCGTTACACATTCACTAACTTCAAAAACGGCAAAGCTTCATACTAACTTTGCACCCCCGTTTTACCCCCTTAGGGGATGAATTTTTAAATTTTTCTCGCCGTAAAAACCATCCTTGAACTTCAACGAACATTTTAAAAAAAGAATTGGCCAAATTGGTCCAGGCGTTGTTGAGTTATGCGCTTACCAACACATTTTGCGATTCATTTTTATTATATAGAAGATTCATAGCCAAATGTAAATCGGTCTGGCTGCCTTTAGTTATTTTATTTGTAACTGATGTGTGTATGTAATTAGGCGGGGGCTTCACCTCGGGTGCCTTGAACTCTCTCCGCCATGTAAAGATAAACACATTTGCGTTTATTCTGAATTTGAACTACTTACAGAGTTCATTTTTGTAATAAAATTCATAAACGGTTTAGAAATTTAAAACTAGTTGTATGTTATTATACGTTGAAAGAAATACAATTATCGAACTAAATTTATAATTTAGCTCGTTTAAGTAAGTATGTATATAGACTTCCGTAAGACGAGTTCACGACCGCCGACGACCTTATTTCGCAATAAGGTGAAAATGGTCCTTTCCGGTATATCATTTATGTATCGTATCGATGTACTGAATCTGTTAGCACTACCGGTGTTGTCGTATCGTATTGTTTGGGCTTCGGCGGTTACACTTGCCGTAGGCTATAAAATTGCATTAAAAGCTTGTGTGTGTTTAAGGTCCAATAAAGGGTACTACTATTTAATAAGCACGTAAATCAACAGTGCATTGGTTGACATCAAACACGACAAGCAAATATAAAGCTCGAATAGGTTGATGTATTTCAGATTAAATTCATTCTATATTATTGGAATTGGCTGCCGCGCGCCCCTAGGAAAATGGCGCGAATTTAAACTAAAATTACAAAATAACATATAGGAAGCAGATATTTCACTTTACCGAAAACAAAATATCACGCAGCAAATTTTGCCAATAACAGATAGTCAAAGTGAGGCGTAAACATCAATATTTGTAGTAATACAACAACATTTATATGTGGAATCTCGATAACTCGTCAACTCGAAATCCTCAGTAACTCGAACAAAATATAATATATCTGTACTAATATTATAAAGAGGAAAAAGAGGATAATTAATTAATTTAATTTTATAAATTTGTGTTTGTAATGTTTTCACGCAAAAACTACTGGACGATTTCAAAAATTCTCTCTCAATTAGTAAGCTGCATCTTCACCATTCTGTGAAAATATTACCAACATACATACAAAAACACAAATTTATAAAATTATTATATAGCCCATGTCACTCACACATGTGCACATGTGAAGATGCAGCTTACTAATAAAGAAAGAATTTTTGAAATCGGTCCAGTAGTTTTTGTTTCGAATCGAATTTAAGTCTTAATCGTTCGTCAATTAAATAATTCGTCACTCGACGTGCGCGAGCGCGGCAGGTCGCGTTTTACGAAAATGAGTACTACGCTAAAGTGTAACGTGTGTCATATTGTTATTGACGAGCTTTTAGCTTATATACAGAATAAAGTGTCTATCGCGGATGAAGTGAGTTTGGTGCAAATATGTTCGTCTGCTTTCTCGTGTGAGCAGATCGAGAAAGCGAATAGCTTACTTCTCGACTCTTTACCGTCCGAGCTACGAAAAACGGTGCGAAAAGGAAAAGGAAAAGAGAATAGACTTCTGCACGACATCATAAACACTTTTAAGATAACAGATCCTGATCTACTACCGGTTTTTGTTGCGAGAGATTTAGAGAAACTGCCACCCATTACTTTCGATCATCTGGATGTTTCGAAATTGTTAAAAGATCTAGTGCTAGTACAGGCTGATATCCAAAAGATCAAATCGTCATATGTGACGTGTGAACAACTTGAGGATGTTAAAAAAGAATGCTTGAGTGGCCTGAGCAGAAGGATAATTTCGCCACCCTTCTCTGCTGCGAAAGTAAATATGAAGAGAGGCGCGTATCGTGACAGTGGACCGATAGGGCTCTCTCAGTTGGATGACACAATTGTCACAACGCATGAGGACCAGTCCTGTGATGCATCTTTCCCAAGAGACTCGAATCCAAATTACAGAAGTATTAATATAGTTCACCAATTGGAGGGTAGTTATGCGAAGCAATCGTGCGATGCTTCACAACCGGCCGAACGATGCGTCACCGTCACCGTCAACAACGGACGCAGCTCGGATCTCGATGCGAGCGCGCGGGGGGAGAATGCGTCATCACGAACGACGAGCGACCCGAGTGAGCAGAATATGGAAGCAAACAAAAAGCTTTCGTATGCGACAAAATGCAAGTGAGGGATGGCAAGTTGTGCGAAGAAAGTGGCCAAAGTCGAAAAACCGTTTTATAGGAAGAATGGGAAATGTAGTGGTACAATCGGAGGAGAAGTTTAAAGCAGCAGATAGAAAAATACCATTATTTATAACGAATGTCCATAAAGACACATCGGAATCTGACATAATAAATTATATACACAAAAAAACACAAGAATATGTCACTTTAGAAAAAATGATGATTAAAAGGCATTGTGAACATGAAGCCTATAAGCTGTTTGTTTCCCAAAGTAAGCTGCCAATATACTTAGATGAGAATTTGTGGCCGCGGGGTATTATTTTTAGAAGGTTTGTGCAATTTAAGCATAAACAAACACTTGAAACACCTATTGAGGTGGCGAAAAACAAAATTACCAACTAATTATGGATAGAAACAATACATGTAAATTTGTTACGTTCAATTGTAAAAGCGTAAAGCGCTCAGTGCACTGTATTCGGGACTTATGTAATAAGGCCGATATAATAGCTCTACAAGAGACATGGCTTATGCCGGGGGAGTTATCTTTCCTCGATACAATCAGTGATGACTTCAGCGCCACGGGGACGTCTGCGGTGGACACGTCTGCGGGGATGCTGCGTGGTAGACCCTACGGAGGGGTCGCACTGCTTTGGAGACGTAGTGCTTTTCAAAATGTGTCAGTAGTTAAGTGCGATAACCCGCGTGTATGTGCTATCAGTGCAGTGTCACAAGGTAAATCGTTCTTAGCTCTGAGTGTCTATATGCCTACGGATACAGTGGCTAACTTGCCTGATTTCACGGACGTGCTTAGTGCGGTAAGTGCCATTATTGACTCATATGATGAAAACTGTGTATACATACTTGGGGATTACAATGCTCACCCTTCAGAACGCTTTTACCGCGAACTTTGTCAGTTTTGCATAGAACGAGAATGGACATGTATTGATACAGAGTTTCTCGGTTTAATGTCGAATACTTACACTTTCTTGAGTGAAGCAAGCGGGTCCAAGCGATGGCTTGACCACTGTGTAGTTACACAAGGCGCTAAGGATACCGTTATTAATATGTTTGTTGTAAATGATGTGCTATGGTCAGACCATTTCCCACTGTTTGTCGAGTGTAACTTAAATATATTACTTTTTAAAAGACCAGTGGCAATCGCTTCTCTTAATGCCATTCATTGGGGGGATAGAAGTGAGGAGCAGATTATCACATACCAGAGCGAATGTAACAAGAGGTTGAGACTAATAGATTTCCCACATGAGCTTCGACATTGCTGTGGTCGCACGTGTAGGGATCCAAGGCATACTGAGGTTATTACAGAAATGTACAATAGTGTGGTTCAAGCATTACGTGAATCCTCCGTGGTGGATCGGGTTAGCAATAAATGTGTTAGAAAGAGGCGTGTGATCGGTTGGAATAAGCACGTTGCTGGGGCTCACGCGGAGGCGCGGCGAACATTTTTAGTTTGGAAGGACTATGGCGAGCCAACCGTAGGCAGTGTGTATACGGATATGTGTGAAGCTAGAAGAGTTTTTAAATCTCGGTTAAGATGGTGTCAAAATCACGAAGACCAGATCAAAATGGACATTCTGGCTTCACACCATTCGAATAATAACTTTCGAGGGTTTTGGAAAGCCACCAACAGGCTGAACAATCGGCCATCGCTTCCCGTGAGCGTCGGTGGCATGTGTGACCCAAACGAAATTGCAAACTTATTTAGGGAACACTTTTTTGTTAAATCCCCACGGGGGCCTTCCATATCTATGCTTAATGTTGAGACCGATAGGGACATCAGGGTTATCTTCAAGTCGAAAGATATCGCGAATACAATTAAGCATATGACGAGAGGCAAGTCCCCAGGTCATGATGGTCTCAGCATTGAACATCTACAACATGCGGGACCACACTTGCCAAGAGTTTTAACTATGTTGTTTAACTTTTGTTTATGTCATAGTTTTATGCCCATGGAAATGATGAGGACGATAGTTGTACCGATTACGAAAAACAAAACTGGTAATCTGTCAGACAAGGCCAACTATCGCCCTATCTCACTGGCCACGGTAGTCTCGAAGGTATTTGACAGCATGCTTAATTCACATCTATGTAACCTCTTCAGCCCACACGATAACCAGTTTGGATTTCGAACAGGATTGTCCACGGAAAGTGCTGTTCTAGGTCTTAAGCATGCTGTCACATACTATACGAGACGTAAGACCCCTGTGTATGCTTGCTTTCTTGATTTATCGAGGGCATTTGACCTGGTTTCATATGATATATTATGGAGAAAGATGGAAGACCTAAATATACCACCAGAACTTACCAATATTTTTAAATATTGGTACAGAAACCAGGTCAATGTTGTTAGATGGGCAGGTACTCTATCGTTACCGTATGGGTTGGAGTGCGGGGTGAGGCAGGGAGGTTTAAGCTCACCAACGCTCTTCAACCTATATGTAAATGGTTTGCTCGCTGAGCTCGGCAGCACCAGGGTCGGTTGTCACATAGACGGAGTCTGTATGAATAACATCAGTTACGCTGATGACATGGTGCTGTTGAGTGCCTCGATTTGTGGCCTTAGAAAGCTGATAGACATATGCGAAGCCTATGTGGGGAGGCACGGTCTGACCTATAATGAAAAGAAAAGTGTACTGATGGTTTTTGAGGCCGGAAGTAAAACGTCAGAGCAAGTTCCAGATGTCTTGCTGAACGGTACTAGGTTGGAAAGGGTGTATCAGTTTAAATATCTTGGGCACATGTTGACTTCCGACCTTAAAGACGACGCTGATATAGAACGGGAGCGGAGGGCGTTGTCAGTGAGGGCAAATATGTTGGCCCGCAGGTTTGCGAGGTGCTCAGACAACGTCAAGATCACGTTGTTTAGAGCCTACTGCACAAGTTTTTACACATGCAACCTGTGGGCCAAGTACACGCTTAAAGCTTACAATGCCCTTCGTGTCCAGTACAACAATGCGTTTAGGGTGCTGATGGGGCTGCCCCGTTTTTGTAGTGCATCAGGGATGTTCGCGACGGCGCGAGTCGATTGTTTTTATGCCACAATGCGCAAAAGATGTGGATCCCTGGTACGCAGACTGCGGGGCAGTCCCAACAGCATCCTAAGGATGATTGCCAGCAGGCTAGATTGCAGGTATGTGAGTCATTGCTGCGCTGTGTCTAGTGGAATGGCGCAGCGTTGACTCGCATCTCTGAATGGTTTTTAGAGTTGTTTTTTAGGTTTAAATACTAACATAGGTCATAAGTCAACTTTTACTAACAAGAATGAGTCATTTATTGGTACTTGAAATAAAGAATTATTATTATTATTATTATTATTATTAATCTCTATTTTTTTGCATTTCCTTTGACATTAGAGTTATTGAAATTCAACTGCTATACTAACGCACCCGTGCCGCCTCGCGCCGCCGCCCACGCGGTTCTTGCTTGTCAAAAGAAAACCATCTTTACCTATACCGAGCCCATACATCATTATCATGTCTATATTGAACATCAACAGGTTGAAATCTTTCCTCCTTATTCATAAAATAAATAAATAAAATAAATAAATATCTTGGATATTCTCACACACGGCCATCTGACCCCAAATTAGGCGCGAGCCTGTGTTATGGGTGTCACAGACTGATATACATACATAGATATTTTTAAATACATACATAAATAGATAATATTAACATCCAGACACAGGACAAATACAAGAAGTGTTCGTCACACGAATATTTGTCCCGAGTGGGATTCGAACCCACGACCCCTGGCGCAACAGACAGGGTCACTACCGATTGCGCCAACGGGCCCGTCATAAAATAATAAGCTTTCCAATTCAATTTAGAATTTGACAGGAGGGGACAAATCAATTTATAGATATCAAAGGCTAGTTAACTGGTTATGAATAAAACCCTTTATCTGTAGCAGATAGTCCCGAGTTCCGATGTCGTTGTTATACAGTTGGATGTTACGTTACACCCACAGACACTACACACAGGTCGCCCGCCTGAAGTCAAATATTTGGCACCTTAGTGAATATGTTTGCTGTTTCAGTTGACTAAACCACTGCGGCCGGGAGACAAACGATGCGCTGTGCTGTGATTAGCTATTTCAAAGACAATCTTGGAATTCAACAAGTACCTACCTAGGTACTGCCCCTCCCTAGTTATTTTATTATTTATTTATTTAACTTTATTGACACCTCTAAAGAGATATACAATGGGCGGACTTAATGCCTTATGTGGTATGATCGATAATCCTACGATAGTTGTTTGGGAGTGTTATTTAATATTTTAGCCAAATTTATATATTTTTTGTTTTAATAGATAGAGTGATTCAAAAGTAAGGTTTATAATAATATGTATGTAACATGCATAATATGTATATATGCATAGTATGCTCTAGACCTCCCGTAGCTGCGTCCGTGGGGGAGACCCGTGCCCAGCAGTGGGACGTCTATGGGTCGCAGCGAGCGAACATGCATAATATAGTAGAGAAACACTGATAACTTTAGAGGTTTCCAATGTGAATAAACACATATTTTTGCACTTACATTGCAAACGCTGACTGAATCCTACGAGATAGATCCAAATAATATAGGTACTAAATGTCTGGAATGGTATATTTTGTCTATCTCTTAGGGATAACCCACAATAATCATTTTTCATCCTCGACTTTTTACGAGAAATAATTAAGAAGCGATTTTAAGCAATTCAACATTAATCCTTATCTAATTAAGTAACTTTAAATACATTGTGCATTTATTATAGATCAATATGGCCCTTTACAGTATGTAATTTAAATGAATATTTACGAAGATATTACAGATTTAAAATGCAGGGACATAGTGGTTGCGGCGGTACCGGGCGGGTAGCGATGACCACTAATCAATCGCAGGGTCAAATTGAAAAAGATTTGAGCGTTGAGTGTTTCTCACATGGCCAATTATATGTCGCTCTTTCAAGAGTTACCTCTAAAGAAAACATGTTTGTATTGTCTAATGACAAAAAAGCTGTGAACGTTGTATATTATAAAGATAGTTGACGCCCGCAGCTTCACTCGCGTGGAATTAGACATTCACTAACTTCAAAAACGGCAAAGTTTCATACTAACTTGGCCCCCCGTTTTACCCTCTTAGGGGATGAATTTACAAAAATCCTTTCTTAGTGCTCCCCTACGTTATAAATGGAACCCCTGGCCCTGTGCAAAATTTCAATGTTTAGTATCAGCATTGCACCCGTGCTGAGCCGGGGCGGGTATCTAGTAATGTATACACCTACATAATGCTTATATAATTAAAATATGAATGAAAAATTAAAAATAATGAAGTGACAGGTGCACGCCATACCTTGACCGTGATGTAGAAGAGGTTGTTGAGCACCATCTCCGTGGCCTCCACCGAGCCCAGCCCCTCCCGCCGCCCCGCGCGCCCCGCTTCCGCTGCGTAGTACTGTTCACGACAAATAAACATACACTTCATTAGTTATATTCCAATTGAGTAATATACCCACCAATGAGTCTCCACCAATCCGCATTGGAGCAGCGTGGTGGTGTATGCTCTAGACCTCCCGCAGCAGTCTGTGGGGGAGACCCGTGCCCAGCAGTGGGACGTCTATGGGTCGCAGCGAATATGAGCCCCTACTTATTACCTACATTATTTTCCCAACAGCAAAGGATGGAGAATGCAATCATTAAGTCCGGCTTTGAATACTATTCAAGTTGGTTAACATAAAATAACTAATATAACTAGTAAATTCATACAACACGCCTGATAAAACATCTCACAAAGAAATTGTTGCAGTTGTACCAAAGGACGGAAATATAAGCCAATCTTACCCGGTTCAAGTGCAGTTAAAAAAGGTTGACAATAGGATTCTCTTTCCAATAATGGTCGAATTCACAATCCTGAAAAATCTTGGACGCAATTAAATCTCTACAGCGTAGCGGCGTAGCAGCGTAGCGACGAGACGCTACGAGAGCATGCATATTATTCTAGAATTCTAGATGCTGCGGACTGTTTAAAACACTTGTTAACTTATTACCGTGGATATAAAAACAAAATGTTACAAAATATATATGTAGTAAATAACACCTTGGTTTTTCTATTTTAATAGGTTTGCATTGTTTGTACCAATTCCTGTTCCGACTCATTCTTAGCTAACCTGTGTCAATCACAAATTGATAAATACAAAAAAAACTCTCCTTCACTGCCTATTCATAATGATTTATATGATATGATATATACATTTATATATATAATACCACCAAATGCAATGCAACCTGTTACAATGCTAGCAAGTAAAGCAAGCAAAGGGGTGGGGGGTAGGGGAAGCCGCGAGATTGACATTAATTTGACACGATCACTATCGGCCGGGCCGGCGAATCGTACGTTATTCGTGTTTGTATCGAATGCTACAATAATTGCACCCCACACTCATTTTCGGTGCGATTGACCTCACCGGCGGCATCGTCTGGATCGCAAATAAGTTTGATGTTTCATTTACAACTATTGATTTATTTATAGCTATATCTGGCCGTTTATAAATGGATTCCAAAAATTAAAATTGGCACGTCCCCTATAACATTAGCGCGACGTTATTGCTAATATGTTGGGACGCAACACAAGTTTCAATAAATACTTACTATAAGAATAAGATACGAGTAGGTACCAAAATGTTTATAATAATAATTTCTCATGTAAGTGAATGTGTTATTTATAATGAGAGTAAAGTTTCTTTTACAGCGCACGCTGCATATTGTTGATAATAATATCGGCAATACGAACAGACTAAAAAGTGCCAAGTCACTCACTTGGCACTTTTTAGTCTGTTCGTATTGCCGATAGTTCAAAATTATACAACTTAATCATTAAACACCTTAAAAGACGTCATCCTCTACACAGTGCCAACTACTTACATCCAAGTAGACGGTGCTAATCTGTACAATATACTGAGAGTTTAACAGATGCATTATGCACTCCAGACCTCTAATAGTCTTAGTCAACGTCTATGAAATATGGTGGTGTTTTATATATGTTAGGTAAGCAAGCGACCGCGGCGTGTAATGCATTTCTAGGTCAAGTTTAATCACGGGACATGAGCAGGAGGCACGAGCGAGCATGTCCGCATGCACCGTCACACCTTTCAGCAGTTAATTAAAGCATAGATTAAAGCAAGCTTACACGAGCGTCACCGCTTGACTCAACCTTCCACTTGGAGCGACATGATCGCAGCATTATATAGCGTCCTTCACGCGGCTGGCAAATAAATCGCATCGATGAATAGTCGCCGCTGCGAGATAATAGAATTACTTACGTTACTTTCGAAAACGCCCGTGTACACTTACTCGTGGCATGTATTATCGTGACTATCGGCCTAAGGATTTCGGAACCTTCGCTAAGGCGCCGTAGTTTTCCGGCGCAAGCCAAGCTTCCATTACAAGTCATATATATGTATAACCAAATTATACCTGTTTCATAATACGGCGGGATTGAATGAAATAACGTAAAAATAAAAATGAAATAACGTTTTAATAATACGGTCGATGTCACAGGTGTTGGCTGAACTTGGCTGCGTAGTGGTTTTTTTTTGGGCAAATAAAAAGCCATATATAAAACTTCTAGTATAAGTACGGTGGACTTTACGGTCCCAGCTAAGGTGATTCGCGGATCCAGTGCCGATAGTGGAGGAGTAAGTGCAACCCGGGAATCTGACCACCTCCGAGAACGACTATTTTCAGAGTTAGACTTAAGTAGTCTATGGTATTCAATCAAAAACAACATCCATCCAACTACTGGTCTACACCGACATATCTACTGATTTAAATCTATCAACAGACCGACGTAAACAGAAGGATAATTTGCAAAAATAATGTTTTTGCTATTTTTATATTAACATATTCACGCCGGCACGTGTTTTGATAAAATATTTAATATACGGGACGCGTTGCTCTACAATTGAAATTGCAGTAGATCGGCAATATTACACTATTAAAATAGTAAGGTAGGGTAAAAGCTTTGAAAACAGCTGAGCGCGAGGGGTAGCGCACCCCTCATTGCCGGCTGCAAGGCTGCTTTATTAAAACGTTACATAATATTCCGACTTTCACTCAATTTCCCCTTAGATGAGCAGAGCTCTTAATAAGAGCTACAGGTATTAAAGGTATCTAGAATTTACTAAATTCATCATAACTCAAAAGTAAGTACGATAAAAATGTCCTAAAATCCTGTGTGATATTATTATACGATTATATATTGCATTTATTTATTTATTTATTTATTTATTACAAAAATAAGTCTGCGAACTTACAGCGGCGAGCCAAGGCGTTCACAAACATTTGAAGTCGATTGGTAAAGTTTTGAAAACTAATCCATCACCACCGTAAAACTCTTACAAAGTCCCACTGTTGGGCTCGGGTCTTCTCTTGAAATAGCCTTCCCAATTCATATGGTCATAGACCATTACGCTGGGCCATGAACCACATTACAAATATTTATCAGATTTAGATACAGATTCAGATTATATCTGCCAAATAAATATTTACCCCGACCAGGCGCTCCACGTTCCCGTGCCTGTGTATTAATTCATTATTGACTCCTATATCGCATGAAGCTGATTTTATCTATTTTTGAATTGTTCGTTTCCAGAACAATTAAAAATAGATAAAATCAGCTACTTACGTACTATAGTATTGCCAATGTAACTCGAAATTAAACATCAGTATACATAAAAAAAATACCGGTACCGAATAAATAAATGTGAAATAGTTCGGGGATAATATTTGTGCAAGCGGTGACAGCCCAGTGGCTATCGAACTCGCCTCTCACTCGAGCGGTCCGGGTTCAAACCCCAGCGGCACGCACCAATGACTTTTCTGAGTTATGTGCGAGTTAAGAAATTAAATGTCACTTGCTGTAACGGTGAAGGACACATCGTGAGGAAACCTGAGAGTTCTTCTAATGTTCTCGAAGGCATGTGAAGTCCGCCAATCCGCACTTGGCCAGCGTGGTGGACTAAGGCCTAATCCCTCCCGTTCTGAGAAGAGACCCGTGCCCAACAGTGGGACAAAGAAAGGGTTGTGATGATGATGATGATTTGTGCAAGAAGGCAACAAATGACAGAATAAGTGTAATTGATGTGGGAGTGGATTAGAGTTCAAGGACTGGTTGGGATAGGAGATATCAGACGTTTTTAGAGTTCCGTACCAAAAGGGTACAACGGAACCCTACTACTAAGTCTCCGCAGTCCCTCCCGTACTCGAGCCTCCATTAAATTTTTCCGGCAAAATTTAAACATCAATTTTTTGCCGTTTTTAAAGATAATGGTACGGAACCCTTGTTACGCGAGTCCGTCGATGATTTAAACGATGTAAATTTTAATTAAATTACATTTCAAAAATCTGGTTTTAAAACAGATGAATTAGCAGCTACCTCTTCAGAAGAAGCATCCATAAACAGCGCAATAGACTCGACAAACTTGCTGATTTTCCGCTTGCTGCACTCTGAAGCTTGCTTACGCTGGATTTCAATATCCTATCTACGGATAGATTTGGCTATCGGAGATAGAAATTTGACATAAGTTCCACATAAAATGTGTCGAATTTCTATCTCCGATAGCCAAATCTATCTGTAGATAGGTTATTGAAATCCAGCGGACGTTTAGAGCGTTTCTGTGTGAGTGAATCAGTTTCTGACTTTTAGTACCTACGTAGTACATTTACTGTTTCCTTCCTTAATTGTTGAACCGCGGAGGCGAGTTGTAACTTGGCTAAGCTTACTAGTGGACGCCCGCAGCTTCGCTCGCGTAGATTTCGACCCATTAACGACGTCTGCCCGCGTTCGGGTTGCCCACTTGACTTCAAAAACGGCAAAGTTTCATACTAACTATGCACCCCCGTTTTACCCCCTTAGGGGATGAATTTTCAAAAATCCTTTCTTAGTGCTCCCCTACATTATAATAGGAACGCCTGTGCAAAATTTCAAATTTCTAATCAGTCAGTCAGCTCCTCAGATTTACGTTTCAAGGTGATACGGGTGTTGCGAGCCACTCACTTGTATGTAGGAGAGCGGGTTGGCGGGCGGCACGTTGGGGTCCACCAGCTCGATGTTGACGAGCCACGGCAGCAGGTACTGCAGCAGCAGCTGCCGCACCTCCGTGCGGGCCGTCTGGAAGCGCGCCGTTATCTCTGCCAATCGAAAAAAGCTTTCAGTGCTGGAGTATGGCAGGCTATTGAGAATTGATTTTTGACGGTTACATTTTTCAAGAGGCGACCATCTTAGTCCTCAATGGTTGTCACAGTTGTCACGAGCGGCAGCGGACGAGTGGTGCTGCTTGTTTGCTGTGTAATATAAAAATACTAAAAAAATATAATGGATATTCTCACACACGCCCATCTGACCCCAAACTAGGCAGGATCTGTACTTTGGGTGTCAGAGACCGATATACATACATAGATATTTTTTTAAATTACATACTTAGGTTAATAACATCCAGGCACAGAACAAACACAAGTGTTCGTCACACGAATATTTGTCCTCAGTGGGATTCGTACCCACGACCCCTGGGCGTTACAGGCAGGGTCACTACAGATTGCGCTAACGGGCCCGTCATTAACCACTGCAGCGGAGGAGTATTATCCATATCTATAAGAACGACCGTACCTATGGATATGGATCTATTAAAGAACATCGAGACAAGAGAATAATGCGTCCTTTGCTGACACCTGCGGGTGGTAAGCGGTGGCGTACGGAAGTAAGACCAGATGGTCGGAAGGTTCACTGATTGATAAACAGAGCGGACGCGAATTCAGTTCCTCGTAAGTAAGAATTTACTTACCAATGACACGAAACAAATGGGTTTAATTTTAACTTAAGTTTAACTGGTTTAAAATCTGGGGAATTGATTTTCAAATGCCTCTTGGCCACCACCTTTAATGTGTATCATTGTTTTATTATTTATGTTTTTTTTTGTAGTGTACAATAAAGTGTATTGGCACTCTTCCGAAATGCGAAGCATTAGGTGGATGGATGGATAGGAGCTTCCAATCAATCAATGAATCAATACGGTGATTAGCTAACACTTGACTGAAGTCATTATAATATTGTTCAGATTCCAAAAATGATTGTAATTCCAACAAATATGAGTGTAAAACGATAAAATTACTCCCGCTGTCGCTGTAAAGGAAATTGAAGGTATCTCTATGCGATATAAATCTTTTGAAAGCATCCAACTACGAATGCTCTGCCTTAGAGACGAGGCAAATAAACATAAATAAGCCTTTTGGCTGGGAATGCAACATCTGCGCGTCATATTAATATATAAAATCGGTCAAGTGCGAGTCGGACTCGCGCTCTAAGGGTTCCGAATCACCAAATGATAACTCCAATTATTTCAAATGATCAAAACGTCAAAAACAAGATGACACAGTACCGCAGTAAGTAGTAAGCAACGTCATAAAATATCATATTATTCAGTGACGCTGTAAGGGCCAATAGGAATATAGTTGCTCGGATATCAAATTTTGTTTTTAACTTATCTCATGTGTGAAATTTTACACAAATAATCTCATTTATCTTTTCTGAAAATCTATGGAAAAATACGTCACAAACAGTAACAGTCTAATTATTTCTGAGAGCTCAACGAACTTGCTTCGATTGAAGGACATTTATTTCACTAGGCGTGTGTTTTATGTAATTATGTATAATCTATACTAATATTATAAAGAGGAAACATTTGTTTATAATGTTTTACACAAAAACTACTGGACAGATTTCAAAAATTCTTTCACCATTAGATAGCTGCATGTTCACTGAGTGACATAGGCTATATAATATTACTAGGTGTAAACGAAACTATTGTTGTCTAATTCCACGCGAGCGAAGCTGCGGGCGTCCGCTAGTTATTAAATATATGAGATAGCCACGATATGATTTAAATTAAACCAATTATTTTTTATACTCATACTATGATTTTAACTGAATACACCAATATATCATCTAAATTAAACGACACAGTAATCTATGACTGTGAGTGACGTGGCCAAAAAATATAGGTATATATAGGTACTCGTAAAATAAAAAAAATTGAATTTTAGGTGCAATTACAGTAAAATGCATTCTGTGAGAATTTCAGGTTTCTACCTGTTTCCGTTCAAGAATTCTCTATAGCCATAACATTGTCTGACAGATTTCCATTATTCACTCTTTGGGTACGGAAGGAACTCTAAAAAGTAAAAACTGTTTTCACGTATAGGTACCTACTGCAAGTATACGTGAAAACATTGAACTGCTCTCACCTACATGCAGGCAAAGCTCACATAATTAGATGAGAAGCTTTAGGTCTGTTCTTAAAGCATGTGTTTCATTTACGAGAGCGATATCGGACTATGAGGAGTGCGAAGAACCCAACATTTATCTCGAAGAGCGGCGTGTAAACATTGAGATGGTTCACTCACCAGCGTGATGGTTCACTTCACGATAGCAATCAATTAACAGTTCTACTAGTAACGGATGTTTTGCGACTCTGTTATGGACGAATAGTTTAGACTCTTAAGACGCTCAACAACACGAAGTGGTGCGCCTGCTAGAAACGTAGATAATTGTATCATATTAGAAGTAAGTTTCCGATATCCTGTCATATGGCGGTACCTTGAATAGCTCTTATAATTGTATTATCTGCGTCTTCCTATCTTCAAATAGATAGCGGTAATAACATTATGACGCGGTAATATTTTGCAAAATACATACACAACTGGGCTAAGGAACTTACCCATACGAATCTCCTTAAGCATAATCTCGCATAAGTCGATCTATCACTCCGTTAAGGTGAAGTAGGAAAAACCAACAAACACTCATCCCTATCTATATTATTAGTAAGGATGTAATCAAAAATATCTTATTATCTTCTCTGACATAGTACAGGCTCTGCTGGTTTGGGACCAGGGGGCCGTGTGTGAGAATATCCATGGTAATTATTTTTAATAATAGTTTTTTCCTATGTTCGGCGTTCGGGAAGTTACGCCACATCTTGACATTGAAACTACGGCAGTGTCTCGAAAGTGCTCGAGCAATGTGTGTTGCTAGTGATGACATATGGATCCGAGACGTGGTCCTTTACCGTCCGCCTCATTCGCAAGCATAAAGTAGCTCAGCACGCTATGGATAGCGCCATGCTCGGTATTTCGCTACGAGACAGGATTCGTAGCCTACGTAGGCTACGAGACATAGCTCGTCATAACTTTAAAAAATGTAATATACACACCGGCATATTTAGCGGAACATCGACTTTCGAACGCGGACCAATGGAGTAAGGTATTGTTTAGTGATGAGTGCAGAATTATCTTAAATCAATTTGACGGCAGGCAAAGAATATACAGATGCAAAGGAGAACGATACATTCAGACAAATTTTGAAACTACAGTTGTATACGGTGGTGGATCAATAATGGTTTGGGCGGGCATTTGTTTGGGAGCTCGCACAGACTTGGTAGTGATTGACAGAGGGAGTCTGACTGCAGACCGCTATATCAGAGAAGTTTTAGAAGAAAATGTCGTACCGTTTGCCCCATATATCGGTGACGACTTTTTTTAATGCAGGATAATGCTCGGCCGCATACCGCTCGGTTAACTCAAGCTTATCTTAATGATATGAATATCACTGTTATGGAGTTGCCGGCGAGATCACCGGATATGAACCCAATAGAGCACGTTTGGGACTTGCTGAAAAGAAAAGTTAAGTCCAGAATTCCAGCTCCTGCCAACGTGGGTGAACTGCTAATCGCCGTAGTTGAGGAATGGCGGAGACTATCCCAGGAGACCATCGATAACATCATTCTCAGTATGCCTAGACGGGTAGAAACTTTAATAAGAGCATGTGGAGGAAATACTCGATATTAATCACCATTTTTCTAATTTAATTAATTGTTATTTTAATATTAATTTTCACTTTTCCCGGTTACATGAAAAGTTCAAAAATGTACCATTTTTCACAAATAGCCTTTACTCGCAAAATCTGTTCTTAATGTGATCTCATTTTAAGTAAAACAAATGAAACTTTAAATAACAAAAGAAGTGTAGTAAGTAGATGTTAAAATAAAACCATATTTTTTTAATTATGGAGCTTTTTTTTGTGTTCCGCTAAATATGCCGGTGTGTATATATTGATGCCACGTATTTATACGAGTAATACGAAGCGGGCGGAACTTTGTCACAACCGAGCTTGAGAATCCACAAGGCTGTAATAAATAGCTTAACAAAAATAATTATTGGACCAACAAGCCCTAAAACATAATACAGGCAAGCTGCGGCAGAAATAATTGCACGTACAGTGCAAGCGAGCGGCGGCGGAGAAACTAGAAAAGAATAATTATACTCTAAAAAAATTTTTTTTAAAAAAGCTTTTATAACTTTTTATTTTATTTCATGCATTGTCATCGGAACCTAATATGTGTGCCAAATTTCAGCTCGATAGCTTCAGTGGAAGTGGGTGAAATATTGATTGCAAGATTCCAGGACATACATACTTACATGAATGAATGAATACATACGAGTGAAGTTAAATAAAAGCTTTAAAAAAAATGAATCAGATGCGGGATGCTAACGACGGCCTAACATTTTTAAAATATTATCGTCATCAAACGATATTGTGCCTTGTTGACGATGAGTGGCGGGAATATAAATTAAAACCTCTGTCCATACTTGTCCACTTGACTAACGCTAATTCTCCTCGCTGAAACATTTGAATAAGTTGAGTGGACATATCGATTGCCTCAGTAACACAAGGAAGCAAACAAAATTGAAAGAATACGTCGGTATGTCTTCGTCATTTTAAAAGCGATATATTGAATAGAGCGTTCAAAGCCTTTGAAGCTCGATACGTACGAGTAAATACGTTTGCCGTACGTCAGCAAAAAGACGATGCAATAAACTCGTACATTTCATAATATAATGTTAAAAATGTCCGACTGTACATTTTGTCCCGAGGGTAAAATATCGTTTAATGAAATATCGTTATCCGATTTAGCACTGGCGTCAAGTACCAAGCTTGGTTCCGTATGACCGGGGGCGGAAGGTACCATGCTGCGTAAGTTCATCAGAGGGAACGAGCGATAAAATACCTTTAGCGATAGCTATTCCGGATGCGTGCGGAATCCATTTTCTAAAAATGCGAATCGTCTTTTAGCATTATAAAATAATTACCTAATTAAATTAGGTAATGATTGATACATACTGACAAGAAATATAGCGGTGACAGCCAAGTGGCTATTGAACTCGCCACTCACTCGAGCGGTCCGGGCTCAAACCCCAGCGGCACGCACCAATAACTTTTCTAAGTTATGTGCGATTTAAGAAATTAAATGTCATTTGCTTTAACGGTGAAGGACACATCGTGATGATACCTGCATGCCTGAGAGTTCTTCATAATGTTCTCGAAGGCATGTGAAGTCTGCCAATCCGCACTTGGCCAGCGTGGTGGACTAAGGCTGAATGGAAGCGTTTAGTCCCATTCTGAGAGGAGACCCGTGCCCAGTAGTGGGACAAAGAATGGGTTGTGGTGGACAAGAAATAAATCAATGCGGACGGGTGAAGGACAGGCGATTGCAGCGTGATCCATGACCGCGACCTATATTCGAGTGACGTTTCATAATCGGATTTACACCTAGTAAGACGTCAATATCACCAGGTTGATAAAATAAAAATATTAGTAGTTTCCATATGTAGCCCAATGGCTCGCGTCGATTCAATGTGATCGAAAGAGTTTAAGCAACGACGGGCGCGGTCGGTTTGTGACTGCTAGTGGCAAAATTTCTTGGACGCTACCATGCTTCGGAGGGCACGTAAAGTCGTCGGTCCCGGTTCTTTTCAATGCTGGAAATAGTCTTTAAGCCTTGTCGAAGACCTTCGGGTGACTTGAGAATATTCGACACCGGGTTGGCCACTAACCCCTCCACCAATCCGCATTGGAGCAGCGTGGTGGAGTATGCTCTAGACCTCCCGCAAAAGTGCCTGTGGGGGGAGACCCGTGCCCAGCAGTGGGACGTCTATGGGTCGCAGCGAGCGATAAAATTAAATTTAGGTTAAATATAAAAATGCTAACGGCTAAATAAAGGTTATCAAAATAATTTAATTTTGAAACATCAACTTTCGAGGTAGGTTACTGTAATGGTTCGATACGGTAGGTTTCGTTATGTAAAACGAGAAGAAAACTGAAGCGATAATACACCTATATTTCTGTGGGATTCCCTACCGATCCAGAGCGCTTTGTGTCCATAAACCGGTTCTTATTAGAGACTAGTGGACGCCCGCAACTTCACTCGCGTGGAATTAGACATAACAATAGTTTCGTTTACACCAAGTCATATTATATAGAATATGTCACCCAGTGAAGATGGTAGTGGAAGATTTCTAATGGTGGAAGAATTTTTGAAATCGGTCCAGTAGTTTTTGTTTGAAAACATTACAAACAAAATGTTTCCTATTTATAATATTAGTATAGAAGTATAGATATTCAGCGATAAGCGCTTACAGCAATTCGATCGATCTAAGCAAATGTTCATGGCCATACCTATAAATAGTTTTCGCCAAGGCAGTGCCTAATAAACTTAAAAAAAAACGTAGCATAATACATTAAAAGGAGAAGATTGTGGAACCGTAGTGTTATCAATTACATTATTTCGTTCAGCTAATGAATGTGAGTCACCTGGACGTGATATTTGCGGTGAAGAAATATCACCCTTATTAGATTTAGCCGTAAGGTGTTACACTCGGACCGGGTTCCTTCGAAGTTCAATTACGAATGATGCGACAAGATTGAGTACCTACGAGTACGTGTGTGTGTAGAGAGACATGATGAAAATGCGTGTTTGTGACTAGTACTAGCTAGGTATGTGGCGCTGTAGAATGCGATTTCGCTAATTACATTACTTTACCTTTAATTTGAAATTACAAATCGTTAAATGAAATTAAATGCATTAAAATCAAATCAAGATCAATATCTGTAAGGGTCTAATTAAGTAAATAAGCATCATGGACATTTTCACACACGGACATTCGAACCCAAACTAGGCAGAGCCTGTACTATGGGTGTCAGAAACTGATATACATACATATATATTTTTAAATAGATACATAAATTGCATCCAGACACAGAATAAAACAGAAGTATTCGTCACACGAAAGTTTGTCCTGAGTGGTATCGAAGCCACGACCCCTGGCGTAACTCATCGCTCACTTTGGCGCTTTCGTCTCTATCGAATGCGCCAACGGGCCCGTCGTATAGAAATAAAGTTTGCTGTTGTAAGGAATCTGATACGGAATCAGACATATCGTGAATGTTTTGTAAAAAAAAGTTTAAAATAAAAGTAGATACTTAATATAAATAAATTGTTTTCTGATTACAATGTATTCATAATAACAATGTTTTGCAAACCTTTAATTTAAGCACAGAATAATAGTACAAGATTTAAGTGCAAAAAATATTAACGCCGCTGTATTGCTAATTATTGTAAAAGATTCTTATGCACTTAGGTGGTATGCCTGTAATAAATAAATAAGCGGGTAAAAATGGCGCTGCGTTTTTCGATTAACAATTATAGGGTAACATCGTGGTTCGACATCTTTTCAATGCCTGATTTGATAGCTTTGAATTTATCTGACATTTTGAATGGGTAAGTTGATAGGTACCTAGTTGATAGGTAGGGTGCGATCCGGTGCGTTATTTCATAATTAGAAGCTTTAGAAGATCGTTCTTACGCAGGTTTCTAAGCGTTATATCCTTGACCTAGCTTCTCGAATTCAGGCTATTTATAACATATCAACCTTTGAACAACATAGGCGATATGAGGTCTCTTCTTCCCCTCAAGTTATTTTTATGGATATAACACATCCGCTGCCGACCATGACAACTGCGACTGTCATTGAACAAGATTCAAATAGGGACTGGGATGGTTGATTGAACAGTTTGCGTCAGATAGAGTTAATTAGAACATTAGTTGGTCAGTTTGTTAGTGGGTAAGGGGACTGGGAACTGTTTGTCATAGTGTTAGTAAGAGTCCAATTAGTGATTTTTAAGTGATTTTTAGTAAAAGTCTCGTTCCAAGTCAGTCACTGTTGTAAGTACTGAGTGAAGTGAAGTGTACCCGGAAACCACACCTTTCTAACCGGTCTAAAAGCGTACTGCCCGGGCGAACTATATATGGAACAAAATAGGCTTTATATAAAACCTATTTGGTGCCCTATAGGCTCTACCATCTATATTAAACATGCCTTTCTTGTTTAAATATGGGGTAATATTCTCTCTTGCCTATATTAATAAAGCATCAGCAGCAGCGCAAAGCAAGCAAGCGAGTTGCGCGAGTCCGACTCGCACTTGGCCGGATAATTATTACCGATTAAGCTGAACCATCTGCATTGAAGTTAACCTTCAGCTAAATGTAACATAATTAAGTTCACTCTGTAAGTAACTTATGTTCATTAAACAGATTCCCAGTGAGTTAGCGCGCAAGTTGGATTCCGCCTACTGCGTTCTACACTCCGGTTAACGTATTTACAGGAGAGAAATTGCACGTCGCTGTACTTGTAGGAAAACAGCGCTAATGTAGCTAACAAGTGTAATAATAGGGCTTCGCGCGTCACTGATTCGATGTAGTTCATAGTTCATACAATGTTTATTACAACTGAATCTTACACTTGCTGTTTCATTCTCTCAAATTAAAATTAAATAGTGCACATTAGTGCCAATAATTTTGTAATAATGATGCCATTGTATAGGTTGCATTAAAAATATCTCTAAGGAATTGTTTTTTAAATAATAGATATCTATGCTGTATTAAAAGTAATAACATTTTACATTGTACATAGCCTAAACATTCGTCCAGTTTTCGTACTTACACGTAGACTGTAGATTAAGAAATTGCTAAAATTGTGATTCAAAAACGATCTTTGAATGTGTATCGACACAGACTGTACTGAAAACCACAAATATTATTATTATATTATTAAAGTGGTCTTGAATGTACATTTTTATACTGTATTAGTATTTGCTAAATGCTAAATCCGTGAGGTTAAAAAAAATGAAAAAAGTTTTTTTTGCCTAATACGCCGCCACGTTAGACACCTACGACTGGACTTTTTATTTAATACGGCCGTAATAGTACGTACGAGTATAATCGCAAAGATGCTCCAAACTGTATTAAAACGCGCTACGTTGTTTGGAGCGTCGAACGTGTTTTGGAGCATCTATATTTCGAAATTGTAGTAATTAATGGTAATTACAAAGTGAAATAAAAATATATTCTATTCTATTCTATATTTCTCTCTTTCGTGACCTTCATTCGCACATAATTATGTTCACTAATAATATTAGTGAGTACAATGAAATATTGTACAGATGTTATGCTATCTTTTTAGTGTATAATATTGTGGATGTCATGAGGTACCCTTGGTGAATAAATATATTTTCATTATAAAAAAGAACAATGAACCTGAAACTAAAAAATCTTAAAAAATATAAAATAATAACTAAAATATATCATTATAAGGAGTCCCTTTAGGCAAGGTAGATAGATTCATATTATGTAATCATTTTCATTAGTATATTCTAACTTATTTTTATTATCGAAGCGATTCCTATGTAATTCTGTCCCAGCAGCATCACTAAGGTAACAATTGACCTCATTAGCAGCATAGAGATAGCAGAGCTGCATAATTTACAATTTCCGTCCGAGAAAACATCGGCAAGGTGTATTTGCGAGACCAATTCGTTTTGGGACTGGTCGATGCAGGCGAAAGATATTTGCGGACGAGGAATCGATCACAAGCGAGCTGTGGAGCTGCAGTCGGCAGTGTAGTGGAGGTGGCGGAGATACCGCGACATTGCGACGGATAGCGTTCCGCGCGGTCCGGCCGGCGCGCGGGCCCCTCGCGTCACCAGGACGACTTTTCAAATTAACCGATGTGAAGTGAATTGTTAACTTTAAACTCATATGCGGGTGAAATCATTAATACTGTGTGATATGCGTAGAGCTACGTGCGGTCACAATACTTCCTACTGTTTAAATACTTAAATTATATGTTATTGAGAATTGAAGCCCTTCGTTGATGGGGCGTATACGGATGAAGCAATTAAAGCTGGTAGTACATTGCGTTAGTTGTAAGATGCTAAATGATTAGGAATCGTCGGCGACATGCTCACATAGTGAGGTCCCGGGGGTGATCGAGGAATGTTAAGGCACTTTTAAAACAAAGTTTCCACTTTATCTTAAGGAAACACACCCCCGTATTTTTTATACATAAATAAAAACTGAGTTCTTTAAATATTTGTCCTGAGTGGGATCCGAACCCACGACCCCTGGCGCAACAGGCAGGGTCACTACCGATTGCGCCAATGGGTCCGTCGAACATTGAATCAAACGCTAACGCTTTGCTTCGCGAAAATATAACCTCAAAATACAAACAATATTACGATTTCTAAAAATTCCCATTAAATTTTGCAGCGAAATTTTTCTATATAATCCAGAGGTGACTGTACCAGACAGTTATGAAATAAGCTTTCTAAATTATAATTGTGTCTAAAACGTACTACTGTTTACAGCCCCTTTTAAATTTTCAGTCTTTAGTAGTAGACTAAAGACTGAAAATTAGTCTACTACTAAAGACTGAAAATCTATACTGATGTTTTCACAAACAGGATTCCCAATATCAGGATTAGGGCTATTATTATCGTAACGATAACAATATCCACTTATAATATTTACGGGGATCAATATAATTTTTTGCTATACGTGGGATTTAAAAGTCCCGGCTTATTCCGTAGCTGGGCGTTAATGAGTCATATTATTGCTGTCGGCAAAGTATGATTCGCATAAATGTAGAACCTAGGCATGTTTACGAGTATGTCTTCTGCTGTTCTGCCACGTCGGAGTGGGTACAGCAATAATAATAATAATAAAAATAATACGAATAAATAAAAGTTAATTTCTTTGTCAAAAAAAGCAGTGTACATAACTTTAGTACAAGAAATAAGGATAAATTTATTGTACCTAGCTCTAGACTAAGTAAAGTATCAAAATCTTTTATGGGGAACTGTGTTCGCTTCTACATTAAAATACCCGGAAATATAACTTGTCTCTCAGAGAATAAATTTAAATCGTACATTAAACAAAACCTCCATAATAAAGCTTTCTATAAAATTAATGATTACTTAAACGATAGATATGCTTGGTGCGAAGTATCTCCAGCTCCACTTGTTCAATAATAATGTAATGTGATCAAATTATAAAAATTGAAAATTTTGAAAAGAGTAACTATCGAGTTTCTTGCCGTGTACTTCTCGGTAGCATCAACTTTGTGAACCGGCGGTAGATAAAAAATGTTATGACGTTCATTAAGCGTATACAAAAATACCATAAAATGAAAAAAAAAAATGAATCTGAATAAGCCCGCAGGGCAGCTTGTTGCAAGCTGTAGGGGAGTAGCGACCCCACGTACCCTTTATTTATATCTTCAAGTAAGCTACCCTGTGACTCGATCAGGCCCCCCATCTCCGGTTTGCCTTTACTGTGGCTGGTCGGAGTGGACCCCAAGAGGGGCCGCAGGTCTCTCGCCTCTGGCTTGACTTAACCGGCCGTCCAGAGTCGCGAGTTGGTACAAGCAACTCGTGGCGTAAAACCAACTCATTTAAAACGCGGTACACCTCTCGACACCCTGAGCCACTCGCGAACATGTTGCCGCCCTTACCGTCCAGCGCGTCGGCATGTTTGGGTAGCCCATACAGTGAGTGGCGAGTCACCACCAGTGGTGTAATAGTTCTCCTTAGCCCATGCATCAGTCCCTCAAAATCCACCACAGTAGTCCCAATATGGTTTCCATTCCTTTGCAATAGTTCCTGTATATCTGACGGGGCCTACCTTCGGGCTTACCTTTTGATGGTGTAGTCGATCGGGTGGTATCCGCTACGTTTGCCTAATTTAATTGAAATGTCTTGAAGGGACCTCTATCCGTTGGACCTGTGTCCCCACGCAAGACCTCCAAATTACCGGGTCCACATCTGGACCCGTGACATTTAAAGATATACATAATAATAAAATAATAAAATCTTTAGTTGCTCTCGTAAGGTGTCACAACTATACATTATTTATCATAATGAAAAACCTAATTTGCAAGATATATTTTACTTAATGGATATGACATATTTTACTTTATCTGCGTTTATCTTTCAAAAACAATGAGTCGCTACACAGTTGCTTGTGATTTTTGAGTATCGCATTGAGGATAGAAGATGAAAGCAGAGCACACTCACCTGAGAACATGGGCATCGTGAGGTCCGGGTGCAGCTGCGCCAGCTGGCGCGACAGGTACAGCTGCGAGCGGCAGTAGGTCGTGCAGAGCAGCACGTCGAGCGTCCCGCGGCCCGCCCCTGCGCGCACACCAGACATGGTCAGGACACCACTACCAGAATGAGACACGCACGAGATAGCGTATTCTCGTTACTAACAAAGCCCTATCGAGACAAACATTTATTTTTGAACGTTTAATTCATTATGTCTCCACGCTTAAGGACTTTGTTTTACCGTTCACGCTAATATGGAACTTGTGAACAGAGTATGAATCGTCACCATTGGGAACTTCTAATGATTCCTCATCGCGCCAATAGGATTGGACATCGTACTCAATCGATGGTTTGGTTTGAAATGAAAATGGTGATAAAATCGACCCTCACTGAGATCAGTAGGTGGGTAGTTTTCCTATTGTAAAGTCTGCGTAACGTCGTAGGCGGTCGAGTTCGAGGGGATTCCAATACATTTGATTTGCGATAAAATTCCTTTAGACCGGATAAATAGTATTTAGCATCTATCATGCGAGGTGCGGACGGCATTCAGCGCGGGCTCTCGCGGCCGGGACGCGGCCGGCGTCGCTACGCCGGTGCTACGGCACATAGTCTTGTTTTAGGGTTCCCAACCTCAACTAAAAATCACACGAAATTATACGGATACTATTTCAGAAGTGTACTGTATCGAACGATATAACTTGATAGTTACAAATCTGTTTTGGAGTATACTGCAATAGAAATCCGTCGAAACCGCCTGCATAGGGCAATATTGCTGGCAGTGCGGGGGAGACACCGTCCCATACTGCGCTCGATAGAATGGGACCTATGTTCTAGGGTTGTCGACACGCGATTGTAACGGGCTTGGTAACTATACTTATTGGTACTCACAAAGTTATCGTTGTTTGCGACTAACTCGCAATTGGCCAATTAATTTATTTGAGTAGTACTTGTCATTGATTTAATATTTAGTAAGGTACCGTTTTTTTGGCGACTTACGTACTTTGCAGGAATTATTATCCCTATACAAATATGAGATAAAATAATATGAAATAATAAAATCACATCAATTTTACTGAAGAAGGTAGTTTTATTTCATAAACACGAGGCTAGTCACATAAATAAGAAAGGAAGAAAGAATATAAGAAATCATATATCACTTTACTTAGTGCCGTAGGTACTAATTGGTCATCTCGTGATGTTGTTTCCGTTTGTGCAGTGGACTGGACATCGTTAAAATAATTATTTACAGGACGTAGTTAGCTGTTCCACAGAAAAAATAACAACATTAGTGATTAGACTGAAGGACTTATATATATATATTTAGTTAAACTATTTCCTTAATAAGGAACACTAATTGGTTCTCGTCTTTTGAAAGCATTAGGGACGACAAAATATTGATGATAAACATCATGCAGAAAGCACAATACGACAGTATTAATTGGTTATTAATATAAAAAATTTGGAGAGGGCTATGTCCAGTAGTGGACCAATAAAGGCTGATGATGATGATTAAAATTTAAAAGATCCTATTCCTTAAATTTCTTAGTAACTATGTCTTAAAAAAAATTACATTATTCGATGGATTCGATATAGTATACCCGTTGAGCGTAAAATAGCGTTTACAAGTAAGCAAAAATTTGTATTACGTGAAGCATGAGATTATTTTCTTAAAAACCTCATCGAAAGAAGAAAACTGTTCCTGTTTTGAACTCGCTTGGTTTACAAGACCAATGATTTGAGTTACTAAATCAAGGCTGCTGTCAGAAGGACATCAATTTTTCATAATGTGATGCAAACGTTATGTCCATAGCCCAATGGCTCGCATCGATTCAATGTGATCGAAAGAGTTAAGCAACGTCGGGCGCGGTCGGTTTGTGGATGGGTGACCGCTAGTGGCAAAATTTCATGGACGCTACCGTGCTTCGGAGGGCACGTAACGCCGTCGGTCCCGGTTGTTTTCAATGGTGGAAACAGTCGTTAAGCCTTGTCGAAGACCTTCGGGTGGCTTGAGAACATTCGACACTGGGTTGGCCACTAACTCCTCCATCAATCCGCATTGGAGCACCGTGGCAGCATAGTCTGTGGGGGAGACCCGTGCCCAGCAGTGGGACGTCTATGGGTCGCAGCGAGCGAAACAAAATTAGATTTTAAAAATCACGATCAAAGATTCCTTTACATACACACAAAGATACCTACATAGCAAGCTAATAAAATAGTGTTTAAAAACATCAAGATTTGAGGTGATATGGCTTGTGGAAACTACCCCGAGGCATCCCGAGTAGAACCAACGAGTCCGTGGCTATTATTAGACCTTGATGCCGCGCATCTTATACAGTGGGTTTCAGGCTCTGAATCCTACCGACATTGTCGAAAAAATTCATACTCGTTGGAGGTTTATTTTGTAATTAACATTAATGACAGAATTTTAATTAATTAATTTAATGTAAATTAAACGATAGCTGATCTAGTTTCGGTAGCTACGCCGTGGACGATCTCCAATCGTAGCGGGGAAGCGCAACAGGTGACCTTACGCGAATGTTGCGAGTACATCGGGTTTTGAGATTACATAATGAACATTTTGGTGAGCGAACGCTTTATGTAAGTTTGTAAGCGTCGTGTAGTGGGCCGCGGCGCGGGCGGGCGGCGGCGGGCGGTGCAGCCTGCAGGCTCGGGAGAGGTCGGAGGGCGGCGCGGGTCCGCCTATAAATGTGGCTCCGCCGACTCTCGGCATCAGTTGGCGACGGGAGGCGCGGCGGGCACACGCCGCGCCATGCCTTCCATGCCGCCCGATACCGCGGACGAGTTGGCGGTCGTGAATTCCTTGTTAGAAACTATCGCAAACAATTTCTCCCTTCAAAATGGGACCTTCAATGAAGTGGTATCAGTGGAGTTCAACTCCACCGTCGTCTCTATATTGGCAAGCGCGGGCCACGCGCAGGCGGGAGTGGCCCAGGTGGCAACCACCATGTACATATACTTCACGCCGTGCTTGGTCACGCTGGGCATCGCGGGC
Source organism: Carterocephalus palaemon (assembly GCA_944567765.1). Taxonomy (NCBI): domain Eukaryota; kingdom Metazoa; phylum Arthropoda; class Insecta; order Lepidoptera; family Hesperiidae; genus Carterocephalus; species Carterocephalus palaemon. The sequence goes on from OX155637.1 coordinate 909,802, forward strand.
AACGCGCTCTCGGTGTATGTTTTCTTTACAAGCAAGCTGCGCTTGCAGTCCACCAGCCAGTACCTCTCGGCGCTAGCGGTCTCCGACTCACTCTTCCTGGCTCAACTCCTTCCACCGTGGCTGAGCACGATCGAAATCAACGGCCTCTTTCACCAAACCGGATTCTGTAAGGCCTTCGTATACCTATCCTACGTCACGTGCTGCAATAGTGCTTGGCTAGTAATAGCCTTCACAATAGAACGTTACGTAGCGGTGAAATATCCGCTACAGCGCATCGCAGTGTGCACGGTGACGAGGGCCCGCTACGTCATTCTCGGTTTGGTTTTGATATCTCTGGTGATCAACGCGCCCGTGTTAAACTTCGCCGGGTCGGGGGGCGACGAGTGCAACATCGACCGGGAGAAGCTGGTGCACGCCGCCAGGTTCAACTGGGTCGATACGGTGGTCTCGTTCACCGTACCGCTGACTCTGATAGTAGTCGTGAACTCGTGGATAATGGTCGCGGTGTGGCGGTTGGAGCGCGCGCGGCGACGGCTCGTGAAGCGGCAGCGCGCCGAGCCGCCGACGCCGGGCCCGAACTCGCAGCAGCACGTCACCAGAATGCTGCTCATCGTCTCCTCCGTCTTCGTCATATTCAACCTGCCCGCGTACGCGCTGCGGGTCATGGCCTACGCCTACGATATGGTGAGTCTCTTTGCCTTTCTGCTCCTCTTGCCGGGCCTCCTCGGCCAGCTGACGCGGCGGTGTCGACGACTTCGTGCTTCGCGCCGCTCTTAATATAATTATTTAGGAGGTGCATGGCGGGCGAGAAACGACAAGTAGACACGACGCAGAGTGAGTGTGTTTATGTGTTTTGCTATGCCGTTTCTTGTTCTTCGATTCCTACAAGTATAGTTGATATTTTATATGCTGCAGAAAAATGTACATAGTGTGTATGAAATGTTTTCAAAATATGCTTTTGTTGTTTGCTTTACTATTACAAATTTTTCTTTTATACTCGGCATTTTTATTTAAGAAATGCTCAAGGCAAAAGTGTTTGAAAGTATGTCAGTTTATGTACGCATCATATAAAAAAATCAATGCTCATGGCGGTCCATTGCAGGCGATTGCGATGTTTTTGTTAGTGTTAAGCGATGCGAGTCCTAACGCGAGGCCGCCGCGTCGGCCGGAAGGACCCCGCGACAATATGTGTCACGGGGTCCCGCCACGCGCGCCGCTGTTCGTGGCTGTTCTGCCTAAATCCTGCCTTTCACCGATGCACTGTAAGCTAGCAAACGCGCGACGTTTTACTTGTAAATATTTATACTTGTATATATATTGTTACCATGCCACTACTCATGTCCTAAGCCGTTTACGTCATGTCTCAAAGCTCCCGTTCTAAGAGCATGTCGAAAATTATCGCACAGAAAAATACAAAGACGCAGTCGGCGAATAAAATGTTACAAGCAACTTGAGGAAAAGTATGCGAATGTGAATCGAATGTAAGAAATAATTAGAGACAAAATGTGCGTCCTTCGCGGAATTAAAACTTGCTTGAAATTAATGCTTTTGGTTACAAAGCGTAAAAGTTTGTCTGTGCAAGAAAATAGTTTTCATACTTGTAGGGATCTAAGCTGCTGTACTGCCTTTGCACTCGCAAATTGCTGTCAAAGGATTTGTTTGAGCAACTCGACTCCTGCCCGCGCTAGCAATATGAAACAAATTGCATAACAAATCTGATTTCTTATGCAATTTGTGTAAATAAAAATTTTGAGTGCTGTATTATGAATGTATAAAATAAACTGCAAAAGTAATTAGACTATAATGAAAAATCAAAACTAATTCAAGTATTGGTTTTATTAATTTTAATATCTCAAATATAACTTACTACTATACTACATACGAACTAACATTAATAACAATAATACCTATAATAAATATAATAAATAAAGTAAAAAATTAACAAATATTTAGCGGAAATTAACAAAAATGTTTTTAATGAAGCAAGAAAGACCCGAAAAACATTCACAAAACTTTAGATTTTTACAAAAAACATTTAATAAATGGTCCAGATATAGTATGTATGTATATGTATATATATGTACATATCAAAAGAGTAATTGTATATTCAGAAGAAAGAAATATGTTTGGTTGTTTGTTAGATATTGTTTGGAAGGCAACTATTTACGCGCGAGTGCGACTCGCCCTTGACCGGCTTTTCTTTTGTTCCAGGCTAACGTCATCTGGCCTCAACGTTCGCCTCCTTATATATATCAATATTCGCAAAAATCCCATCTGGTTAGTTAGATTTTATGTAACAGTAGAACTAGTTGTAGATACTTTTAGATGGTTTAAAGTTTTAAAAAAAACTACCGCACAAGTTCCCATAACAAGTAGTAAAGGGCACCGGAACGCCCAGCTTGCGTTATCTGCCCTGCGATGTATTGCACTGCACGCAACCGCACCGACCGACGCGCCGATCCCGAGCCCTCCGTATCACCACTCGACTCACCGATGCTTCAGTGTTGTGTCAGCTAAAGTCACAGGTAGCTACTATGTGTCGTCCTAGATGATCTAACTCTACCCAACATACACAACGCAGGTAAGCCTCCGAGCGTGTTTATGTAAGTAAGTATCTCACACATCCGCTTATACGGAGAAGGAATGGAAATTAACCAAATTCATTTATAAATATTTTTGATTAACTATGTTATCTTTATTGACACGTCTAAAGAGATATATAAAATGGGCGGACTTAATGCTCTAAGGCATTTTATTTTGGGTGTATTTGAGAGAGCTTAAGAGTTAGGGGGAGGGGGAGGTATAGTGTATGTATATGGTGTGTGGAGGTGGGTGTCGGGTGAAGGGGGGTGGGTGGGTGTAAGGTCAAAGTGGGGTGTGTTGGGTGAGGGGGGGGGTGAGTGCAGGGTGAATGGGGTGGGTGTAGGGTGAAGGGGGTGGGTGTATGGTGTAAGGGGGTGGGTGTATGGTGTAGGGGGGTGTGTGTATGATGTAGGGTGGGTGTTTGGAGTAGGGGGGTGGTGTGGGTGTGTATGGGCTAGGGGGTGGGTTTATGGCGTAGCGGGGTACAGTGTAGGGGGGTGTATGGTGTGGGGGGTGTATGGTGTAGGGGGGTGTGTATGGTGTAGGGGGGGTGTGAATGGTGTAATGGGGTGGGTATATGATGTAGGGGGTGGGTTCCAAATTTTAATTCAATGGCTATTTTTACAGTAGACCCCCGTGGTGGCGGTGTGAATGTGTTAAGGATTATATATTTCTTATTTGCTTATTTTACACGCTTTACCAATAACGAATTCAGCGTTTCGTTTGTTCAATCCACAAGGATTAAAAATGGGAGTAATGATTTAATTAAAGTGAATTCAAGTAATTATTGTTCAGATATAACGTGAAAACCTGTTGACGCATTGTGATATTGATGAATTTGGAAATAAACCTAAGGCGTATGTTTTAAATAACAGTCGCTCCCGGAAAGTAAGGAGGTTCCCTAGGGATACGGGACGAAAGTTTGTTTGAATGTTCCTTTAACTTCAATAAAATTATCTTCAACAATTGTTTACCAGTTGAATGAATAGGATATGTAGGTACTGTTTATCCCGGTAATTTCCCTAGGAACTGAGTTCGGAAGATAGAGCTATAGACCTGTAGTCATTTTGCGGAATAGCAACTAGGTGTGAACGAGACTATTGTTATGTCCAGTTCCACGTACGTACAGTTAAGTCCCAGTCCCTAATTGAGTCTTGTTCAAAGTCAGTCACAGTTGTCACGGGCGGCAGCGGATGGGTGGTGCTGCAAGCTCGTCTGCTATCTTGTATGCATAAAAAAAAACGAACGTATGAGTAAGCATCGGGTAGTAATTTGCACGAAATAAAACGGACTGTATCGAAAACGCAATCGAATGAATTAGTTGATTGGGGATATTGGCGCCGCCCCGGCTTCGCCTGGGGCTTCGCCTTGCTCGCTAGAGCGACCGGCTGCGACAAACACCAATTGATCAAGTGGAAAATTTAGCTGAAACTAATTTTATCTATCCGGTTTCAACGTTGTCATTAGTCGAGAAAGAGGCTACACATCAAGTCAGTTAGACTTTTAACGGGATGTCTGTGTGAATGTTGTCGGAAGTAGTTAGAGACTTGAGAAATTTTATTTCCACTACTAGTGGACGTCCGCAGCTTTGCTCGCGTGGAATTAGACATAACAATAGTTTCGTTTACACCTAGTAGAATTATAGAGCCTATGTCACTCAGTGAAGATGCAGCTTTTTGCTGGTGAAAGAATTTTTGAAATAGCTCCATTAGTTTATGTGCGAAGACATTACAAACAAATGTTACCTCTTGATAATATTATTATAGATTTAAACTGTACATTATAATGCATACAAGTAGTAACGTGAACCTATGCCGCCAGGACTCGGGCGATCTCGACGAGCGGTGGATGGTGGTCCAGCACGTGGCTGCGATACTATTCAACGCCAACTTCGGCATAAACTTCTTCCTGTACTGCCTGAGCGGGCAGAACTTCAGGCGCGCGCTGCTGCAGAGCGTGCCGTGCCTGGGCCGGCTGCTGCGCCGCGGCGCCGCCGCCGGCAGCACCACCACCCACCACGGCCGCACCAACAGCCTCACAAGTGAGTACGACGCTTCACGCTCACTCCTAAAGCCCACCATTTTGATTCAATTGAGTTTCGGTGTTTGACTTTCCAATTTAGTTTCTCCTAAGATTGGCCAAAGATATATAAGCCAAAGGTTACGACGTATAGTCCTGAATATAAATTGAAGCGTACCACGAGCCGGTAGATTCACTAAGGCGACGTTCCGAAGAAATGTCATCCATAGGTAGTATTCATTACTTAGAATACTTGAACAATATAACGAGCAAATTAGCACCAGCCGTGTTCACGGTACGCGAATAGAGCGAAATCAAGCGACCTATCACATTCCAACCGCCAACAAGTCTACGAGGGTAACGTCGCCGTGTCGACATGTGAATCGACCGATAGCATTGAAAGGTAGGTTTGTCCGCAGCATCGGCCGCGAGCAACGGCACGGAACCCACGGGCGGCTGCGGGCTGCAGGCGCTGACGCCGCGCCGCCGCCGCGCCGCCGACCCCTACATCCTGCGCTGGACCTTCGACAACAGCCGCCAGCGGCGCAGCTCGGCCGGCCTGGAGACGATCGAGATGCACGATCTCAGCCAGCGCTCAACGCGGCCCCCCCCGCGCTCGCCCTGCGTCCCGACGATCGTACACGCCCCCCACGCGCCGCACCTGCGCGTGCGCGTGCTCGTCGCGCGCGCCGGCTTCCTCGCGCGCATAGCCGGCTGGCTGCGGCAGATGCTGCGCCGGTTCACGCGCAATGCGCCGACGCGGGAGGAATTAGCCAGCCGATATGGTTGAATATTACGAGGTTTAGTTTTGTATAAGTATATCAATGTTCATAATTCCGGCTAAATTTATCTGGAAACATAGTAGTAGTATAAAAAAATCTTAATATATTCCGTGTGATAGGTACATGGATAGTTGATAATACATAGTCTTCTTATGTAGTAGCTTGAAAGCTTAAAGTTCTTAAATCCCTCTAGAGGAGCGAACGCATGAAGTTAAAATTTGGGCACCTAGCATATCTTTTACGACATATGTTTTAAGACTGTGTCCGGCGCGACGCCGAGCTAGCCGGACCGCCCATATTTCCGCGTTGAACTTGAAAATGGAGTTGTGAATCGGATTGTTCTGTCAAAATCCCACAGATTACTATATTATCTGTAATGCAGTAAACTGTGGCTTTTGAATTTTATGGCGTACAAGGTATAGGTATGTATATAAAATATTGTGGGGGCGGGGGTGAAAATAATATCGATAATACGGAAATCATTCATATGATATATTTATATATACATGTATATCTATATATATTTGTAAAAAATATGCAACGATACCCTTACTAGAAATAGGTTGGACCTCAAGGTGCAACTATGTATTCTTATAAAGAACATTGTCATCAATTAACAAGTCATCCTGATACAACGTTAAAAATTAGAATAAAATAGTGATTAATATATGAATAGGTTGAAAACTCACATACGTGCACAAGTAAAAAGTTGAACATAAAAACGAAAACGATACGAATTTTTATAAAAACAACTGTAACATAAAATTATGCATAATTATTTTTATAGTGAAATATTAAACACATTACTTAAAATTTAAATATAATCACGACTTTATTTCTGCGAATATATAATATAAAGCAGAGGTTTAATTAAAATAAATTTCATAAAACACACTATTCAGAAATATTTACTATTAGATGTAAAGAAAGCAAAAACAATGTATCTAAAAATACGAAAATAAAATAATAATGCTTTATTTCTAGACGAATATTTACATAGATATTTAAAAAGACAAAAGTAAAAAGATATATAGAAACCAAACAGAAATTATAGGAGTATGAAAAATCTATTTATAGACAGAATATCTATTTATAGCCAAAATATATTAAAATAGAGAAATAAAAAACAAAAATACGTATTTAAAATATGAATGCTTTATTTCTGGACGAATATTTACATAGATATATAAAAAGATGTACAAAAGTAAAAAGGTATATAGAAACAAAACCAAGAAAAAAATTAGAAGTATGAGGAATCTATTTATAGACAAAATATATATTTCTAGACAATATATATTTATAAAGACAAAATAAATATCTATTTATTGACAAACTATGTATATTAAAAAATAGAGAAACAAATAAACAAAAAAAAATATTATACAATGTGAGTAGGTATAGGTATCAAGAATGCGCCAAATAGCATTATACCGATACTAATTAATGAAAAATTGAAATATTACCCAACCAAACCACCCATTAAACCAAAAAAAAATATTCAAAAACTTATTCATTTTCATAATACTATGCCGAACGTGGCTGACATATGAATATCACATCAACAGCGGCAGAGCGAAATCACAATCGAACATTAATTAAATAAAAGCTTTTAAAAATGAAATACTACAGCTATATTTTTTTATTCTATGGTTGAAGCTTACACGTGATAGCGAAGTGGGGTTATGAGGGTTCTAGAGGGATCTATTTGAATAAAAATTCATTATATTTACGGATATCGGCGGCTTTAATCATAAGATGTAAACGTAAATTAAATGGAAACTAAATTGATTATGCGTCCTATCTTTTTTTTTTTGTATCATCTATGTATTAATGTAAAATTGTTTGTTTCCCAAATAAATAAAAATAAAAATAAGTATGAGGACCAAATCCTGGCTGGCTACGTGTGCTGGAGGACCAACAACGTTGTGTGGGACAAGCCATGCTGGTTGGCATGACGACCTGCGCAGGCCGTGGGTGGCGAGTGGGTGAGGAGAGCGGAAGATTAGGCTCAGGTAGGTCGTACATAAGATTATTTTATTTATTATTTTTAATTATTTATTTGATCCTTAAATTGGGTTGTGGGTCATAAAGCCCACAAGCTCATGCGACCTAAAAAGATCTATTGTATGCAGGTAGTATGTACTCGTAAGAAAAAGTAGTATGTTTTAACACGTAATACAATACTTCTAACCTTATATTCTTGGTAGGTTAATTCACAGCCGTTTTCTCTTGAATCAAATCAGATATTACTGGATAATTTTTTCAAAAGTTTTATAATAATTAAATAAATATTTCTCGGAGAGTTAACAAACTCGTATTTTTTAAAATCTTGTTTTATGTTTTGGCTTATTGATAATTTTACTATCTCTAATCACGCCATTTACCTATAGAACTCAGAGCTTCTAATACAATTTGAACTGAAATTGTGTGATTACTTATTTTAATGAGGAACATTAAAAAACAATTGGACTAAGTATATTTCTCTGATCTCATTTAACTTTTTTGAGAATAATTGTAAATATCATTGTTGTCATATCACCAATTTAGATAAGTTCTAGAAATAATATACTATACCAAAAATATTATGTTAAAAACTAAATGAAATTACCATATCCACTGATTATAATTTGTTTTACCAATGTAACATCTGCAATATATATCATAGTGTCCACTTAATTTTTTAAATTAAATCTTGATTCGAATGAAACGATAAATAAAATAAAAATAAACCCAACGTAAACTATGTATTTCTAAAAGCAGCTTACTCGTATATTCGTGCGCTTAGAAGTCATTCTTAGGTGGTAGAGCCTATAGGGAACCGTATACGTTGTACATTAAGGGATAAATTCTCACATTTGGACCCAAAAAATAAAAAAAATTGAAATTCAATAGACAATTTTCAATATCCATATATTAAAAATATGGTTATATTATTATAGTTATTTACTATATTTTTTAGTAATCTTTAGATTAAGCTTCTTTAAGACTAGCATGACTCTTGACTATTTTGTACTATGATGAGGTAATAAAAACTATTAACTATTAAATTACACATATATGTGTTATTTGAATATTATTTAAACTATTGGGGTTATTTTAATTAGATGTCAAGCCCGCAGTAAGTTGTTCGATTCAAATGGGATAAAAATTATACGGATTAGGCTCAAAGTTAGGTATATCTACCGTTTGATTGTAAATACGTATATGTCAATATATATTTGTGGTTTTTAGTATGTAAAATACGATTGAATTTGCAACGGGTCAAAACGAAACTTAATTTTACAATAGAGTTGCTTGTTTAAAACAATTCATTTTGGTAAAAATTACTTGTTTATTTTCGTTTTTTTTTATATTCCACATCTTAAAACTGTAACCACAGTTTTAAGTTTAACTTTCTATTTGGTCAAGATTACCATTTCAAGATTAGCCATCCAAGTTAAGGTGATCCATCCATTCCTACAAAATGATTGGTCCAAATTGTTTAGTAAGCACGATCAAAACTAAAACCCGGTTTGGGTCTCGCTACTAAACCCGGCTAGGGATACTAGGTGTTTGGTAAATCAGTACTGTAGCTCTGTTGGGTTTGGTTCGTAAGTTGTCCGGGGTGTTGATGGTCCCTGCGTCTTCTGGTTTTTTTTTTCACGCGTATAGTTTTCGTCTCGGAGCGAAGGCGATACAGTTAGAATTATGCTCGAACGTTTAGATGTATATTAGACACTATAATACACTAATAGGGATCCCCTTGGTCGGGACTGGTGAATACTGGGTCATCGCGCCGTTTATCAGCCCCGGTCAAGGGTGACGATTGTTTCTCCTACCACCAGGAGACTAGTCCATTAAGTAACGTTTGCAAGTTTAGAATCAAACATAATCGGAAATATTATTTACTTTACAGCAATATCTTAAATTAGGGAGGCCATGAAACTTTGTGTTATAGGTTAATAACGACAACAAATACATACCTACCTACTCAAAGTGAAAAAAAAGTATGTATTTTAATTTGTTCTATGTCTCAAACTTGCTGGAATTGATAGTAAAAATTGAATTATTAAAAAATAATAATTATAATAATTTTTTTTCGTGCATTGTCTTCGGAACCAAATATGTGTGCCGAATTTCAGCTCGATAGCTTCAGTGGAAGTGAGTGAAATATTGATTGCAAATATCCAGATTGTATGTATATATACATATATACCTACAAACGAGTGAAGTTAAATAAAAGCTTTTAAAAACTCACTGTTTTATTACAATGAAATTGAAAATGGTTAACTGGTGGTAGGAAAACAATTTCTGTCTGGTCGACACTGGTGAGCAGCGCAAGCCCGCCATGTCCCAGTGCCCACCAGTGCTGGCCAGCCATAGTAGTAGTAGAAAAGCTTTGTCGTATTTCACAAAGTAGGCACTTAGTATATAATAATTACTTATATTACTTATTAATCAAACTATTATTAAATCAAATTATACTTGAAAGAAAACGGAAAAAAAAATTAAAATTATTAAAAATACATAAAAAAAGCTTATTCGGATTTTTTATTCAAAAATTAGATGATTATTATTGTTTTACTTTGCGGATAGGTTATAAATATTATAATACGGCATTAGATATATTTCCTGTTTTTTTGGCATAGTGTAAGCTTTGATCTACACAACACATGCTCGTAAGTGCTGATAAGATAATCATGACAAAACTACAGGAAATTACTTTTAAAAGAAAATTGATCATTAAATTTATTGTAAATTAAAAATATATTTATAACCTGAATTGAGTACAAAATCCAGTTACAAAATGATGTAAACGGCTCGAAGAGTAATATATTATACATTGGCTTAGACGTGCACCCACTTAGAATTTTAGGTAAGGTTAATTACTAAAAGCATATGTAACAGAAACATTGCTTTTGGGAATCCAAAAGACTTATAATTTACTCATTTGATTTACAATTTCCACCATCGATTTAAAAACGGTTTAAATAACAAAATAAGAAGTTTCCAACATTCGCTTTAAGCTTAACTTTACTTATCTTCACTCTTGAGACACTTTAGTCTCTTCAAACTAGCAGATGTCAGCAACATTGAAAATATTTCATAATAGGTATATTGTTTATTAATAATTGCAACGAAAAAATAAATAAAACTAAAATTTTTCATAGTGGAATAAATTTCTACTTCAATAATTTTGATGAGGAAATAAACTATTGTTAAGACTATATAATTGTATTTAAAGTTAGTAGTTAATTTTAGTGGGCGAGGAGGCGGGCCTCGCTGGTAGGAGAAAAAATACGTATTCTTCAATTTTTTATAGGATTAGGCTCTGTATTCGTTAGCGTACCATATTGATTGCCATTTAGCATGTAACTTCCGTGCATCATTAAACTACTGCCTCCACGATTAAGAGATGCTTTAAAATATTAAATGTATAACGTTTTGTCACGACACGCTACACAAAAGATTACCACTAATCAAAATCTAGCTGCGCCCGCAATTCGCAATTTAGCTATTATTACAGATTCTTGAACATTTCCATGGAAACCGTGTAATTGTCCGGAATAAAAAGCATATATCACTCCCGGGCATCCACTATATATGTGCAAAAATCACTTCGATCTATCATTCCGTTGAGAAGAGAACAAACCAAGAAAAAAACGGACACACTTTGCAATCAAAATATTAACAAGGATTATAATTATTCAATTCGAAAGAACGCCACAACATCACAACATCAAGAACATTTTATAGCTATAATAGGTTTATGTACTTGTTATTAATAAGGGGATTTATTTATCAATAGGCACAGGGTTTTCAAAGCGGTTATTTGGTAGTGAAAAAAGATTAGGTATACATTTCGATTTGCCTTACCTGTGGCAAAATCCATTTCGTAGAATAATTTGATCGAACGGAAAAATGAGCGGCAAAAACAGCAAGACGCTCGATATAATCAACTTGTCGACGAGCTTAATTTAGTTGTGTTAATTAGTGAATAGGCGACATTGGCGGTGCTAAAATGCAAATACAAGACTTGCATTTTGCCGCTGAAGATGCTCCACTAAAGCGCATGTCGAAAATCACGGGCCGCGGCGAAGTGCGCATGACGTATTTACTTCAGAGATCTTATGATAATTTAAATCTTATGGTATTACGGTATTATTATTTCTTATGGTATTATTGATTTAATAGGTGGTAGAGCCTATAGGGAACCAAATAGGTTTTATATGAAAGCTAATTGGTTCCATATAGAGTTCGCCCGGGGCAGTACCACCGCCCGCCACGGTACCTAGTACCATTTCTGCCGTGTAATAATTGTTTTTAAAGCAATTATGGCCCGGTTGGAAAGGTGTGGTTTCCGGTTACACTTCTTTAGAGGCGACCATCTTAGTCCTCAAGGGTAGCAACACATCTGTGACTGACTTAGAACGAGACTCCTACTAACAAGTACTAACTGGACTATTACTAACACCAACTAACAGGACTAACTATCACTAACAGTCCCCAGTCCTTATACCTACTAACGAACTGACCAACTAATGTTCTAATTAACTCTCTCAACTAATTGGACTAACCATCCCAGTCCCTAATTGAGTCTTATTCAAAGTCAGTCACAGTTGTCATGGGCGGCAGCGGATGGGTTGTGCTGCAAGCTCGTTTGCTATCTTATATCCATAAAAAAAATTGCCATTTATAATTATAAGTATTGCCAAATGTTTTGTGGACCTGTTGCTTCTTCGTAAGACGTAATATTTTGGACATATAGTAATTTAGAATTTCCGCTTTACTCGTTATTCCCAACATTTCATATTCGAAACATTTTTCACATATTATATTGAAAAAAAAAAAATATGTCAGTTTAATCGTGTAAAAGGTTTTTTTTATAAAACACACACGGTACAAAGTACAGCAGAGCTACAATAATTAATTAAACTGTCTGCAGTCCATAGGTACCTACACAATAATTTGATATCATTAAAATATACTTTACCATAAAATAAACTTGTTTTGTTATATCATTAAAATATACTTTCCCATAAAATAAACTTGGTTTTGTTGTTGATTTTCGAGTCGGATTATCCAATTAGGCTGCAGGCTGACCTCACGAAATTCGTAACGCTAAATAACTTTCTCAGATTTGGCTATGACGATGGTAGAACTAATAGTTGTTAGTACAAAAAATTTTAAAAAAATTTCATCATAATTAAAAAAAAAAAAATTTAATTTTATTTAAATTGAACGAAACTAAGAATTAAGAATTAAGAATTAAGGATTCCTTCATATTGAGCCATTTTTTTATTAATCGACAGTTAAACAAATAACGTTACCGACTGGTAACATTTATTGTTTAAGTGCCATTAATAAAAATTTATGCAAGGAATCGTTTTTAGATAAATTGTCCCACGTGGACAACTGACAAAACATTTATAAAATAAATAATAATATATTCTTATAGTTGTAGCTTAGTTTGCAGTTGTGTAGTGTAGTTTAAATCATGTATTCAACTATTTAGGCATTAAGAAAAATTATATACGATACATACCGATTATCCATATAAATTAAATTATTAATTTCAAATTTAACGAAATTGACTTTTTGCACGAGAGCTCTAGGGCATTCTTCTTCAGCATAACATTAATTGTGATTCTGCTGTTTCACAATTCAATAGCTCGATTTACATAATTGAATATCAAACCCTACAGAACAACCCAATTAAAGACTCAACTCCAACAGAAATACTCTCGCAAACAGAATACTTTGTCTATTATTCTTTCTTTATTCGTAGTTTTCTTATATTGTTACGTAAACACCACACTCAAACTAAGCTCCTTATATTTTACCTATTATAAGCTATTTCAAAGCAGACTCTTTTCTCTTTTATAAGCCGTTTCTGCGCAGACCGGTCGTGTTTTAGTGCGCTTTAGAACATTTAGGGCCGACTCACATTGGTGCAGAGTCGAAGCGACGCGACGCGTCATGTTTTTCCGCCTACAGCATATTCAGCTCTATAGCTCTATTATTTAAGTACAAATTTCTGCTATGTAAATATGGTGGCGCGCGTCGACGCGCGGCTGGTGTCGAGCGGGCTGGAGTCGAGCTGTGCATTAATAATAGAGCAATAGAGCTGAATATGCTGTAGGAGGAAAAACATGACGCGTCGCGTCGCTTCGACTCTGCGCCAGTGTGAGTCGACCCTTAGAACAGCCATGCACTCCTCTCAGAGGAGGAGCTTTCCGCTCGCACTCTCACATCTCGTTACTACTGTTATTACTCATTAAAAAAAAGGCAGTGGCGGCTGGACTATTACGGACTAGTTTCTTAAAATTATCTCTACTCGAAGTCTCCTTATATTTTGCCGTTGTTAAGCTATTAATAGAAAAAAATATTATACTCTTAAAAATATTAATGTTTGAAGTAGAATTTGAGATTTATTAGAACGTTGTTGTTGCAGTACATTTAATACTATTATATGATTAAAATTAAAATTCTTATTACATAAATTAAGATGTTTTATGGTAGACGATAAAGTTAAAAATATTTAAATTATTATGTCGAAATCGTATCCCAAATCTGAGAAAGTTAGATTAAAACATGTGTGATACTTGACAACAGCCTGACATCAACAACTAACATTGACAAGCCGGTCTACCGGTCTACCGGTCTACCGGTAAACCGGAATGCGGGCGGCGGCAGCACGCTATCAACGGCTGGTTGGTAGGTCAGGTGAACCCGGCATATCGGTAAACCCGGTATATCGGTAAACCGGCGCTATGTATCGCGATTGATGCTTATGTCAGTATCGAACGTTGTGTATTTGTAACTAAATGGCATTCAAATTAACAAGAACTTGCCTTCTGCGACGGAGTCGTGGGTTCCAATTCCACTCAGGACAAACATTTGTGTGACCAACACTTGTGTTTGTTCTGTGTCTGGGTGTCAATATTATTTATTTAAGTATTTATTTAAAAATATCTATGTATGTATATCAGTCTTTGACACCCATAGTACACGCTCTGCAAGTCTCATCACAAGTAATAAATAATTATTTGAAATACCCAAGTTCACACATTAAACATCGTTGTAGGTACGAAATTAAAGCTTATTGGTTTTGAGGATTGAAGGGCTAGTGTTGAGGGGTATATCAGCAGAACGTCACTACGCCTGGGTGACCCAGGACTATTTGGACAAGCCCAGGAGATGGGCAGCAGCGTCGTCCAGGGAAGACGTAAATATAAACTACTGCGGTCTATGGCGGGTAAAGCGTGAAAATTCTAAATTATTTCGGTTCCTTTTAATAACAACAAACATTATATACAATGTTTAGTATCATGTGAATTGAAAACGACAAAGCTTTTCTCTTATTAAACTTCATCGAGCCAGACTTTATTTTCTTACAAATCGTTTATAGCATTAGTTAACCCGCGGCTAGTTACTTTTTTAAGCCATACAGGAATTTTAAACCCTGCACCAACGTTGGTGAGCGCTGGGCCGTTGCGCCGCTCACCAGCGATGGTGCAGGGCAACACTATTGTTCTCTTAACCCGCTAATGGTGGCTTTAATTTTACGTCTGAAAGACGAAATACTCAAAACAACGTAAATAATATCAGGGCGAATATAATGTGACACATACACCCCGAAATTTTAGTCACATCTAGCGGATCAAGAGCAACAATAGCTACCGGCCATCCCTGGTGGGCAGCGCAACAACAACCTCTGTGGGTACAGCCGACCCAGTGCCCACCAGGGATGGCCGAGGGTCACCATTTTGCTTTGTTATAGTACTTCTTCTTCTTCGTTCAGTACAAAGCTCATCTTAAATAAAATTAATTAAATATTAGTAAAATATTTGTTATTCGGTTATGCAATATGACAATAGAAACCAGGTTAAGTGCGGACTTTATTTTCACACGAGATATAAGTAACTTTGCTTTGTTAGGGACGAATATGTTGGGAATTACCTGAATGCCGGGGTTCAGTTTATAGCTCATCCTAATTTAAATTAATCATAATATTCGTAAAATATTTGTTATTTGGTTACGCAATATGACAATAGGAACCAGGTTAAGTGCTGACTTCTTTTTCACACAAGATATAAGTAACTTTGCTTTGTTAGGGACGATGATGTCGAAGATTACCTGAATGCCGGGGTTCAGTTTATAGCTCATCCTAAGTTAAATTAATCATAATATTCGTAAAACATTTGTTATTCGGTTACGCAATATGACAATAGGAACCAGGTTAAGTACGGACTTTATTTTCACACGAGATATAAGTAACTTTGCTTTGTTAGGGACGAAGATGTCAGGGATTACCTGAATGCCGGGGTTCAGTTTATGGCTCATCCTAATTTAAATTAATCATAATATTAGTAAAATATTTGTTATTCGGTTATGCAATATGACAATAGAAACCAGGTTAAGTGCGGACTTTATTTTCACACGAGATATAAGTAACTTTGCTTTGTTAGGGACGAATATGTTGGGAATTACATGAATGCCGGGGTTCAGTTTATAGCTCATCCTAATTTAAATTAATCATAATATTCGTAAAATATTTGTTATTTGGTTACGCAATATGACAATAGGAACCAGGTTAAGTGCTGACTTCTTTTTCACACAAGATATAAGTAACTTTGCTTTGTTAGGGACGATGATGTCGGAGATTACCTGAATGCCGGGGTTCAGTTTATAGCTCATCCTAAGTTAAATTAATCATAATATTCGTAAAACATTTGTTATTCGGTTACGCAATATGACAATAGGAACCAGGTTAAGTGCGGACTTTATTTTCACACGAGATTTAAGTAACTTTGCTTTGTTAGGGACGAAGATGTCAGGGATTACCTGAATGCCGGGGTTCAGTTTATGGCTCATCCTAATTTAAATTAATCATAATATTAGTAAAATATTTGTTATTCGGTTATGCAATATGACAATAGAAACCAGGTTAAGTGCGGACTTTATTTTCACACGAGATATAAGTAACTTTGCTTTGTTAGGGACGAATATGTTGGGAATTACATGAATGCCGGGGTTCAGTTTATGGCTCATCCTAATTTAAATTAATCATAATATTCGTAAAACATTTGTTATTCGGTTACGCAATATGACAATAGGAACCAGGTTAAGTGCTGACTTCTTTTTCACACAAGATATAAGTAACTTTGCTTTGTTAGGGACGAAGACGTGGGAGATTACGCGAATGCCGGGGTTCAGTTTATAGCTCATCCTAAGTTAAATTAATCATAATTTTCGTAAAACATTTGTTATTCGGTTACGCAATATGAAAACAGAAACCAGGTTAAGACTTGATTTTCACACAGGCAATATTAAGTAGGTTTGTTTCTTTAGCAAGTTAGGGAATACCTTAACTCCGGGTTTTTATGTACGCGACATTGTTTTGCCAATCACCTGTTATTTAATTTTGTAGCGTTTGTGTGTAATGAATATAATAAGTTGTACTATTCCTTTAAATGTTAAAAATGTATGATTTTAGTTAAGAATCAGTTATTAATTTAAGTACGATCTAAGTCAACATTCACATTGCGATTCCTGGGAACAGGATCACTCACATTAATTAATTCATCACTAGATGTAAAACAACATTATGACCAACAATGGAATAAAATCATCGAGATTCCTTAACTATAATATGAACTTCTATAGTGACAAGGCGTACTGTGAGTTGCATCGATTCAGATGTTTTGATCGTGTTATTATTATGATTGTATTATTGTATTTATTTGACTAATTTGACTTAATTTACGGTTATGAAGTTAATATTTATGATAACGTTATATTTATAATACGTTAGTTGAGACAGAATACTCTATGATCGGGTTGAATTAAATATCTCAGTCTATAATGTTCGCAAACAGATGATACGTATCGTACGAATAAATTAAAATTTAGAATTAAACTTATTCAAAGTCCAGTCCAGACCAACTTTGTTTGAAATGCACATACGATACGTAGCCTAGTCATACGAGTCATTTTTGTGTAGTTTAATAATATTAGAGAGTCATAAGCTACTAGGAAGGCACGCCGGCGGCAAAAAGACGATCTCAAAGGGGATTGGAAACTCGCCGTCACAGAAAAAGGAAGGCGATATATTCGCCGGCCCCACAGCCGTCGGCAGACAGACTTGGCATTGCATTCATATCAGCCTCCGTGAAGTTCTGGCCGTCGTAGATTTCCCGCCAAAATGGGTTATGGCTCTTATTTCGTTTCTGTTTCATGTCTATTCATTACTAACAATTGTCTCAATTTAATTACTGTTTCGTTAGTTTATTTAGATCTTTTACTTAGTAAGTGTATAATTAAATTGTTAAGATATCAATTTTGTCGAAAAGGCCAGAGAAAACAAATACGAGCACATTGAAATTTGAAATTATTAAATAAAGTTAAAACACAGTAAAATATGTAATGAAAACAATGGATACCTCTGAAGCATCAAAAGCATAGTAACGTTTGAGCAAAAAACATTTTTGTGAAGAAATATTGAATATGAAAACTGATAATAACTATTGAAAAATTACATTTTGTGGACGGCGCCCCATTGAGGGTCTCAATTCACTCGACGGGATCTAGCTTCAATATACTCGTATCTACTAGGAAATGTAGTGGCCAAAAATTTGTGTCTATCTTAGCGCCCTAGTGGGCTATTTGTGTCTATTCATAATCATCGATAACACACAGCACTTTTAATGTAACCGTAATAGATTCTTTGAACGTAGCAGAGGCACAAGTTAAATTATATTCCAAAACCTTCGCTGTGCATATGTATTCATAATAAAGTATTTATTCCAAACTGGTGTAATTTTATTTATTAGCATTACTATTCTACATTTTTAACACCTACTTATAAGGCAAGTACTTGTCTAGTGGCTCATACAAAATAACTAATTGTTCATTTGCATCGGGTTCGATACCCGGAGCGTTATTTAGCGGATACAAATTAGTCCGAAACGATAACAACAATGTCGTAGCGACTGCGCCACGAAACCGCTTAAGAGGGAATTGTGCGGCAATTTTTTCCATACAAACGTAGTTCCCTGTTTCCTCATAGGATATAGAAGCTATAAAAAATGCCATACGATATATTAATATCTCTGTTATTAATACAAGAGAAAACGTAAAGCCGTCGGTCCCGGTTGTTTTCAATCCTGGAAACAGTCGTTAAGCCTTGTCGAAGACCTTCGGGTGGCTTGAGAACATTCGACACTGGGTTGGCCACTAACCCCTCCACCAATCCGCATTGGAGCAGCGTGGTGGAGTATGCTCTAGACCTCCCGCAGAAGTGTCTGCGGGGGAGACCCGTGCCCAGCAGTGGGTTGTCTATGGGTCTATGGGTCGCAGCGTAGAAGAGAAAAAGACGACCAATTTCATTGATATTTTCAAACATACGGACTGTCCTCAAATGAACAAAGCATGGTGCTCACCACGCTGGCCACCATTACAACTGTGACAAACTTTGAAAATCGCCTCAGAAAGGTTATTGATGGGTGCTACCTAATTTTTTTTCGAATGGACTTTTGCTGTATGGTCATCAAGAGCTTTACGGCGTCACCGAATAGGTGGGTGCTACCAGGTGCTAATAGATCTATCGGTAAGTACTCGTAAGTATGAGGACCATGGAACTGTTAGTGACGATTAATTATTCCTCCTAGTGAGTTTACTGAAGTAGGTACCATGACGTTACTTAACTGTACTACGAACAGATTAGAGTTTGACAAGCAAGTGACAACCAAGGAGTTATGGTTATGCAATAAGCGTATTCAGCCTTACCTACCAATGACGTCATTTGGTCTTTCAGACTTTTTAGAATGTGATGATTTTAATCTTAAAAATTTAAGTGAGAACGTCAGATTATTTTTTAAATGAAATAAAACACATATATTATTTGCTTTTGAATAAAATAATAATATGACTATGTTAAAAAACTGTAATGTAATGTTTTTACTTCAATACACAACCAGAAAGTTACAGTAAAGAGGCATTTAGTTAAGCATCTGATCTTCTTCAGAATGTTGAGTAAAATATCATGATTGATTGCAGAAACAATTATTAAATCAAATTCCATATTATACTTGTCCTACAGAAGTGGTCAAACGGCTGTAAAAGCCCTGTCATTGCATAATCATATCACCTATTCGCTAGCATTACTTGCCAGTTCCGTTGCTTGATTTTGGATCGAGCTAAGGTTTTTATGGAAATGTATGTAATCGCTGCGACCCATAGACGTCCCACTGTTGGGCACGGGTCTCCTCTCAGAATGGGAGGGATTAGGCCTTAGTCAACCACGCTGGCCAAGTGCGGATTGGCAGACTTCACAAGCCTTCGAGAACATTATGAAGGACTCTCAGGCATGCAGTTTTCCTCACGATTTGTCCTTCACCGTTGTAGCAAGTGACATTTAATTTCTTAAATCGCACATAACTTAGAAAAGTCATTGGTGCGTGCCACTGGGGTTTGAACCCGGACCGCTCGAGTGAGAGGCGAGTTCGATAGCCACTGGGCTGTCACCGTTATGGAAATGAAATTTTTCCACACATGGAAATGTATGTAATGTAGCTAGGTAATTATATGAAATTATTATATTCGCTGCCAGCCCCAAGGAGATATACCTATCTTTAGACTTTCAATGTGCGGTAGTCTGCACATAAAAATTACTGTGAGAGGTTTATTTCAATTCAGCGCATTCATAATTCATAATTATTGTGTGCCTTCATGGCACATAGAGATCCTTTAATAATATCCTCTTACGAATGATACACCTTGTCAACCCTATCGTCCACATTAATTAAGATTTGAGTTCGAATAACTATTGACTGTATCGTATTTGTGAAATAAAAGGACTCAGTACAATTGAATAGTTTATTCCTTAACAATGTCACACAATAACGTCCTGAAAGAACGGATACAAGAGTTTGACAAGGCTGGCCGACTTTACAAATACTTAATCGTATATTTATTTAAAATCGTATCCGTACCCGAACACACTAGCGTATAATTGTTTAATGTAAGGTTATACATCAAAAGATTAATAAGAAGTACTCGGTTTAGAACTTATCATGTAACGAACATTTACATTTAAAGTTATAACATAGGTAGATATATATCGATAAACATACATATTTCGTAAGATAGTTAGTAGTTCTGACATATATTATACTATACTATTTTAATACCTAGTCTATGTTCAAATTAGTACTTTCAGATGTTAATGGCTTAATTGTACTATTATTCTGTGGTATAACATTGGAATTTTTAAATGTTTTTGACTAGATCACACGTTAACCGTTAATCAACATAAAACTTAGCACGCGGACGGATTCTAACGCTGTATATTATACAAATAAGAGAGCTAGGAGTAAAGTTATGGTACTTATACAGGTAGAGTATGATTTAAATAACGTCTATCAACATTCCGAGGCAAATATTCCGGGCCTGGAGAGCTCGACCGATCGGAATCGCAAGTCTGAGTGCATTTGAACAGGAGGTAAATAACGTAATCAGATTTCACCTCGCCGATGGATTCAAGCAATCTAAATTGTACGGAAAACAGCTCCGCTTCTGTGGCCAACTGGCGAGCAATGTAATTTGTCAGACCATCCGAAGCTCGAGTGATATTGACTTGATTGATTTAATATATAAAAGTCACTTGACTCATAGGAAACATTATTAAATCACATACTGTTTAAGTTCTTATGAACTGCTACCAAGGTGTGCATGTGTTACTAGGCTACATAGGTGACAGGTGGGAGCATAATGTTATACTAACTTTTCAGTGAATACCACATTTAATGTTTTATCGCATTATGAATTTTCAATAACTATATATTAAAAATGTTTGTTAATAAATTATATTATTCCGTCGGCCTGCGCTGTATAAGTTATCTTGTTCTCTTGAATATCACGTAAGGCCTTAATAACTACATAGTATGTCATACAAGTTGCTATTTTTAATGGACATGACACCGTACATGACAATTGAATCAAAAATTAACTTAATACGAGTAGGTTCGTTAACAGCAAAATATTAGAGGAATATTTGCAGACTAACTAATGGGACCGAGGGATTTCTTGTTGTACTCTTTATTTATCAAACGCATGAATCGAGAAGTTTCCGGTAGAATCTGCATTCGAAAAGTTTCATTTGGCAGTAGTTTCAATAACACCGTTACGTAGGTACTACGGGTAAAATAAAATTCTAGAAAAGCGGATTGCACTCGACGAGGACTGGAGCCTGCTAACTGACTTAACTGAATCAAACCATTGTTGGGCCGAATTCTATGGGCTGAGCAATCACGCTGTATACATTTCTGTAGAACCATTGTTCACGACGACCTCTAATAGCATTTGTGTTATTGCTGGCAGACCGATCTCGCGATTCTCATGCAGTGTGTTTATTACAGTGTTCGTTGTGACAATTATAGTTCACCTTCGAGATGTTAAACGAGATCATATTTATACACTTACTCGTACTGAACACGATAATGTAAGATGCGACGTTTGAAGAAGACCGCAAAATATTCTTATTGCAAGTCTATTAAAGCGAGAAACGAATGTAAAAAATGTTCAACTATTATCGATATCATCTACATGCTTATTTTTTATTAACTACAAATATAACCTTTACAAAACCTTCGCTAGTAGATTACAAGTAATTATAAGTAATTATATGGATATATATTCTAATAAAAACATTGTACACAAATGGAATAATGTAACAAAAATAAACGCAATATTATGAAGCTCATATACGTAAGCAATCGTAATCACCACATAATATGCTTACACAATCGCTGGCGGTGCCTCGCCTGCAGCCAACTACAGCTAACACGTGAGATTATTAACACAAATATTTTGTAAAGTATTTAGGTAATGCGCCATCATTCACATGGCACAGAGAGCGTTCTACGGACAAAATAATTATGCCACCATTCTGTTCGAATTGTTAAAGACGTGATTAAAATGTACCTAGATTTTATAAAGAGGAGCAGCTCAGCTTTCCAGTAAAACTATAGTAAGCTAATCTAAGATTGGCATCAAATTATTAGCTGCCTTATTCCGTGCTCAACAAATAAACTTGTCTTACATTACAATGGCGACGTACAAGACTGGCTCAGCGTAATATATTTTGATATAAAATCTTTTTTTTGCGTAAGCACGTAGATTGAAATAATTATAATAAATGTAACTGTTAAAAAACATTTTATTAGTGGCATTATGAAGTTAGTTAACACCGTTAAAGACCATTTGCAACATATTACGGGTGCTTATATAAATGTTGGTCATTTACAACAATTTTGACAATTTCATTATTACTAATACTTATAGCTTAGATTATTATGATCTAAGACTAATAGAGTAGGATATAATATAATAGATAACATGTGATACGTGACAGGCGTGTGCCACTTCCGCCCGAGCTTTGTAAGGACGCAATAGTTCCTGTAAAGGCAACCTCAATGACGCTTTGCCCTGGCCCAAGCGGACTCCGTGTAGCGCCCGCCGCGGCTTCGTACTTTGTGCTCAACATCGGATAGTACACAAGTCAACTTAATCGAATGTTTTTCTATTTCGAAGTAAGTTACGAGTAAGTTTGTATTAAAATTAGTTCGTCCACACAATAAAATAGATATAAATTCAACACATTCAAATTATTTATTTCGCTATAAGGTGATAAGGAACGCTTGGCAAGTCTAGTTAACTACTAAATAATAATATTAAATATTTTTTAAAAAAAAAAAAGCTTTTTAGGTAACTTTTATTTTTATTTTCGTGCATTGTCATCGGAAAAAAATATGTGAGCCAAATTTCAGCTCGATAGATTCAGTGGAAGTGGGTGAAATATTGATTGCAAGATTCAAGGACATACATACGAGTGAAGTTAAATAAAAGCTTTTAAAATAGAGAGCCAGAAAGCTTTTTTAAATAAACTAATAATATGTAACTTATTATCTAAAGTTAAATGAGGATTAGCTTAGGATTAGGATTAGTATTAATAAGGATGAGTAGCTTGTCCTATAATAAAATAACATCTATAATACTTGACAAAACACACAAATTATGTATTTTTTTATATGGTTCAACTACTGGGCCCTGATATTTCAATTTCACAACGACTAGATATTCGCATGCGAAACATTTTAGTATCCGACTTTCATAACTAGTTAATTGTAGGCTTAAAAACAGTCAAAATGAAACCTAAACGCTGCGTACATTTCGAGAAATTACAATTCGGGTCGCACGAGTTAATTTAAAATTTAAAATAGAGACAATATGAAATTTGTAGAGCTACGCTTTGGCTGTTATCATATGCGAGAGATATTGAAATATCGCCCCCTGCTCAGAATATTCTGACACATTTTGAGGTGACAATAAATAATAATTGTATTGAATTACTTCGATCATTCGTTTGCCGTTCTAATCATAATAGCTGGCACCAATTTTTCGGTAGATATTTGAGGTAAGCTGAAGGAAATCAATTTTTTTTTTAAATTTATATAGGGGTTGATATTGTCCCGCTACTCACCAGCCAGGTCTGCAGTTCCGTGTTGGGGTATAATAGGAGAGGCGTTGGACAAGTTTTCAGCTTGCCTCAAATACCTACCGAAAAATTGATGCCAGCTCTTGGACCATAAAGGGCGGCAGTCACTCTTTATGATTAGAACGTGAGCACTTACTAACGTTATATAACTAAAGTAAATGTATAAATAAACACATACGCTGCTGCGACCCATAGTCGTCCCACTGTTGGGCACGGGTCTCCTCTCCGAATGGGAGGGATTAGGCCTTAGTCCACCACGCTGGCCAAGTGCGGATTGGCTGACTTCACATGCCTTCGATAATATAAGTTATGTGCGATTTAATATCATAAATCGCACATAACTTAGAAGTCATTAGTGCGTGCCGCTTGGGTTTGAACACGGACTACTCGAGTGAGAGGCGAGTCCGATAGCCACTGGGCTGTCACCACTGAAATATTATGTAATGAAAATGTAATTTGGACACACACGAATGCGTGCCATATCCACCAATTATTAACGTGTATGTTCTCCCTCGGATATCCGCGGATACCTAGGTAGGTAGGTGCCGGATATCTGTATCAATAGGTATTGATACAGATATCCGGCACATTACTAGCGCAATTTGCAAGACGTACTTAATACTGTAAGACTTCATAAGCTGCTTCCAGCTGCTTTCTATTCTGTAACACGTACTGCATTAAGCTTGCCAATTTATGTGCATTGAAAGTCCCAATTCACTAATTGAGAGCATTCAAAGAGAGTATTAAGATCTACCTACTATGAACGTAAATTAATTCCCCTTTGATGAGAAAACGAAGGGAATATCATCGACAGCAGACATTGCTTAATACATCAACAACTTACGTGAATGAGTAAGAAAATATTATTTAAGTAAACCTAATGTAACAAGAATAAAGCTCATATTCAATTAAAAAAAAATATTTCTACTGAAGTCATTTACTGTGCTATTTGATCGTGCGAATCCATTCATTATACGCGCGCTAAACCCCAGAGTAAACACGTAGGTAGTGTTTATTAGATGTATTTTTGAATAGACTGTATTATGATGTTAAAATATATAATTATCTGTGAACTTAGGATTTTAGATGACGGGAAACGTCAGAGTTAGATAATTGAAGCTAATATTAATTATGTCTGAGTACTTATTAAAATGGAATACCTAATCAAACGAAACAATTGTTGTACAACGTCTGCCCAACAAATGTGGAAGCTAATAAACATCATGGATTAATTCAAGTGCGTGCTTATTAGAAATACGGCTCTATCAGTAGGTTCCCGGCACGTGCCGCTGCCCTACGTGCTCGGGGCTCCGGTGGACTGTCACCGGTGTTTGTTTCACCAAAAGCGTCGCCGATGCGTCGCAGCCCCTAAATTAAAGTCCTTTTTGTACGAATTTTTGAAAAAGTCACAGTTAACTGTAGCGGTGTAGGAGTATTTAATCAGAAATTAACACTAACACACACGTCTCACGGACATAACATTTGTCTTTTTTTTCTCTCTTTTTTGTCTCAAATTTGTCTTTTTAAAGTGAAACTTTTATTACATCGTTCTGAAAATTTTGGCTTGTCTGTCGCATGTCGCGTGACGGACGTCGCATTACATTTTAAAATTGAATCTAAACTAAAATTTTATTTTTGTTGAGACCTGGGGATCGAACCGCGACTCGCGGCGTAGAAGATTGTTTTTAACAAACATTGGACCATTCGACCAAGCGTCCTTAACAGAATTTGTTGAAATTTTGATACACATATTTCGAACGGCTAATAGTGTAGTGACGCTTGTTATTTTATTTTATTTCCCATTATCATTCCAATTTTCCAAGTATAAAATGAAGATTGATAAAGCGATTTAATACCCTTATTGGAATATTATTTCAAAAAAATTTTAGTTAAATGTGTATAATGTGAAAAAAAGTTTCACTTGTATCGTGGTTTCATAAAACCACACAATTTAATTTTCTTGTAAAGTTAATTTTAGGTGGTACAAATCCGAATCCATTTATTGACGCCTTGAGGATTGCGACGAACCTACGAATGTGCTACGGTTCGTAGCAAGTCAGTAGCATGTTAACTTCACTAGATTGGTGATGCAGCTTTACAGACACACCGCTTTATCAAACTGAGTTTGACATTTTTTTAATTGACCATTTTAAAAATTTATTTAAATTTGAAATTAATTTAGATTCTATCGCAATTATTAAATTAGCAATATTCTATTATTTTTAAAAAATATTAATTTAATTAGCAATATTATTATTAAAAAAAATTGTGAGGGAAAACCTTTATTTAAATCTATGTGAATGCAAACCTTTTTTTTTTCTCTTTTTTGTCTCTCGTGTAAATAATATTTCGTCTATTAATTTTAGCAACTTAATACGCATGCGAAACTAGAAGTATTTTATTTTTATTAACATAAATGGATCAGTCAGTAGTGACAATAGTTTTTAAGGTAGACGGACAATAGCTGCACACATTGATCTACATTCAATTGGGAAAGAATATGTTAGTAAGTGGATGACAAAGCTCGACTCCAGCCGTAAAAGCACAACTACAACAAAAACATTCAGAGTATCTCGTTGCTTTGGCAAAACTTTATTCGCGGCAACTTTAAGGCTGCAATTTAAAAATGGAACCTTGGAGCTATTACTTGATTCACTGCCATTGTCAAGGCTATATGTATGAATCCTTTTTGAATTTTTGTGAGCAAGTCCTTGTTAGAGTAAAGAGATAATTGTAGTAGGTAAGTTAACTTGACGAACACTACTCGAGCGGTCCGGGTTCAAACCCCAGGGGCGCGCACCAATGACTTTTATAAGTTATGTGCGGTTTAAGAAATTAAATGTCACTTGCTATAACGGTGAACGACACGTGAGGAAACCTGCATGACTGAGATTTCATCATAATGTTCTCGAAGGAATGTGAAGTCTGCCAATACGCAAATGGCCAGCGCGGTGGACTAAGGCCTAATCCCTCCCATTCTGAAAGGAGACGTTCCCAACAGTGGGACAAATAAAGGGTTGTGATAATGATAGATAACTAATAAACCCTGAAAAGGACTCGAAAGGGCTTGCTCAGAGTCAGCAGATGCGTTGTTACAAGAGAATTTCCACATTTTTTTTTTGGATACCTACACAACTTCGTCGCTAAATAAATAAAAAAGCGTAAATTCAAGGGTAACAGGAGCGGTACCGGAACAATGGATACGGAGAGAGCGACGATACGCGGGGCTTCGACGGCGCTCGCAGCTAATTGGCAACGAATATTTTTTATTATTATAAAGCAGAAGTAACTATAAAGTCGATATATAGAATAATGATTTAACAATAGATATTTTGTCTTATAGAACAGCCAGAACCATTATTGCAGCTGTGCATTTACTTCAAACCAGAATTGATTCTGCAAGGTAATAAAAGTAAGTGCATGAACAAACTCATTTCTAGGGAATTCAAGAGATCAAGATTAATAAGATTATTTATTCTCTGCGTTCTTAGGGAACTGACCATACGAAATGAGGATTTTACTCCTGGAAATGCATTTTTATATAAAACCTCGCCTCAATTCATCTACACTAATATTATAAAGAGGAAAACTTTGTTTGTTTGTTTGTAATGAATAGGCTCAAAAACTACTGGACCGAGGAAAACTTTGTTTGTTTGTTTGTAATGAATAGGCTCAAAAATTCTTTCACCATTCTAAAGCTACATTATCCAAGAGTAACATAGGCTAAATTTTATTTAGGAAAAAAATAAGGTTCCATAAGATATTTGGGTTTTTCAGACACAAGGTGTAAAAAATCAACCAGAAAAAATACTTATTTTGCGTACGCTGCCTAAACTATAAAAGATAGAACCATAAAATGATCTAATTAATTGTAGTTATAAATATATAATATATACCTATCTATGTCGAGTGAGGCACAACAACCATTTTCATCTTTGTGTGACATAGGCTATATAATATTGCTAGGTGTAAACGAAACGATTGTTATGTCTAATTCCACGCGAGCGAAACTGTGGGCGTCCACTAGTATAATAATACAATGGACGTATGACTACAACCTTGAAATTAATTTTAACAAGACTTAATAACCAAGAAATAAGGATAACATTTTCATTTCACAATACGAGTGCAAAATATAAAAATTGATTCAAATGTAAACTGGAAATCCCAATAAACAAAGATATAATTTTCTCAATCCTTCTCTCCGAGGAGAGTAGGGCACCGAGAGAGCTTAAAAGACGACCGAAACTACGGCTTACCATACACATGCCAGCTTGGCTTAGATATGGCGTCTCTTACCTATGCATTCAAATGTTAACCTAAGAATATTGACCCAACCATGTGACCAGACCATAGACGCGTATATATTTGAACTGAGTAAGTTGGCAAGACAAACCCAACTTCCCGTCTGGCGATGGATATCTCCCGTCTTTATTCAAGCGCAGACTGCAAATCTTAAAGATAAACTCTTTATTAAATATAAATTTGCATACTCCCGGTCCCTGTCCGATGTCAAGATAAATCTACGTATTTAATAAAGCTGAAGAGTTTGATTTGTTTAACGCCCTTAACTCAGGAACTACTGGTTAGAATTGAAAAGTTATTTTTGTGGCGGACAGTCCATTGATCGTAAAGGCTTTAGGCTATAATTATAACTTACTAGCTGACCCGGCAAACGTTGTTTTGCCATATAAATAATGATCGTAGAGGGTTGAAAATTTAGGGTTGTATGTATTTCCTACTGCTGTATCATAAAAAAATAGAAATTAAAAATTTTGTCTAAAAAATAAAAATTAAAATTTAGGGGTGGACTACCCCTAACATTTAGGGAGATGAAAAATAGATGTTGGCCGATTCTCATAGATACCGGATAAGCACAAAAAATTTCATCAAAATCGGCCAAGCCGTTTCGGAGGAGTATGGCAACGAAAACTGTGACACGAGAATTTTATATATTAGATCTATATATAAAAGGAGAAGCTGACTGATTGCATTACAGAAAATACGTACGTTTAGGTATATAATATTTAATTAACCTAGTCATCTCCTCATGCATCTGTCAGATACAGACCAGAAAATGTTTCACATTATTATTGGTTGACAAACGCAACGAATGGTTTTCAATTGCCTGAACAGTTAGTTCTACTTGCGTCTCATAACTTGTTACAAAAAAAAGTTTTGTATCATCCTATTTCTAATTCAATGAAAGCTCGCCTCCTCCCTTCCGCAATATGTCGTATAATTAGTTTATCAGATAAAGTATCAAATAACATTACAATGAATTAATTTACAAACAAACACCAAACACACACACCACAAACACCACCGTATTCAATTAGCTTTACATCAACACCGTAAACACACAGGGCTGCCTTAAGCCCGATTTACATTACAATTAGTACAGTAGCGCGTTAACTTGCGACATCGGCGATTTAAGTTGTTATTGTAGTTTGAACGGCAAAGCGAGTTAAGTAGTAAGTTGTTGATTAAGTGCGAGTTGAATAGATCGCGATCCTATTTTCGGCGAGTCCAGTGAGAAGGAGGCCCCTCCCTCGCGTCTCCCGCAACCCGCCAACTTAACTGGCCGACATGTAGACGAGCGAGTTTAGTACAGTCTATAAATCTTCGGAGTTACAACACGACTAGTCTTCTTCTCAGAACGGCAACTTATGACTACTTAAGAGGACTACAGAGGCTAAACGCGAGTTTTATAAACAAGATATCACACGAACCATTGCAGAGAATCAAATAAAAAAAATATATGGTATTCTTGGGGATATATGTTAGATTGCTACGGCCTTCAAAACATAATACATTAATGTTGACTCGATAGAAAAAAATCACGAAGATACCTCTAAAATAATCTTCTAAACAATCAAATCCCTTCTAAAATACGTGTTTTTTTTTTCAATTTAACATATATTTTTCATCACAATAAATACAATATATCAGTTATACCACTTTTTAAATCCATTTTGTAGAATTTCCAAAAAACCCTTGTTCTCATTTGCGCATCGTTTTCGAACATAACTCGCGAGCATGTGTGTGTAAACGCCGTGTACCGACAGTCGCGGCTGAGGCCTCTTGCTAGACGGGCGTGTCGCGCTTTCTGCCGCAAAATTTCTGCAAGATTCCAACGTTATTTCATTACTTTTATTGATTGGTTATTACATTAGGTTAATTTATATAAATAATTTAACGTTATAAGTATTTTTTTAAGTTAGAAGGGCGTAAACGGACTCCTATTTTGTAAATAAACATGGGAAATAAATCAAAAGTGTTCATATAAAGCAAACGTCACACACATGAATGACGTAAAGATTTAAATTTTGTCAAACATTTATTAATTTTCATTGTTCTCTGCAATCCTGCAGAGTACAAAAAGATAGATACGTACACAGTTTTTCAACCCTAATCGTATAGCTGTAAATGGCGTAATTGGAGTTTGCGGCGAGTAAGAATCTCGCTCCAGACTCTCGGGTTCAAATCCCAGTTACACTTCCTATCTTTTTCAATTTTTTCTTTATTTTTTATGACTTTTTTTTTGTTATTATTTTATGCAAATGAAATAAAAAGCTAATAATATTTATATATGTCATAATATGTATTTATTACAGGAAAAGAGAATCCAAAGATAATATCAATAACGGGGAAATTATAGACATTAGCAGTGAGTAAGAATCTCGCTCTAGAGACTCGGGTTCAAATTCCAGTTACACTTCCTTTCTTTTTCAATTTTTTCTTTATTTTTTTATGACTTTTTTTTTGTTATTATTTTAAGTAACTAAAAAAATTGCATAAATCTAATTTCATTACGTTGTCGTACCTTCCTATAAATTTTTTGTTAGGTCAATTATTACTTAAAATAAACGCCATCTACTGAAACACTTCCCCGTATAAGCCGCGCAGATAGAGAATAGATTTGAAAATGGCGTCCTCTCGCATGCGTTCTCGCTCACTCTCTATCGCTGTCTATACTCACACAGTGAAGTACGAGCTGCAAACAAATAATCAGTCGGGATTCGCTTTCTAAGCTACTTGACGCACTCCGAGTAATTGTTGTTTTCGTTGATATTGTTGTTTTTGTTTGCGTTACATTTGATTGTTATTTATTTTCGTTAAGTTTTTGTTACGAACGTTGACATTTTGTGATGTAATTGAACAGCAACACCGAAGATGAAAGTGACGACTCTGAAGACCAGGACTGTGAAAGTGACCAGTCCATGGAAGATTTTAACCAATTCATGGAGGGAATTGAACCAGTAATGGGTACAGATGACCAGGACACTGCTGGACCAAGCGGTTTATAAAACCTTTGATACCATTCCCATCCTATTGTTCTTTATTTTTATAATCTGATTCTGAAATGTCACAATTAATAAAGGCAAATTTTACAATTGACCAGTCCATGGAAGATTTTAACCAATTCATGGAGGGAATTGAACCAGTAATGGGTACAGATGACCAGGACACTGCTGGACCAAGCGGTTTATAAAACCTTTGATACCATTCCCATCCTATTGTTCTTTATTTTTATAATCTGATTCTGAAATGTCACAATTAATAAAGGCAAATTTTACAATCCAGTGTTTTAAGTACCCTTGCTTGTGTTGTGTGTTGTGCTTGTATTTTAAGTGCCATTTTCAGATCTATTCTCTATCTGCGCGGGTTATACAGGCGATTAATACAGTACCTCATGACATGTCATTGTATGCTCTGTAAGGTAGTTCTGAGGTTTTCCGTTAGAGGCGCTGTTGTCGTTTGTGAGAATGTGTGCACCGATTCTCAAGGTCATTTTGCACCACTAGGCGCCTTAACTAGCCTACGTTTGAACGCTACTTACAACTTACTACTTGTTATTTAACTGACTGATTTCTTAACTTGCTACTGTACTTATTGAAATGTAAATCGGGCTTTAGGGACGAGCCCCAGTATACGCACGTGAATCAACAAGTCGGTCGCAGCAACAGCAACCTCCTTTCAACTAGGAATCCTTTTTACACGCGACAATCAACTGCAGCGGACGTAGTGCCCCGTACACATATTTTAAATGCATTTAGACAACAGCACTAAATTTGCTTAATCGTAACGCAATCATACCTTACCAACACATACTCGTACCTACAGATAGCTTTATTGATATTCCGTTTAACCACACAGTAATAGCAGAACACTTATGTTTACTCTCCAGCTCATTCAACATAGGTCGTCGGATATGACGCTACGCTCTCAGCACATCAGTGTTCACACTGTTAGTATAAACATTCGTCTTCTTCCGGAACAGTACTGATGTGCAGCCTTTGCCGTCGTATTTTTCTCTTCTCAGTACAGGTGGCGGTGACTTTTGCTAGTTAAACAAATTGAAACCAAACAGTAGTCACAGGCAACATCAAACTAGCTACTCTACGTACGCAAATAAGTGTTTTATGCACACTTCATCTAGTTCGATTGCGAGAATCATATGTGCCCTTGCATAAAATCTGCATGATAAATGTTTTGCTCATATATTTAGTCGGGGGAGGGGGGGGGGAGAGGAGGGGGGGAGAGGGGGAGCTGCGGTCGTTCGACGGCTACGCAGTTATTGAAGACCCATGCGAGCGACCGCAGTCGGGGTCCACTAAATGACGCTCAATAATTGTAACCCTATCAATTGCAGAAGCCAATGATTTATTAACTGGCAATCATTCAGCCTATTATGGCTGACGAGACGTGTCCAAATTGCGGAGCCTTCTTTGTCCCACAGTTGGGCACGGGACTCCACTCCTACTCATAATTAGCTAAATGAATTGATTGGTTTATAGGAGTACTAGTAGTTTATTCTTTCTTATTATAATGCAATAATACACCGCATTTATTTTTATCAGTGATAGATATTTTATGTAGCCCGTGTCTGAGAATACTATGCTTACGAAAACAATCAACTTTAGAAAATACTGAATTACATTATACGAGTACCTTACCTAAACAAACTCTAAAACGATTCGTAAAGCGCTAACGCATAACACTTTTTAAACAACACAACAACACTTTTAAACACTTTAAAACACACATAACATAAAATTCAAGCTAAGACAATACTATCTGGAACTAATATTTATTTTTGTTTTTTGTTTTCTTTTTTTTTTAAATCTTTTTCGTACATTACCTATTAAAGTATATATTATAAACTACTACTTTTTATGACAAGTACATTATAAACGTGAATCTTAAAATGTCTAAGTAAAATTTAGCATAGATTAGTAGATTATTATTTAGAAATTAGGCATATTTAATTAGGGTTAAAATTAAACCTTTTGTCGACGGCATAGGGTGTACAGAAAAACTCATGTGAGTTTATGCGAAACCTTTTATGTTTAAATTTACCTGTATAACTATTTTAAGTAATAATAATAAATAAATAAACATTTAGAAAAAAAGGGGAGTAGGTATCTACCTTGTCTTAATTTTGAAACCTTCATGACTCTGTGAAAATGAGCATCGCTAGAAAAATTGAAAAAAATGTCGGCCGACCATACGAGACACACGCATCACCGGCACGCCGCGCCGGTGCGCGCCTCACGATAATCACAGATCACTGCGATCTCCGGCGACGACGTGAGCGGATGGCCAGTGGAAATGTACACAAATACAATACAGTAAAAGCTCCTTATTCGCGCTTCCTTTGTTCGCGTTTTCACTATTCGCGGATTAAAAAAATGCGACCCAATTCCTATATTCGCGGGTAAAGATTTCTTTATTCGCGGATTTCATTGGTTCATCGGTACATACATACATATTAATAAAAAGCATTCGGTATCTTTTGCGTATTCGCGGTTTCTGTATTCGCGGCATATTTACGGAACGTATACCCCCGAATAAAGAGCTTTTACTGTATGTAACAAAATCACAACACAGCTTTGTAGAAACACACTGGACTGCACTGAGTATTCCTACACAATTCTATGCTTATTTCTCGGATAGAAAAATATAACTTTTAATATACATATTATATTTTTTATATAAATGTCTTGTGTCTATTTGTGTATTGCTTTTGCAGGCTTTTCTGGCTGGCTTTTCTGGCTGTTTTGGCTGGACGTTGATAGATCAGTCAGCCAGTTAGTCAGTCAGTCGGTCGGTCGGTCAGTCTGTCAGTAGGTCAGCCAGTCAGTAAGTCAGTTAGTAGCGAGAAATAGTTTATTATAAACGAAAACTTTTCGCTGTAAGACGACGTGAGTTCGAGCTTTTGCACGCACCAGTCGTCGCCTAGCGAACCGCGATCAAAGCTCATCAGGCACACGCTCCCGCAACCAGCGCAATGCAAAACATCCCTCAACAAACAGGGAAACTTCTTGTTTACACCAAGGCCGCGGCCGAGACAGCTCGTTAGCATACCTTGTGCAGCGGAGAAACGTCGTCGGGTGGAATTTATGAAGTAATTTACAATTTTCTTTGAGAGGATTCCTACAGCAATGCAGTTCTTGTACGACGGTAATTTTTTGCGATCTTCTGTTTGTGACTTAATAATTAAAGGAATTTCCTCGAGCTCTATTGTATAATACTGGTACACACGTTATTTATTATTACTTATTAAAGTCAATGTTGCAATTATTCAATTTTTAAGACACCAAAATTTTTTTTTAACCCGATAAAGTAAATAAGTTAAAACCAATAGTTTTAGCGAAAATTCTAACTGTATTCTTTACTACAATATTCTAAAATAGAAACGCTTAGAAATATTGTATGCGCATCAAACCTGTTTTAATATAATGGCCCGAGTGTGTTTCCACAGAGCGACATGCAAGCTACTCACGACTAAAACGGCGCATCCACACTTCCGTCACTTTCACTTCAATCGGCAATCATGTTAAATTTAATTTTTTATTCAATAAACACTCGTGTTCAAGTGACTGAGGCGTGAACGGGAGTACAATCAGCGGTGATATAACATCAGCGGGGTTATAAAATCTCTATTCTATGTGGCAGTGGCTTATGGGCTAAACCCATGTCCGTTTCGCCATAAATAATAATAACATTTGTATCTATTACGTGTAATATAACTCTAACGAGTATCGCGATGGTATCAAAAACTAACGAACAGATATTAACGAAACTTGGTACAAACAAGTACTGAATAAGACGTATCTTTTTAATTTACGATTCATCCCGAAAGGCTCTCTTGAAATACAGGATGAAAACTTTTCTCAAAGGAGACTTTGAGAAAAAGTTCACGCTCACGCGAACCTCAATTACAGAATATACGAGTAACTGCAAGAAAACTCTGCATTAAGCAGAGATTTCTTGAAGTATTCGACATCATCCGTCGTAGTTATACATACTTTGATTACGGTCTTTCTAGTATAAAAAGATTCTCGAGTCGCCCCGATAGAATAACCCCGCTGAAGCGTCTTAAGGCGGGTACTCACCGGCCCGTGCATGTGTCTCGTCGACGATCGCCCTAAAGCGTCGACGGCGCCGAAGAAGCGCTTTTCCTGAAGCAGCTGAGAGCGCTTTTGTGCACAGGCGCGCGACCGTCACGTCAATGATCGCCCAACGGCGGCTACTCACCGGCGTCGTCGTCGGCGGGCAGCGGTCCGACGGCACCGAAGAAGCGCTTGTCCAGCAGCTGAAGCAGCTGCAGCGCGCTCTCGTGCACCGGCGCACGCGGGCACCCCGTGCACATGAGCGTCACGTTGATGATCGCCGTGTAGTGGTCGCAAGGGTACTCCCTGACAAAGGACACACGCCTTAGCATACTGGCTGTATTTTAACAACATTTATTATGAAACTAAAATTACAGGTGTCCCAGTAAGTATTAGTGAAATTACTGACATTGTTCTAATATCCAACAGACAATAGATTTATTTATGTATTTCGTTATTTTTACGTGGTCCTTACATCGTCAAAACAGTACACATTTCTACGTAGTGCACACTGAAAGTTCTACGCTCCTGGTCGCTCATAAATATTTGAATTTCGAATGGTATTTTTTTCAAAGAAACTCAATCATTGATTGCGCGAAATCGCGTCAATTGCTTTTTATCACAAGTTCCGTCGTACGCAGCAAAAATGTAGCTAACGCTAAAAGATTTTAAGGCGATGATTTTTTATGATTTTGAAACTATACTGACTCTAAGACTGCACGTCTCGATCGCTCGTCTTCAAAATGCTTTTGGAAGGAAAACACTTAATTTGAGCACCGTAAGGCGTTGGTAAGCAGAATTTGCTCGGGCCCTGTTTCCCTCCATTATGAAATTCGTGAAGGTCGGCCGTCAACTGCGATCTTACTGAAAAATAATTAAACGGTAAATTTTTTTATTTTAAAAAAGCTTTTCAAAACTTTTTTTTATTTTCATGCATTGTCATCGGAACCAAATATGTGTGCCAAATTTCAGCTCGATAGCTTCAGTGGAAGTGAAGTACATACTTACATAAGATACATACGAGTGAAGTTAAATAAAAGCTTTTAAAATTAGCCACATTTCTTTCTGTCCGGCCACTAATTGAAGAAACCTGGCGTATCACCTGTTCTCACGGAGATTCGAGGACATTCGAGAACATTAAATGTGCTCGAATGTCCTGCTACTATATACTAGGCCCCAAAATTTGGGGACTAGTATGAGCTAAAATCAGAAAATCTGACATCAACATTATTTTTTACATGTATTTTTTTTATTAATGACTCGCAAATCTTTCGGTTTACCCCACGTAATACGCAACAGGTCAATTGATTTACTGGCTGCGGCTGTCGAGAATATCACGGTGTTCGTATCATAGTTACGTTAATGATTACTTCGTAGTAGCGGTTGCCACTTAACGATTTATGACTGCGACTTTCTATTTTCGCCATTCAAATTCAAATCTCAAAAGAACACAATTTTAATATCATGCAAAACATTACATAAACCACAAGATCAATATTCATTACAATTTGATTTGACGAACATTCATTGGTAAGAAAATTCATTTCATTAGAACGAACTAATAGAAATATGGAAAGACACGAGTTGAATTTAATGTATATTTAAAACTTGTTCACTGAGCTGCAAAGTCCCTGCGCTCAGGAAATCCACGTGCCAGCTGAGTGTGTTTGCTTAGCGAAAGTCCTTGCGCTCAGAAATCCACAGCTGAGTGTGTTTGCTTAGCGAGCGGTTCAGCTTGTTGTTAGTGTGGCAGAACACGCGCCCCCGCGACCCTCCGCTGCACAATCGCGCCCACCCCTTCGAGGAGCTAGATGACGTAAGTGCCATCATTTGATTTTTAATTTAGTATGGACAATATTGACCGATAGGTGTGGTGCCAGATGTGATGTGCGGTTTATTCCTATTCATGAAAATACTTAAGTAAAAGTATTAAACAGAGACAAAAAAGTGTGCCGGTTGAGGACGTCCATAAGGAACGTAGACAATATTGAGGTTGTACCATGCTCGCATGGCAACTTGACACGCACTCGTATAATATGATAGAAATAGAAACAGAGAGAGAGAGAGAGTAGGTTGCCCCCATCCATGCAACCTACTCTCTCTCATAATTCTTTATGTGACGATTTCTACCAGTCAAATCCCACTGCAAGCTTCGATTTAGAACTACGTTGCGAAAATAGGTTTTTCGTCGATACGTCAAACTAGCGCAAGACTACGCTTGACCATGGATCTAAAGTAAAGAGATTTATACTTATATTGTATATCGATTTGCGTATATCAGGAAAGTGTAGTCTCACTTATAAGGCTCCCGTGTCTGTGGGAGAGACCCGTGCCCAGCAGTGGGACGTCTATGGGTCGCAGCGAATCCAGACATTAAATTCTTTCAGCTTCCCTAATCACATCACCTCAATCTCAATTAATATAAAATTAATTTTTTATAACTATTTATTTAAAAATCAGTAAGTACTAAGGCTTTTTTTTTTTCAAATGAATTGAAATTTGAAATACGTAGAGTTTGCTTTTGTTTGTCAAGAATTTCACAAATCACTATCCAGATACTCTATAGATCCATGCTTCCATACACTTG
The DNA here is from genome assembly GCA_944567765.1 of Carterocephalus palaemon. Lineage (NCBI taxonomy): Eukaryota > Metazoa > Arthropoda > Insecta > Lepidoptera > Hesperiidae > Carterocephalus > Carterocephalus palaemon. The sequence continues at coordinate 947,710 of OX155637.1, forward strand.
ACTAGTCAACTTGACGACTCAAGCGTAGTTTTGTAAATTTTCGGACACATTTCATTTAGGTACGCTCGCGATATCTAGCCGCTGCGAGTCAATGGTTCTGACACATCCGGATGAAATGTTTCCGATTTGGCCAATTTAATTTCAGCCCGGAAGCCATCATACCTACGTGACATTAAAACGCAGGGGCTACATGTTTTCAGAGAAAGAAGAATTTGAAATGTACCTATCACTATTTTCTTATTCTTTTATCATTTAACCAGTAGTAATAATACCCACACGTATTATTTATTCAGTTTGCTGGCAACTGTTTTTTCTCAACAAATTATCAAATGATTTCCACAAAATTTGCGATTTAATTTTTCTCATGACTTCAAAAACAAGTAACACTCGCTCGCATAACGCTAACGCTGTGTGAGAACACAGCGTTAGCGTTATGCAGTCTCTAAAACATCCATGCCCGCTCAAGATAAACTAGACGAGCCGCCACAACCAGTAAACACTCTTACACTATTAGAAAGGACCATGATATTAATATAGGGCATGATACGTATAGTTATACGGTTAGTTGTAAAGGTTATTTTCAAGAGTAGGTCACTAGATGAGATAAATGGAATTCATAACATAATTAACTTTCAATTAACTCTTCATTCAATTAACGCAACGCAATTCTCATTACATTAAATATATAATAACAAACTGAAATATAACAGTCTTTGCTCTCCTCGGAATAACCGTAGTCTCAATCAAGATAGCAAATAGGTAAAGAAATGGAACACCATTACAAGCACTCGTCGAGGTTAAAGTGAAAAGAAAATTCAAATTCAAAGTGACAGGAAGCGGACGGAAGTCGAGGACGGCCCGAGTCGTGTTTTGAAGGGAATTCAATTTACAGCGTAAACTATTTCTTGGTTGGCAATTCAATTTGTAGTATTAAAAGAACAACTTGTAAATACAAAGTAAATACCTAGTTATACGCGAGTCAGACTTGCGCACCGGAAACTGATTGGCAAGGTTTGTTATTACGTCATCATATTAAAATACTTGTTCCGTTTACAGCTTTACAAATAACACCATATACATTGCGTTGGTAAACTATTCATATTGCATGATTGCGTCGCTGCCAATGCGATAATCTCGTTACTATTGAAAAAAAAAAATATAAGTAATATATACTCCTAATAAGTACGTTTAAGTTACGTTTACTATTTTTTCCCTATAATATTACCGCCTACCAATCATTATTCTTACCATCACCCTTGGTTGACTGGCAAAAAAATGCCGATAGGCATTAAGTCCGCCCATTCTAACATCTTTTTTTGGTGTATCAATAAAGTATTTAAATAATTAATAAATAAAATAAAAGAGACTAAAAATTTGTAAGAATAGGTGGCAATCTTTTTAAACTTAGACGGAGAAACATAGTTATATAGGCTAGTAATGGTAACCATCGGGTAATCGAGATGGTAGCGTCTCCATTTATTATAACCTAGCCTAACCTACACGTATAAATATGCCACCAAGTTGAAAATGTTTGTGGACTAATAATGTCGTTGGAACCGAAACAAATATGTAGGTATGTGACTTTCACACTTCAAACGACAAGAAGTGAAAAGGTTTCGTGGAATTACTAGCGAAAGTTTATCAAGAAAATAAGCAAGTAAAGCCACATAAGCGCGGGCCGAGGGCCGCACGGCCGGGCTAGAGTCGGGCCGAAACCCCACAGTTAAAACTTACATACAGGTACATTCAGTTGGAAAAAGTTCCTATTTACAGTTTCAAGCAGAGTTTCATTATTGAAGTTTTCCAATCTGGAGTAAACTCATTTTGCTCACGGGATATTTGAGTACGGGTCTCCTGTTCGCTCGGAAAACCTAGATGAATGAAATGACTGACTTAATTACTGACCAGAATGACTGAATTAATTAATTAATTAATTTTATTTATTTTCGCTAACAACTACAACATTTTACAATTATAAAATCAAGAAAAACAAAATAATGTTGTTGCAGTCCTAGCGAGAAACGGAAAGCACTCAGCATTTGCTACAACAAAGAAAATGCCACAGCACTGATATTCTGTGCTTCCGTTTTGTCGCGTAGTTCGGGCGTTGGCGAGTTCCAGGGTGCAACTATAATAATATGTATTTACTTAAGAGGACTACAGAGGCTAAACGCGAGTTTTATAAACAAGATATCACACGAACCATTGCAGAGAATCAAATAAAAAAAATATATGGTATTCTTGGGGATATATGTTAGATTGCTACGGCCTTCAAAACATAATACATTAATGTTGACTCGATAGAAAAAAATCACGAAGATACCTCTAAAATAATCTTCTAAACAATCAAATCCCTTCTAAAATACGTGTTTTTTTTTTCAATTTAACATATATTTTTCATCACAATAAATACAATATATCAGTTATACCACTTTTTAAATCCATTTTGTAGAATTTCCAAAAAACCCTTGTTCTCATTTGCGCAGTGTTTTAGAACATAACTCGCGAGCATGTGTGTGTAAACGCCGTGTACCGACAGTCGCGGCTGAGGCCTCTTGCTAGACGGGCGTGTCGCGCTTTCTGCCGCAAAATTTCTGCAAGATTCCAACGTTATTTCATTACTTTTATTGATTGGTTATTACATTAGGTTAATTTATATAAATAATTTAACGTTATAAGTATTTTTTTAAGTTAGAAGGGCGTAAACGGACTCCTATTTTGTAAATAAACATGGGAAATAAATCAAAAGTGTTCATATAAAGCAAACGTCATACACATGAATGACGTAAAGATTTAAATTTTGTCAAACATTTATTAATTTTCATTGTTCTCTGCAATCCTGCAGAGTACAAAAAGATAGATACGTACACAGTTTTTCAACCCTAATCGTATAGCTGTAAATGGCGTAATTGGAGTTTGCGGCGAGTAAGAATCTCGCTCCAGAGACTCGGGTTCAAATCCCAGTTACACTTCCTATCTTTTTCAATTTTTTCTTTATTTTTTATGACTTTTTTTTTGTTATTATTTTATGCAAATGAAATAAAAAGCTAATAATATTTATATATGTCATAATATGTATTTATTACAGGAAAAGAGAATCCAAAGATAATATCAATAACGGGGAAATTATAGACATTAGCAGTGAGTAAGAATCTCGCTCTAGAGACTCGGGTTCAAATTCCAGTTACACTTCCTTTCTTTTTCAATTTTTCCTTTATTTTTTTATGACTTTTTTTTTGTTATTATTTTAAGTACCTAAAAAAATTGCATAAATCTAATTTCATTACGTTGTCGTACCTTCCTATAAATTTTTTGCAATTATTACTTAAAATAAACGCCATCTACTGAAACACTTCCCCGTATAAGCCGCGCAGATAGAGAATAGATTTGAAAATGGCGTCCTCTCGCATGCGTTCTCGCTCACTCTCTATCGCTGTCTATACTCACACAGTGAAGTACGAGCTGCAAACAAATAATCAGTCGGGATTCGCTTTCTAAGCTACTTGACGCACTCCGAGTAATTGTTGTTTTCGTTGATATTGTTGTTTTTGTTTGCGTTACATTTGATTGTTATTTATTTTCGTTAAGTTTTTGTTACGAACGTTGACATTTTGTGATGTAATTGAACAGCAACACCGAAGATGAAAGTGACGACTCTGAAGACCAGGACTGTGAAAGTGACCAGTCCATGGAAGATTTTAACCAATTCATGGAGGGAATTGAACCAGTAATGGGTACAGATGACCAGGACACTGCTGGACCAAGCGGTTTATAAAACCTTTGATACCATTCCCATCCTATTGTTCTTTATTTTTATAATCTGATTCTGAAATGTCACAATTAATAAAGGCAAATTTTACAATTGACCAGTCCATGGAAGATTTTAACCAATTCATGGAGGGAATTGAACCAGTAATGGGTACAGATGACCAGGACACTGCTGGACCAAGCGGTTTATAAAACCTTTGATACCATTCCCATCCTATTGTTCTTTATTTTTATAATCTGATTCTGAAATGTCACAATTAATAAAGGCAAATTTTACAATCCAGTGTTTTAAGTACCCTTGCTTGTGTTGTGTGTTGTGCTTGTATTTTAAGTGCCATTTTCAGATCTATTCTCTATCTGCGCGGGTTATACAGGCGATTAATACAGTACCTCATGACATGTCATTGTATGCTCTGTAAGGTAGTTCTGAGGTTTTCCGTTAGAGGCGCTGTTGTCGTTTGTGAGAATGTGTGCACCGATTCTCAAGGTCATTTTGCACCACTAGGCGCCTTAACAAATATAACAAAAACAATTAATAGTTTAGCAAAACAAGAGTGTCAAGAATTCTCAATGTACAGAAACAAACGAGACAAACAGATGTGTATTTAAGCGTCTTAATTAAATTTGGTCTAGCCTAGCTGAATAGCAATCATATATCAATTTTAGATATTACGGAAAAGAATAAAAAAATTAAATTATACAGCTACTGTTGAGAGTTATCGGCCAGTGTATTATTATTATGAACCTTTTATAATATGTAATAATTTATGCATAATAATATAGGTATGCGTTCATATATATGAAGAGAAATGACATTTGAATTGTTTTGACACACGTAATGGTGGTGGAATATTATTCCAGCATTTACTGGAATTATACCTAAAACTAACTCTGAAAGCTGCTGAACAATGCTTTAAGTTTACATAGTTACAGGAAGTGGAACTAACTAATGTTACGTGTTTTACTGTTTAGGTTGAACCATTGAAGTTTGTTAGAGATATATGGGACACTTGTGTTGAACGACTCTAAACAGAAGCGATTCAAAATGCAACTTCCTGCGGTTGTTCATTTTTAATATACATATTTGCATCATTTATGAATGGCGAGACGTGGCCACGAGGCGGTATATCGAAGCTCTACCACGCATTCTGTACTCGCTGTATTAAATTTCAGATCGTGTCGCCATGCTGCTCCAGTGCTGACGATGGGGGAGCTGTTACCAAAATGGAGTCAAACTGACAGAATACCCAACCACTAGCGGACGTGTCGGTGGTAGTAATACCAGCACTCTTTGTTTGATTTCAAGTTCTGTTTTCTGTGAATGCTACGATAAAACCGCAAACATTGTTTACGTTTCGGCTTTAATATTCTCTTCCATTTTGTATATAATAAAATAATCGTATTTATAATATCAACATTCACAATTTAATCCTGAGGTTTCGTCTATCCATAATCAGCAGTATGCAGCCCGCGCTAAGCTATTCACATTCAACAGTCTCCCGCTACTGAGACACCCGCAAACAGAAACAGACGATATCCGGATTAACATTAATCCATTGCAACGTGTTGAAGCCTTCATTACAATACATTGTGTATTGACGTATTGTAATGAAGGCAGCGTGCGTGACCGTGGACCGGCCTTGGACCAACCCAGTACAACAATTTGATTTACGATTAGGTATCATCCATCCATCCATCCATCAGCCTTTTGAGGTTTTGATATATGCCTGTCCAAGCGGCACCACTCCGACCGTTCCTTTTTCTTCATATCTTAAAATCTTAAGAACCGTTAAAGGTGTAATATGACACTTGATATTTTCACAAGGCGTGTGTCGATAAAGGTCAGGGACAAAACATCAGGAAAAATAATCAAAAACTCCATTAATATATTTCAAAGGGGCGGATGGTATGGAAGAAACTAATGCATTTTCTGTAATTTCGCGCTGCATACCTTTGTTCCTTTGACTCCGGCAGTCTTCTAGCGCTTTGTACCACCCACCTTATTTTTTCAAAGAGACTTCGTAAAGTATATCGTTTATTTTAGAGTGGTAGTATAATGGTTTGGTGTACTACAAAATTGTCAGTTAAAATGTGGTGTAAAAATTCATTGGTTAAAATAATACCTTACGTAACATTACATAGAACAATAACCTATAGAAACGGTATACACGCGCAAAATGAATTCCCTTCAAAAGGAACAAGTTTGAAGCGTACCTGTATGGAGTGCAGCTCTCAGGAATAATTAATTAATGTTTATGTCGCTTTATGGTACACGTTTCTGTGAAGATAAGTGCAAGTTCTGGTGTAACATGAGCTACTACTATTATATTCGTTTGCGCTACAAGGACGTTTTTAATTGACGATTTTAACAAATAGACACTTGAATACTTGCTACTAGAGCCTTCACGTCGGGAGGAGCTCGCTAGACGCAGGTCATGTTGGCGCTCACCGTCTATAACAAGGTTAAAGGCTTCGAGGAAGCTCGACTCAAAGCGCTTGCCGCAAAACTTCAATTACGCAGAGAGACACCAAAGCCCCATACTCTTCCCCTTATTACTCGATTGGTGGTTTAAAACCAATTTGGTCTAGTCAGCCATATTAGAGCTCACGCTAGAGAATAGATTACATTTAATTCGTCGCATTAGAATTAGTGTCGCCGTTATTGAAATCGATGAGGAGGACTATATATATCGTATCTTAAATAACAAAATTAATAAACTGTCTGTATGCGAATTCTCCCTCTACGCCATAAATATTGCATCTTCTCGCTAAGTCTACGCATTATAAGTAAATTGCCTCCGAATAGGGCCTGGTAACTCCATCTAAAGCTGCAATCTATAGCGTCCCACCGCTAGGCACGGGTCTCCTCCACACATAAATATGCGGGAAGTCTAGTCATACTCCACCACGCTGCTCCAATGCTGATTGGTGGAGGGGTTAGTGGCCAACCCAGTTTCGAATGTCCTACTCAATATCACCGAAGGAATCACCACCCGAAGGCCTTCGATCAGGCTTAACGATTGTTTTAATTGAAAATAACCGAGACTAACGGCTTAACGTGCCCTATGAAGCACGGTAACGCCCATGAAATTTTACCATTAGCGGTCACCCATCCTCAATCGGACCGCGCCCGTCATTGCTTAACATTGCCGATCGCATTGAATCGACGCGAGCCATTGGGATTTGGACGCTACATGGCTCGCGTCGCTAACTCCATGTAATATATCCAAAATGACATTTTTTGACACGCCATAAAATAAAACTGATGTGAATAATTTCATTTTCGTTTAGTATAGGTACGTATTTTTCTCACTCCCAATTATTCCGCCATATGATATACTTAACGCAGGTTCAAGGGATGTTGTTGAAATTGTCAACAAATGTAAATCGAGCTTCTATTAATAGCCGAACTCCAATTTGGAATGGAATTTAATGGGGTGCCAACATCTATTTAGATTGGAGCTTATAAACGAACTTGGAACTTTGGTAAACAACGATAGTCAAGTCAAGCATGAAACGTTCCTGGCTTATTCAATAGTGTGAGTTTATTGTATGTTAATTTTAATTAATTACGAATACCAAAATACCTCGATATCGACGCAAGAACGTGCGGGGCACTTCAGTGCAGCGCCTATGACTTCGTCGCAAAAGAGACGCAAAGAAGGTAAATGTAAAGTAGTCCTTTTTAACACGCTTTTATTAACTTGGTATATATTTATCTACCTACATACATGCATACATACATATGTCTGTATGTAAGTGTCTATGTATGTATGTAAAGGAATTTTTGAACCTGATTTACGACCGCTTGAAAAAGTATTCATTTGGACCGATGACAATGCAATAATAATAAAAATAATTCAAAATTTAAAATTTTTTTAGTTATCTATCGGTTATATACAAAAGCGTGTGTTTTCGTTTTTTAATATCGTTTACGATGTTTTATTTTATTTTTATTTTATTTATTTTTTTAGTTTTTCAATTCAATAAAATGTTATCGAAAGAGAGAAAGGACATGCGTGGTCGGTTTGTTGATGGATGACTGCTAGTAGCAAAATATTATGGGCGCTAACGTGCTTCGGAGGACACGTTAAGCCGTCGGTCCTGGTTGTTTTCAATGGTGGAAACAGGCGGTGAGCCTTGTCGAAGACCTTAGGGTGGCTTGAGAACATTCCACACATTGGAGCAGCGTGGTGGAGTATGCTCCTGCAGCTGTATCTGTAGGGTAGACCTGTGCCCAGCTGTGATACCTCTATGGATGATACCTTGCTAGTTTTTATACATGCAGAAAAACTTCAAGCTCAGGAATAATTTTCCTTTGAGAAAATTTAATGAGTGTTCTAGTTTTAAGTAACAAGAATCAGGTAGGTAATAACAAGTAATAATATCCAAGGTATTTCTTCTTCGAACAGCCTTATTACCTATTACCTTGGTTCTTTATTCATTTAATAATTTACTAGTGGACGCCTGCAGATTCGCTCGCGTGGAATTAGACATTATAATAGATTCTTCCTAACGCGTTAACTTTAGCTCCACAAATTTATAATGAATGCGTAAATGTGTTATCCTCTATTTTTATATTACACCCTTAACGGTAACATTTTTACAAACTTTGAATGCCATATTTATTTAAATCAAATCAACAGCCTAAAATATAAAATTTATTCTTCGTTTTGAAAATGACAATACTTTCATACAACCTTTCATCCCCATTTTCAACCGTTTACAACACTTTTTTCCAATTAAAAAGACAATTCAGTACTTTTGGCGTGAAAGCGAGACAGACAGACAGAGTTACCTTTGTTATAAATATAACATAAGGTTACATTACAGATATGTCCCAATGAGTTTGCCTACATGTACGTACATGCTGCTGCGACTCATAGACGTCCCACTGCTGGGCACGGGTCTCCCCCACCAAAACTGCTACGGGAGGTCTAGAGCATACTCCACCATGCTGCTCCAATGTGGATTGGTGGAGGGGTTAGTGGCCAACCCAGTGTCGAATGTTCTCAAGCCACCCAAAGGTCTTAACGACTGTTTCCAGCATTGAAAACAACCGGGACCGACGGCTTTACGTTCCCTCCGAAGCACGGTAGCGTCCATGAAATTTTTGCCACTAGCGGTCACCCATCCACTAACCGACCGCGCCCGTCGTTGCTTAACTCTTTCGATCACATTGAATCAACGCGAGCCATTGAGCTATGGACGCTACTACATGTACATACGGAACCTATTTTATAAGTTCATATTTTATAAGTTGTTGCTTTTAAATATTTACCGGCAGCTCTGCGACATACAGCTGGTCACGACCAGAACAAATTTAGGCTAGGATCTGAGGCCAGGAGACCACTGAGCAAGGTCAAGGCTTGTACCAGCGGTGACTCACTTGCCAATACCAGCCTACAGCGTGGAATACCACGCCTTACTTCTTAAGTTTTAAATTTTGCATGCATGTGTAAATCGGAGGACAATGCAAATCTATTATGACATGGAGCTGGTAAGATGATGGAATCGGAAGGTGACCACAGGAATTAAGTAGTTAAACTACACAACGCCATCGAGTTTGGGCTCGTATGATTCGTCTTGACGAGTACCTTGGTGCTAGATGGCAACCAGTGTCTGATGATGGAGCTAGAAGGTGGCCATAGGAACTCAGTAACTAAGCGACACAACCGCGTCGAGTTTGATTGGTCTTGATGGGTAGACCATTTTTGATGAGTGGCGAGTGGTGGTGGTTAGGTGGACGTGCATATGAGAACCCATATTTGGGAAAACAAGTTCGTTTGTTCGTTTGCTCCGTTTTTTACGAATGTGAATTCTGTCTTTGATTATAATGAATTAGATGGATGACCCAATGCCTAGGTGAGCAAGTGCCGAGGGCTGAATGGCTGAATAAACATGTCATATCGTTGCACCTCAACAGGGCGAACCCTGTTGTACTGAAGCCTTTATCCCCAATGGACACATTATATACAATGGACCTCTGGGGGTTATTTAAATATAAAATACATAATGTTTTAAGTGCTCATAACAACAAATCGCATCAAAAATACTAAAAAGATAAATACAGTAATTAAAAGAAAAAAAAACTGATAAAAAGAACTAAAAAGGTAAATATATTTAAAAACTGATAAGAAAAATACTTTTATATAGGTAACCACATTGCGATCTTTAACGATAGTAAACCGTCTTCGTCTACGTCACAATTTAATAATACCATATTGTACGTCGTGTCGTACATACCTAAATATATATTTTTATTAAACCCCAAAAATTTTTATGTCAGTGAACTACTTTTGAAAACCGAATAGTTCCAGCGTCTAAGGGTGCTTAATATTATTTTTAAGATAGATGTTCGACATTTTTCTCTACGAGGATACGCTGGGTTTCGAAACTTAGTTCTGGGCATATTCTGCGTTCTAAGTGATAGGTCTATTTCTTATCCCTTAAAACCCGAACAGTTTGAGCCAGTAAAAAATAAAATGTTACACTTTTCAACCACACATCAATGACATAAAATCTTTGAGCGAGAACTCTTCGCACATTTCCTTTTTTCCATCCGTTTTTTTTTCGGTTCAACTGGCAGAACTATCGCTAATAAGTTTTAGGAACTGTAGAACTCAACGTGTATATCTACACTGACCTGGCGCTGAAGATGGTGGCGAGCGCCATGAAGCAGCCGTCGGCGACGCGCGGCGCGCCCGTGAAGCACTTGTCCACCGTCCAGTCGAGCAGCGGCCCGATGTCCGGGTTGCAGTCCAGCAGCAGCACGATCGTCTCGCGCGCCAGCGTGTATATCTACACTGACCTGGCGCTGAAGATGGTGGCGAGCGCCATGAAGCAGCCGTCGGCGACGCGCGGCGCGCCCGTGAAGCACTTGTCCACCGTCCAGTCGAGCAGCGGCCCGATGTCCGGGTTGCAGTCCAGCAGCAGCACGATCGTCTCGCGCGCCAGCGTGTATATCTACACTCACCTGGCGCTGAAGATGGTGGCGAGCGCCATGAAGCAGCCGTCGGCGACGCGCGGCGCGCCCGTGAAGCACTTGTCCACCGTCCAGTCGAGCAGCGGCCCGATGTCCGGGTTGCAGTCCAGCAGCAGCACGATCGTCTCGCGCGCCAGCGTGTATATCTACACTGACCTGGCGCTGAAGATGGTGGCGAGCGCCATGAAGCAGCCGTCGGCGACGCGCGGCGCGCCCGTGAAGCACTTGTCCACCGTCCAGTCGAGCAGCGGCCCGATGTCCGGGTTGCAGTCCAGCAGCAGCACGATCGTCTCGCGCGCCAGCGTGTATATCTACACTCACCTGGCGCTGAAGATGGTGGCGAGCGCCATGAAGCAGCCGTCGGCGACGCGCGGCGCGCCCGTGAAGCACTTGTCCACCGTCCAGTCGAGCAGCGGCCCGATGTCCGGGTTGCAGTCCAGCAGCAGCACGATCGTCTCGCGCGCCAGCGTGTATATCTACACTGACCTGGCGCTGAAGATGGTGGCGAGCGCCATGAAGCAGCCGTCGGCGACGCGCGGCGCGCCCGTGAAGCACTTGTCCACCGTCCAGTCGAGCAGCGGCCCGATGTCCGGGTTGCAGTCCAGCAGCAGCACGATCGTCTCGCGCGCCAGCGTGTATATCTACACTCACCTGGCGCTGAAGATGGTGGCGAGCGCCATGAAGCAGCCGTCGGCGACGCGCGGCGCGCCCGTGAAGCACTTGTCCACCGTCCAGTCGAGCAGCGGCCCGATGTCCGGGTTGCAGTCCAGCAGCAGCACGATCGTCTCGCGCGCCAGCGTGTATATCTACACTCACCTGGCGCTGAAGATGGTGGCGAGCGCCATGAAGCAGCCGTCGGCGACGCGCGGCGCGCCCGTGAAGCACTTGTCCACCGTCCAGTCGAGCAGCGGCCCGATGTCCGGGTTGCAGTCCAGCAGCAGCACGATCGTCTCGCGCGCCAGCGTGTATATCTACACTCACCTGGCGCTGAAGATGGTGGCGAGCGCCATGAAGCAGCCGTCGGCGACGCGCGGCGCGCCCGTGAAGCACTTGTCCACCGTCCAGTCGAGCAGCGGCCCGATGTCCGGGTTGCAGTCCAGCAGCAGCACGATCGTCTCGCGCGCCAGCGTGTATATCTGTGCCAAAGCGCCGCTATCATCACTGGCTGTGGTCAACGCTTGGGCCACTACCGTAAAATGGCGTGAATAGGGTAGCTTCTCAACTTTATCCATACTAATATTATAGATTCGAAACTATCTGTCTGTCTCGCCTTCACGCCAAAACTACTGAACCGATTTAAATGAAATTTGGTACACGATAGTCTGGAGGTCAAAGGTGTGTTGCAAGTCTTAAAAAAATACTCGCAAGCTCTTGAAAAAGTGTAACCGGAGACCAGACATTTCAAAACAGAAACACGATTGTTTTAAATAGAATTATTACACGACAGAAATGACACCTCCGTACATAAATAAAATATTCACAGACGCTTGCAACGACCATTCGTTCGAGCTGGGTGCATACCCAGCACTCGCTTACCGTAGCTATAGGCGACTATAGTTACTGTCCACAGCCTTCAACTGAAAAACAACACTTGCGATCTCTATTCCAAACGCAATTAAATTTCAATTATTTTAAAGAATATATCGTCGGTACAAAAGTCAACTAGCCAAAGTGAAATTTTGGCAGTTTTACATGACATCAATATCTTGACACAACGCATACTGTCGCAACATATTGTATATGTGGCATTTCAAATATAAATGTTATTATTACAAATAGTTTTTCTGCATAACTGAAAAATGTAAAAATTCTACATAGGTAAACTAATCTATGTGAGATTAGTTTACTTAGTTTACTGCCAAAACGACACTTTGGCTAGTTGACTTTTGTACCGATGAATGATAGATAAATATTGTACCTTATCGTTGGTGGAGGACAGCATCTCGCTGAGCCACGGGTAGAGCGAGCCGTCCTCGGCCAGCGCGGCGGGCGCGAAGCACGGCCCGCAGCACACCAGCGCGCTCATCGCCTGCCGGACACGTTGCTGTGAGCTGGGCGTACTCCACCAGTGCGCATTGGAGCAGCGTGGTGGAGTATGCTCTCGACATCCCCGCTGCTGGGCACCAGTCTTCAGCATACTCCGCCGCGCGATTCCCAAGCCACCCGAAGGTCTTCGACAAGGCTTAGCGATTGTTTTCATCGTTGAAACCATGGTACTGACGGCTTAACGTGCCCTTTGGAGCACGGTAGCGCCCATGAAATTTTATCACTAGCGGTCCATTCACAAACCGACCGCGCCCGTCGTTGCTTTACTCAGTCGATCACATAGATCGAATCAAATCACATACTTTCCGTGAGCACTGCCTTTCACACGCATAAACTAACAAGCACTGGATATATCCGGAAGAAACTAGTCCATCACTCGAGGACGCGCGCAACTCCGATGAAGATTCTAGTACTGTCCTTGCTTCAATTTTAGGTGTACAATGAAGTATTATTTATATTTTATTATACAGAAATAGATAGAATAGTAATAGAAAGAGAAATCGCCCAGGATCGCTCGATGGTGAATCAATGAGCGAATGAGGCATAAAATAGTCTGTACCTATAATACGTGTAGAACAGCAAACAAATTATTTATTTATTTATTTAATTATTCTCTCTTACTTACATTACTTCATACACGTATAAACTGACAAATTAATAATTGAACTTTGAAATATCAACGACAAATTGAATTTTTGATCAATGCATTAATGAATGAAGAACAAAATAGAATGAAGAATGTAGTGTAGATATGGTTACCCTAAGCGCCGAGAGGTTCATCCGTTCGTCGGTCTCCTGCGGCGGCGGCGGCGGCGGCGGCGGCGGCGGCGGCGGCACGAGCGTGCCCAGCTGCCGCGCGAGCGGGCCGCACCAGCCGGAGAACAGCGAGAACAGCCCGCGCACTAGCTCCTTCTTCAGCAGCGACCCGAACGTCTCCACTGTACGACAGTTATTGGAGACTTCAATAGAGGGTATTGGACGTCCGAAAGATGACTTAAGTCTCCATGGCATTAGATAGAAAGAAGAAACAAAGAATCTTTTATTTGCCACAATCGTTCATGCAACAGAGAAAACTATATCAAGTACATGTTATGTTTAACAAAAGTTACTTACACAATTATAAAAAAGTTCTATGTTGCAGTGGCCAATCAGCAAATAGGTCTACACTCAACATAGCTACAGTTGCTCAAACTGCAACACTGATTTTCAGTGCAGCCTGTAGTATGTAAGGTAGTTCGAACATACCTGACACACATCTCATAAAATGACGTTAAAACTTCACGTAGGTAAAGATAAAGAGAAAAAATAACACAATTATAAAACAAACGCAACAGGGAAGGCAAAATAATAAAAATATGTGTAAGTGTATGTTACATAAAATAATAACAAATATAGTACATATATCTAAATTATAAAAATGAATCGCAAAATGTGTTGGTAAGCGCATAACTCAACAACGCCTGGACCAATTTGGTCAATTCTTTTTTTTAAATGTTCGTTGAAGTTCAAGGATGGTTTTTACGGCGGAAAAAAAAATTGAAAATTCATCCCCTAAGGGGGTAAAACGGGGGTGCAAAGTTAGTATGAAGCTTTGCCGTTTTGGAAGTTAGTGAATGTGTAACGCGAGCGAAGCTGCGGGCGTCCACTAGTATATTATATAATATATTTATAATACATTTGTTATATATAACATATATATTATATATAATATATTTGTTATATACAACAAATATATTATATAAATAATAAGTAAGATAATAAATAATATGTTGTAAAAAAATTTTTTGATGTAATAAAATTTTCACATTAAAAAATGAGAAGGGGGGGGACACTCACTCGGGAAGCTCTTGATGAGCTCGGTGACGAAGTCGGCGAAGGTGACGCGCTGCTCGCGCGCCGCCGGCACGTCCTTGTCGGCCTCCGCCTCGAGGCACTGCCGCACGCCGTCCAGGTACTCCGTGAGCGTGGGGTGCAGCCCGCCGCCCTCCAGCGCGAACGAGCTGGCCGACGACACGTTCAGGTGGTAGAGACAAAAGAGAAGGGGGAGGACACTCACTCGGGAAGCTCTTGATGAGCTCGGTGACGAAGTCGGCGAAGGTGACGCGCTGCTCGCGCGCCGCCGGCACGTCCTTGTCGGCCTCCGCCTCGAGGCACTGCCGCACGCCGTCCAGGTACTCCGTGAGCGTGGGGTGCAGCCCGCCGCCCTCCAGCGCGAACGAGCTGGCCGACGACACGTTCAGGTGGTAGAGACAAAAGAGAAGGGGGAGGACACTCACTCGGGAAGCTCTTGATGAGCTCGGTGACGAAGTCGGCGAAGGTGACGCGCTGCTCGCGCGCCGCCGGCACGTCCTTGTCGGCCTCCGCCTCGAGGCACTGCCGCACGCCGTCCAGGTACTCCGTGAGCGTGGGGTGCAGCCCGCCGCCCTCCAGCGCGAACGAGCTGGCCGACGACACGTTCAGGTGGTAGAGACAAAAGAGAAGGGGGAGGACACTCACTCGGGAAGCTCTTGATGAGCTCGGTGACGAAGTCGGCGAAGGTGACGCGCTGCTCGCGCGCCGCCGGCACGTCCTTGTCGGCCTCCGCCTCGAGGCACTGCCGCACGCCGTCCAGGTACTCCGTGAGCGTGGGGTGCAGCCCGCCGCCCTCCAGCGCGAACGAGCTGGCCGACGACACGTTCAGGTGGTAGAGACAAAAGAGAAGGGGGAGGACACTCACTCGGGAAGCTCTTGATGAGCTCGGTGACGAAGTCGGCGAAGGTGACGCGCTGCTCGCGCGCCGCCGGCACGTCCTTGTCGGCCTCCGCCTCGAGGCACTGCCGCACGCCGTCCAGGTACTCCGTGAGCGTGGGGTGCAGCCCGCCGCCCTCCAGCGCGAACGAGCTGGCCGACGACACGTGCAGGTGTTACAGACAAAAGAGAAGGGGGGGGGACACTCACTGGGGAAGCTCTTGATGAGCTCGGTGACGAAGTCGGCGAAGGTTATGCGCTGCTCGCGCGCCGCCGGCACGTCCTTGTCGGCCTCCGCCTCGAGGCACTGCCGCACGCCGTCCAGGTACTCCGTGAGCGTGGGGTGCAGCCCGCCGCCCTCCAGCGCGAACGAGCTGGCCGACGACACGTGCAGGTGTTACAGACAAAAGAGAAGGGGGGGGGACACTCACTGGGGAAGCTCTTGATGAGCTCGGTGACGAAGTCGGCGAAGGTTATGCGCTGCTCGCGCGCCGCCGGCACGTCCTTGTCGGCCTCCGCCTCGAGGCACTGCCGCACGCCGTCCAGGTACTCCGTGAGCGTGGGGTGCAGCCCGCCGCCCTCCAGCGCGAACGAGCTGGCCGACGACACGTGCAGGTGTTACAGACAAAAGAGAAGGGGGGGGGACACTCACTGGGGAAGCTCTTGATGAGCTCGGTGACGAAGTCGGCGAAGGTTATGCGCTGCTCGCGCGCCGCCGGCACGTCCTTGTCGGCCTCCGCCTCGAGGCACTGCCGCACGCCGTCCAGGTACTCCGTGAGCGTGGGGTGCAGCCCGCCGCCCTCCAGCGCGAACGAGCTGGCCGACGACACGTGCAGGTGTTACAGACAAAAGAGAAGGGGGGGGGACACTCACTGGGGAAGCTCTTGATGAGCTCGGTGACGAAGTCGGCGAAGGTTATGCGCTGCTCGCGCGCCGCCGGCACGTCCTTGTCGGCCTCCGCCTCGAGGCACTGCCGCACGCCGTCCAGGTACTCCGTGAGCGTGGGGTGCAGCCCGCCGCCCTCCAGCGCGAACGAGCTGGCCGACGACACGTGCAGGTGTTAGAGACAAAAGAGAAGGGGGTGGGGACACTCACTCGGGAAGCTCTTGATGAGCTCGGTGACGAAGTCGGCGAAGGTGACGCGCTGCTCGCGCGCCGCCGGCACGTCCTTGTCGGCCTCCGCCTCGAGGCACTGCCGCACGCCGTCCAGGTACTCCGTGAGCGTGGGGTGCAGCCCGCCGCCCTCCAGCGCGAACGAGCTGGCCGACAACACGACCGCGTGTTAGAGACAAAACATTGGAAGAAGAAAATTTTTTTATATGCCAAATTAAGTAGATACTAGTACAATTACAATAACAGAAAAATTATACCGTTAAATTTTTTTTTTTTAAAAAAGCTTTTTAAAACTTTTTTTTTATTTTCATGCATTGTCATCGGAACCAAATATGTGTGCTAAATTTCAGCTCGATAGCTTCAGTGGAAGTGGGTGAAATATTGATTGCAAGATTCCAGGACATACTCGTACATACTTACAAGATACATACGAGTGAAGTTAAATAAAAGCTTTTAAAATAATGGATCTTAAAAAAAAATCTATAAAAATACAAATTTGACAAAAGGGGCCGTGCTCAGCATTAGTCGTGGCGGACCACGACCGCTTGTTTTCTGTACGACCCCTGAGACCAACACAGAGGTGTACGACAGGACGAGGACTCAAGGCTTGTCGATCAGGGTAAGTGGCCACGCGCTACATATTCATCAAAACGAAAACCGACATAAAAAATTGAATTCATTATAATCAATATAAATAATAAATTTATTTATAGAGAGTATCATTAAAACTAGTTAGCAATTCTGTATTAATCTTCTTCGGTATTAACATACTTCGGTATTAAAAAAATAAGGTGCCAATGTCGTTATTATAGCACAACAAACTTTCACTGACATACCTACTCCACAAATCTTAATCTTTAGAAATTTCCCGGCTTCTAACATATCTAAATACAAAAATAATGTAACAAAAATTAACATTTGAAAAAGTTGAAGTTAGTTTATGGGTGAGGTCTATGGATGATCAGGGTCATTTTCATCTAGGGTTCGCTTGTCAGGCTTTATATATTTTGTGGACGTTCCGCCTCATATAATATGACGTCAGCATAGGAGTGGGGAGGCACCTGGTGGCGAAGGTCTTGCGCTGCGCAATGATCAGCAGCATCTTGTTGAGATGCAGCCTCAGAGCGTCACGGCGCCGCCGCCTGCGCATGTTCTCCTGCTTGCGGTCCACCGCCTCGCGCAACAGCGGCTGCAGTTCTTCGAAGAGGTCCCTGGGTAATATGGCAAATATAAAGTAGAATTCAAGTATACCTACACTTAAGAGACATCCCTATGCTCTGCAATAACTAGGACACGATTCAACATTTAGCTGCTTGTTGCATCACTAGTTTGGGTTAGGTTACAAAAGAGCGGTTGCCTTAACTATACCAAGGTCTTTATTTCCAATAATTTTATCTATAATTTTAGTAGCGAACTTTTAATCTTGAACCCGTAATATAACGTTACACAAGTACCTACACGAGTCGTACAATGTAAATAATATGGACGAGGAAAAATATATCAATGGCAAGTATCTTACAGGAAATCCACTACTTTATAATTGGATAAACAAGTAAAAAATACACACACACAGTGAGAGTGTTAGCGTGTAAGTGTGTGAGTGTGTAAGCGTGTTAGCGTTCGGTTTAAAGAAAGATACAAACATCACTTAAATGAGAAAAAATAATTAAAATTAAAAGGTACAAATGCACGGGCCCGGTGTGGGTAATCTTGTTTAACTTCATCATTTATACATAAAAAAAATCAAAAACGAATGCAACCAAAGAAAAAGTAAACTTAGTGGGTATAAATTTCTGCATGTGCCTCTGGAATAGGTATTGGTCCAAGTTCGCTGCCACCCATAGACGTCCCACTGCTGGGCACGAGTCGTCCACAGACACTACTGCGGGAGGTCTAGAGCATACTCCACCACGCTGCTCCAATGCGGATCGGTGGAGGGGTTAGTGGCCAACCGGGTGTCGGATGTTGTGCAAGTTAGCATCGTTTAATAGTTGATTTTGATAGAGATTAATTGACCGTGCTTCGGAGGGCACGTAAAGCCGTCGGTCCCGGTTGTTTTCAATGTTGGAAACAGTCGTTAAGCCTTGTCGAAGACCTTCGGGTGGCTTGAGAACATTCGACACTGGGTTGGCCACTAACCCCTCCACCAATCCGCATTGGAGCAGCGTGGTGGAGTATGCTCTAGACCTCCCGCAGCTGCGTCTGTGGAGGAGACCCGTGCCCAGCAGTGGGACGTCTATGGGTCGCAGCGAATAGTTGATTAGTTTTAGTTGATAGTTTTTATTATTTATTTTTATAATAGTTGAATACTGACTTGAGCGCGTCCGGGTTGATGTGCCCGACGGCGGCGACGGCCGCGTCGCGCACCTCGGGCACCTCGCAGCGCGCCAGCGGCACCGCCAGCTTGTGCAGCGCGCCCGGCGCCGCGTGCGCGCCGCGCGCCTCGCCGCCGCTGCGCTCGCTCAGCGAGTCCGGCGACGAGCTGCCCGCGACACACACGCTTTCATTGGCGACGCGCTCGTGTTTCATTTAATTTATACGTTTCTCTTGAACTGTCGTTACTTGGTAAACAATCTTGGTACTACTTTATATTGAAATAAAAATTAATTAATTTTTGAATGAGGATGCGATAGAAAAAGTGTGAAAAGGTAGCCGGGCACTGAACTTCCCACCCAACATCTCAGGGATAGGGGGTGGCTGAAAAACCCCCATATTTTTTTTTGTGGCAATAAATTATTTTTTGATTTGATTTGAAATATAACATAACATCACGCCTGTAAGTGTGTCAGAGGGGTAGACAGAGGTGCCCTTTAGGCCACGAACGACGAGCCTATTTCCATATTGAAATATTATTTAATTATTAATACCAAATAGAAACAAGTTTAATCACTATTCATTTATAAATATTTTTCATTTTGTTTAACTAATTATTAAAGGTATTACAAATTAGGACAAAAATTTACTACAAGATTGTTTACTAAATTGGATAGGTCAGAAAAACGAAATATAATTCACCAAACTATAATCACCAACCGCAAATGACGCAGTTATTGTAATCGTAAGATGTCCTTAAGCATTACCTGCAGCGTAGTTCTCGGCAAGGGCGAATTATTTTAGGTATTTCACATATTTACAGTTCTTTCCCTATTTTCCGAATATTGTGGGTTTTGAGTTCAACAAACATTTAAAACTTAATTTAATTCATCGTACCGGAACTACACGCTGTTAATGGTAATATATAAAATGGCAGCTCAAGTGAGAATGTCTAAAGGATTGAATCAAATAATTTTTATAGCAAGATTTTTCAAATAATGAAATGTAATAATTGATTAGTTTGTGCGTATTACATTTACTACGTAATAGGTTATGTTGAGTGAATGTCTCTCTCGCGCTGCCATCACGACGTAACGGTGCAACAATCACACGGACAACACAAACCTTACAATTATATATAATACCAGTGAAAGTGTATCAAAAACCAACAGGCATAATGTACCTAATGACAATGTTGACGAAATGGTTACAACAGCGACTAGTCGGATAGATGGGGCGAGCTTCTCCCATATGCGCACGATGGCACAAAGCGAATGTACGTTAAACACATACGTTCTCGTATCAAGATTCAGGTATGTAAATGAGATAACATACGTATTATACAACAATCGATTGTTAACAAACGATTTATAACAAACGATTGTTAACAAACGATTTATAACAAACGATTGTTAATAATCGAACGCTCCCCGTCGCGTGGCTGTCGTTGCTCAACGCAGCAGCATCGAAACAAAAATCGTTCACATATGTGCATTTTTGGGGGGTAAGCCCAAAAATTTTTGGGGGTAAGCTCTGAGTGATTCTTAATTTGAAACACAGATGATAATGAAAGTGTAAAAGAGTAGGTTGTCAATACTAACGATATATGCGGTAAAACAAAGCGGTTTGGCGACACTGAAAAGCCCAACGTCTTAGCTACACGTAGCAACAAAAGAAAGCTATGGACACAGCCTCGAAGCCGAGACATCTTGTGTCCAGTGGGAAGATACACATACGCATAAGGACTATCCAACACTGAATTAATATAAACATTGGAATCGGTTAAAGTAACGTAATCACAAATAGGCTGATATTAGCTATTGTGACTTTATTGGACATTTCTTGACTTTTAGGTAATAGATTAGATTGGTCGTTAATTTCTAAAAATAGTAATATGCAAGAATAATTTGCTCGCCATCTACTTACTAGACCACATTGGTAAAGTAAAGAGTAATAATATCGATTGATATACATACATATTTTTGAAGCGTACTGCACTGGCGTCACTACTCAGGCGCACACGCATGCCGGTACAGACTACTTAAAAACAGAGACTAAAGACAGAGGTTTCGAGCTTTCACAAGCATATTCCTTGCTTCAACACGACCGACACAAAACAGATTCACACCGACGCGACGCCACATTCAACTGTCCTGTTACGGAAGGATCGAAAAGAAAAAAATATCAAAGCGGATAGAAACATTGTTTCTATGTCACAAAATATATAATGGACATTATCACTTCAGACATGTCGATAGTTAAACCTGAAATACATACAAAATATGCGTGTGAAAACTCTAGCCTATCCTACGCGACGCAACTACAACATACGAGGGGCGGCTGATAATTCCGCGGCCTGAAGTACTTAATGAAAGGAAAATTGGGTTATATAATTTTTATTTTTCAATATAATCACCCTCAAGTGAAATGCATTTTTCACATCTAGCATATAATGCTTTTAAGCCGTTGAAAAAATATTCCTTGTCTTGCTCGTTAAAATGACTTTCTACAGCCGCCATCATCTCACTATTGTCGGAAAATCTTCGGCCCCTTAACTCCTTTTTTAATTTTGAAAAAAGAAAAAAGTCACTAGGTGCCAGGTCTCGACTATATGGTGGGTGGTCAATTTCTGAAAATCCTGTGTCTTTAAGGGCCTGGCGTGCAACCCGAGAGGTGTGAACTGGCGCATTGTCTTGCAAAAACAGCACACCGCGCGCCAACTTTCCACGTCTCTTCTCCACCACAGCCTCCCGTGCCTGAGCCAATAAATTAGCATAATATTGTCCATTCATTGTAGTTCCCTTAGGTAAATAGTCAATTAATAAAATTCCCTCGCTATCCCAAAAAATGGTCGCCAAATTTTAGACGCCGACTTTTCCACTTTGAATTTCTTCGGCGCCCTTTCCCCTTTTTTTATCCATTGCATCGACTCTTTTTTGATTCTGGATCATACTGACGTATCCATGTTTCGTCAACGGTTACTATTCTGTGACAAATTTCATCCAAATTATCCTTGGCCAACTCTAAAAACTCGTTACAAGTCGCGAGTCGTCGCTGCTTGTCGAGCGGAGTGAGCATTCGCGGTACCCAACGCGCACTAATTTTTTTCATATGCAAATGTTGATGCAAAATTTCTCCGATTCTTTCTTTACTAATCTGTAACTCCTCTGCTATTTGCCACAATTTAATTCTTCGATCGCCCAGTACTAATTTCTCTACTTTTTGAATATTTTCCGAAGTCACTACCGTTACAGGTCGACCCGGTCGGGGGTCGTCTTCACAGGACTCTCGTCCCTGTTGAAATAACCGAACCCACTTTTTGACCATCGTATAAGAAGGTCCAGATTCCCCAAGTACCGATGACATTTCTTCAAAAATTGCTTTCGGCGTATTTCCTTTCTTAACGAGGAACTTAATCACAGCGCGCTGCTCGAAATTACGCGAATTGTCAAGTTCGGTCGACATGGCGATGTTCGTTGTTAGATAGATTAACTATTAATCAACATAACAATTTAATTTATGGCTATATATACTGCTAGTGAGTGCTGCTACTAGTGACATTAGTTATGAGGTGATTAGTCATCGCTAAGTACCTTAGGCCGCGGAATTATCAGCCGCCCCTCGTAGCATGCCGCGCGGTCTCACGAAACGACTAAGAACATATCATTATTTATCGATACAGAATATCAGATGACGTATAGAAGAAGGCGATACAAATTAAATCATTTTTGTTTTATATGCCAAGTACGATCGTCTATTCTGTGTCGATAAAAAAATTGTCACCAACTTTATTACCCCAATCGCGACTCCGGACACGGCGATAGGTAGAGTGCGCTGGGCAAACAAAACGTAATACGTATTTAAGCTTGAGTCAACCATAGGAGAAGCTGGTATCACAAGGACCCGACAAGGTACACCAGATTTATGTAATTATCATCCAATTTAGGAATATCAAGAGTAACAGATACAGATAGATACTCGTATGAAAACGTATACTTTATCACCCTTGAAAGTTTTGACTATAGATTCTGCAGTTTCTAATATATCGATACTTAGCCATCATTCAGATTCTTGAATGTATGATTTTATTTATATTAGTCTACTAGTGAACGCCCGCAGTTTCGCTCGCCTGGACATATTAATAGTTTCGTTTAGGTACACCTAGTTTCCATTCCTCAAAAGTTCAAGGGTAGATCCATTGAACTTATTTCTTGGGGAAATCATCGGGATAAAAAATACATAAATTATATCCTATATTTTATTCATTTCATTACTTTCTTCTTTCTTACTTTCGTTGCAAATATGAAGCAATTCTATTAAAAAATTAAGAAATTTTTAAACAAACTTCCATCTCTTCCCCTTATGAGGTCTTTGATCTGGTGGGAAAATAACTTTAGTTTAAAAATACTTAGATGTGGACATATCATACAAAATTTCAAATTTTTAAGAATTAAATTGTGTTTTTGCAATTTATTATTTAAAATAATTACTATGTAATGTATTTTAGTCACGAGCTTAATATAATACGTCTGAATTATCAATGTAGAATGTAGAATCTGTACAACGGAAAAGGGATCTGTACAAGGGAAGAGGTACGTCTACATAGTAGGTTATAGCAGTAATCGCAGTTATATTTCCGTTACGATTTTGTAAAATATTGTATAATATTGTATATCACTGTACAATTTGTAATAAACATTAAAATGTATAAATAATCAATTATACGCGTATGACTTTACTTGTAATATACATGGAAATTATTTAAACCCATATTACTCGTACATCAGTTTAAAACAATGTGAACTTTAAACTAACTCAAACAACACGGTAATTATAAATGAATAAAACTTTAAAAAAAAGGATAAAATAAAACGTATATATTACCTAAAACGATAAAAATGATATAAAGAAAATGTAATGACATCTAATGATTGCATAACCGTCACTACAATGTAATCATACCACAGGCAATCATTCAACTACTTCTAATCGTACCAAATAAGCCAACTTAGTTTGAAATCGAAAGATAAATAAAGTATCAAGAAGCAGACCAAGTCATGTTTCTGTAATATTCAGTCGAACATAATGATTGAGGCGCATCACATTATTCCAGATTTATATATTATTTACTATCTGTTCATCTATAAAATTGCATCTTTCAACTTCAAAATATAATACAGACATCTAGGCTAGAGAAGGGATGCATAATTCACAGCATAATTGAACAGATGCAGTCATCTAATATAAAACATCTAAAGTATCAAAAGAAAACATTCGGATGTATTTTGTTGGATGTTATGTACGGTGACGTGTCCTTCGTACCGGGCTGGCGTATGGGTAAAACAATATGCGCTGGTTGGTAGCGTTCGCCGTCGAGGCTGGACTGGGAACACATAAGAAGCACTGAGCCTGAACGGTATGCGCTAGCTGTACAGAGATCTGGTGATACAGGATGATGGCGATCTACGATGACCCGCAGGCGGGGCCGCTCACATTGATATCAAGAGGCCACCGTTGTTACCCACGATGACGGATGATCGTTGCGTCGATTCCATCTACATTTATCATAAAATCCTTTGGAAGTAGCGACGGGAGAAGTGTTATAAGTTAGTGTATAAAGTAGATCAGATGGAGTCGGCGCAATGCGTTATGATCGTGTCGAATGGACGTGCACATAGCGAGCGAGTCGGCCACCTCGTCCGCTTGTGATGCCTGTGCGAGCGCGCATAGCTCAACGGCAGCGTGAAGAACCCGCCGGTCGCGTTGAGGCTCTCGCTGGAGGAGCTCAGGGCGCCCGGGACCGTCCAGCCCTCCGTCTCCGCGCTACCGGACAGAGCGATGCAGTCGCCGGGGCGCGCCGTGCGGACACGAGCGCGTCCCCAAAAATATATTTATAAATACCAAAAAATATATTTTGTGAACTCAACTCCTGTTATAACCTCAATAGCACACAGACGTCGCAGACTAAGATGGTCGCCTCTAAAGAAGTGTAACCGCACCTTTTCAACCGAACCATAATTGCAATTAAAAACACGGTAGAAATGGAAATAGGTACCGTGGCGGGCGGTGGCACTGCCCCGGGCGGTTCTACCACCTAAAGTTATTCAAAGCCTAAAAATAATGTGTTGTTTGTCTGATATTCACGATATCAAAGAGTGTGTCGAGAATTTTGACTGAAGGACAAATAGTCAATTTAATTGTTTTATTCAATCCTTAATTTGCTTCAGTATAAAATTATTAATTATTTTTACCCTAAGGCCTATGGATATTTCCCTAATTTAAGGCAAATTTCGATGGAAGCTGGCAACTCGCAATACAAAACACGTACTTAGCCGCAGAAATATTTAGGTAAATAAATTACAAAACAATAAATTTATCACCAGCAATCTATGGAAAACGATATTTCCTGTTCCATTTTTTTTTGTTTTTGGAAGCAACAAACGCACAAAACGGCATGTTTATAATAAAAGAGTTTATCATAAAATAAAAAGACTTCGATTTTGATTTTCACATTTGCTTTGGTGGTTGCAACAACCTTGTCTTCAGATGACACCTTCTGCCATTGGTTTTATAATCTGAGTTAAATATAAATGTCTCAATTAATATTATTCGCAAGGACGTTCAAGCTCATTAACATCCGAGTACTAGTATTCCATTCCAACGCTGGCGTTCTAAAGTATTAACAGTAAAATGTGTAAAAATATTATTAATTTAAAATGATATACATAATACACTACAGAATAACTAAACAGGACAGGCATACCAAAACTAACGCTGTATTTTAAACTGTATTGAAATAAAAAATAATTTAAAAACATCGTAAAACGATCAGATTGTAACTTGAACCTCTCGAAACAATATTGGATCCTAGACAGAATGTGAGCAGTGTTTGTAGAGTCGCAGCTCCGCGCAGTCGAGTATTGCATAGCGCCTAGCTTTTAAACAGCCTCTCTTGTTCTCAATGCCTTACGATTTTTTATTAAAATACCCGTACTAACTCCTATAAATTCCTTTGCCTTTTACACAAAGGTTGTCTGGAAGAAATCACTACTGGAACGATAAGACCGCCTTTTGGTGACCACTTTTATATGTAACAATGTTTTAGTATGAATGTTATTTTTTTGTGGTGTACAATTAAATAAAGTATATTTGTTGTTGATGGTGTATGATGTATCATCGACTAGATCGTAATACCAATACCAACTCAATGCTCTTGCACATACAAGTAGATATTTATATCGACGATAGATCCGAGGCAAGTTATCATTTATAAGCAATCCTTACCATTGGTAAAAATGAATCGTTTAATAATATAAAACATGTACGGTTTAAATGCATATAACTACTTTCAACAGCAAAATAACTCTCAGCTTAATATCAGCTGATCTAAGTAACTATCACTTCACAAAATAATTTTGAATAAATGCGCCAATCAAAATACAGTAGAATCCACATATAACGACTTCGCTTATAACGACTAACCGCTTTTAACGACGAGAATGTTTACTCAAGTTAGGTTTCATAGTTATGTACTGAGAAAATGTAACCGTTTAGTGCGACTCCGGTTTAAGCGACCAACTGCTTATAGCGACCATTTTTTATGATAATACGTCCGGTTAAAACGACGCGCAATGTTTTGTTTACACAACCTACGCACCAATATCTCGGCGCCCCAACTTCACCCCGCCCCGCGTGCATCCTTAGTGGCGTGCGTAAATCATAGTTAGTGTTTGTCACTTGTTATGACAAGTTCTTAAAGCTCGACAAAATGAGTTCTGTGAAGCGAAAGTGTTTGTTGTGTTTACAACGTGTTTTGAAAGTTGAAGAAAAAAGTGCAATATTATTCCGATTAGAAGCCGGTGAATCAAATGCAACCATCGCAAAGGAGTTTGGCGTATCTCATTCTACAATTTCAACAATAAAGAAGAATAAATATAAGATCGAGCCGATCGTTTTGAAATGCAAACGTGTAAGGTGTTTTAAGAACCATTAAAATGAAGCTTTATGTGATTCCTACAAAATGTTGTTTTATTTACCTAAATAAGAAAATCAAACTTTCCCAATTATAATAAATATGTATTCGTAAGTTAAGTACATGGAATATTTCTTAAGTACATACATACATATGTATTCTGTATGTACTTAAGAAATAATCCGTTTTGTACGTCATCCGGTTAGTACGACATAGTATCGCCGGTCCCTTGAAGGTCGTTATATCCGGATTCTACTGTATACTCAGAAAAAAAAAATATAATAAATTTAAGCCAATCATGTGGGTACTGAATAAAATGATTTATAGGAAAAAAGAAAACGAACGAAATGCAATTGTGTCGCATTCTAGAAGAACTGTTGATAACGTTGTTTTTATTGTTTCTCCTACAGTGTAACCGAATAATGTTCGTAACAGTGTAAAACAACATAGAATTTTGTAAAACTCCGTTGCTTAAAATTGTTGTAAGAGTCTTTGCTGACCATCTTTAACCGACCAATTTTGATTTTGTAACGATGTAAATGTACCTACATGTACTTGTAGGTCGGAGATTAAACTCACTTCGGGCCGCTGCGCCAGCGAAGTAACTTTTTATTAAAAAATATATAAATAAATATTCGTATTATCTAAATATCGTCGTATCTAAATATAATTATTATTATTTTAGCTACATTAGATCTTTTTAAGTCGCAGTGGCTTGTGGGCTTCACGGCCCGCACTACTTCGCTCAAAATAATAATGGATCTAAAATATCAAAGTAATTCGAACGGTCGATTATATCGTCGGTACAAAAGTCAACTAGCCAAAGTGTCATTTTGGCAGTAAACTAGTAAACTAATCTCACATAGATTAGCTGTTTACCTATGTAGAATTTTTACTTTTTTCAGTTATGCAGAAAAACTATTTGTAATAATAACATTTATATTTGAAATGCCACATATACAATATTTTGCCTCAGTATGCGTTGTGTCAAGATATTGTCATGTGTTTACGCCACCCGCCAACAGATGGCAGTGGCATGCACACTTTGGGAATAATTAGCGCGAACCGCCGACCAATGAAGACCGAGTATCGCGTCATCGCCAGCCAATCGCGCGGCCCGGCTGGGCCCTCTAAAAACTATCAAAATTACACTTTGGCTAGTTGACTTTTGTACCGACGACGTTATCGTCAGTCCCGCTAGAGTCCACGGTGGAGCCCATGGTGGAGCCCACGGTGTGCGTGCGTACCTGAGGCTGAGGTCGGGGCTGGCGCAGCGCACGACGGGGCTGGGCACGGCGGGCACCACCAGGTACGCCATGGTCGTGTAGTACTTCCATACTTGCATGTAGCCGTCGCGCTCCCGCTCCGGCTTGCGCGGCAGCGCCGGCGAGCGCGACAGCAGCGACGCGCGGTTGTCGCTCACCGGCCTGCAACACGTCGGGCCGCGTTAGTTTTGCTAACTAGGTACATCTTTTTAATTATTTTTTGATGTGAAATATCTTTAGGCGGAGGGTAAACCAGAATCCATACTAATATTATAAATGTGAAAGTGTGTTTGTTTGTTTGTCCGGCTTTCCCGTCGCAACGAAGCTATTATAATATGGTATGGTTTTTGTGTGTGGAGATAGTGAGGAGGGTGGAGAGTGACGTAGGCTACTTTTAACCGCGGTAAAACATCCTCATGGGAAGATATCGATGTTTTGTTATTTGCTAGATCTTTAGTGCCGGATGTTGTTAATAGATGGCGTTGTCATGTATGATAAACAACTCATTGTTAATTCCCTTTGACCACGCGGGCGGAGCCGCGAGTAAAAGCTAGTAAAGTATAATTATTAAATTAAATATGTCATAATCTATACTTTTGTACCTATTACTTGTAGGTACAAAATAATTTCGATGTTTCACATCTGCCAGGCGTCCCGTAACGGCTCACAATTTGTTTTTATAATATAGACGGACAAGTGCTCTTATACGCGCGCAGCAGTGTACTGGGCCTGATAGTCTCAAGTAGTTTACCTTGATCAAATTAAACAAATTATAATATAATAAGTACTAAGTTTCTTGCCGTATTCTTCTCGGTAGAATCAACTTTGTGAACCGGCGGTAAATAAAAAAATGTTACAACGTTTAGTAAGCGTATACAAAATACCTATACGGTATTTGATGAATGAATCTGAATCTAGTACCACGTGCGCGACGATCGACTGGCTCCCACGCTCAACAGCGGGGAAGTCACCGACGGGGTTTTCCCCTGGAGCAATTGCCCGGATAGAGGGGATCTCCCCTAACTCCGGATACCCACAGCGCAAGAGCGTCTACAGCGCCGCGCAAGAGGAGGAAGGGTCTGTCTGTCTGAAACTATCAAGTAACGTATAGACGGACTCACGTGGGCTCGATGATGGTGTAGAGCGCCTGGATCCTCGCGTGCAGGATGGGCCACGCCTGCAGCACGGCGGCGGGGCAGCGCGCCGGCACGCGGCTGCGCTCCAGCAACCCGAATAGGACTACCTACAATTATTACTTACTGTTAATTGATTGACCTATGGGTCCAAGAGGTGGTCATATGCCAGCCTTATTCATAAGCTCAAAGTCGCTCAGGGCGCATAAAAGATAGTTATGCTCCGTATTTCCGATGGAACCCGAAATAAAATAAAAAATAAAATATCTCCTACAGCCGCATACTCCATCACCACGCTACATTGTCACTTGCAATATTATCTTCCGAGTAAACGAAATTTTACGGTAGGGCATAGCCTAAAAAGTTAGGGAAGCACTATGATAAACTCATTTTCACTCGACATACCTCCCACGGATCAGCGCCGTTTGACGAGCTGCCACTCCAGCTATTCTTTGATGATGTTTCGTCGTGTTGCAAACCTGGTGAAAATCGTAGTTGAGTGTGCGTCGATGTGACAATTTCTAACAAAGCATGTAAGTTCGCGGCAAGCATAGTAGTAACAGTTTTCAATGTTCTAGCTACAGATTTTTGCATGTATGGATATGCACGCTATAACGTCACAATACTGGGCTAATAAGGGGTATTTTATAACTAAAGAGCAACTATCAAGTTTCGTGCCGTGTTCTTCGCGGTAGCATCAACTTTGTGAACCGGTTGTAGAATTTTTTTTTATGTAATGACGTTCATTGAGCGCATACAAAATACCCTATATTGAAAAATAAATTAATCTGAATCTGAACTTGTACAGGTCTCATGGTTGGACCAGTTAGCAGAGGGTATTAATATGGACAAGGGGACTTCTGGGGTTGCGGGCGGCGAGAGGGGGAACTCGAATCGTCCATCATGTGACCCCGGGAAAGACGACGCTGTTTGTGGCTGTACAGCGTTGTGTAAAGCGGGAAGAGCCCGTGCGTTCGGTGGCGTTCGGGTGCGTTCTACAAGAGCCGGAGTAGGCCACCGAGCGGGTTTTAGTGGGTGAAAGTCCCACATAACCCGGCGTCGCTCCCACGATGTAGAAAAAAAAAATTTGTGTGTGTGTGCAAGTCACATACGGTAGAAGTTAAACGTCTGAAAAGTCCCTGATTAAAAAACTTATTGAAAAGTATTGAAAAAGAGTCGCGCAAAGAGGAGACCGAGAACGTCAAATGTGTTCTATCTCATTCTCTCGCCGGCTGAATCCTATACATTTATGTGTTTGTGTCTCTATGGATTTATTTTTTCGTTTCATCGAGTTTGAAATCACAACGATTCTAATGGACTGAGAGCTGGCACCAATTTTTCGGTAGGTATTTGAGGCAAGCAAGGTATTTTTGGAAATAAATTTTTATTTTATTTTATTTATATAGGGGTTGATTTTGTCCCGCTACTCACCAGCCAGGTCTGCAGTTCCGTGTTGGGGTATAATAGGAGAGGCGTTGGACAAGTTTTCAGCTTGCCTCAAATACCTACCGAAAAATTTATGCCAGCTCTTGGACCATAAAGAAGTTTCACTTCAAAAAGGCAGGTGAGGAGCGCAGTGTTACCGGCGGTCCAGACGGGGTGGCCGCGCTCGGCGACCCACACGAGGTCCGGCTGCGGGTTCGCCAGCAGCGCCTGCTTCTCCTGCGGCGGCAGCAGCGCCGTGCAGCGCGCCAGGCACGCGCCCACGTGCGCGTCCGCCGCGTCCACCAGCGCCGGCTCGTCGCGCGTCAGCTCCAGCTTCTCCAGCAGGTACTTGCTCTCCCTGAACACACACACACACACACTTGTCTTGCACGCCGTGTTGTAATATTTCTTTTATCTATATATATAAAAGGAGAAGGTGACTGACTGACTGACTGACTGACTGACTGACTGACATATCAACGCAGGGCCTAAACTATAAGGGCTAGAAACTTGAAATTTTGCACAGGGGTTCCTTTTATAGCGTAGAGGAGCACTAAGAAAGGATTTTTGAAAATTCACCCCCTAAGGGGGTAAAACGGGGGTGCAAAGTTAGTATCAAACTTTGCCGTTTTTGAAGTCGTTAGACGGGTACACGTCGTTAATGGGTCTAATTCTACGCGAGCGAAGCTGCGAGCGTCCACTAGTTATCTATAAATGTGCTGCATTATGTATCTACATAAGTTTAGTAAGCAACACTGACACTTGCTTCCTTCCTTTCTGTGTTCGCTCTGTACCGGCTAGCATTGTTCTAATATTTTATATAATAAACCAAGTTATCTACAATTTGTATTTGCTCATTTACAGTGCAATCCACTATTATTTACAACACGCCGATTACGTGATTGGACCACAATAGGCATGATGACACATTTTGAAAATGACTTTTGTAATGTAGGTACACTTGTATTATCAAAAAAAAAACAAGCAAGTTATTGCAGTTTTTTCTATCTACTTTGAATATAGCGCGAAAACGCTCATAGGTGTCATGGCGTCCGCTTGACGTTACGCCTAGATAAATATCATCTGTATTCAACAGAAGCCAAAGCGACAGGTGAATTTTTACTTAGCCGTGACGTCATCCGCTATTTCTATCTATCCGCGAATTTTCTATCGCGAAGGCTATTTGGTGTTATGAGGCCATTTCGTGCAGTGTTATTGGTTCGGCAAACGGTGCTGGTGATTGGTTCTATGAGCTGTGCGGACGCGTCTTGCGACAACTGAACACTCCTTCCATTGGAGTAAAAGTATACGACGAAAAATTTCTATACAGTTCAAGAATTTCTAAATCATTAAATAAAATAGGCATCTCAATTTTTTTTTTTTTTAACTTACTCTTTATTGATGTTACCTATAACGTGATAAAATATTTGCATGCTAATGTAGTTAGCTGAATACAAATGACTGTTACTTTATTATTAAGACCACTAATGTACCTATGTATTCAAAACAAATAAATAAACTTGAAACTTGATGATACAGATTTCTGCCGAGCGCTCAACACTGGTCGCCGGAGTACTACAATAAGTTGGTTCGGTCGGTACCTGAGTATGTGCACGGCGAGCCGGCGCGGGTAGGCCTTCCCCTGGCACAGCATGACCAGCCCGAGCGCCTCCGCGCCGCGCACCACGCCCGCCAGCGACTCCGGCTTGGCCGCGGGCGCGCCGCCCTCGCCGTTCTTCCAGCTCGTCACCAGCTGCAGCAGCATCCGCAGCCCGTTCTCCACTAGCTGCGGCGATGTGTCCTGACACGCAAGCGATTGTATGGAGACGTTAATCCAGTCACTAATTCGCGCGCAAACATTTGTATACTACATCTATGTTTGCACGCATGTGTTAAGCCGACATTGGTAAACTTGCGAATTTACTCGTAAGATCATCTTCATTTGCGTTTCGCGGCATTCTCAGTTTTTCAAACACGCGAATGCCGTGAGATGCATATACATTCGCGAATGTCATAATCTGTGAGAGACCGAATTTAAGCCAACAGTGACAGTGACATGCTTACTCCTTACATACATAAATAAATAAATAAATAAGTACAGTGGCATTCGGCAGAACTTGGAGAAGAAGGAAATCGTATACGGTCCGGCTTCAAAGTCTATGTCTGACCTTGAATGCGCAAAAGTCAAAATTAAGTTATCGTCTGGCTCGAGGTGAGCGTTGATTGGTTCGCGCAGTCGTATTATATCTGCCGCAAATTTTTGAAGTCTTGGTCTCGTCTCAACGCAGTAAATATATTACTTTACATGTAAATTGTTTCATTAATGAGTTACGCAAAACTTTCAGTGTACCCCACGTAATTACAATAATTATGCGTTGACGCCTATATTATACCCCATGCGCAACTATCTCCGTATGTCGGTCATAGAGCTACACTTTCTTGGCGCGTGGAATACCTGGACCTCCTTGGCGAGGAACTGCGTGAAGCCGGCCAGCACATCCTGGCGCCACTCCGGGAAATCCACGATGAGGGTCTGCAGGCTCTGGAAGGACAGGCCGCGCAACTCCTCGTCCATGTGCACCGTCAGCCGGCACAACAGCTCCACCAGCTCGCCGGGGCTCATGCCTTCCGGGATCAACCTACAAATTTAAATCCTCGCAATGTGGTTGCCAATATTTCTCTTTCATAGTCAAAGTCAAAGTCAAAGTCAAAGTCAAAGTCAAATAATTTATTTCGCCATGAGGTGATTATACACGCTTAACGAAAGTCTAGAACAAACAAACTACTTAAAGAGAAGAGATATAATGCTATTCTAAACTGATTAATATAAAGTAAAGGATGAGCTATTGATCCTTGAATGAATAGCTAATCCTACACAGGTGCCTAACCTGCCTTAAGGCTAATTTACAATAATTACCTACCACTAAGCTAAGCTCTAAGTCACGATAGACTATCTAGCTGGTCATCGGCTTTAGGAAGAATTTACAATAATCTTATCCTATGCCTAATCGTGGTAGAAACACATATTATAAACTGACCGTGGTATGGCGGCGACGCAAGTGCGGAACAGGTCGATGCGGGGCTTCCGCTCGCCCGTGTTGATCTCCTGCTCCTTGGTCACGTTCTGGGTATTGGTCAGCATCAGCGGCCGGCCGTAGTGCGCGTCCAGCGCGCGCAGGATGTCCACGAGCACGCGCCGCACGTACGGGAAGTACGCGCTCATGCCGATCGAGCGCGCCGTCTCGTCCGTCAGCATCTTGTTCAGGAACGTCTTCTTCACCCGCAGCGTGTTCCCCGACGGCAGCGTGCCGGACGTCCGCGGCATCGGCGGCTCGCCCTCCTTCTGCTGCAGCCCGTCCGCGACCACCAGGAACGCGCGCAGCCCTATCGACATCCGCTCCGGCGTCATTATGATCTTTATCGGCCGCCCGACCATCAGCAGGTCGAACACGATCTCCCGCATCGCGAAGTCGAGCCGCTCCTGCGCTATGAACTGGATGATCTTGACGAAGATGTTGAGCGGCGTGTCGCGCGGCACCACGCCCTTCGAGCCCTTGGGGAACAGCGAGTTGACGATGCTCTGCAGCCGCGACTGAGTGGCCGAGTTGCTCTCGCACTTTATCCGGATCATGTACACCCACAGAAGACGGTTCAGGCATTCTGCGGAAGGACATATTTGGTTGACGGATAGATTTATGCAATCGATTAGATACTTTTGCGGAGCCATTTAAACCAGATAGAATGTAAAAATGGCTTTTTGGACTATTGCAATAAAGATGCGGCAACCATGTGGAATTTGATAGGAACTAATTTTTAGACAGACTCACCGAGCGCCACGCGGCACATCTTGGGGTCCCTGTTCTTCAGGTGCTGCAGGCACATGGCGAGGAAGCAGTGCCAGTTGGCGAGGAACAGCTGCTTCTGCGACACGCACAGCAGGCACGTCACCAGCGGGAACAGCGCCAGCCGGTGCTTGGACTTGGTGCTCGCGTCCAGCGTGTGCCCGTACAGCATCTCCACGAAGTTCTTCAGGCACGGCACGTTCACTTCGTTCTTCACCGTCTGAGGTCACCAGTATCAAATTATACTAAGTCATTTTTTTAATATACAGGTAGATACGCCTGATTAGCATCACCTATAGACACGTGCTAAATCAAGTGTTAACATTAATTATATAATAATACTCGTCAATGATTAATCTAGATCGGGAATGGCCAATAACAATACGACTAATGAATTTATTGATCTCCATGAGATAGTTAAGCAAAGCACAAGTAGTGTCCCAGAACGTCCGACTGGTTTAAAATATAGCAGTTCTTGGACACACGCTATTGTAGTAATTATCAATGGAGTTATTCCCGGTGTGCGGCAAAAGGTGAAAGGTTGGTGTTCTAAATATGCACCTCTCTCTTTTTAATGGATGAGATAGCACACGAGGATGCAGCACTACCTAATACTGTAACTAACTTTCTTAAAGAATCACATTGGTACTGTCACGGGTAGTCCAGTTAGCCTCGATATCGTCATTTAGAAACGCGGTAGTATACAAGACACTTACAGCGGCGACCGGCACAAGGATCTCGACGAACAGTCCCGCCAGCGCGTGCCGGATGTCCTTGTCCTTGACCTCGAGGAAGTACTGCGCGCACTCCTGCAGGAACTGGAACGACGCCTCGAACTCCTCGATGGGCACCATCTTCACCCGGAAGAACTTCATGCCCATCAGCAGCGAGATGATGCTCTGGGTGGTGTGGGGGGACGGCTCGCGGCTCTTCAGCTCCTGTCGAGACACGAACGCGTTCACAACCCTTTCTTTGTCCCACGGAGCGTTATGGATTATACTCTAGGCCTCCCGCAGCTGTGTATGTGGAGGAAACCCACAAAACCTATGGGTTGTTGCTAATGAAACAAACGATTTACCAATTTATGGATCATAGCTCTAGGAACAAGTAGTACAAGTAGGTAAGTACATCACATCTTGATCACATCTCACATCGGCACTCGGTCGGTAACGTGTGTTTGAACTCCTCCTAAACGGCTGGATAGATGTTGATAAAAATTTTTATATGTGTTCAAGGGGATTCGAGAATGATTTAGATTCACAATTTGGTCAACTGGAAAATGATTTTTAAATACGACTTTACTATGTTTGTATGAACAATATCCAAATAATTTAACCGTCATACATTGACATGATGTGTCGCATCACTTTAACATTTCATATGGCTCAACAACGTTTGCGGGGTCGGCTAGTATCAGTATAATTCTTCATTTGTGTGCCCCCAAGAGAATCCTCTCCGTGAGTAAGCCGGTAACTTCAACTATGAATCTGCTGGCCTAGACAAGCGGCAAAACGCTAGTAGAATAGAAGTAGAATAAATTAACATATGTATGGGATTGACATTCGCTTTCGACTAATTATTTATTTATTTATTTATTTATTTATTTATTTATTTATTTATTTATTTATTTATTTATGTACACACATTACAAAGAAAAATCTTAAATATTAAAGGATATGTACAAGGGTACTACTTATTTCAAAGTGAAATGTCTTCCAGTAGACCCGTTGGTGGAGCAGTCGTTAAGAGAGGCAAACAAGTGTGTCCAATATAAGAAATATAATTATAATTAGTTGATAGCGAATGTCATTCTCATACATTCGTTAATCTATTCTGCTAGCGTTTTTGCCACTTGTCTAGGCCCCCTGGACAGTGTTCTATGTGCGCACTAACTGTTGGCAACCCAACAAATTGTTTGATAGTCTATGATAAAATGTCAAGTCTGTGTATGACGTTGCATTACTACTTCCTTATGATTTCACCGCGCAACCTCGATGTACCGTTCTCCTTACAACGCAATAAATTCGTCCTTCTATTATCATCGTGTGTTTAAAGTCAAAGTCAAAGTCAAATAATTTATTTCGCTATGAGGTGATTAGACACGCTTAACGAAAGTCTAGGTACCTAACTAAAAACTACTTAAACTACTAACTGATCTATATAAGGCAAAGGATTAGCTATTGATTATTGAATGAATAGCTAATCCTACACAGGTGTCTAACTTGCCTTAAGATAAATTTACAATAATTACCTACCACTAAGCTAAGCTCTAAGTCACGATAGACTATCTATATGGTCATCGGCTTTAGGAAGAATTTACAATATTCTTATCCTATGCCTATATATTATGTTTAATACAGTCCTACAAAGCCCAACACTGGACACTAACTACACTAACTGACCTTCAGTTCGGCGGTGAAGCGCTTGCGTACGGACGCGAAGCGCGACTGCGCGAGCACGCCGATCACCTCGGCGTACAGGTCCGCCACGATGTGCACGTTGGCTGCGTTCGGGTTCGACTGCAGCCTGTTGCCACAGACAATCAATTGTAAATAAAATTAAAAAGGGTTTCACTGCAGCCTGTTACCACAGACAATAAATTATAAATAAAATTAAAAAGGGTTTGACTGCAGCCTGTTACCACAGACAATAAATTATAAATAAAATTAAAAAGGGTTTCACTGCAGCCTGTTACCACAGACAATAAATAATAAATAAGATTAAAAAGGATTTGACTGCAGCCTGTTACCACAGACAATAAATAATAAATAAAATTAAAAAGGGTTTGGCTGCAGCCTGTTACCACAGACAATAAATAATAATAAATAAATAAATAAATTACAGATTGTTGTTGCGGATATAAGACAAAAAACTAGCATGCACACCATCCAATGCCGCCAGGGACCCTGAATGTTGAGAATATATTATAATACTAATGGACGCCAGCAGCTTCGCTTACGTGGAATTAAACATAACAATAGTTTTGTTTACACCTAGTAATATTATATAGCCTATGTCACCCAGTGAAGATACAGCTTTCTAATGGTAAAAGAATATTCGAAATCGGTCCAGTAGTGTTTGTGTGAAAACATTACAAACAAATCTTTCTTCTTTATAATATTAGTATAGAAGTATAGACTTCACCCTACTGAAATTTTGAGAATTATGGGCTCTCATTAAATGGAATGATATGTCCATCCTTGTACCTATGTTAAATTATTATTATGAAACTTTGTTGTATATGTTATATAATGACAAGTATAAAATATAATGTTTCTGAATGATAAGTGTCTTCGTAGGCAGATCAATACGAACTCACCCTTCCTTATAGTTGAACCGCTTGAAGGCAACATTCTCGATGTACTGCACCAAGTCTTCGTGTCCGGGGTGGAAGGGCAGCTGCCGCAGTACCTATCCACAAAATATCAAAGTTAAGGCTTATAATTCGTTAATAATAATAATAATAAATCTTTCTTTATTCAGGTTACCAGTTAAACAATACAAATGAATACATACATTTTAACTTTATCAAAATAAAATAATTGAGGATCAACTTTCAGGAGGATTAGGTATCATCATCAGCAGCACCCTTGTCAGTTTCTAGCTGTCTGCCATTTATGACATTATTTATTTATTTATTTTAGATTTATATTAATGTGTTTTAATTGTTAAATTATTGTTGTATAATGTTTGATGAGACTTTATACTGACTATAAAAGCGCATGTTTCGAGCAGGCGGATCATTGTGAAACCTAGACGTGTAAGGGGTTACTTTGCCCAAGTACATATACATATACCAGAGTTGCACAGTTGTTTCATTCAACCCACCCGACCGATAGTTTTATTACAAGTCTGAAAGATATCAAAGCTCAGTACACTTGGAGGTCAAACTCAGTATAAATGGGGGTCAAACAAGAGCATAGAGGGCATTATGTCAAACAAGAGCATAGAGGGCATTATGTCAAACAAGAGCATAGAGGGCATTATGTCAAACAAGAGCATAGAGGGCATTATGTCAAACAAGAGCATAGAGGGCATTAGAGTAGATTAGAGTAGATGGTGACCTCTATCAGCGCGAGGCAGAAGAGGAACTCGACGGCGAGGTCGCGGCGCTCCGCCTGCAGCTCCTCGCAGCTGCGCTCCACCGCCTCGGTGCCCGCGCCGCTGCCCGACACTATGTAGATTATGCTGCGGAACAACGTTGCATTCTTGGGACCTATTTTATGGATATGGATTGACAGGCCCGTTGGCGCAATCGGTAGTGACCCTGTCTGTTGCGCCAAAGATCGTGGGTCGCCCACTCGGGACAAATATTCGTGTGACGAACACTTGTATTTGTTCTGTGTCTGAATGTTAATATTATCTGTTTAAGTATGTATTTAAAAATATCTATGTATGTATATCAGTCTCTGACACCCATAACACAGGCTCGCGCCTACTTTGGGGTCAGATGGCCGTGTGTGAGAATGTCCAAGATATTTATTTATTTTATTTATATAAGATAGCTAGATAGATAGCCAGCGGTGACGGCCCAGTGGCTATCGAACTCGCCTCTCACCCGAGCGGTCCGGGTTCAAACCCCAGCGGCACGCACCAATCACTTTCTGAGTTATGTGCGATTTAGGAAATTAAATGTCACCTGCTGTAACGGTGAAGGACACATCGTGAATATACCTGCATGCCTGAGAGTTCATCATAATGTTCTCGAATGCATGTGAAGTCTGCCAATTCGCACTTGGCCAGCGTGGTGGACTAAGTCCATAGCCCAATGGCTCGCGTCGATTCAATGTGATCGAAAGAGTTAAGCAACGACGGGCGCGCTCGGTTTGTGCCTAGTGGCAAAATATCATGGACGCTACCGTGCTTCGGAGGGCACGCAAAGCCGTCGGTCCCGGTTGTTTTCAATGTTAGAAACAGTCGTTAAGCCTTGTCGAAGACCTTCGGGTGGCTTTAGAACATTCGACACTGGGTTGGCCATTAACCCCTCCACCAATCCGCATTGGAGCAGCGTCGAGTATGCTGTAGACCTTCCGCAGCTGCATCTGTGGAGACCCGTGCCCAGCAGTGGGACGTCTATGGGTCGCAGCGTGCGTATTTATCAGATCGGCCCACCTTTCCGCAGTAAGGAGGTGTACGTATGTATGTATGTTGACAGGCCCGTTGGCACAATCGGTAGTGACCCTGTCTGTTGCGCCAGGGGTCGTGGGTTCGAATCCCACTCAAATATTCGTGTGACGAACACTTATATTTGTTCTGTGTTTGGATGTTGATATAATTTATTTAAGTATGTATATAAGAATATCTATGTATGTATATCAGTCTCTGACACCCATATCACAGGCTCGCGCCTACTTTGGGGTCAGATGGCCGTGTATGAGAATGACCAAGATATTTTATTTAAAAACCAATTCTGTGGTCACATGTTTGTATTCCTCTCGTGACATTGTGTAGTACCTTATGTTTTAAATTGTACGCCGCTGCCCTACTTTTTGTCTCCGATCAACATATCCATTAAGAAAAGTTGGGATCGCTCTAAGCGATAAGACCGCCAGTTGTTTCACCTGATGTTTGTTATTCCTTCGCTAATGTATATCTTTATTTTTGGTGTACAATAAAGTATTTTTGTATTGTATTGTATTGTATTGTAGTGTATTGTATTGTATTGTATTGTATTGTATTGTATTGTATTGTATTGTATTGTATTGTATTGTATTGTATTGTATGTATGTTCGAAGATACCTCTTGTTCCTCTGGTCCTGGTGCGGCTTCCTGGCCTGCTCGCTGAGCTGCGGCGAGTCGGCCATCTGCCGCTCGAGCCAGCCGAACAGCGCGCGCAGCAGCGACGGCAGGCAGTGCTCGGCCACCGTGCCGAACGCGGACAGGATCTGGTCCAGCTGCGGGTCCTCGCCCCGCTGCAGCGTCTTGTTCAGCGGCTTCTCCTGCAACACCATCGTCGTCGTTAAAAGCTCAACGAAGAAGGCAGCGGGTGTAATCCATTTTTGGCATTAGTATATCTTAAAATATATACCTACGACCTACATGGTGTAATCGTTAAGTGTGTACTGGCGATTATTCCGTAACTATTACAGATAAACTTTAAACTGATTTCGAAAGTACTTTACCTAATAAGTAAAATGACAATAATAACTTATTACTTTACTTTAAACTCTCCCATACATTTTATTTTTTGTATGTGTTCAAGGGGATTTGAGTTAGATTTACAATTTGCTCCATTGGAAAATGTTTTTTAAACATTATTTTAGTATTTTCGTATAAATTATCATTTACATGAAGTGTCGCGTCACTTTGACATTACATATGACAGAACAACGTGTACGGGGTCAGCTAGTCATAATATATATTATATATAAACTATTGTACTTTTATCGCTGTTGTATTGCCTAGTGAAATAAATAAATAAATTTAAAAAAAAAACATGAGGTTTCGATCGGATTATTAATGTCTTAACAAAATTCTGTATCCAAGAACTGAACCAATT
Organism: Carterocephalus palaemon; assembly: GCA_944567765.1. Classification (NCBI taxonomy): domain Eukaryota; kingdom Metazoa; phylum Arthropoda; class Insecta; order Lepidoptera; family Hesperiidae; genus Carterocephalus; species Carterocephalus palaemon. The sequence continues at coordinate 988,798 of OX155637.1, forward strand.
CTGTGTCAAATTTCAACATCCTAATATTGATCAAATTCAGCTTGCAAAAGTCGGCATAAAGCAACAAACAAACATCACAATTTATTGAAAAGCTTGTAAAAGGAAGTTCATGATAAGGTTTCCTCACAATGTTTTCCAAACTAAGTAATACAAATGTAAAAGAAAAGCCTGGGATTTGAAACCTAGTAAGGAACTAGTAAGAACTTACTTTACGGCCAAGATTTACAAAAACACTAGACTATCACTCATGCGGATCACACATTCATAACTGCAGATTTTCAGGATGATTTGAATGATTTACGCATTCAGTTAGCCATGTGTACCCTGTACTTACTTAATACCATAATACCCTGTACTTACTTAATACCATAATACCCTGTACTTAATAAATTTTCTTGTAATTTCAAAAAAGTGACAGATGAATCGAATTTTACTCAAACATATATTTTTTTGGTGTCTATTCTGATATTGAAACCGTTATTGGATGAAAAATATAAACTCCAGAAAGATATAGGTACCAGAGGTTCAGCCATGACTGCTTCCATCTTTCTCTCTGCTTGGACGGTGAACTCCGTGAACAGGAGCCTCATCACATACTCCCCAGGCCTGAGATCGGAGTCTGGAGGCTGCATTATGGGGCCTTTGTGAGGACCCCAAGGGAGCATTGAACCTGTGATGCGAGAAATTAAATAAGTCATAATTACAAAAATAGGTCAACCAGCAAGATTCCCAACTCCAAACAAGCTTCGCTGCGACCCATAGACATCCCACTGCTGGGCTGGTGGTCATAACAGAGAAAATAGGGTGCCCATTTAAGAACCGCCACCAAATTAATTTAATATCTCGATAACACAACAATGGCCTCAGATGAGGACACACAGAACGTTATAAAATAAAAATAACATGAAATATATACATAAGAGTCTTTTTTATCTAGAAGTAAATTGCAAATTCTTTGAGTCCATTAAATAGTTTTGTATGCCTCTCAGCCAAGGCTTGAGCTGGATGCCTCCAATGCTTCAGATCTTTAGACACTTCTCTTGAATGGTAACACAAGGTTACTAAGGCCTTAACGAATTGTATTTTTACCTGGCTCTATATACCTTTGTAAATAAAGCTAGAGGAACTGTAAACTTAAAACAGTACAGTCAATTCTACTACACCAAAAAGAAAAAAAAAACGAAACTTCCAAATTGTAAAACAAAGTCGAATCATCCAAATTGTAAACTACCGACCTCTGGTGGACACATAGGACGTCATGGTGCTTCCTATGGACCGCCAGTCGCTGGCGGGCGCGTGGGCCTTGTCCGCGACGGCGGCCTGCTCGGCCCCCTCGCCGGCCGGCGCCTCCGCGTCGTGCCGCGCGGGCTCCGACAGCACGCTGCCCTCGGACTCCGCTTCGCTGGACACCATCGACGACGGCGGGTCTTCTGTGCCTGATTACACCGACATCATACTATTATTACATCTAAATAGATTTGACGGAACTGTAAACAGATTTTGTTCACCGTTGCCTATGTGCACGGGCCCTTTTTTATCAATAAAAGATTTTGAGAACATTCGATCAAAGATTAGTAGTACACACAGCCGTTCATCAGGACTCATTAACCACTCATAGTAATAAAAGGAAGACTACACGGACAATGATTGCTCGTTTATTAAACTAGTAACCATTTCAAAGATTTAGCCTAATAACCTAGCTACATACAGTACTATGTACATAACCTAGCTACATACTATTGATGCAGGAAGCTTCTTTGAGCTGATTATGCAATTTTTGTAGACTAGTTCTGCAAGTTTTATTTAATTTCATAATATTTTAGTGGACTTAGTTATATTTATTTTAACTTTAAATTGTTGTAGTGTTCATTACTTACTTAATGTGATATACATACCAGGTACATCTTCCGGGTGTCCATCCGACGGCACCATGCTCAGCGAGTCTGACTCCTCCGATGTAATCATATTGATTTAATATACTCTCACTCACTCGTGAAATTTATTCTGAAGATAAAAATGTATAAGAAGATAAATAAATAGAACAGTGGTAACTAATAGGCAAGCAAAGCAAAAATACAAGTACATACATATTCATTAAAAAAATCTACCTTTGATTACATTACGTGAAATCCAACTTGGCATCATTGTTCTGCAACAAAATTTATACAAGTCTATATTTTTAACAATACATCTGATTTTGACTTAAATAGACTATAATAAATTTTACTTTTTACAAATTGAATGATGAATGTATCAAATTATTAAAAAGTATAAGAACTTGTAAGAGGCTTTCAGATTTATAAGTATGTATATGTTTGTTTAACCTGTATTTGGTTAGCTATAAGTTTTCCAAATAAATAAAAATGACCTACATGCCAGTCTATTGGTCCAGTTAGTAAGCTGGCCACAATTGTACCTTTCCTTTAAATAATACAAGTGCTTAATACACTACAACATGGCACTCCTGAGGACAAAATTATAACATGTGCTAACAGATGAACAGCAACATATAACAATTCCATATGCAGTACATAGGTACAGGCTGATATGTGACACTCATATACTTGGAATACAGTCGTAAGCTCAACTTAAAACTGAATTCATAGTAATATGAGTCAGTGTTGCAGCTGATAAGCCAATGCTGTGCTATCGCTTTCTGCATTCATAAATATAAACATTCAAGCCAAAGGTGCAGCACTTTTTTAAGATAGATAGTGAAAAATCATAACATTATTATTTAGATCTATGCCTAATAGTGGACTGTTGAAATTTATTTCTTTAATCGTAAAATAAAATCAAACATAATAAATTAAGGGTTGGTTGTTGCTAAGTAGTATAGCACTATCCTAACAATTTTATTATATTTCTATATACTTATAAAAATGTCCTACCTACTACATACTTGTTTGCTCTACTTTACATCTGGATATATAAAAACCCAATAAATGACAGTATGTATGTGATTTTAACTGCAGTCATAATAATGAACATGCTCCTACATAATCTCAAGTTACGTACTAAATCAGTTAGGCAGGCTTTTTAGCTCCCTTTGTATAGTCATAATTCAAAATAATGTTATTACTGACATCACCGCTCAATACTAAATAGATATACAAACACACGTAAGAGGGCTCGACTTACGAAGACAAATGATACAGTCTTACAGAAATTAAATCATAGTACACGAATATTTTAGCCTCAACTATTTCTACTGTCTACAGTTTGAATACTTAGACATCAATGTTAATGAATAAATAATTTTGAATACTGGACTCTACATTGAAAGAAAATAACGTAAACCATAATGATTTACATACGTTATTGTTAAAAGCTAAAAATAAGTCAGTCAAAATACCTGGTCCTATCCCAGGATAATATACTTTCTAGGCACTTTTCTCCCACATACCGTTGAAATTTGGACTGAGTTAAAAATTAGTGGATATATTAATTCAATAATTTCTTCACAATCATGCACTTTAATACTCAGTTGCAGCAACTTGTATTGTATGTATGTATATATTCAGTAGTGACATCTAAACTGAAAGAAAATGAATTGAGAACTGAGAAGCACAGAATCAGTATTGTTCTGTGCACAGAGTACTAATTGACATTAACCACAGATTATCAATCAATGCTCTATGACATTAACATAACCAAGTCTGTGGCATAATGAGGTGCACCGGGGAAATTGCTTAAAAGTGTTCATTCATGAGATCTAAAGATATTTTATTACAAAAAGATTGTGCACTAGAGATTTGATTCCGCGCAAAAATAAATACTGTCCCTTGGTATAAACTCCATTTTCATTTGACATTTGAGCTGTATAGACCAGTCTCGATAGCTTTTAAAACAAAATAAAATAATAGTAGAATATAACCTATTAAAAAAGGAGGAGAATATTATAAACATTAAAGGAAAAATAAATTCCGGGCGATCTGAGGTAGGGAACGGGAAGGGGGGTGTTTAAGGGGGAAAAACGGTTTATGTCGATTTCCGGCAAAACTAAAAGTATATAGATTTTTAATATATTTATATATTTTAAATAATATTTATATATTTTTAACAAAACTTTTTACGGACTTTTTATAGATTTTTGATATATTTATATATTTTAAATAATATTTATATAATTTAAATATATTAAAAATCTATAAAAAGTGAATAATGATGTAAAAAATGTATATGTGTAAGACAAAAAAAAGCAAAGGAAGGAAAAGAAGTAATTAAAGATTGCATTTTCTGAGAAGATTTACTACAGTAAGATATTTTTTTTTTTTCACTATCGGAAAGTAGAGGTTTCAACGAACAGAAAGCATACCAACTTTTTGAAAAAAGCTGATATTTTGACGGGTGAATTTTCGATTGAAAATTAGGGTTCTTTTTCGATATTAATTCAAAATAAGGTTGAAAAAATAAATATTTCTAATCAAATAAATAACAGCGTATTTGGGACATAAAAAGGTAAGTTTTCACCAAATTTCGTGAAAAAGAAAAATTATTTGTAAAAGATAAAAATAAAAAACCAAAAACTTGGTTTTTTGAACTTTTCACATACATTTTGAGGTTATGTGAAAAAAGTGTGAATACAAAAGTTTTAGATCTTTTTACTATCTACAACTTTGCCATTTGACTTTTTTCCATAGGACTTTTAGTTTTGCCGGAAATCGACATAAACCGTTTTTTCCCCTTAAACACCCCCCCCTTCCCGTTCCCTACCTCAGATCGCCCGGAATTTATTTTTCCTTTAATGTTTATAATATTCTCCTCCTTTTCTAATAGGTTATATTCTACTATTATTTTTTTTCACTTTTTATTATTTTTAAAGGCTTCTGGCACTGGTCTAGTACCTAAAGGGAAGCAAATAAATGGTGTAAGGCTTTTAATTGTAAATGATAACATGATAGGTGCAACTCAAATAAAATAAAAATTGAAAACCACATTCGCTTCGTCTCATTTTCACTAGGTACCTACCGGCATTCACATCATGAAATTCTCAGTTGTCATCAAAGTTCGGTGTATTTTAAATTAATCGGTAAGTTTACGGTTTCTTATTATTTATATATTTTATGTTCAAATTAGGTATTAATTTAAATGTTTCATGTGAAATATTAAACGAGTAGTGAATATACGTATTTCGTGATGAAAAATAATGGAAAATTATAAAAATATGAAAAAAAATTAAAATAATTTTATATGATTTTAAGCCATTGTTAATGAAATTATGTTTCTGAACGATCACGAGTCCTCGGCGGCAATTCAACTACTTCTACGTTAAAGTTTTCGAGTAATCGAGTTAGAATTTTATTGATTAGGTGCATTCTTAGATTCTACTCTAATAGAGTAATAAATACAGAATTACACATTTGAAATAATTGGAATGGCGTAGGTTTTTTCATTGTTTAATATTTCGTTAAGTACAGCTATTTAAAACCTTTCCATAGTTTTATAGTTAATTGGAAATGTATTGTGTAGCATCCATAGCCCAATGGCTCGAGTCGATTCAATGTGATTGAAAGAGTTAAGCAACGACGGGCGCGGTTGGTTTGTGGATGGGCGACTGCTAGTGGTAAAATTTCATGAAAGCGACCGTGCTTCGGAGGGCACGCAATGCCGTCGGTCCCGGTTGTTATCAATGGTGAAAACAGTCGTTAAGCTGAAAATCTAAAATCCCAAGGAGAAGGCGCATTTACAACTTCGAAGGGTTGGTCTAGTGTAAGTAGTAAATAAAAACTAATTTGTATTCATCTTAATTACTGACATTCTAAATAATCGTAATAGGAAAATAATGATAGTGAAAAACCAATATTTTATTTATTTATTTAAACATTTATGTACATACACACTCAAAAGAGGAATAAATATTAGAAACAACACAGGAAGAAAGGAAAATGTATATTATATAGTAGATAAATATGTACGCCATACCTAAGCCCGTCTTTTTTCAGTATTGAGTAGATTACAAGGCTAAGCTGAAAAAAAGGGTTGCAACCATTCGGGCATCCAGCAACCGTACGGGGGGCGGGCCACCAGATGTACCACCATTGATAAACGGTATCTTTCTTGAAATTCACGGTCATGTAACTTATCGAATGGCTTACATTCTTCTCGGACACGTTTTCCGCGTACTCTTTTTTCATCCTTTTCGCGAGCGGCGTCAGCCTCGGTAAATTCGAAAATTTCCAGCTCGTCACACATTTAGAATAACCAAATTAAATACAAAAGCAGAGAACAATTCAATAAAAGCTATCCTCGGACACCTCAAACAATGTACTCGCTACGTTCTTTTACCTCGCCCGACGACGCTCGATGACATTATACGCGTTCTAAAACCAACGGGTGATCGCTCGACGACCAATAGTAGCCGTTCGTAAATGACGGCCGACGACGCACCGGTCACCCCACGAAATAGGTGGGTGAAAGTCGCCCTGACGTTTTAACATATTGTCAACTGTCAAAAAGCTTCTATTTTGACATTTGGCACTTCAAGATAAACATTTTTAGATTTTTCAGGATAATAATATTAATTTAAGTTTTCATTCGCGCTAAACAGTGTTTCGTGTAAATATATTAATCTATCTTCATTATATTCATCGTTGAATCGAATCAAAATGGAAACAATGAATATTGTTACTCAAAATGGCCAGATCAAGGCCGGTTGTACCTTTTGTAATCTCTTCGATAATTCAATATTGTGTTTTTGTAATTACTTTTTGTGTACAATAAAGTGTATTCTATGTATTTTAGACTAAACGGATGGATTTTAATAAAACTGTGATGATATATAACGTGGTTTTAATTTTGTTACATCTTATTGAAAAATGTAAAAAAGTCAAAAAGTATGCATTTATACATGCATGCATTGTATGGAACTCAAGACCCTGGAATAGGAAATAGGGTAATTTTTATCCTGAAGGACACATTAAATAAATAGCTTTAAATTTAATATATGGCAGTAAAAATTACCCTGTGATTTTTATGTTTGTAATAAGTACATGGGGTACAATGTACATAATAAAATCTAATTTTCAAAATGGAAACAATTTCATTCAGATTATAGTTACTTTATTCAATGAAGTGTTCTTCACTCAGGTACATCAATTAAATTCACATTTTAGTACATTATCAGGATTTTTATAAGCTTTTATGTAACTTGCTTTGATGGCATGATGTTCCAATTCACAATTTGCAATCCATTTTCTAAGCACTTGCTGGCATCCAATTGAGCTAAAATTTGACATAGCTATGTAACTTCGGTCAATATGGTACAGTGGACAATTCTTCAAAACAATCAAAACTCCTCAACTACAACACTCCATTATATACCTTTATAATTCTAAAAACTAGAAACTGAATGAAAAACAGTTCTTAGGGTAAACTTATCCCCCTCTGAGAAAATAGTGTTGCAGCTATTTCATCTCGCAATATTCCGATCAACTTCTACATTGCTTGTGTCACTGTTGTCTTAGGTCTGGTGGAGTGGAGATGAAGCATGCCCTCATCAACATACTCTTGAATATGGAGATCAGTATGGCTCAGGCAAATGTTGTGAAGGACACAATAGTAAAAGGCACCAAAACAATACTGACGATCTGGCGATCCATTTGGCCACTTAAAACTGGTCTTTTTTTTACGGATTTAGCTTGATTCTACGTAAAAAGATTTCCACAATTCAAACTAAACGACTATTGTACATAATGTAAACAGAAAATGACAAAAATGTCTATTTTGACAGTAACAGTTAGGCACTATGCAGTGTCGTTCGTAAACGTCGGATGACGGACGTCACCCCATCGTCGCTCGGCTTGGAGTGAACGCCCGTCGTCGGGCGAGGTAAAAGAACGTAGCCCAGTGCCTCAAACTGAATTGTCATTTTTGACAGTTTAAAGACAGATAAACTTGAAAAGTAATGTCAATAGGAAGCTCGTAATACGGTATTGCCAGCCAAAATCACGTGTCACGTGACCGCTGACTGGCTGGAATTAAGAGTTCGTAATACGTAATTGCCATGCAGTTCAGTTTACGGCCGTAAACTGCCTGGAACTAAGAGCTCATAATAAGCCCCCAGTACTCTCCAGTAAATCAGCCACCACAGATTTATAAGTATATGTCAGCCAGCGTTGCCAGAATGTAACTTTTGTTACATTTTACGTTACTTTTGACCCTCTCATGTAACTTCCATGTAACACGACTCAAAATGTAACTTTTACGTTACTTTTAGGACTTATTAAAATATTTTCCAACAAATAATAAATAATCGTGAAACGGAACGCATCCAATAAAGTTTTTGGTGCGAATTAACTACCTTTTTCATTAATAGGTTTATGATGAGGTTTTTTTTTATAAATTGATTAAGGTATATTTTAGCTTTTGAAATACGTTTCTAAATTTTTGGTGTTATCTTTCACATTATTAATTATATGTTTTTCTTTTTTAGGATTATCAGTCAATTATTTGATCAAAAAATATTACTTCTCTATCAGGCGCGGTCGCAGCCTGAAATTTTGGGGGGGGGGGTCACCAAAACTACGTAGTTCGGTTCGGTTCCTTGTTTCTAAACTAGATGTCATTTCCAAGTTATTTTGGCCATCGTACGTAGTTCATAAAAACTCGGCCGGACGGTAGTCGGATAGCTAGTAATTTCCTTTTATAATAAGGCAAATTTTTGAGATTTTTCAATTTGACCTTAGATTTTGGGGGGGTCATGTCCCCTGTGACCCCCCCCTTCGGACCGCGCCTGTCTCTATTACTAAGATTCTTTCGAAGCTTTATTAATGGGACAGAAAACATTTTTAGTTTTTTGTAATAAAGTGTCATATTATAGTATTAGTTTTGTTTTCCACATAAAATGGAAATGTAACTTTTGTCGTGAAAATGTAACTTTTTGAGGTGTCTCATGTTACATTTGACTATCTGCCAATGGCAACACTGATGTCAGCCACTCTGTCTGTCCAGACGCATCCTGTCGCATGTCGCATAAGTCATATTTTATTTCTGAATATAAAACTATTAAAGTTTTTGTATATTACTGTGATAAATATCAATGAACTTTGAAGTGGTAAGTGACTTTGTAGGGATCCATACCCCATAATTATTTTGTTTGTTAATTATGATTTTAGGAATGTTCGAAAGCATATTTTTAACAAGTTCTTGTTAATTTAGGTACGAGGCAAACCTTTGACGAAGGATGAGACAAAATTATTGCTGTACTTAATTGAGAACAGAACAGACTGGTGGTGGCATTCCTGAGTATATTCCCCCGGATGACATACTGGACAGAGTGGCTGATTTACTGGAGAGTACTGGCAAGTGGTTTTGTTGTACCATTTGGTGGTGACAAAGAGGAAGAAGTTTTTGTTTGTGGTGGTGGCGGTTAATTAAAATAAATAATAAACAAATCACTAATAATGTCTTTTTCTATACCTACTAATATTATTTATAGAGGGAACATGGTGTTTGTAATGTTATAACACAAAAACTACTGGACCAATATATCAAAAATTATTTCACTTATAAATTTGTGTTTTTGTATGTATGTTTGTAATGTTTTCACACAAAAACTACTGGACCGATTTCAAAGAAAATAATATAAAATACCAATTTAAAACATTCCCAGTTGACCATGCGGAAATTATAATACCTTTTCAAGCTTTCTGAATCTAATAAAAGACTTAAATAAATATTCATAATTTTTGTTATTACAGGTAAATGATAACTGCCTAAAGGATCATCATACACTGACCCAAAGACACTGACCATTCACAATCTATAGCTAAAGAGGGAGAAACTATTGTCAGCTGTTGCCATTTATTGGAACCAACTGTAGTCATATCACCATTATTCAAGAGCACTAGATTATTGTTATCAATGCAGTCAAGTTATCTAATTTTAATTTACAAAAAGGAAGAACACAATTATCAGGACTATAAAAACTAACTATTGAAAGAACAATGGCGAACTCTCATACAAGATTTTAGTTGAGATGTAATTTCGACGTCTATGAATGAAAAATATTTAAAAAAATTATGTATTAATTTCTGAGTTCAATTCAATAAGAATTTTTGTTTTTCTTAATGGAGAATTTGAGATATTAAAGTTTAAACATTTTCAGATTATGTTGTTGAAATGTTAGTTTTTGACATTTGGTGAAATAAAATAAGTAGGCATCTATCAGTTTATATCACAGAGTACTTTGTTATGTTTATTATATAAAACTCAGACATTTCAATACTGTTAGGAAATCTCATGAAAGTAATCACAAATAAAACAAGGTTCTTTATATTAATTAATATAATCTTCATAATCTTCTCATAACATGATATTATCTAAAAATTCTGCAAGTGCTGGTATATTTTGTTCATATCTGGCCCATCCTAGATACCACACCAATGTCATTACGCAGCCTACAGTGCGCCGACCAACTAAGCAAATAAAGCAATACTCAGTAATTCCGGTCCAGCCAGGAATATTATTTTCTATTAAAATATAAACATAATACTGCTTCCTCGAAATGTGGCATGATTTTATTTTGCCTGCCAAATCACAAAGCAAGTTCCAGAAAGAGAATAGCAAGCAGTATGTATGGTAACGGGAAGGAAATATCGAAGTTCATAAACTGTCCGGTTGGTAAAAATATAGGTAAACGATAGATAACAAGCACAGCACAAAAGCAACACACAACAACAACAACTCAGCAATCCAAAAGCAACAGTCTTTATTTGATTGACAGCATTTATGTAATGTTGCTATAACATTTTTGTAACTGCTGCTGTAGAAAAAAAACTACATACTTCAATAATGAAATAGAAAAATAAAATCGGATACAGAACAAGAATTAGTTTAGCCTACTTATTTTAAATATTTTTTATTTGGTCGTAATTACATTATGAGTATAAAATAGAAGACTTATTTATGAAAAGAAATATATTTTATATGGCAATATTTAATTTGAATTTATTTTATTGTGGTTTGAGTCAATTAAAGTTATTTTAAATTAATGATTTTTTCTCCCATTGTAAATTTTTATTTTGATGTTTTGATAAAACGCAGAAAAAATATTAAATAAGTTTAATTTTAGTGACATTTCTAGTTGCTTCCATTCACCCCGCCTAATATTTCGCCATTGTTCTTTCTTTATTATTGCCATAATGTATCCTGATTGCTAAGTTTTGAATTTAGTCGTCATATGATTTAATATGTGTTAACTGTAAACTGTTATGAACTAAAATAGCAATGCCATTATGATCATTACCAGAGTCTAATCTTACTGTTGTATACCTTTAATGTTAAATCTTTGCGTAGGTTTAAATAATGGGCAACTAACGTGAAGTAATTAAAACTGGTAATAGATTATTTATATGTCTAGATAGTGTCGCGCAGCAAACGCGTCAATAAAAATAGTGCCCAACAGTTGGAGTTGCTACGCTTATTTGTTTTGTTTTGTTTACAATGACGGTTTGTGTGATTTATGTGCTCCGAAATTATAAAGGTCGATCTGGTGTGTTGCCAGTTCATGAACTCAGAACTCCCTTATAAAAATGTGTAATACATGTTGATATTTGAAAGGCAATGGCGGACATGTTTTTTGAAGAGTATAAATCAACATGGGTATCCTTGGTTAAGATACTAAACCATTTAATTTAGGATTTAATTTTTTTAACCATGCTAATGACGAAAATGAAATGTTTCGAGACGGCGGTCGCAAAATTTATTAAAAATTCATAAGAATATTATTTCGGGGTTTTTCACTATTTTATTACAAATATAATTTTAATTATAAATTCCAAGATGGTGGACCACTGTTTTTTTTTATATATTAAACATGCTAAACGTTTTCGGGGTTATTGGTAATGCTTTTTACGAAAGTATAATTGCCATTATTGACTCCGCCATCTGAGCCATTACATTCATTGCTTCATAGAAAAAACCCCGAATCACTAAATTTTCTAGCAAACATTCAAAAATACAATACATAGTTGTTTTTACAGACAGACAGACCTTTCCTCCTCTCACGCGGCGCCGTAGGCGCTCCCGCGCTGAGGGAATTCGGAGTTAGGGGAGATCCCCTCTATCCGGGCAATTGCTCCAGGGGTAAACCCCGTCGGTGACTTCCCCGCTGTTGAGCGAATTTTGTTTTTAAATGAACTCATTTGGTCACTGACATTATGGTCCAAGAGCTGGCATCCATTTTTCGGTAGGTATTTGAGGCAAGCTGAAAACTTGTCCAACGCCTCTCCTATCATACCCCAACACGGAACTGCAGACCTGGCTGTTGAGTAGCGGGACAAAATCAACCCCCATATAAATTTAAAAAAAAAAAAATTTATTTCCAGACATATATTTGAGGCACTATGTAATTTTTATAAGTTGTAGTCCAATGTTTACAGAATATAAAAAAATTTTTGGAAATAATTTTTTTTTTTTAAATTTATATAGGTTTAGATTTTGTCCCGCTACTCACCAGCCAGGTCTGCAGTTCCGTGTTGGGGTATAATAGGAGAGGCGTTGGACAAGTTTTCAGCTTGCATCAAATACCTACCGGAAAATTGGTGCCAGCTCTCTGGCTATTATCAAAGAACTAGGATTTAATCTGACATTCATTTAATTTTTGTACTTACAGACAATAAATTACAAGAATAACATACTATACTTATTACTATTTAATATGTATGCTAATTCTAAAATTACAACCTATCGAAGCACAACATCAATTTTTACGTTAAAAATAAGAATTCAAACAAATGTAAGGCATGAGTAAATTTTATACATTAAAATACTTCAATTTTCCTTGAATGGCTTAATAATAATAACTTAATAATAATTATTATTATTGGCGATATCCTACTCAAGAGTTTAATCCCAATGGGTCTCCAATGTGAATTCAGTGTTTTTTAATTTTCAACCTACAACTAACCTATTTCTCGAGAATTAAAGTTAAACTCGTAATACTCTCGTTATTCTAATGGCCCTGAACTGATATTTAGAAAAAATACTCAATGTACCTACATAATTTACAATCAAACGAGCCTATTAATGTTCGATTGTAATTATGTGAACGATTTAATCGAAGTGATTTTTTTTTCAGTTTTATTGTAGTAAAATAGATTATATTAATTAAAACTAGGTATGTACAATATTAAAGCACTAATTTAACTACTAAATATAGTAATGTAAACTGCAATACATAATTTATGTTATGTACTATAATATACCTGCTGCTCCCAATAAAGTTTGAGTTTAGTTTTGTTCATTGCCCCGTGGTAGATTAGTCTAGTAAGATAGTTATGAACCGCTTCCATATTACCACGGACTATCGTCAGTTTAGGTACAAAAACATAAAACTGAACCTTAGCGTCTGGCTTGGCTATTGATATAGCGCCCACATATTTACTACATGGCGCTGCACTAATATTATTCCTAGCGAAATAAAATACACTCCGTTCAAGCGATTGATATGTTATCGAGCTTAGACGTTTAACAATCAAGAGTACCTACATTAATATTATGTTCTACACTAATATTGTCTCTTGGCATGAAAGATGTGACTGTTGGTATGCTTAAGCTAGTTGTGCTATTGTTCACAATCCTTCGATACCTTACAATGTAAGAGAATATAATCTAACAGTTTATATTTGCAATTTTGCGATGACACACTGGTCAAAATAATAATAACCACACGGCTCGCAGACACAATAACTAAGTACAATGTTTTTCACAAATATAAATGTTAGGTTGCAATAATATCTTCAATTTATCAAAAAATGAAATCGTTTCACAAAACTCTGTGGAGTGGACTAAAGACACAGAAGTATGATATATTAAATGAATAATTATTATTTCCATTATAGGTACTTACTGTCTTATAAAATATAATATCTCAACGAACGACTTAATTTGAGATACTATGATACTATAGATATTTTGTTTTAATTTTGACATTACAGTACAGGTACATACAATATACATCTTGCGACCCATTGATATTGAAAGGTTTAATCTAAGTCGCTCGCTTAAAGTACCTACCTTTTGAAGTTTTGAGGCTAGACAGTTTTGTATGAGCATTGGCACTCTTCTCTTGGTCCTTAATCTATGATATTACTATAATATTATAATCATATAACTAGGAATATTAGTACATTATGATACAAGTGCGGTAAGTTGAAAATTACAGCCGAGGCGACTACAAGAAAGCAGAGGCTGTAATTATCAAAGCGCACGTGTGTCATACGACGTTATAACATATTTGCGAGGAAATAAATTAATAAATTCATCATTACTAGACGACATTTTCAAATAAAAACAATATAACGAAAAGAAAAAGCGCGCGGAATAATTTATAATTGTTCACAAATTAACGATGCGCGCGCATCAGCGCTTTTTTTTATGGGCACAAAAACAGCCAGTATTACTAATAAAGTAAATTAATATTTTTTTGTTTTTGTTACAGATAAATTATTGTAATTTATCGTCAAAATTAATTAAATTAAACAATTAAATGTTTATTTTTTATATTTTATCTCCCAAAGTTAATTTTATTCATAAAATGTTGACCACTTTTCTGACATAAAAACTCTGCTAAGATTGAAAAAAAGACGGAGCATCTTGATAAACCGTGCGTTTTACCTTCCCACATACACGCTATCGGCCGAATTCGGCCGGTCACGTGACCATCGCGCCAAAAAGAAACCCGTGCGTTTTACATTACATTACAGCACAAGTGCTTTTTACATTACATTACCGCACAAGTGCGTAATGAGATACATTGCGATATTGAAATTGGTGTAATAAGAGACCCTTTACGAGCAAATGTGTTATAAAAATAATTATATAACCACCACAACCATTGTACTCAGTGAAAATATTTGGGCTCGAGTTCATATGAATGATTAATAATTTCGAACCGTCAACCTGCACAAATCTTACACAGTTCTGAATAGAAAAAATCATTCGCATCACAGTCATTTAGCCAAGTAGTATCTAGTAGTTAGGATCATTAATAATTGTTCGCAATAACATTAAATATAAGGAACGATTAGACATAGTGGGACTTTCGGCAGAATCTACTATAGAATTGTCATGTGTTGAGCTGGAGAAGCATATTGTAGTATGCGTATACAGGCCCCCCTATAGTGAAAATTTTACGTTTTTTGAGGATAGGATGGATGAAGTCCTTAACTTAATCTTTAAAAGTAAAAAATATGTAATTGTTTGTGTAGACTTCTACATCAACATTTTAGAAAATAGTAGTATGAAAATGAGATTCTGTGAAACAACAAGGGTGACAACCTCGTCTGCCACATGCATTGATAATATCTTTTGTAACTGTACATATTTGGAAAAATCAAATGTTGATAATATTAAATCAGATCACACTGGTCAGTGCATTAAAATACCGATAGCTAAACACAAAACCAGTAACATAACTATAAGGCTAAGACAGGTAACTAAATTCCGTCTCAATAAGTACAAGGAATTATTAGAGCATAGGTTATTAGATCTAGCAATCATGGGTCATGTAAATAATACTAGCTTTTACCCGCGGCTCCGCCCGCGTGGGAAAAGGGAATTAACAATGCCATCTGTTAACAACATCCGGAACTAAATATCTAGCAAATAACAAATATAACAATAAAGCTTTCTATAAAATTAATGATAACTTAAACGATAGAAGTGCTTGGTGCGAAGTATCTTCAGCTCCACTTGTTCAATAATAATGTACCTAATGTGATCAAATTATAAAAATTGTAAATTTTGATAAGAGTAACTACAGAGTTTCTTGCCGTGTTCTTCTCAGTAGCATCAACTTTGTGAACCGGCCGTAGATAAAAAATGTTATGACGTTCATTAAGCGTAAACAAAAATACCATATAATGAAAAATAAATGAATCTGAATCTAATATAATTTAAATGCCACTTGTAATAGGACTACCTTGTTGGTCCAGTGGTCGCAGGCGTGACCTTAACGCATGATACTGGGCTGGATCATCAAGGTATTGTAAGTAGATTAGTCTTAACCTAACCTAAGTAGATTAGTCTTAATTTGCATTAATGTTATGTAGTGAACCTACTTATACCCTAGACCTAACTCGAGTTCGTTAGCATTTACTACAAACCTGTGTGGTTTACTGATGCTAGCTATTTAATATATGTTTGTAAACATCTGTGTGCCAATAAAGAAATAAATAAATAAATAAATAATTTGTACTATGGTATTCATAAGTGCACTCAGTACACGTTTCTTAGAGGTTGGGTCGTCGTTAAGCCGCTCACAGAAGTCTGGTCTCTGAAATGTGAAAAATACATTAATATACTTTAAAAAACTTCATTGTTATTTCAAAGGAAAACCAGTAATTCAATTTAAATCACTTTCAATTTTACGAAACCTCTTTGCCACGCGATCCATGCAAGAAAACATTATATTTTGTGTACCTATACTTACTTCTAACAAAGAGATCAAAAGATCGGCAGTTGGTGTACTTCCCGACTCATGAGTTTGACTGACGCTATTAATTGTAGCGACTGTTACAGTTTGCGAGGAAGAAGACATTGTCGCTAATAGCTCGGTTTGTGAATTAGCTTCTCTTATTGATGCACTGTCGGTTTGCATTTCAACATCTACAACTCTCGACTCTGATATACTGTCGGTTTGCATTTCAACATCTACAACTCTCGACTCTGATATACTGTCGGTTTGCATTTCAACATCTACAACTCTCGACTCTGATATACTGTCGGTTTGCATTTCAACATCTACAAACAGTCGATTCACAACAGTCGATTCACTCAATGCCGGTTCTATAGTAGGGGTGATAACATTTGCAACGTCATTTATCTTCTTCGCATATTCCGTCAACACTTTTTTTGTAACTTGCACTTTAGGCGCTTTTATGGACAGCCTGTTCACTTCAAGTTCGGTCATTTTCGCCAAATCTCCTACCGTTTCTACCTTTCCTGCGAACTCTTTCACTATCAATGGCCTCATGGCAGGGGACGGCAAATCGGCAGCAATATTATCAATAGGACCCTCACAGTCAATAAGATCTGTACAAATAGGGTCAACATCATTCAGCTCGCAGTTGTTGACGATCTCCAATAAAGGAGTTGGCTCCAGAGAACTTATCTCCGTGTCATTAATACTAGGAGTAACATTATCTTCACTCAAGCTTTCCACAGCTTTTGTTAAAGCAGTGTCTAATTTAGATACAGTGTCGAGCCGCTTTTGTGATTTTAATTTTAAACTCGTTTGAGAGCGAAGCTGTCTCTCCTGTCGCTTGGTAACAGAATTTTGAGGTGATCGGGCGGAACGCGGCTTTATGTATTTTTTAACGTGTATGGTACTGGAGACTGGTGGATCATGAAAGCTTACTCTTTTTCTCTGCAAAAATGAAAATAAAGGTAATCAGCATTAATAAAAAATAATGAAGTACGGTTATTTATCCTACCAATCCTACTTATATTAGAAATGTGGAAGTTGTATGTTTGGATTTTTGTTTCTAAATCAATCACGCAAAAACTACAAAACGGAATTCGATTAAACTTAGCACATAGGTAGACGATAACCAAGATTAGAGCATAGGATACTTTTCATCCCGGAAATATGGTCTTATGGAATGCTTTGCACGTTTATGGGAAAACTGTTTGACAAAACGTCAATTGATGGCGCTGACAACAAATTATAGGATTACGATGCAAATTAGCACTGGAGCAGACAATGTCCTCGATAGCAAAGCATACTCTTTATCCCGGAAATATGTTCCCTAGGGATGTTGTGCATGTTAAATGCTTCATTTTTCTTCCGTTTCGCCCCCCAAACAACCCCAGGAATCCTTTCCCTTACTTGTCTTTTATTGTGGATCGAAACGAAAACTTTATTTCAGAATAATTATGAACATTTGCTTAATTTTTCCGCAGTAGAAACGGAACGGGCAAAAGCTATACATATATATATTAAGCGAATGGCCTTTTTTTTCTAATATCACTTACTTTGTTGGCTGGCGAACCGGTAGACTCATCCATAATATCTGCAAGCTTTCTCTTTAGAATCGAAACGGCGGGATTCATTATATTTGGAACGATATCAGTGTTAGGCATACTTTTTAGAGCCACTGATACATCGTCATTTGATTTAATGTTTGTGGTGGAGGTTGTTGTGGTGTCTTGAGAATCTGTTCTCCGAGTACTGAGTTCTTGGGATGAACCTTGACAAAGTGCAGGTATGTCTTCTCTTTTTCGCTGCAACTTCTCTCTTTGTTGGTCAGTTAATTTTTTTGGATTTGTGGTAATTTTTTCTCCATTTTCCAAAACTGTAGTTGTTATATTCTAGGCTAATTACGATTTGATTTATATGGTGTTATAACATTTTCATGACTTGCAGGATCTGTTCCATTTTTGAGGGTATGTGTAATATTTTTTACTATACTAACAGACGGATTATTATTATTCATGCCAGTCAAAATTATTTGCTAAGTCACTACAATAGTGACTTTTAATGAGTGCCGTTGGCCAAAGTACGGCGCACAATCGATTAACTCAGTGGAGACTAATTGTTTCAAGCTTGCATAAGCTTTTAATTTGAGCACATTTTGAATTGCTTTTAGTAAGCATTCAACTTTTAGTAGCAAACAGTTGTCCTGGAACAGAAGTAATATTATATAAATAAGAAACCTTTGACACATTATTTTGGCACACAATATATTCTTTAAAAGTTATATCTTATACTTACAATTTGAGCGGATTTTTTTACACTGCCGAAGAATGAGTGAGAACACAATTTTAAGTATAGAAAATACTTATTTTGCTATGTTTAAATTAACATCTTCTGTAAGTCTTTTAAAAATACTAGGAAGGAGGTCAAGTATTGTAGAAAAATCTAGATGATTCAGTTTGATAATCTACACCTGAAAAATTAATTCCAATTAATTATTCCGTTTGAATAGTGAATTTCATGAGGTTCATAAACATAGCAATTAAAAATATATTATAAGTAAATTGTTAAAGGCTTGGAAGATACTTACCAGGGTGTTTGCTTATTTTTTTGCTTTAATAACACAATTGAGACTTTTAATAAGAACTAGTGGACGCCCGCAGCTTCGCTCGCGTGAAATTAAACATTCACTATCTTCAAAAACGGCAAAGTTTCATACTTACTTTGCACCCCCGTTTTACCCCCTTAAGGGGTGAATTTTCAAAAATCCTTACTTAGTGCTCCCCTACGTTATAAAAGGAACCCCTGTGCAAAATTTCAAGTTTCTAACCCTTATAGTTTAGGCCCTGCGTTGATATGTCAGTCAGTCAGTCAGTCAGTCAGTTTCATTCACCTTCTCCTTTTATATATATAGATATGCGATTTACCAAATTATACTTTTCAGAATCATTATGTAACTTCAATATATCATCTTTGATATTTTCAGTTAAACTTGTGTCTTTTGTATGCAAAATGTCTAACATATCAAGCCACTGAGATGTAGCAGTTTCCACCTGAAAAATAAAAAACAAAATATTTCACATGAATCAGAAACTTATGTAGTAAATAACCAGCTTGAAGGGCTAAAATCAGACATTTTCACGTCTACCACACGGTTTTATAAAGGTATATATACTACTATAATTACATTTATTAAACCCATACCGATGGAATATCGATTTGGATTTAGATGTGGTTCAAAGATACACGCCGCTTGCGTTTGTTGTTAGGGCGGCTCTCGCTAACTCTCCCCGACCTTATTTCTAGTAGTGACACTACATTTACAGTAGTGACAAGAATCGGATTTTTTGTTTTTTACTTTAAACATGTCTGAAAAATCGGAGTATATATTTAACTGATCTACTCACTGTTGCCAGTAGATACTAAGTAAAAAGTAACTCAAATAATATGTAAACATAAGACATTTAAAAAATTGTCAATTCAGCTTGACTTTGAAGATTTTTTATGTAATACAACTATTTAAGTGTATCCGAAAAATCACCAGAAACCTGATTTGTCACAGAACCTTCTCATCAGTTCTGAAGAGATGAACCATATTGGCTCAGTGTATAAATCATTCCCGTTAATATATTAATGGCCAGGTCGTGGGTTTGAGTCCCACTTGTTGTTTTTTTTTATTTGAATGTAAATAATCGATATTTAATTCCAAACACTCGCAGGGTTAACAGTTAACTTATACATACATTTGTGAGCAGAGCCAAATGTTGCAGAGGCCACAATAGCAAATTGCACAGCACTTGTGGAGTAATATCACACTCGTTTTAATTGCAAACACTGGCAGGGTTAACAGTTAACTTATACATACATTTGTGAGCAGATACAAATGTTGCAGAGGCCACAATAGCAAATTGCACAGCACTTGTGGTGTAATAATAATATCACACTCGTTTTAATTCCAAACACTAGTAGGGTTAACAGTTAACTTAAACATACATTTGTGAGCAGATCCAAATGTTGCAGAGGCCACAATAGCAAATTGCACTTTTGGAGTAATATCATACTCGTTTTCACAAATGTAAGAGGCTACAGCTTTCCACAATAATAAACTATTATAGTTTATTGGATTCATTTTTAACAGAGCCTCAATATGGAAGATTTGGTTTATCAAAACTTTCACAAAGGGCTGGAGCTTCTTTAAGGCCTCAATCATGCCCCATCTGCAACAATATTTACAAGAATCTAATAGAATTAATTAGTCTTTTGGCATGGAGAATTATTGATTTTAAACAATGGTTTTCCATCAGGTATTCTAGTTGGAAAGGTTTTGATGTGATTGTTAACATATTAACGTTAATATGTACATTAATTAATAATTCATCCGCAGAATACCATTTTATACTAGTATACCATCCAGAATACCCTCAAATTAACCAAGTAGTTAATATACTATGTGAAATAATTTTTTAAACATATAAGATAGCAAACAAGCAATCTGCACTACCCATCCGCTCGAACTCATGACTACTGTGACAGGCCTTGAACAAGTCTCGTTTAAAATTCGTCATAGATGTGTAGCTAGGCATAAGGACTAAGATGGTCAAAGTGTTAGTTACAAAACTCACCAACTGGAACATAATTGATTATGAAACAATAACAACCCAATTTTTGCACTTTAAAGTTCTTAACTAGAATGATAATCTAAAATAATCTTATTGATATCTGTTTAATTTTACTATTTCTCATTAATAACTACCTAAATACTGTCTAGTGGCTTTTAAATAAAAAACCGTACAAGAAGTTAAATTAGTTATACCTACTTGCAAGAAACATTTTGACTTCTAATGTTGGGCATAAGCAAACACAATAATAGAGAGGTAAAATTATTGTCTTGAGAAAATTATTCTCATATGTATTAACAAGAAAACCTACTGAATGTCATATAAGGAATACACAAAAAAAAAACTTTAATAAATTGTACTCACTGTTTATACATGTGTTCTAATGTGGGGTTCAGCAATAGTAACACAACTCTTTCTATTAGACTTAACTGCGCTTCTTCTATGCATTTAAGAAATTGTATAATTCTTTCATCACCACCAAAAATTGTCAAGATGTAATCTTCTATGATCGTATCATATAATATCTCTATTTTGCAATTCTACAACAAGAACAAAAATAATTATTACCATCAATAATTATAATGGTATTAATTTTTTATTAACTATTTTAATATTGGGTACCTGTATTAAGTTTTATAGCATACTCAGGAGTTTATCAATTAAATCTCTTCTATTATTATCAGGCGCTTCTTAAGGATTTTAAGAATGAAGTCCAAGCACACTTGAGGGGCTTTCTGAGCTGGGATGGACTATCAGCAGCTATTTTAATGGCAACACATCTAGGCCATGCATTAAATCTTCCAAATTATCCATTGAACACATGGCATTTATGATAGTACTATTGTGATTAGGCAAGGATATACAGCCATCACAATTATAATGACCAAGAATATTGACAAAAACTTCTATACACTTTTCTTTTGTTTTGTTAGTAAGTAATCCTGGTACAAATGAAGATGTATTACCAACATTTGACTTTCCAAAACAGAAGTTTAAAAATGGAACCAAAAGAATTTCAGTTTTTTTTTCAATTTTGAATGAAATCTGCATATCAGGTGCCACCAGCTTCCAAGTTTCGCCAGAACAGTATCTTCTACTTTATCATTGTTGGAACAGAGCAGTACGAGAAGCAATTTCACTATCTCATGAACGATTATCTCATTTGTTTCTGAAGCTAGACTATCTATCAGGACATACCAGCAGAGAAAAAAGCGACACCTATTCACCACATCCATTTTAAATGCTGCTAAATCAACAACTGGTAGCATTGAGTCCATTGGGCTTCCTTTATTCTCAATACTCCTTGCTATTTGGCTTTTGATCATTTAAATGAAAATAATCTACATTCTGTGCCAATAGTTGCTTCCCTTTTCTAACAAATTTTTCATAATTGCTGGGTATCCGTAAAATATAAATAAAATGATTTTTTTTCACAACACATACTGTGAACATGTTCACATGATGTGAATGTAGTAGTGTAATTTAAATGACAAATATTTTTCTCATAATATCGACACAAAGACGTATCAAATCATGAGAACTAAAACGTTGATTTAAAAATTCTGAATATACAGATAATGCCTGAGTATCATTTCGTTCGTTCAGAGATGAGACTTGAAGCAGTCGGTCTATAAAATCATTTCGTTCACCAGAGCTAATTATTAGTACTGTAAGTGCACTCAGTACACGCTTCTTAGAGGTTAGGTCGTCGTTAAGCCGGTCACATATGTCTGGTTTCTGAAATGTGAAAAATACATTAATATACTTTAAAAAACTTCATTGTTATTTCAAAGGAAAACCAGTAATTCAATTTAAATCACTTTCAATTTTACGAAACCTCTTTGCCACGCGATCCATGCAAGAAAATTTTGTGTACCTATACTTACTTCTAACAAAGAGATCAAAAGATCGGCAGTTGGTATACTTCCCGACTCATGAGTTTGACTGACGCTATTAATTGTAGCGACTGTTACAGTTTGCGAGGAAGAAGACATTGTCGCTAATAGCTCGGTTTGTGAATTAGCTTCTCTTATTGATGCACTGTCGGTTTGCATTTCAACATCTACAACTCTCGACTCTGATATACTGTCGGTTTGCATTTCAACATCTACAACTCTCGACTCTGATATACTGTCGGTTTGCATTTCAACATCTACAAACAGTCGATTCACAACAGTCGATTCACTCAATGCCGCTTCTATAGTAGGGGTGATAACATTTGCAACGTCATTTATCTTCTTCGCATATTCCGTCAACACTTTTTTTGTAACTTGCACTTTAGGCGCTTTTATGGACAGCCTGTTCACTTTAAGTTCGGTCATTTTCGCCAAATCTCCTACCGTTTCTACCTTTCCTGCGAACTCTTTCACTATCAATGGCCTCATGGCAGGGGACGACAAATCGGCAGCAATATTATCAATAGGACCCTCACAGTCAATAAGATCTGTACAAATAGGGTCAACATCATTCAGCTCGCAGTTGTTGACGATCTCCAATAAAGGAGTTGGCTCCAGAGAACTTATCTCCGTGTCATTAATACTAGGAGTAACATTATCTTCACTCAAGCTTTCCACAGCTTTTGTTAAAGCAGTGTCTAATTTAGATACAGTGTCGAGCCGCTTTTGTGATTTTAATTTTAAACTCGTTTGAGAGCGAATCTGTCTCTCCTGTCGCTTGGTAACAGAATTTTGAGGTGATCGGGCGGAACGCGGTATTATGTATTTTTTAACGTGTATGGTACTGGAGACTGGTGGATCATGAAAGCTTCCTCTTTTTCTCTGCAAAAATGAAAATAAAGGTAATCAGCATTAATAAAACATAATGAAGTACGGTTATTTATCCTACTAATCCTACTTATATTAGAAATGTGGAAGTTGTATGTTTGGATTTTTGTTTCTAAATCAATCACGCAAAAACTACAAAACGGAATTCGATTAAACTTAGCACATAGGTAGACTATAACCAAGATTAGAGCATAGGATACTTTTCATCCCGGAAATATGGTCTTATGGAATGCTTTGCATGTTTATGGGAAAACTGTTTGACAATACGTCAATTGATGGCGCTGACAACAAATTATAGGATTACGATGCAAATTAGCACTGGAGCAGACAATGTCCTCGATAGCAAAGCATACTCTTTATCCCCGAAATATGTTCCCTAGGGATGTTGTGCATGTAAAATGCTTCAGTTTTCTTCCGTTTCGCCCCCCAACCCCAGGAATCCTTTCCCTTACTTGCCTTTTATTGTGGATCGAAACGAAAACTTTATTTCAGAATAATTATGAACATTTGCTTAATTTTTCCGCAGTAGAAACGGAACGGGCAAAAGCTATACATATATATATTAAGCGAATGGCCTTTTTTTTCTAATATCACTTACTTTGCTGGCTGGCGAACCGGTAGAATCATCCATAATATCTGCAAGCTTTCTCTTTAGAATCGAAACGGCGGGATTCATTATATTTGGAACGATATCAGTGTTAGGCATACTTTTTAGAGCCACTGATACATCGTCATTTGATTTACTGTTTGTGGTGGAGGTTGTTCTGGTGTCTTGAGAATCTGTTCTCCAAGTACTGAGTTCTTGGGATGAACCTTGACAAAATGCATCACTTACTTTGCTGGCTGGCGAACCGGTAGACTCATCCATAATATCTGCAAGCTTTCTCTTTAGAATCGAAACGGCGGGATTCATTATATTTGGAACGATATCAGTGTTAGGCATACTTTTTCGAGCCACTGATACATCGTCATTTGATTTACTGTTTGTGGTGGAGGTTGTTGTGGTGTCTTGAGATTCTGTTCTCCAAGTACTGAGTTCTTGGGATGAACCTTGACAAAATGCATCACTTACTTTGCTGGCTGGCGAACCGGTAGACTCATCCATAATATCTGCAAGCTTTCTCTTTAGAATCGGAACGGCGGTATTCATTATATTTGGAACGATATCAGTATTAGGCATACTTTTTAGAGCCACTGATACATCGTCATTTAATTTACTGTTTGTGGTGGAGGTTGTTGTGGTGTCTTGAGAATCTGTTCTCCAAGTACTGAGTTCTTGGGATGAACCTTGACAAAGTGCAGGTATGTCTTCTTTTTTTCGCTGCAACCTCTCTCTTTGATGGTCAGTTATTTTTTTTGGATTCTTGGTAATTTTTTCTCCATTTTCCAAAACTGTAGTTCTTATATTCTTGGCTTTTTTACGATTTGATTTACATGGTCTTATAACATTTTCAAGACTTGCAGGATCTGTTCCACTTTTGAGGGTATGTGTAATATTTTTTACTATACTAACAGACGGATTATTATTATTCATGCCAGATAAAATTATTTGCAAAGTCACTACAATAGTAACATTTAATGATTGCTGTTGGCCAAAGTACGGCGCACAATCAAATAACTCAGTTGAGACTAATTGTTTCAAGCTTGCATAAGCTTTTAATTTGAGCAAATTTTGAATTGCTTTTAGTAAGCATTTAACTTTTGGTAGCAAACGGTTGTCCTGGAACAGAAGTAATCTAATAGGTATTATCTTATATATAAAATTTCCGTGTCACAATGTTTGTTGCAGTACTCCTCCGAAACGGCTTTACCGATTTTTACCAAATTTTATATGCGTATTCAGTAGGTCTGAGAATCGACTAACATCTATTTTTCATCCCCCTAAATGTTAAGGGTAGTCCATCCCTAATTTTTTTTTTATTTTTTTAGACAAATTTTTATTTTTGTATTTTTTTATGATACAACATTAGAAAATACATACAACCCTGAATTTTCAACCCTCTACGATCAACCCCTATTTTTCCATCGCGATTTTTATTTTTAATAATATACATGGCAAAACAACGTTTGTTGGGTCAGCTAGTTTTATATATAAAACTAGCTGACCCGGCAAACGTTGTTTTGCCATATAAATAATTTTAAGTTGATCGTAGAGGGTTGAAAATTCAGGGTTGTATGTATTTTCTAATGTTGTATCATAAAAAAATACAAAAATAAAAATTTAAGCCGTAAATTTAAGCTGTAAAGCCGTTTCGGAGGAGTACTGCAACAAACATTGTGACACGGAAATTTTATATATTAGATTTCCGTGTCACAATGTTTGTTGCAGTACTCCTCCGAAACGGCTTTACCGATTTTTACCAAATTTTATATGCGTATTCAGTAGGTCTGAGAATCGACTAACATCTATTTTTCATCTCCCTAAATGTTAAGGGTAGTCCATCCCTAATTTTTTATTTTTTATTTTTAGACAATTATTAACATTAGAAAATACATACAACCCTGAATTTTCAACCCTCTACGATCAACCCCTATTTTTCCATCGCGATTTTTATTTTTAATAATATACATGGCAAAACAACGTTTGCCTGGTCAGCTAGTAGGTATATAAAATTTCCATGTCACAATGTTTGTTGCAGTACTCCTCCGAAACGGCTTTACCGATTTTTATCAAATTTTATATGCGTATTCAGTAGGTCTGAGAATCGGCTAACATCTATTTTTCATCCCCCTAAATGTTAAGGGTAGTCCAGCCCTAATTTTTTTTTTAATTTTTAGATAAATTTTTGGTAGTGGTAGTGGTAGGGGTAGTGGTAGTAGTAGTGGTAGTGGTACGGGTAGTGGTAGTGGTAGGGGTAGTGGTAGTGCGAGTGGTAGGGGTAGTGGTAGTGGTAGTAGTAGTCCACACACTTACATGAAGTTCTCCCAAAATATTCAGTAAAAATTATTTATATGGCAAAACAACGTTTGCCGGGTCAGCTAGTATTATATAAATAAGAAACTTTTGAAAAATTCTGAGAGGAGACCCGAGCCCAACAGTGGGACAAAGAAAGGGTTGTGATGAAGAAACCTTTGACACATTATTTTGGCACACAATATATTCTTTAAAAGTTATATCTTATACTTACAATTTGAGCGGATTTTTTGAACTCCGGAAGAATGAGTGAAAACACAATTTTAAGTACAGAAAATACTTTTTTTGCTGTGTTTAAATTAACATCTTCTGTAAGTCTTTTAAAAATACTAGGAAGGAGGTCAAGTATTGTAGAAATATCTAGATAATTCAGAGTTCGATAACTTACACCTGAAAAATTAATTTCAATTAATTATTCCGTTTGAATAATGAATTTCATGAGGTTCATAAATATAGCAATTAAAAATATATTATAAGTAAATTGTTAAAAGCTTGAAAGATACTTACCAGGATGTTTGCTTGTTTTTTGCCTTAATAACACAATTGTGAATTTTAATAAGAATAAGCGATTTACCAAATTATACTTTTCAGAATCATTATGTAACTTCAATATTTCATCTTTGATATCTTCAGTTAAACTTGTGTCTTTTGTATGTAAAATGTCTAACATATCAAGCCACTGAGATGTAGCAGTTTGCATCTGAAAAATAAAAAAACAAAATATTTCACCTGAATCAGAAACTCGCCTTATGTAGTAAATAACCAGCTTGAAGAGCTAAAATCAGACATTTTCACGTCTACCACACGGTTGTATAAAGGTATATACTAAACTGATATACCACACGGTTTTTTAAAGGTATATACTAAACTGATACAATTAATTACTATAATTACATTTATTAAACCCATACCGATGGAATATCGATTTGGATTCAGATGTGGTTCAAAGATACACGCCGCTTGCGTTTTTCGTTGTTAGGGCGGCTCTCGCTAACTCTCCCCGACCTTATTTCTAGTATACAACACTACATTTATAGTAGTGACAAGAATCGGTTTTTTTTTTTTACTTTAAACATGTCTGAAAAATCGGAGTATATATTTAACTGATCTGTTGACAGTAGTTACTAAGTAAAAAGTAACTCAAATAATATGTAAACATAAGACATTTAAAAAAAATGTCAATTCAGCTTGACTTTGGAGATTTTTTATGTAATACAACTATTTAAGTGTATCCGAAAAATCACCTGAAACCTGATTTGTCACAGAACCATATTGGCTGTTCTGAAGAGATGAACCATATTGGCTCAGTGTATAAATCATTCCCGTTAATATATTAATGGCCAGGTCGTGGGTTTGAGTCCCACTTGTTGTTTTTTTTTTATTTGAATGTAAATAATCGATATATAATTCCAAACACTGGCAGGATTAACAGTTAACTTATACACACATTTGTGAGCAGAGCCAAATGTTGCAGAGGCCACAATAGCAAATTGCACAGCACTTGTGTAGTAATATCACACTCGTTTTAATTGCAAACACTGGCAGGGTTAACAGTTAACTTATACATACATTTGTGAGCAGATCCAAATATTGCAGAGGCCACAATAGCAAATTGCACAGCACTTGTGGTGTAATAATAATATCACACTCGTTTTAATACCAATCACTAATAGGGTTAACAGTTAACTTATACATACATTTGTGAGCAGAGCAAAATTTTGCAGAGGCCACAATAGCAAATTGCACAGCACTTTTGGAGTAATATCATACTCGTTTTCACAAATGTACGAGGCTACAGCTTTCCACAATAATAAACTATTATAGTTTATTGGATTTATTTTAAACAGAGCCACAATGTGGAAGTTTTGGTTTATCAAAACTTTTACAAAGGGCTGGAGCTTCTTTAAGGCCTCAATCATGCCCCATCTGCAACAATATTTACAAGAATCTAATAGAATTAATTAGTCTATTGGCATGGAGAATTATTGATTTTAAACAATGGTTTTCCATCAGGTATTCTAGTTGGAAAGGTTTTGATGTGATTGTTAACATATTAACGTTAATATGTACATTAATTAATAATTCATCCGCAGAATACCATTTTATACTAGTATACCATCCATAATACCCGCAAATTAACCAAGTAGTTAATATACTATGTGAAATAATTTTTTAAACATATAAGATAGCAAACAAGCAATCTGCACTACCCATCCGCTCGAACTCATGACTACTGTGACAGGCCTTGAACAAGTCTCGTTTAAAATTCGTCATAGATGTGTAGCTAGGCATAAGGACTGAGATGGTCAAAGTGTTAGTAACAAACCTCACCAACTGGAACATAATTGATTATGAAACAATAACAAACCAATTTTTGCACTTTAAAGTTCTTGACTAGAATGATAATCTATATATATAAAAGGAGAAGGTGACTGACTGACTGACTGACATATCAACGCAGGGCCTAAACTATAAGGGCTAGAAACTTGAAATTTTGCACAGGGGTTCCTTTTATAACGTAGGGGAGCACTAAGAAAGGATTTTTGAAAATTCACCCCCTAAGGGGGTAAAACGGGGGTGCAAAGTTAGTATGAAACTTTGCCGTTTTTGATGTTATTCGAATGAAATTCAGTACCTATGAAGGTTTTTTATTGAGTTTCGAAAATCATCTCTAAGGGGGGGTAAAAGGGGGGTGCAAAGTTAGTAGGTATAAAAGTTTTTCGTATATACCTACATTATTTCAATGATAGTTATGTTACGTCTAATTCCACGCGAGCGAAGCTGTGGGCGTCCACTAGTCTACAATAATCTTATTGATATCTGTTTAATTTTACTATTTCTCATTAATAACTACCTAAATACTGTCTAGTGGGTTTTAAATAAAAAACCGTACAAGAAGTTAAATTAGTTATACCTACTTGCAAGAAACATTTTGACTTCTAATATTGGGCATAAGCAAACACAATAATAGAGAGGTAAAATTATTGTCTTGAGAAAATTATTCTCATATGTATTAACAAGAAAACCTACTGAATGTCATATAAGGCATACACAAAAAAAAAACTTTAATAAATTGTACTCACTGTTTATACATGTGTTCTAATGTGGGGTTCAGCAATAGTAACACAACTCTTTCTATTAGACTTAACTGCACTTCTTCTTTGCATTTAAGAAATTGTATAATTCTCTCATCACCACTAAAAATTGTCAAGATGTAATCTTCTATGATCATATCATATAATATCTCTATCTTGCAATTCTACAACAAGAACAAAAATAATTTTTACCATCAATAATTATAATGGTATTATTTTTTTATTAACTATTATAATATTGGGTACCTGTATTAAGTTTTCTAGTATACTCAGGAGTTTTTCAATTAAATATCTTCTATTATTATCAGGCGCTTCACAAATAATCCTTAAGAATGAAGTCCAAGCACACTTGAGGGGCTTTCTGAGCTGGGATGGACTATCAGCAGCTATTTTAATGGACACATCTAGGCCATGCATTAAATCTTCCAAATTATCCATTAAACACATGGCATTTATGATAGTACTATTGTGATTAGGCAAGGATATACAGCCATCACAATTATAATGACCAAGAATATTGACAAAAACTTCTATACACTTTTCTTTTGTTTTGTTAGTAAGTAATCCTGGTACAAATGAAGATGTATTACCAACATTTGACTTTCCAAAACAGAAGTTTAAAAATGGAACCAAAAGAATTTCAGATATTTTTTTCAATTTTGAATGAAATCTGCATATCAGGTGCCACCAGCTTCCAAGTTTCGCCAGAACAGTATCTTCTACTTCATCATTGTTGGAATAGAGCGGTACGAGAAGCATATTCACTATCAAATGAATCTCATTTGTTTCTGAAGCCAGACTATCTATCAGGACATTCCAGCAGAGAAAAAAGCGACACCTATTCACCACATCCATTTTTAATGCTGCTTCAACAACTGGTAGCATTGAGTTCATTGGGCTTCCTTTATTCTCAATATTCCTTGTTATTTGGCTTTTGCTCATTTTAATGAAAATAATCCACATTCTGTGCCAATAGTTGCTGCCCTGTTCTAACAAATTTTTCATAATTGCTGGGTATCTGTAAAATATAAATAAAATGAAGTTTTTTCCCAACATGTTCACATGATGTGAATGAGAAATTCCATTTTATGTTAATTCTGGGCTCTGGGCTAGTATGCTGATACAAGTATTATCCACAATTTTATTATCTTATTAATAATTTTGAGTATAGTAGGATTAACAAGACTTAGCACATACAGAACATGCAAATGTATGTAAATTAACACACGGGGTGACATGAACATCACACTATAAGCCCTCATTTCGAAATATAACTTGGTGTTTTACTATTTGGCAGGTAAAGCTCAACATCATTTTATAAAAACACATTATCTAAAATCTAAATTAATAGTTTTGAATACACTCTGTAGAATTAAGATTGATTTGGTATGAGTACTGTAAATATGCCAACCTTCGATACGTTACCATAACATTTAGTTACTGGCCACTAATCTTAATAGATCCAGTGTGGAGATTATTCAGTCTGCTACAATTGGGTATTTGAATATTTTTTTTTATATGATAAATGAAAAGATCATATATAAGTTTTATACCAAAACTATTTTTTTTCTTTTTTTCTCGCAATAATTCAAAAGTTATTTCAAAATAAAAATTCAATTCAATAATTTTTGAATCCAGTACCGAAGACACGCCGACAACTCCCGAACAAACCCGAGCGCGTGTGACGTCATAATGTTAGTTTTCATTGTTAAATATTTAAAGGATGATGGACAAAAATGTATGGAACCTGGTACCGGTGCGTGATTCATCTTGATTGGACATGGGGTACCAAAATGGCCATCCTCCTTTATATAACATTTTGACGTCACAAATATGGTGACCAATCATGGCGCGTTTATAGTCACGTGATTTTTATTCAAATTTCATCAATTTTTAATTGTTTATAATTAATTGAAAAAAAAACATTTTTAAGTTTTTTGCATTAAATATCAATATTATTAATAATATAGTATTAAAATACATAAAAAAATCAATAATTATTTTTTTTCAAATACCCAATTGCCACACAATTTACACTTATGAAGGGGATTACACTTATTTTAAAAATTATCACATCTGTAAGTTACTTACTCTTCATACCTACTAAGGGACTTTAGAATACTTTGCCAGTTTTGATTGTGTGTATAATCAATATGGAGCAGTTCATTTGAGACCATTTCCAATGCATATAAAGATGTTTCTATATTAAAATTAGGCAATGTTGACCATAACATAACACTCGGAATCAATTTCAGAAACCAAATGTTAATTCCTTCCTTAACAAATTTTAGCCTCTTCTCTGGAGATAACAGTTTCAAATATTTGTTCAACAATATTATTGGCTGAAAATTATAAATTTATACATTAAAAACCTTCTTGATCTGGTTGTCTTTTTGACATTGAATGCTACTTGTATATTAAACTGTTTCCATAGTAGTCCATAAATCTGATGCTTGCCTGATCCCATTAATTTTAAAAATGATATTTGATGTTTGATGAGGGAACATGTCCCACAATGTTGGTAGTCCTACTATCTGGACAGTCGCTACAGGGATAGGAAACAAATTCCTTTCGTATCATTCTGCCATTGGTAATTGTTGATAAGGGTTCAGTGCGACTGTGACTGTGCGTGTGACTTAGAGCTTAGCTTAGTGGTAGGTAATTATTGTAAATTAGCCTTAAG
Source organism: Carterocephalus palaemon (assembly GCA_944567765.1). Classification (NCBI taxonomy): domain Eukaryota; kingdom Metazoa; phylum Arthropoda; class Insecta; order Lepidoptera; family Hesperiidae; genus Carterocephalus; species Carterocephalus palaemon. Next base: position 1,021,312 of record OX155637.1, read on the forward strand.
GCAGGTTAGGCATCTGTGTAGGATTAGCTATTCATTCAATGATCAATAGCTAATCCTTTGCCTTTTATTGATCAGTTTAGAATAGCATTATACTTGTATCTGTTTTCTTTAAGTAGTTTGTAGTTACCTAGACTTTCGTTAAGTGTGTCTAATCACCTCATAGCGAAATATTTTATTTGACTTTGACTTTGTGGCTCCTCAATGATAAATTTTTTCAAAAGCACGTGTATTCTGGCCTAATGAATTTTGTAATTTATGCTCAGTGCTAGTATGGCAGGTATTGGTAAAAAAACTTACTTGTAGCAGTTTTTGTCCTTTGGGCAAGTACAAATTAAACAGTTCCAATAGTTCAGGATAATGGTCGTCTTCTAAGTTAATGTAGATTTCATCAGGGTATGAACAAAGTACTGTGAAAAATGGAGACTCTAAGTCTTCAGAAATTGCTGTCTTTAGCTGCTTAACTATTTTAAGCATAGATGGCAGCAAATCTGGTTGTGTGATTTCTCCTGCCTGAAAAGTGATGTAAGATAATTTTACAGTATATATAGTATTTGTATTAAGTTTCATTTTAGTAATATATGATTCATGCAAACAGGTGAGGATAAAATTGTTTTTTTTTTAATTTATATAGGTTTTGATTTTGTCCCGCTACTCACCAGCCAGGTCTGCAGTTCCGTGTTGGGGTATAATAGGAGAGGCGTTGGACAGGGTTTCAGCTTGCCTCAAATACCTACCGAAAAATTGGTGCCAGCTCTCCGGCTAACTTTAGAAAGTTCCACACTGTCTAATTTGAAGCAAGCAGAGACTACCACCACTTCAAGCATTCCTGCAATACTTGCTTTGAATATGATAAGAATAACTTACTGTAAATTTTAGTACTAGAGACACTATACTCAATTTTTCTGTAGCATTTGTAATATTATCTTTTAGATCTGCAACGTATTTTTCTAGAAGTTTTTTAGATACATTTGGCTTGGCGGTTCCTACTTCTTCGCAAAATGTTCTATTTTCCATGTCCATTATCAGCTCCTGATTATTACTCATTACTGCAACAAGACATAACCATAACACTTAATTAATTTACAATTTCTGTTGCAGTAATTAACAGTTAATGTAGTATATTTTCAATACAGGGGGTGAGGTTTTGGGCTCAGCTTTAGAATAAAAAAAGGTAGATAAAGCGCAGCCTTAGTTAGAGGTGAAGCCACAAAACTCAGCTCCTTAAAGTAAACACACGCGCTCACGTACACAGATGCATTAAAACTAAGCTCATTTTCGTCAGTACCTCGCGGAGCGCCGTACAGTAAGTTTGCCTAAAAAAAGCCGTCCTGTGTAGTTAAATGACATTTCATTGTATGTACAAAATCTTACAAATCTAATAATTTTCATACAAAAGTGTCCAAATTTAAATGTTTGAATACTTGGAATATTATTAAGACACTATTTTCCATTGATTTTATACATAAACTATGATGATGAAGATGATTACGGGATTAAAGCATAGATTACATCTGAGGCGACAAAAGAACCAGAGAAAAAGTATGCTTTCGTGATACTGATAAGTCGTTATTACTCGAGAGTTATAGTACATATAGAAATGTAATAAGTATGGAATATTACTGCGTTAAAAAATTGGGGGTTAAAAGGGATACATCATTTGTCTTTCGTGGTCTTACATTTTAACTAACTTATTCTTGATAGTTCTCGAGATTTTATTTAAAAGTAACATCAATATAGTCTATTCAGAAATATCAATAGGATTGTCAGTATACCAGTAGGTATATGAGAAAAATAATCTACCCAAAGACAGTTCCTGTTTCCAATAAAATAATAACATCACATGTATTCAATTCTTCCATATCAGTTTATTATATCAGGCGTTAAATATTTATGCATCCACAATCGAGCTATTTCTAAAGTATTTCCATACTTATCACATTCCCATGCATATATAATACAAATCGGAATACACAAGTCAATATTGGTCAAATTAACAGTACACAGGTCACAAGGTCTACACTAGAAATTAAATATGCTCCTCTTAAACTATCTTTTGCTTTTATTTTGTTTAACGAGTGGGAAACTTTGAAAAGGTACCCGGACGTCGTGAGAGCGACGCCGGGTTATGTGGGACTTTCACCCACTAAAGCCCACTCGGTGGCCTACAACGCTGTGCAGCCACAAACAGCGTCATCTTTCCCGGGGTCACAAGATAGACGGTTCGAGCTCCCCCTCTCACCGCCCGCAACCCCAGAAGTCCCCTTTTAGTCGTCTTTTACGACAGGCAGGGGCTACCGTCGCAATATTCTGTTCCCGAGCTACAGGGACAAGAATTGGTATATGGTCCTAAAGCTAGGTTTTTAGTCAATAGTGTGTAGATAGTTGGCCACCTTGCAAATGTTTTGGGAACTAACTTATTTGTACTCTTGATACACGATTGTCAGCATCAATTCAAAGTAGGTTGTTGTAGCATTATTGCAGATTAATGGCAGGGCTTGAAACAGGTGAGATGTTTAAATTCGATTTGTTTTTGACGTGATAAGATATACATAGTCATAAAAATCGATAGTGGACGCCCGGGCCCGCAGCTTCGCTCGCGTGGTATTATAACATAACAATAGACAAACGAATTTATACTACACCTATTAATATTATATAGCCTATGTCACTCACTGAAGATGCAGCTTTCTAATGTTAAAACAACAACTGAGCAAGTAATCACTACGTAAAACAACAATATAGTCGTATTTTTAATTATACGAACGAAGCCAAGCCAAGCAGGGTTGCAAAAACGAAAAATTAAAAATCGGTAGATTTGTCACCTGAAAATCGGGAGAAATCGGGAGAATTTTTATTTGGAATAAAACAAAAGTATTTTATGTTAATAGTGTGTTCATTTATTTAAATTTGTTCCATTAGTTTCACACAAACATTTATTCTCGTTTGATATATGTACATATTGTACATTGATTAATCATTTCCGTCTTCATAACAGCTTTTACAAGCTATTTTGTGAACATTTTCTCATATTATCTATATTAAAAAATGAACAACATTGATTATTTTCTCCTATACGTCTTTTTGTGTGTAGAAGACCTATCATTGACTCATTGGAAAATTTATTCCGTTGTTTAGTTTTCATTAAATGTATGCAACATATTATTTTGAAACTGAACTGAGACGTCTAAGACAAGTGCATGCAATTATATGAACGGACTATATAATTATTATGAACGTCTTAGCCTCTTTGTTAAGTTACATAATGTGGGAAACAACCCGGACAAAGTTATCTTTAGGGATTTTCCCTCTTATACTCACCAGACAATAATAAACTCTATTAAAAGAATTGTTAGTAGAATTTGCTTTAACTTATCGCAAAGTTGAATGACCGTATTCGACATGGTACGCGGAATTTCGGGAAGTTCCCGTGCCTTTAAGTTTGTTATAGGTTTCTTTTAGTATAGAGAATATTATTTTCCATTTTTTATATGAAAATTATTTAAATTGGTTGAAAATTCAAAAAATCGGGAGATGGGACAGCTAAATCGGGACATCGGGAGACAATGACCAAAATCAGTAGATCTCCCGATAAATCGGGAACTTTTGCAACCCTGAAGCCAAGCCAACTGACGTTTACTGTGTTGTCAGTTTTTGATGAAATAAAAATAGTGTTGTGACAAAGTGAATGATTGAAAAAACTTCTGAATGAATGAAATTGCCTCGATTGTCTAGTGAATAGTTAGTGTGCCGAACTGCCGATATCGGGTACGGGGTTCGAAGCTTAGTCGTGTTTTGTACATAACAACGGGTTTTCGACGACTATGTTCTTATAGTATCTACCTATACTGAATACCGAGTGTTTTAAACATTAAGGAAAACATTGCGAGGAAACTTGTAAGACTGTCCTATTTTCAATACATCATGTAGTTGAAACTATAGATGTATAAAATATAACAATTATAGATAGGTAATGAAAATAAAAAACATCGCTTATTACATAATTTGTTTTTATTCATCGTCAGAAAAAAAATCATCACTATCGCTTTCAGTGACATTAATTATAAATCTGTCAGAAACATTGTCGATCATGTGGTCGAGACCATACATTTTGTCTTCTTCTTTAATTGTATGAGACACGCAGCTACTCAGGTGTGATATGTTGAAGTCCTTCTTCAAAAAGTTTTTTTACTTCTGTCATTTTGAAGGTTTTGTTGTTTCTTGCAACATATCCTTTAGCCTGCGCCCAAACCAACTCAATGGGATTGAGCTCACAGTGGTATGGGGGCAGACGTAAAACAGTTATCCCATGCTGCACTGCCATCTCGTCCACAACATACTTATCGCAATGTTCTTGTTTGTGCTGCCGTACAATGTCTATAAGAGTAGCTTTTAACCATTGTTGCTTCGAATGAAATATTTTTGCTCGTTAGCCACTCTTGTATTCTAGGTTTAGTCCAAGACATTGTAGGCAGCGATTCTAGTTTCCTGGAGTGGTAGGGGGCATTATCCGTCACTACTACGGAATTTGGTTTTAGTTTTGGCAAGACCCCCCTAAACCACTTCTCAAAGGAATCGGCATTCATCTCTTGATGATAATCTTCTTTATTTTTTTTGGCTTCAAATATTAATAAGCTGTCTTCTACGAATCCTTCTTCCCCGCCTATATGGCCGATTATTAAACGTTTGCCCTTTCCTGAAGGCTGTTTTAAGCCAGTGGTCAAGCCATCTAGGAAGGCCTGGCGGGACGATAACACTGTCTGGTCAATCCATGCCTTCTTCGGTGCATGACCTTCAAGATAGTGAAAAAATTCAATTAACTATTGAAAGTACCATTTAATGTAAAGAAAACAGAAAATTGTAATTACCTTCGTTGATCCAGGTTTCATCTTGGTAATAAATATACCTTCCTTCCCTACGATACTCTTTAATTTTTTGAAGGTATCGCTGGCGCCATACAATAATGTCCTGTCTATCAATTAAAATGCTTCGTCTTGATTTTGTGACATATTTGAAATTTAAATGTTTTTTAACATTTCTTAAAGTACTCCAAGAAAAATTGGGTAAGTCTGGGTCTTCATTGACAACCTTAAGAATCTGTAAAGTAATAAAAAAAGATTTTGAGTAAGGAAGTCTACGCAATGTAATACTTTGGTTTTACAAAGAACATTATGGTGGACACAGAATATAATGCAGTAGAAGGAATAAAGTTTAAGTTACCTTTATAATGGTGGGTGGCTCATTTGCATAAAAAAAATTATGTACTTTTCGCCTTATAGCGGCAAAAGTAAAATCATCCAATTTATATTTGAAACTGTGTTTCGGTCCACGTTTCTCGGGAGACTTAAATTGTTCATTTTCTTTGTATTCTTTTAATACACTATAAACTGAGGTCACACCAATTCCCAAAATTTCAGCTGTTTTCGAAACACATTCTTTTTTTTCAGGAGCCTCAATAGGTAATAGTGAAGCAGCTTTCTCCTCAAATACGTGTTTGTAGACGTTTTGTATCATAAGTTTTTCGGTAACGCTTAAAGCAATCCGTGGTCTCTTCTTTCTTGGGGACAAGCTTTGGCTTGACGTGCTTGGTTGAGGATCCATATCGTTTGTACGAAACAATATAGCAACAAATAAACACAACAATTACCACAAACACAACGTAACGAAAAACTTAACAAAAACAATAACTAAACAGCGTGAGCGCAGAAAAAACATACGTGCTATCAGACCAGAGGTTAGAAGCCGAATAACAAACAAAATGGCGACCGACGCGCGCGGCGTTGATCGGTGTTGGCACTAGTCGCCACGCCGCGCTTTGTAATAAGCCGTCAAAAAACTGATTGTACATACTACTAGTAACTTATATCAGAACACTTTTATACAATTTCATTGTAAAATAGAAATAATATTCTTTTATAGTTTGAAATGATTAACTATTCACACACATTGTTCATTCATCTGATTGAACGAGAACTGAACGCATCACTATTACTTTAAAAATTGCAACATTATTTTACAAAGTGACATTAGCTACTGTTAGTTGGCTTCGTATAATTAAAAATACGACTAGAAAAAGCGCGGGAAACTTTGAACTAGGCGGGCGTGTAAATTTTTGGCAAAAATATATAAATTTAAAAATACTGTTTAAGTGGTCAGAGAAGTAGATTTTGTTGATATTTTTTATGTAAATTTGTTTATATTTTAAATTTTGTGTAAATAATTCGGTAAGTCTGTTATTTTTACTTCTTAAGTAGGTTTAAACGTAGGTATGGAGGAGCCCCCTGATCCAGGGGGCTCGGTCCCTTCTGCCTCAAATTTCATTACAATTATGTCGAACGAGTCGGGCATGGAAACAGATACATCAGTTTCTGCACGAAATTTAAAACGCAGTCGTCCTGGCAAAATGTGTCGGCATTGCAACAAGCGCAAACGAAAACATAGCACTAAAATTAATCTTAGAGATACAGACTGTTCATGTTGCACTATCGAAAGTTCTACCAACATCGACATTTCCATGAGTAATGTTACCACTCCTACAATTATCTCTACTGAACCCACCCAGCAAACATTACAGAACCCCAACCGCACACATTACATAAAGACTGATTGTGCTCCTTATGTAGTACATGTCCAAAAAATACAGCAGGTAACTGATGGGCATACTGATGGTACAAGTCTCCATCCAGTAACCTTCGGCAGCTTTCTTAAAAAGAACTCCAATCATTTTAAAAATATCGTCAATGGTAGCTTAAAAAGAATAGGACGCAATAGAATTAGCATGACCTTTAGTAATTTTGAAGATGCCAATAATTTCGTTTGCAGTCCTCTTTTGGAACAAAATTGTTTGAAATCCTTTATTCCCTCATTTAATGTGTGTAGGATGGGGCTAGTCAGAGGAGTACCTTCTGAATGGTCTTTGGACGAAATAAAAGATTACATTTCAGTACCAGTGGGTTGTGGTGATATTATTAAAACTCGCAGACTCAATTTCAAGACAATTGTTGATGGAATAACGGTTTGCAAACCTTCACAAACAGTGGTTCTCACATTTGATGGACAGGTTTTACCAAAAAAGATATATATGTGTTACAATTCCTTGAATGTTGAATTATACATTTATCCTACAATTCAATGTTTCAATTGTTGTAAATATGGGCATACTAAAATGACCTGTCGATCCAAGCCTCATTGTTATAAATGTGGCAAAGATCACACAGGGGATACTTGTGATGTGATCGAAAAAAATGCTTTCTGCTCCTCCTGTTCTGGCAATCATTTTGCCACAAATAGATGCTGTCCAGAATACGAAAGACAACGACGAATTAAACTAACAATGGCACAAAGTTGCCTTTCATATCTAGAAGCCAGTAAACTGCATCCTCCTATTGCTAAATCATATGCAGAGGTCTTGGCTGCAGAGCCTAACTCTGTGATATATGAATCTGTACCCTTACATAATCATAATCCCAGTATTCAGAAATCAACAAGGAAGACTGTATTCCTTAAACCCCATGTGCCAGTCAAACAGGTAGGGGGTTATGACAAAGTGGTTCATAGCTCTCTTACAAAAGATTACAACCCAACTCTTTCTACAACTAACGGAACTGTAATTGAACAATCCCAACAAATTCAACACAATATTTCTGTGTCAGATATTATAAGTGAATTGATTAATACCCTTATTAAATTAAATATTATAAAAACAGACAACGCTGCCTTAATCTTGAGTGAATCAAATAATGCTAACAGCCAACATGGACAGGACAGCCAACATAGTCCAGTGGAATTGCCGCAGCATTGTTAGCAACAAAAATGATCTTATGTACATACTTAATATACAGGGTGTCCCAGGAAATAGTGTCAAGCGGTAGCCTAGAGATAGAGCACCCCTAGGGCTACCCGAATCACCCCCATGTATGTTCTGCAACTTTTCGTAGTTTTCGAGTTATGATTTTTTTTGTATTTTTTTTTGATACCTTGGTTTATTTGACATTATTGGTCACAGAGGGATAAATTGTTGAGATACAAGCTTGATTTTTTTTTCTGAAATAGGTGAATAGTACTTATTGCAGATACAAAAACAATTGTGGGCCCATATGCTACTATTAAGCCATAAAAAAATGTTGAACTCTAAGTTTGTTAAAATTTTAAAATTAAGGATCTCTTTTAGGACGATCTAAAAAAAAACTTATTCTAAAAATGTTTCCAAAATCTCTTTCAAAAACTTCCCAATTTCATTAGCTATTTGCCATGTAAATTTCATAGAGCTATCTCTACGGCTTCATCCTTGATAGAATGTTTTAAACACGGTAAGTCGAAAAAACTTAATTTAAAGATCGGGCTAAATAAAACTAAAAATTAATTATCATTGATTGTTCATTATTAAATTACAAAATGTCTCCCTTCCTGCGCAATGGCAATTCTACAATAATAAATAATATATTAAGTATTATTACGAATACCAGCAAATCTTTCTATATACAGTCCATTATAATATCGAACATTTTTGGCCACATCGAGCCGGATTATATCCATTTAAATTTTAAATACATCCTATTTAAATTTATTTTGTTCCTTTCTTAACCATATCTTTCTTATTATTTTCGCAAATAGGCTAGTTGGGGGTGCATTATCTCGTAGATTTTGTAACTGCGCACGCGCACGTGCAGCGCTGCGCGCCGCGCGCCACGTTCGTACCGCGTGCCTGAAAGGTTAACCTATTTACCTAAAGATTAACCTATTTACCTAAAAATTACCTATTTTTAAATAATTTCTGTAAAATATGTCTGTTATTTCTGAAATGTCGGAAAGTGAGAGGGAAGGGCTAGAAATTAAATTTAAGACACTTAACTTCAAACGAGAATATCTTTTTAGTAAATTGCAAAAACTGTATGACTTCTCATTAACACTCAAAAAGGACCCAAGTCGCATAGAGGACTTCCTGTCGAGATGTACTGCCCTCGAAAACATCCAGTCAAGGTTCGAAGAAACTATAATGGCAATTATAGAAATAGAGACTAAATTAGAACCGAAAAAAATTACTTCAACGAGTGAACTGGAAGTGTTCGACGAGCTGTACTCAGCTATTCAACTGGTAGCTTTAAAATGCCGCAAAAAAGAGTTCAATAATGCAAATAAATCTGTTGAAAAGGCTAAGCCGTGCTTACCTAACCTGACATTGTTTGAATTCGATGGTAATGTGGAGAACTGGGTAACCTTTTATGATACCTACATGTCACTTGTACATACTCGAGAGTTCTCAGACATAGACAAATTTCATTATTTATTATCTTGTGTTAAAGGCTCCGCGCTTAATATAGTCAAACAACTGCCCATTACGGCAAGCAATTACAAGGTAGTGTGGGACGCTTTAGTCAACAAATATCAAGACCCGAGAGCACTCGTAGCAAGATATTTGGACAAAATGCTTACATTCTCCACATTAACCAAAGCATCGCCGGATAGTCTGAATAAATTTATTGAAACGTTCGATCATAACATGAAAGCTATTTTAGCATTAAAATTAAAAGACCTCCAAGATTACCTTTTTTGCCACATTGCGTTGCGTGGGTTAGATAGTAGTACCCGTAAACGATTCGAAGAAAGTCTCGATGAAAATTCTATACCTACTTTTGCTGAAGTAATTAAATTTGTACAGTTACAAATTAAGGTATTAGAACATACGTTTCCAACGGCGTCCGTGACACCAGCAGTGGTTAGTAAAAAATCGTATGTTAACCCTAAAGTAACTCGTGTGACACCTAATAAAATAGCATTAGTTAGTTCGTCGAAAGGTAAATTATCCCCGAACAAATTAGTGTGTCTGCACTGTAGTCAAAATCATTCCATATACCGATGCGAACAATTTCGTAAATTGTCTGTCGATTGTAGAATTGACCGGGTCAATTCGTTAAAATTGTGCACTAATTGTTTAAAAGAAAATCACGATTATACTGCGTGTAAGAGTGCCTTAAGTTGTGGCGTGTGTTCACGTCCACACCATTATTTGTTACATAAGGAAAATGACTCCGAATCCTTATGTAAGTCGAGCGTCTCGACCACCGCACTGACGTCCGTAGCAAACGAGCATGCCTCCGACCCAGACCGTGTCTGTGGACAGCACGTTGTTGCCCACTATGGGGTTGTATTGGGGACCGCTCTTGTTAATGCTATGGACAAGGCGGGGCAATTAATTACCTGCCGCTCAGTTATAGACTCGGGGGCTCAGAGCTCTTTCATTTCTATGGAATGTGCCCAACTCTTGGGGCTTCCTAGAAGGAAATGTCCATTCACGATATCCGGGCTTAGTGGTGGGGTAGTTAAAAATTTCGGTATGGTCACAGTTACCATCAGTCCGCGACAGAATGAAAAAAATAATTTTAATATTGATATGATTGTTGTCGGTAAGGTGGCATCGGACATGCCAAATGTTTCGTTCCCTCAGAACGTAGTGGAGGAGTATAAAAACTTTAATTTGGCAGATCCGACCTTTCACCAAAGGTCCCGAATTGATATGCTTTTCGGCAACGACCTCGTACCGGAAATAATCAAAGCCATACCGGTAACGATCAAGTCTAACATACCTACCGTGATAGATACGCTCTTTGGTTTTATTGTCAGTGGTAAATTATATTTACCTACTAACACGGAAAACAATTTAAATCTACATACGTCAGTGTCGGATGAAGTGAATTTGGATAAAACGTTACGTAGCTTTTGGGAAATAGAAGAGTTGCCGTGCTCCGCTTCTATTAGTGACCTGGATCTACTGGCCGAGGAGATCTTCGCGCGTGAGCATACTCGCGATGCTTCAGGTCGTTACTGCGTACCCTTGCCGTTGTTCCCAATCCACCGACCTTAGGTGAGACACGCGTTATAGCGGAGCGGCGATTGGCGGGTGTCGAGCGGAGGTTGGCTCGTACGGGGATGAAAGATGCCTGTTCAGCGTTTATGCGCGAGTATGAAAGTCTCGGTCACATGGAGCGATATACAGGTGACGCGCCCAGCCGGTACATAATACCGTGGCACGTCATACTACGCCCTGAGAGCTCGTCTACTCCCCTCCGATGCGTATTCGATGCGTCGGCTAAATCTAGTAATAACATATCTCTTAATGATATCCTGTTAACGGGCCCGAAGTTATACCCTGATCTGACCGATATTATTCTTAACTTACGCCTATTCGAACACTGCTTAGTGAGTGATGTATGTAAGATGTATCGAGCTATAATGCTTCGCGAATCTGACCGTCCATATCAGCACATCTTATACCGCGAATCTCCTGATGATGAAGCCCAACTGTTTCAGCTACAGACTGTTACCTATGGGCTTAGTTGCTCCCCGTTCCTTGGGATTAGGACCATGCGACAGCTTGCCAGTGACGAGGAGCACAGGTTTCCTCTGGCGGCTCAGGCGATTCGTGAGGGTACCTACATGGATGACATTCTCTGGTCCTGCAATAGCTTAACGGAAGCTTGCCAATTACAAGACCAGCTAATCTCCTGTTTAAGCAGCGGTGGCTTTGAACTGAAGAAGTGGGCCAGCAACACTCCAGAGCTGATAGAACGAGTGCCTGATAAACAAAGGGAGTGTCCGGTCACCTTTAAAACAGACAATGACGAGGAGGAGGAGGGTTCTCGGCCTGAAATGGTTGCCTTTGTCTGATAATTTTTACTTTAGCATTAAATTACCTAACTGTGTCGGTACAAAACGTTCTGTCCTTCGGTTATTGGCGTCCATTTATGACCCCCTGGGTTTTCTATCCCCCTGTACATTTCTTGCAAAATGTATAATGCAAGATTTATGGAAAATGGGCGTCGGGTGGGATGACCATCTTCCCTCCGATGTGTTCGAGCGATGGTGGAATTTTATTCAGCAACTACCGCTATTGGCCGCTATACAAATAAAAAGACATATGCTACTACCGGGCGCAACGGATTGTGAACTCGTAGGCTTCTGCGATGCGTCATCGCAGGGTTACGCAGCTTGCGTCTACGCGATCAGTCGTAGCGGGTCAGGCGAAGTTAAAATAAATTTAATTTTAGCTAAAAGTAAAATAGCACCGTTGAAACAGCTTACCCTACCTAGGCTTGAGCTAATGGGTGCCACCCTATTAGCAAAATTAATCAAATACCTCCGTTCGAGTATTCACCGTGTTAATATTATTAGTATAACAGCGTTTACTGACTCGACAATCGTATTGTCTTGGTTAAATACGGATGCCTACAAGTTAAAAACTTTTGTAAGTAACCGTGTTACACAAATCCTAGATTCGATACCTAGGGACTGTTGGCGTCACGTAGTCAGCGAACACAACAATGCCGATCTTAATTCGCGAGGTGTTATGCCTACACAGTTAGTGCACGTTCAGGAGAGGTGGCTGTACGGTCCGGTTTGGTTGCGTGAACCACAAACACAATGGCCGGTTACTTATTACAGTAACTCGGATGAAAATAGTACAGAATTAAAGTCTAACTGTAATACGTTTAATTTACTGTCGGAAAATTCTATTAATGAGTTACCAGAATCTAAATTACAGTTCTGTGAGAGGTTATTTGAAAACTTCTCGTCATATTATAAATTACAAAGATGCATCGTTCGCATCTTGCGCATGTTTAGGCTAAAGGGTGACGTCACTACTGATAAGCGCTCGGCAGCGATCACTGCGATCGACTTGAATGAATCACAAGACGTTCTTGTTAGGTTAGTTCAAACTGCTTACTTTGAAAACGAAATAAAATTGTTGACGGCGGGAAGTACTTACATACCATCACTTAGAAAATTATCACCCTTTTTAGATTCTCATGGTTTTCTTCGTGTAGGGGGTCGCGTGTCTTACACGGACCTTCCATTCAATGCTAAGCATCCGCGGCTGTTGCCTAAGGATAGTAGGTTTACTGCCCTATTGATTGTGTACCTACACGAACTTTATTTACACACCGGTCCGAGAAATTTACAAAACATTATAATTCAAAAATTTTGGATTCTGTCAGCGCGTCGAATCATTCGATCGGTTCTTTCAAAATGTAAAAGTTGTTTTAAAAGCAAACCTACACATTTGCAACCTAAGATGGCTCCTTTACCAGCTGCCAGGTTGTTACCAAATAAAGTGTTCGAACATGTAGGTGTAGACATCGGCGGTCCGTTTATAATTAAGGAAAGTCTGCGGCGTAACGCTAAGACAAGCCGTGCTTACTTATGTCTATTCATCTGTTACTCGACGAAAGCGGTACATCTTGAAGCGATAACATCTTTGTCAGCTGAATGCTTCCTGACCGCTTTAGATAGACTGGTGTCACGTCGCGGCGTATGTTCATTCTTATATTCAGACTGCGGAACAAATTTTGTGGCAGCTAATAAATACCTTACGGAAGTACAAAAGTTCCTTGCTAATAAACAAGTAAAAGATGCCGTCACCGAGGGTTGCGCTCAGAGACAAATCGTTTGGAAGTTTAACCCTCCCAGTGCCCCGGAGATGAATGGGTACTGTGAAGCCGGTATTAAACAAGCAAAATACCATTTGCTTAGAGCCGTTGGCGAGAAGTCATTAACGTTTGAAGAACTGTCAACTGTGTTCTGTAAAATTGAATCAATTCTTAACTCTCGACCGTTGTGTGAACTACCGGCGAGTGATAACCCGGATGAGTTCAGTGTCTTAACTGTTGGGCATTTACTAATAGGTAGAAGTTTAACTGCGCTGCCTGAGTATAATCAACTTGATACTTCCACCACTAGATTGTCACGTTGGCAATATTTACAACGCTGTTCGCAATTCTTTTGGAAGCGATGGAGTAGGGATTACTTAAACACGCTTCAGCAGCGAGCTAAGTGGTGTAAGTCGGTTCCTAATATTAAAATGGGAGATTTAGTATTAGTGAGGGTTGATAATGCACCTTCCTGTCGGTGGCCTCTTGCGAGAATAGTAACTGTTCATCCTGGAGCCGACGGAGTAGTCCGTTCTGTCACATTGCGTACCCAGAGAGGTACTTTTAAACGACCAGTTAATAAACTGAGTCCTCTTCCGTACGCTAATTAACTTAACTTAAAATTAATCCATAATCTTAGCGTTTAAGTTAGTTTCCTATCATTTAATTTTTACTCCCTTTATTTTATTATTATTATTTTGTTTCATAATATCACCGTTATATGGTTATTCTAATTACTGTTGGGACTGATATTTCACTCCTAGCACTCCCTGAGCTGTTATTTTGGTCTTTTGTACCTAATCTGTATATATTTGCTAGTGGAAACCTTCACGCTGGTTTCGCCGGGGGGTGTTACGTCTTCGAACGCGAGGACGGGCCACATGGGCGAGCCGACCAGGTTCCGACGGCCGGCCGCGCCCCTGGTGTCTAGCAAGCAGTTAGTTGATTTGTGACATTGAAGGAGGGAGGCCGTGTCTTCCCCTTCCCCCTACTGTTCTCTGTGTGACCGTGTTACCAGTGGCGGACCGTGGGACCGTGGACCGTGGACCGTGGACCGTGAACTGCAAGGTAAGCCCTTGTGGATTTGTCTAAGCCGAGGGGACGTAATAAATAACTCCAAATACGAATACCAGCGAATCTTTCTATATACAGTCCATTATAATATCGAACAACGTACTACGTACTACTTCAAATTTGTTGTCGCGGTACGTTCAACACACACAATGACGTAATGTCAATGTCCCGCTCACAAATGTACTAGGTACTACATCATGTATGTCACTAGGACAATTGTCACAGTTTGTTTGTATTGAAAACTTTTGAAACAAACTGACGTTATACGAAATAAATAAACATTTTAAATGTCTTAAAATTAATTTGTTATTGTTTTTGTTTTTATTCTCTCTTATAAAATTACATACATAATATTTCATAATTTTTTTACATCTTTTAATTCGTTTTCACTTCACTGAAATAATGTACCACATGCATTTAACATACGCATGTACATATATAAAACGCCGATAAAATCACTCAATACAAAAAAGAGGCTACTCTTACAAACTCATTTTTATTTCGTGTCCTACTCATCACTTTAGCGCACAGTGTTGCCAACAAGATTTTTAAAAATCCGCCAAGTTTGTTGTGTATTTCCGTCAAAAATTAAATTTTTTATCTGCCAATAAATAACAACCGTTAAATTTCTAAACGTATATATTAACAGGTTCTTTACAATTAAATTAAAAATACCATACGCACTTACAACCATTTATATTATCTTATCCCTACTTAATAGTTTTATATAATATAATAGTTTTATAATTTTTCAGCTTCTTGCATTATAGCTAGTTTAAAAAATCATTCAATAATAGAAAGCCGACTAACTTGTGTTTGTCAAGATGATTACACGACATTTAATACAGTGGCTAGAGCTCAACATAAAATATACAAAATGAAGTATGTTTCCCTTACCCCACCTGACCCTAAATATTTTATTTTTTATTTTTTTATGATACAGCATTAGAAAATACATAGGTACAACCCTAAATGTTCAACCCTCTACGATCAACCCTTATTTTTCCATCGCGATTTTTATTTTTAATAATTTCCTACTTTTATTGAACGTTTTCGATTATAAGTAATGGTAGTCGTAGTGGTAGTGGTAATGGTAGTGGTAGGGGTAGTGGTAGTGGTTGTGGTAGAGGTAGTGGTAGGGTTAGTGGTAGTAGTAGTGGTAGTAGTAGTGGTAATGGTAGTGGTAGTAGTAGTGGTAGTAGTAGTGGTAGTAGTAGTGGTAGTAGTAGGGGTAGTGGTAGTGGTAGTGGTAATGGTAGTAGAAGACTAGAAGTCTACACACTTACATTAAGTTCTCCCAAAATATTCACAAAAAAATATTTTATGGCAAAACAACGTTTGCCGGGTCAGCTAGTATTTATATATTTAAATCTTTATGTACCTACTACAATCTTAACCTACAGAGGCGTACTTAATGCTAAAGCATTCTCTCCCAGTCAACCTTGGGGCGGTGGGAAAAGTATCGAAAGCGGTATTGTGATATCAATAAAAGTAAGAACAAAAAACTTATTAACAATTTAATTTTAATGGAAAGAAACAAAATAATTAATGGCCCTTTTTTTTATTATATTCTGTAAACATTGGACTACAACTTATAAAAATTACATTATTGCCTCAAATATATTTTAGGAAATATTTTTTTTATTTTTTATTTAGGGGTTGTTTTAGCCCCGCTACTCACCAGCCAGGTCTGCAGTTCCGTGTTGGAATACCTACCGAAAAATTGGTGCCAGCTCTCCTACTATAAGAATCTTAGTAATGACAATAAATTGATACAAATTAGTACATTACAAACATT
The DNA here is from genome assembly GCA_944567765.1 of Carterocephalus palaemon. Classification (NCBI taxonomy): domain Eukaryota; kingdom Metazoa; phylum Arthropoda; class Insecta; order Lepidoptera; family Hesperiidae; genus Carterocephalus; species Carterocephalus palaemon. The sequence continues at coordinate 1,037,605 of OX155637.1, forward strand.
AACATACAAATATATAAATAATATTATATATTTATCTATTCTAGATATAAGAGCCCACATTTCCTTGTTAACGTGTGGAAGAGGACAACAAAACAAAACAACACATTGAACGAGTTTTCAATTTGCCTTCGGCATTTTACATAACAGCGAGCGTTTATAAACTGCCGACGCCGTATGTAAACGGCGGAATTATACAATAGGTACGCCTGCGACATAAAAACCAAGTCAAGTCCTGGATCCCAATCCAGTACACCGTTAACCCCAACATCTACAATTTTGAGCAAAAGCTAGTAAACTGTGAATTTGATTTGATTCTGAGGCAAATACCTTGTAATTTTTTTTTCCACTTCACTTTAGTAGGACATTTTTCCCTACTAATATAAAAAAAATTCTCTAAATATAATAGGTACTAGGAAGGATTGTGAATTGTGAACCCCTAACTTACCCTCGATAAACTTAAATAAAGTTTTATAATTTATTTCAAAATGTTGATGGAACCTACAAATGGCGGTCTGATACAAAGCTAATACAACTCTCTATAATAACTACAATGAATAAGGAGGTCCAATCGTTGAATCGATAAAAAATAGTCAAAAAGTTTTTTATACTTACTCCTTTATTGCATAAAAGTTATAGTAAATAAGTTGTTACCATTTATTATATCTTTAGCTTAACTAAATTCATATATCTTTTGTTAAACTTCATAAATTTTTTCTCTTTCTTAAATTTAATAATAACTAATACATAAGTTGATAGCTTACTTTGTGAGGCCGCAGCATGTTGGCTAAATGGCAACATTATGTACGATCGTAGATATTCTACAGTCCACGATCTGTCAATCTCAATTGACATTATATTGACATTATATATAATTATATTCGTTATCTATGTAACGCCGCCCCTCCCTTCACCTACGATCGCGGAAGCGATAGCTAGCACGCAATTTGCATATTCACACCATTTATATTATATTTTAACGCTGATTTGTAACGTGCCTACTTCCATTTTCAATAATAAACTGTTACGTGCTCAACAACGAGGATTTGATTCGCCTCCACCCGTATACGCGCCAACAGCATATTGTATTGATTTGATTCACAACATTATGCGGCTAAAAACCGCTCGCGGTTTAACCGTAGTGCGGTTTTTAACACCATAATATTAGCCTCCAAAAAAAACTGTCCACCAGCTTCTGCTAGTGGAAAAACTGTGCATTTATTTATTTTTATTAACAGTGGATTATTGGAGATAGATACATAAAATAATTTTAATCCTGTAAATTTTTTCAACAGGGAGGACAACACACGTATCCTATTATATCATCGGGCTCAGCTTTAGAATATGCAACACCACAGATCGGATATGTACTTCTTTCACAGCTAGAACTCGTTAAGAGACGTCCATTCACAAAATATCTCAGCGCGGAGACGCGCCGTTTAGGAGAAAAAAATTATTAAATTTTCTATACAAATTCGTTCGTACACAAACACGATTACTACGCGCCATCACATCACAATTGTATTTGTATAGTTTAAAGATCGATTACTCTGTGGTTGTCACTGGGATGCGTTTCATTTCACTTTTTTTTATAACCAAAACCAAATTTTTTTTTTATGCCAAAAATTTATGATAAAAAATTTAGTTTGTTTTAAATCTGGTTTAAAAAATGTCGGGCTTAATTATGCTAGTTTCATTTTTTTGTATAACTAAATTTATATCTTGTTTGAAAAATGACAATATGAAGTTGTGTGTAATCGAAAGATTGGCTGGTAGAATATTTATGGAGAACAAATATAAGAAAAAAGTATGGGGATGAATTCGAAGAATTAAGCAACGCTGTAAAATATGTGTATAAATTTTAATAAAGGTATTTTTTATATGTAACATAAGTGTTTTATAATCCATCCATTTATCCTCAATTTAATCTAAATAAATAATTTCTAATCTTGATAGATAGCAAGCGGGGGGAACGGGGGGCCGTAGGCCCCCCGGAAAAAAGAGGGGGGCTCGGGGGGCGAAGCCCCCTGCCAAGAAAAAACGACACAATTAACTCCAAATTTTGTTAGGTTAGGTTCAGGTTTTGTCTATGATTATTTACGCAAAAAAAGGAACCCCGCTTGCGGGGTTCCGTCGACATTTGTGACAGAGTCCGACTTGTCTAATACGAAATTATGTTAGATTAGGTTAGGTTCAGGTTGGGTTTTTTATAATTTAAAAAAAAAAGGAACCCCGCCCGGCGGCATCTGTGACAGGCTTCTGATATTTGTGTTTATGTGATTTTTTATCCACTATCGAGTACAAACTACAGAGTTACGTCTATCGAAAAAAACGAAAAAAAAAATACATTCAAATTATGAATTTTGTTAGTCGAAATTAAAATATGAAATAAGATATAGTATCCCCCTAGTCTGTTTGAGCTTTTGAAGCTCACCCTGTTTAGTGACGCTGTAAAGGTCGGCGTGACCACACAGTAAAAGGCCACTCGAAAAAAGAAAACAACATCTGTGGAAGTTAGTGCTCCTTGGTGTATATCTATTCTGTGAGTTAGTGTCATGGCATTTATTATTCGTGTTTATTTACGAAATTGTATGGAAACTTTAATAATTTTTTTCTCATGAACCGCGCGTCTCCGCGCTGCGAAATTTTGTGAGTGGACGTCTTTTAACGAGTTCTAGCAGTGAAAGAAGTACATAGCCGATCTGTGGTGTTGCATATTCTAAAGTGCTTCCTATCATCGGTCCAGTCTTTGCAGTTGCAGCAGACGCATCAGATATATACTTAGATAACTTCTCCACCAATCCGAATTGGAGCAGCGTGGTGGTTTATACTCCAGAACTCCCGCAGTTGGAAAATCTATGGGTTGTATCATAATCATTATAAATATCTATGAATCACATAATCATAAACTTTATTAACTTTAAGTTCTTAGTCGACATATTACCTAGATCATGGAATCGTGCTAGAGCGTTGCAATGAATTCTATATAATAGTAATAATTACTTCATAAATTGTAAATTAAATTGCATTCGTTTTAAGTATTTATGTCAACATAGTTAAACATAATAATAATCTTAATCCAACGTGTTGCACGAAATTAAACTGTATGATCTACCTGACTCAAAGCCGATGTATGAACTCAACACGCCTGCTTGCCCTCACTGAGAATCAGAATAGATTAAAGTCCACCACACTAAGAAGAGTTTATAAGGACTGACGGTTAGTGTCTTGAATATGTAAAGAGAAATATTTGTAGGTACCTACTTATTTTCTGATATAATCCACGTCAGGAGCAATTATGTAATTATTTGGTATATAATATTTCATGGGCGCTCCCGTGCTTCGGAGGGCACGTTAGGCCATCGATCACGTTTGTTTTCAATGGTAAAAACAATCGATAATCCTTGGAGTATGCTGTAGAACTCCCGCAGATGTATCAGTGGGGGAGATCCGTGCCCAACAACAAACATCAAAAATCGAATCAAATACAGTCTAATTTTGTATTATTTTGCAGCAACCTCAGCAATTGCAAGTACAGACGATACAGATCCACCCGCAACACCAGCCCATACAAATACATGTAAGTAATACCATGTAAAAGTCAACAGTAACAGTACTAACAGTAACCTACTACAGTCCTGGGTTCGATGCATTTTTAGTTTTTGCGCGTATATGATCGTTTCGACATACGCGTTTAAATGCGCGCTTGAAGAAGCCAATAGCGCGTACACGGGCTTATTCCGGCGCGTACGCTTGAACCAGTGGTGGCGAGTGTCAGTAGCAGTATGGATTCCGATAAAAAAAACATAGCCTTTTGTGTTACTTATTCGCCAGCGACTTGCAAGTCAAAAGAGAAGAGTATACGCTCGTATAAAACGCTAGTCCAAAAGTGCACTAATATTAATACGAGCCATTATGTGTCCGCAGGCTGTGGGGGTGCAGCAGGTGCAGCAGGTGCAGCAGGAGCAGCTGCACGTGGCCACCTCCTCGTGCCAGACCATGCTGCCCAACATACTGCAGGTAAGCCCTCACATGTACCTTATAATATATATATATATATATCTCTATGTAGCCGCATCGTAGCGTCCCTAGCTCGGATCGATTCTGTGATCGAATGAGTTAAGGAAGGACAGGCGCGCGGTTTGTGGATGGGTACTAACCGTTAGCAGCAAAATATCATGGGCGTCACTGTGCTTCGGAGGGCACATTAAGGCGAGGTTTTGAACACATCAGAAGGGGACCTATGCCAGATTCGCAGTTCGGACCGCTCATAAATTACGTAACATATAAACATACATATATTTAATTGGTCGTGTTTATAGGTTAGTTTCTAATTTTTCATGGCTAATGGCCGAAATTAATAATCGATCTAATCTTAAATCTTCGGATTAAATGTCAAAATTGTAATCCTGATTAGTAGTTAAGTGTGCCAATAAACGATCCGTGGATTGAAATTGCAATCTCTAGAATCAATCTATCAGGGAGGACGGATCAAAGATTACAGGTATACCTCTGTATGAAAACGACGGTTTGAGCGTGTCAATAACCTATCTCTCGTTTTTGACGTTTCGATCGATCGGTGAAAGCAATCCAAAATCTTGATCTTAGACTTTCCTCCGATTTAAGATTTTTCAAAATGGATTTGGCAATATTGTCCAGCTCTAGCGATAGTGACAGCGATAATATGGAAATCCTAGCTCAATTGACGGGATTCGGATACAGACAGTGATTTTTTATCTCGTTTCGTAACCATGGATCATATGGTATCGCGACACTTTTTGTAAATAATGATGTGTTCTGCAAAATCGTAGTACATTATTTTATTCTATCATCAATAGTTTCCGCAGCGCACGCGATGCAAAGAATATTTTAGGTATTTTTCACACCTTGGGTTATATTGAATTTTTATTAGGGATCCCTATTTTTTTTTAAATTGTAATATAGTTGTTAAACATAGCATGTACTTGATATAGTTTTCTGTGTTGCATGAACTGTGGCATGAACGATTGTTGAAAATAAAAGATTCTTTCTTTCTTTCTTTCTTTCTTTCCTTGTTACTGAAGATGCAACTTTTTAATGTTTTTTTTAATCGGTATTTTATATTATTTTCTTTGAAATCGGTCCAGTAGTTTTTGTGTGATAACATTACAAACATACATACAAAAACACAAATTTATAAGTGAAAGAATTGTTGATATCGGTCCAGTAGTTTTTGTCTTATAACATTACAAACACCATATTTCCTCTTTATAATATTAGTATAGAAAAAGACATTATTAGTGATTTGTTTATTATTTATTTTAATTAACTGCCACCACCACAAACAAAAACTTCTTCCTCTTTGTCACCACCAAATGGTACAACAAGCTTGCAGTACTCTCCAGTAATCAGCCACTCTGTCCAGTATGTCATCCGGGGGAATGTAGGGAATGCCACCACCAGTCTGTAAAAATAATAAACATTTTAGGTCAACTTTTACTGCGATACCTATAGTTTTAAAAAAAGATAAAAAGTCCCTAACACTTACTTGGATACGTGCAAGTTTCTTTCGATTTTCCAACTTTAAACCTGCAGGGGTGTTCGACGACAAACCGTGGCATTGGGCTGTTCTCAATTAAGTCCAGCAATCATTTTGTCTCATCATTCGTCAAAGGTTTGCCTGGTAGTACCTAAAATAACAAGAACTTCATAAAAATATGCTTTCGAACATTATTAGCATCATCATGAAACAAAATAATTAAGGGGTATGGATCTCTACAAAGTCACTTACCACTTCAAAGTTCATTGCTATTTAATTATTATGCAAAAACTATAATAGTTAATTAACACAATTTTTATACATAAATAAAATATGACATGTAGCTTTTTGACTTATTTCAAAATCAAAAAACATTACCCAATCAGTGAGATGTAACGTTCCATTTTATACAAATAATTTATAATTTAAAACTTTTAAATTGGTAATTATATGCTGCTGCGACCCACAGATTGGATTAGTGGCCAACCCAGTGTCGAATGTTCTTAATGCTACTGCGCTTTGGACGCTACAATAATATAATTTAACAACAAAAACAACAAATGGTAATTATATAATCTATATAAAATTTCAAGAGCACAATAAGTAAAAAAAGTAGGTACCAAAACAGTTAAAGGTACTTGTAATATGCATATATTGTTGGGTAATTTTTAAGATATTAATTATAAATAAATGTAGCACTCAAGTTTCGATTTTGCACACAACGAAACGTCCAAAGAGGGAACAGATATCTACGGATATCTTGATATCCACGGATTACCCATTGATGGTTTGTCTTTTCGTTATTGGGACGCGGATTGAAGATCGATCCGCAGATAGGCATATATCTGAGATCAATTTATATCTTGGATTACAGATCGATTATTAATTTCGGCCATAAGTTAGGTACTGTTTGTCTCTAGTTTAGTTACTGTTTCAATCTTAGATCATATAAATAATCTAAGGTTTCAATTTAATTTTGACCTAGTTTGGTTTGTTTTAAGTGTTTTTGGTTTTAACTGCGGGACACGCGAGCTGCACACCTCACCCCTTGAATTCTTGATTTGCGTCAAAATAGTTCGCCTGAAGCCTTGGGTCCCGGTTGTTTTCAATGGTAAAAACAATCGTTTAGTCTTGTCGAAGATCTTCGGGTGGCTTGAGAACATTCGATACTGGGTTGATAACTAACCCCTCCACCAATCCGCATTGGAGCAGCGTGGTGGAGTATGCTCCAGACCTCCCGCAGATTTGTCTGTGGGCGAGACCCGTGCCCAGCAGTGGGACGTCTATGGGTTGCAGCTAAACTAAGTGAAACAACTAACAGGGCTAACTAAGTAATATTCATTATAACTGACTAACTAGGTCAGTTATAATGACCTAGTTAGTCATTCTAGTTATTCTTCTGAATAACTCTGACAGAGAGAGTTATTCAGAGGAAGAATAACTCTCTATGTCAGCAGAGTAATTCATCTTATTAACTCTCTCTGCTGACAGGACTAACCATCCTTGTCCCTATTAATTTTGTTCAAAGTCAGTCTGATGCGGTAGAAACATTTTTTTATACAAAATGTATGGTTTTACAGCTGCAACCGGGCACTGTGGCGGTGTCGGGGCTTGCCCAACAGGAGCTGGGCGGCGTGGCCCACCGCATCATACACATCATACACCACTGAGGCTTCAACACCAGAGGGGTCACCTAAACTTGGAGTTTACCTAGGTGCCTACTAATAGAAGCATGATCACATTTTGTCACAATTGAATGACATTTTATTTGGCTTTTGATAACTTGAACGTAGACTGACCTTAGATTCTCCGTCTACGCATTTGAACTAAATTGCTACCGAATTTGGCCGGGTTATTCGATCTAATATTTCCATATTGACATTCAAATTGGTGACACGCCAAAAAAATATTCAACTGAAATTGAATCATTTTTCTCACTCCCACGTACTTATAGATAGAACATGCTTATGCCTCTAAGATAGAACAGGTTCAAGGGATGTAACTGAATTGAAATTGTCAATTGTCGAGCTTCTATTATTAGGCAGGTCCAATTTTGTGATACACCAAAGCACCATAAGAAATTTAATGTCACTTATAGCAGTAAAGGAAAATCACAATGTAAATAAATAACTAATAAATACGAGTTGATTGGTGACTATTCCAAATGTTTGCCACTCGTCTAGTCGGAGGTCAATAATCTTTGAAACGTTTCAATTTAAGCAACTGAAATGTAACCTGTTGAGAATTCTCTCTTCCCGGTGTTTTCGATGGCATATACGGACTGCCAAACTGCACCTTTGTTAATGTAATAAACGGGTCGTGGTAATGGCCTGTGCGGTATTCGCAACCGCTGTGGGTATATACCGCGTGAGTTTGGCTCAGATATTAGTATAATGTTATTATTATATTATATATTAGTATAATATTATTATTAGTATAATGTAGTACCGGGGTACATATAATGTACCCCTGTGTTCCTGACCTGGGCGATAGCCGCACGGTATTTTACTCACAGCGGTAGCGGCATCCACTATGGTATGAATAGGCCTTAATGTGATAATGAGTGGGGGAATTTTATATTGTTAATTTATATTAAGTAGTTTAGGTACAGAGCTTTTATATTAGCATTAGTGTTGAATTCAATAAACGTAATTCATAATTAATCCATTTTTATTTATAAACTTGAAGGATTCCAGCACTGCAGCTTAACCTATACTTCAGTATAATTTTATAATTAATATAATTTTACACGGAAGTTTACTATGTATTTTTATTACAATAAATGCTAGTACCGTTAAAAGAAATTGGCATGAATATTTGGCATGAAATAATATTATAAATACTTTAATTATTCTTATAAGTAAATTAAAACTTATTATAATAATAGAGAAATAACTTAATCGAGAATTTACGAACTTAATATTCACGTAACAATTTCTTGGGTTCCTTGCTCATTAAAAATCCTATAAAAAACCCTTATTATCTATGAATTCACAAGGGAAGTTGACAAAACGACTATTATTGTTGTCAAACAAGAAAAATGAAAGCAAGGAAATAAATACCCTAATTGAATACAATAAATCAAACGACACACTACCTTTGTATTAAAATTAAAACTCTAGAAAGTTTAGAAATATGACACACTAAAAACTAAAGTTACTATTAGAAAAGTACAAAATCTTCTCTTTTCGTTGTCATTTTTAGTCTGTGAAGTATCCATTACATTTTTTTTAAATGTTTCATGTAGTTGGTGTGCTTATTATATTCCAACCATAGACAAATTCAATCGACAATCTAATCAGAAGTGAAAATCGGACTGTGTGGTGGTGGTAGTCCAAGCAGTGGTATCATTAGCCACTGGATTTAGGCTGCATGAGGGAAATGAAACTAGCTAGGCCTGAAATTCTGAGATCGATTTAAGTTTCCAATTCGAGTCTACCAACTTCTAACCAGGTAAGTGATTGTTAGGCTTTATAATTATGTTATGTTATACAAAACTAGACTCCACCAAGCGGGGTCTGTCTAGATCTTGGTGGTGTTGATTGTCCGTCTAAGACCTAGACTTTAGGTGGTGGCTGCTGGTCTGTGGGGCAGCGGATGTAGGCGGCGTGAGTGGTGAGCCCAAGGGGCAGCTTGAGATCGCGGAAGTACCGGTGCAGGCGGACCGCCTTAGCCGAGATGCGGCGGGTGGGGTCATACACTAACATCTTCTGAAGCAAATCCATGCCATCCTCGTCCAGGTTTTGCACCTACAACACATTAAAATGTTACTGAGATACGAGTACATACATGTAGCGTCCATAGCCCAATGGCTCGCTTCGATTCAATGTGATCGAAAGTGTTAAGCAACGACCGGCGCGGTCGGTTTGTGGATGGGTGACCGCTAGGCGCAAAATTTCATGGACGACCGTGCTTCGGAGGGCACGTAAAGCCGTCGGTCCCGGTTGTTTTCAATGTTGGAAACAGTCTTTAAGCCTTGTCGAAGACCTTCGGGTGGCTTGAGAACATTCGACACTGGGTTGGCCACTAACCCCTCCACCAATCCGCATTGGAGCAGCGTGGTGGAGTATGCTGTAGACCTCCCGCAGAAGTGTCTGTCGGGGAGACCCGTGCCCAGCAGTGGGACGTCTATGGGTCGCAGCGAGCGAGATACATACATAATGTCACGCCCGTATTTCGCTGAAATGTTGAGCAGAGGTGTGCCTATTATGAATGTAAGATTCCTAACTTACAGCACCACATGTTAACTGCCGCCCATGACAACTGTGACTGACTTTGAACAAGACTCTAATGGGAACAAGGATATTGGTTAGTCCAGTAAGCAGAGAGTTAATAAGAACATATGTTGGTCAGTTCGTCAGTAGTTAGTTCGCTGCGACCCATACACGTCCCACTAGCGGTCACCCATCCACAAACCGACCGCGCCCGTCGTTGCTTAACTTTTTCGATCACATTGAATCAACGCAAGCCATTGGGCTATGGACGCTACAGTAGTTAGTAGTTAGCTGGTATTAGTTAGTCCAGTTAGTAGGTAGTAGATGTTAATAAGAGTCTCGTTCTAAGTCAGTCACAGTTGTCATGGGCGTGTCCTTTGAGAGGATGATTAAGATGCCTCTAAGGAAGTGTAACCAGGAACCACTCCTTTCCAACCGGACCACGATTGTTTTAAAATCAATTATTGCAAGGTAGAATAGGCCAAAATTTACTTGCGCGGGGCGAGCGTATTTTCAGTCTGCAATTACATTGCAGCTATCCCCTCCGAATTTTGTTCAGAACTACAGTTTCCTGCTGATGTTTATACCAATTTTCTACGTATTCCAGTAGCTCTGGCTCTCTAGCACCGTGAGTGCACGAGTTAGATTACAGTTCGATACATAAATACAGACATTTTATATAATAATTTATCACAATAATGTATGCCATCTCCAAACAACAAATATCTTTATTACTTGATAAATCCATTGAGAAAAACTCATAACACAAACGTGTTGGGAAGACATATATTATAACTAGCTTTTACCCGCGGCTCCGCCCGCGTGGTCAAAGATAATTAAGCATGAATTGTTTATCATACATGACACATTTGTGGTGGATGAATAGTGACAGTTCCACGATTAAAAGAAACTTAGAGGAACCAGAGGTAATGCTGACCGCAGATAAAGTGTACGTATACTGACATACTGGAGCTTTAAGCTAACTTCAATAGAAGTGTGCTGGTGAAGATTGATGCAGGATCGGTGGATCCTGCATCAATCTCCACCCTCCTCACGATCTCCACACACAAAAACCATACCATATAATAGCTTCGTTGCGACGTGAAAGCCGGACAAACAAACAAATAAACAAACAAATACACTTTCACATTTATAATATTAGTACGGATGAATGTAGTGCCAGTCTAAACCACACTGAGTCATGAATCCTGTCTGTTTCGTAGCAAAATTTATGTCATTGCGCGTTTAGTTTGTGTATGAGACCGATGGTTCAGTACCACATTTTAGATTTATAAGTCATCACAGGCAACACGCGGACACAGGAACGCTTTAATTTTCAGGCAGACGTCAAAATGTGTCATGATATCACTTAGAGGCTCAATATAAATTTTAACTCACATGGATAGGTAGGTTAAATGTGTTCCAGTTGGGGAATGTAGCCTTGTAATCTGGCAGGTCCGACACACCGGGCCAAATCTCCTCTGTTGGTGTGCCCAGCATCCTATAACAGATAAGTATTCAAATGTCATATTTCTAATTTATGCATATTGCATATAATCTATTGATTATAATACATAAGTAAACAACATCCCAAAAAACCCACCCTGCTGCTATTGTAAGTTATACTTTGAAATAAAAGACTTGTCTATTAAATTTTCGAATACTATCATGCCTTTATTTCCCTAAAGGGGTAGACAGAGGTGTGTCTTCACCAGTTATATTTAGGTCCCATGTAACAGCCTACTGCCATACACCGGGATCAAGTCCAGACTTTGAGCTGCTACTGGGCATTTCAAGTTAGAAAAACCAATAGTTCTGTTGTTGCCCGACCTGGGAATCAAACCCACAATTTGTAGTTTGGCAGTCGCGTTTTGTGACCACTAGATCACATGGTAAGGTGAGCAATTACCAACAGATGCTTGCAGTCTGTCTGTCTGTTGTTTAGGCTAAAATTTATAATCTTAAATACTGCTAAATCATGTTCATACAACAAGTTACATTTGGATCACCTAAAAATCCGGAAGAGCTGGTCAATTTCAGAGTCTCCTTGGAAGAGTGGTATGTTGGAAGACATCTCCGAGAAAATGCACCCAATTGACCATATGTCAATGGGACATGCATACCTGTAATATTATTTAAAAAAACATATAAATTTTCCTTCATGTTATGTTGCTAAATCTTGCAAAAACAATAATGTACTGATGGTACCTTAAAAATACACAGTACACAATGTTATTTAGTACCTTTGTGAACCAAGGAGGACTTCTGGTGCTCGATACCAGAGAGTGACAACTTCATGAGTGTACACTCTGACTGGAACACCGAAAGCTCGACCAAGCCCAAAATCTGCCACCTGCAAGTTACAAAATAAACCCGAAATTAATTTCATAGTGTTGACATTAAACACATATTAAATGTAAATCATTTGCATATTATAGCAGCTTCCCATCCAATTGAATGTAATAGCAGAAATCATGAATATTGGTTTATTGAAAGACACAATTACACAATACTGCGCTTTATAGAATAGGTGATTCTATTATCTTCCCATGGTGGTTATAGTAATTTTATTATCTTCCCATGGTGCATCATGTGCCCGAATCTATGTCCTATGTCTGCAAAATCAGTCACTGTGGGAAGCCTCTCTTTTATACAAAAAAAAATCCTTACTAATATTATTTATTAGTAAGGATATTTTTGTATATAATATTATAAATGGGAAAGTGTGTTTGTTTGTTTGTCCGGCTTTCACGTCACAACGAAGCTATTATATGGTATGGTTTTTATGTGTGTAGAGAGTGAGGAGGGTGGAGAGTGACGTAGGCTACTTTTTACCCCGGTAAAACATCCCCATGGGAAGATATTGATGTTTTGTTATTTGCTAGATATTTAGTTCCGGATGTTGCTAATAGATGGCGTTAGTAAAATTAATTTGCAAGTTCTAACCTTAGTATCTTTTGATCGTGGAACTGTCACTATTCATCCACCAAAAATGTGTCATGTATGATAAACAACTCAATGTTAATTCCCTTTGACCACGCGGGCGGAGCCGCGGGTAAAAGCTAGTTTTTGTATAAAAGAGAGGCTAAACTATATTTGTTGGTTTTTCCTTCCTGAATGGATAAACCTACGATGATGATCCAACTGAAAGCTGGATTAACGTGATTTGTGTGACAATGTTTTGATCCACACTGAAGCATTGTAGTATAGTTAGTATGAGTATGATATCTGGGGTTAACTCAGAACTGAATTAATGAGAAACAAAATAAATAGGTAAATAACAATGCCATGCAATGTAAGTAACAATCTTTAGTAAATTGACATATTAGAACACAATAATATCCACATCACCTTAATAATACCAGTTTTGTCAATAAGCAGGTTCTGTGGCTTGAGGTCTCTGTGCAGGATGCGGCGCTGGTGGCAGTACAGTATAGCATTGTTGATCTGGTAAAGGTAGCTCTTCACTATAGCTGGGGCAATGAACTGTAACACATAAGTTCATAATCAATTTTTTATATCAATTGTATCTAGGTGGTAGAGCCTATAGGGAACCAAATAGGTTTATATGAAACCTAATTGGTTCCATATAGAGTTCGCCCGGGGCAGTACCACTGCCCGCCACGGTACCTAGTACCATTTCTACTACCCCAGTTGTCATACTACTAACGAACTGACCAACTAATGTTCTAATTAACTCTCTCAACTAATTGGATTAACCAGCCCAGTCCCTGAGTGTTGTTCAAAGTCAGTCACAGTTGTCATGGGTGGCAGCAGATGGGTGGTGCTGCAAGCTCGTTTGCTATCTTGTATCCATAAAAAAAAACTGGCTACAATCTGGTGGTGTTATGGTCAGTATTTGATCGAAACCACTTTGTTGGGTATATTCCCAAAATGTGTATTATTGATTCTTAGTGATAATTTGGAAAGTTCACACGGGTATGTACCTACAGGTACATAAGCTAGCATTATAACTTGAGAATTAGGGTTGCATTACTGCAATTTTTGGTATATTAACCACACTTAGAATTTATCATTTACTATGCACCATCCTCCACCAATCCGCATTGGAGCAGCGTGGTGGAGTATGCTCTAGACCTCCCGCAGAAGTGTCTGTGGGGGAGACCCGTGCCCAGCAGTGGGACGTCTATGGGTCGCAGCGAAAATTCACCATCCTAATTATTCCTAATGTATTCTCCAAACCAGGAATTCAGCCATTGAATTACAAATAACAAATACAACTTATTAAACACACTTTGCCTGATCCAAGCGAATCCATGTACTTCTTCAAATCCATTGACAAAAACTCGAATATAAGATACAGGCGGCTTTCTTCCATGAGTACATCTTCTAGTTTTACTACGTTAGGGTGGTTTAACTCTTTCAGTAGCGAAATTTCCCTGTAAACCGTCAAAGTAGGAATTCATAAAAATACTATTGTCACCACAGTATAGGTTATGATATTGACATCAATATCATGAAGTTTTATACATTCACTCATAACGAAATACAAGTCAGTTTAGCATGAAAACTTACCTTATTGCTGTAGAAGGTATACCTTCATCATCAGCTTCTAATCTTATTTTCTTCATAGCCACATACTGACCAGTTATTTTGTTTTTGCCTTTATACACAACACCATATGTACCTTCACCGATCTTCTCGATTTTTAAGAAATCATCCATCTTAAAGTGCGTAATTTTGATACCGTTGTACGAAAAATGCTTGTCCTTCTGTTGGTGCCGCGTGCTGATATTTCAAAGTAACTAAATGTTTATATGTTATTGGTATAGACTCGATAAAGATAAATTAGAACAGTAAGTGAAATACACATTAAACTTTCAAAGCTAGGTGATAATTATCATCATTTAATCAAAAGATTACAAAACAATATACATAACGTCTCGCAACTTTCATTGAAGAATAAAAACGAAAACTTTTTAAATTTTTGAACGATCGCATCATGATGTTGCCATTGCAAAAATAAGCAACAGACAACATAGTACGTTATTATCCCATAATAGTTTTTGCAGACAACTTAGAATAGGTAGGCACATATTAATAATTTGCCATAGATTTATTAATACCGTTTTCCAAGTTCAAAGTAGTAGAGCATATTAATTAAGGGAACCAAATAGGTTTTATTTGAAAGAGTTATGGTTACTTATGCAATACGCGTATTTAGGGGTACCAAAGACGTCATTTGGCGTTTAAGACTTAGAATGTGATGATTTATAAACCTGAAAATTTAGGTAAGAATGCTTATATGGTTCCCCAACTAATAAATGAATTACCTACTGATGTGCGGAACCCTTAGATTAGTAATATGTCTAGATATAGTGTCGCGCAGCAAACGCGCCAAAAAATATAGTACCTAACTGTTTGGTACTAAATGCTTTTCCTGCGATCAGTCTCACTCCCGCTGTCATTACATACGCTCGAGTTGCTACGCTAATTTGTTTTGTTTAAAATGACGGTTTATGTGATAAAAGTGCGCCGAAATTATAAAGGTCGATCAAAAACAACGAAATAAGTCACCTATCATCGGTAAGTACCATTATTTCGTATCAATTCAAGCAAAATAGGGCATTAAAATATTTCAAAAATAAAATAATATTGTTGTTCGCCATTTTTAACATTTGACGTAATTGACGTGCGTGTTGCCAGTTCATGAACTCAGAACTCCCTTAAGTGTAATACATGTTGATATTCGAAAGGCAATGGCGGACATGTTTTTTGAAGAGTATCAACATGGGTATCCTTGAAGGGGTTTTAATTTTTTTAACCATGCTTATGACGAAAATTAAATGTTCCGACACGGCGGTCGCACAAGTCATTAAAAATTCATAAGAATATTATTTCGGGGTTTGGAAGCACTTTAGAATATGCAGCACCACAGATCGGCTTTGTACTTCTTTCACAGCTAGAACTCGCTAAAAGACGTCCACTCACAAAATTTCGCAGCGCGGAGACGCGCGGTTCATGAGAAAAAATTATTAAAGTTTCCATACAAATTCGTAAAGAAACACGATTAATAAATGCCATGACACTAACTCATAGAATAGATATACACCAAGGAGCACTAACAAACATCCACAGTTGTTATTTTCTTTTTTCGAGTGGCCTTTTACTGTGTGGTCACGCCGACCTTTACAGCGTCACTGAACACTTCGAACAAGGTGAGCTTCAAAAGCTCAAACAGACTAGGTAGGGATAGTACGAATAACTTCAGATTTCATGCCCCCCCCCCTGCCCCCAGCTTATTAGCTAACAAGATTAAAAATGATTTATTTAGATAAAATTGAGGATAAATGGATGTATTATAAAAACACTTAAGTTATAAAATATACTCGGCATTTGCAAATTGCATTCGAATACCGATTATGTTCGAAACCCGACATTTTTTAACTAGATTTAAAACTAAAACTAAATTTTTTATCATAAATTTTTGGCATAAAAAAATTTGGTTTTGGTTAAAAAAAAGTGATATGAAACGCATCCCAGTGACAACCACAGAGTAATCGATCTTATCGATCTATATTATAGTGTGATGGCGTGTAGTTATCGTGTTTGTGTACGAATTTTTGTATAGAAAATTTAATATTTTTTTTCTCCTAAACGGCGCGTCTCCGCGCTGAGATATTATGTGAATCGACGTCTTTTAACGAGTTCTAGCTGTGAAAGAAGTACATATCCGATCTGTGGTGTTGCATATTCTAAAGCTGAGCCCGGGGTTTTTCACTACATATGATTACAAATATAATATTAATTATAAAGGCTTTACGTGCCCTCCGAAGCACGGTAGCGTCCATGAAATTTTGCCACTAGCGGTCACCCATCCACAAACCGACCGCGCCCGTCGTTGCTTAACTCTTTCGATCACATTGAATCGACCCGAGGCATTGGGCTATGGACGCTACAGCTATTTCTCTCCCAAAATATTCTCAAAAAATTATTTATATGGCAAAACAACGTTTGCCTGGTCAGCTAGTAACTGTAATATTTTAAAAAATCTACTTTATGTTCCTCCCTTACAAAACGACAATTTAATATGTAAGGACCTAATATAAAATGACCGAGATCCGAACCTCGAGAATTTATTATTATTATATTATTTATTATTATTATATTATTATTTTGGCATATTTAAGTTGATAAAAAATACATAACTATATAATGTAATAAACTCCCTATTTTAAAATTAATTTTCAACTACTGGTATCATTATGCACGCACACCACGACAATAAAAGAGCGTGGCATGAGTGTAAGATATACCTATCACACACACTAGCATATCTTACTTGGCCTGTTTGTATATCTTCCTTTGCACCGCGACACTCTATCTAGACATATTACTATCAAAGGCGGAACCGTATTAACCCACACAATATTAAAATTTGACTAGTCATATTTTTAAGTCACTTTTATTAGGACTACCTTGTTGGTCCAGTGGTCGCAGGCGTGACTTTAACGCTTGAGACTGGGCTGGATGTCAGACAAAGTATTAAGTACATTTTGTAGATTAGTCTTTTTGCACTAATGTTATGCGAATGGCCTTTTTGACGTAATAACGTTTATTAAATCGATGAACGCCAACACATCCGAAAAAGTGTGACGTCATGGTGTCGTTATCTGACGTCATAATTATCTGACGTCATAAAGTGTCCTGACCTGACGTCACGTGTAGTTAAATCGGATTGTTCAACAATTGTACAACATTGTATACAGGGTGTGTGAGACATGAACATTGTATACAGGGTGTGTGAGACATGAACATTGTATACAGGGTGTGTGAGACATGTTTTTTTTTTTGTATAAAATAATGATTTTGACGTTATCACGTAAATCTATTATCACGTATTTACAAGAATCTAATAGAATTAATTAGTCTATTGGCATGGAGAATTATTGATTTTAAACAATGGTTTTCCATCAGTTATTCTAGTTGGAAAGGTTTTGATGTGAATGTTAACATATTAACGTTAATATGTACATTAATTAATAATTCATCTGCAGAATACCATTTTATACTAGTATACCATCCAGAATACCCGCAAATTAAATGATAATCTAAAATAATCTTATTGATATCTGTTTAATTTTACTATTTCTCATTAATTACTACCTAAATACTGTCTAGTGGGTTTTAAATAAAAAACCGTACAAGAAGTTAAATTAGTTATACCTACTTGCAAGAAACATTTTGACTTCTCATATTGGGCATAAGCAAACACAATAATAGAGAGGTAAAATTATTGTCTTGAGAAAATTATTCTCATATGTATTAACAAGAAAACCTACTGAATGTCATATAAGGCATACAAAAAAAAACTTTGATAAATTGTACTCACTGTTTATACATGTGTTCTAATGTGGGGTTCAGCATTATTAACACAACTCTTTCTATTAGACTTGACTGCACTTCTTCTTTGCATTTAAGAAATTGTATAATTCTCTCATCACCTCTAAAAATTGTCATGATGTAATCTTCGATGATCATATCATATAATATCTCTATCTTGCAATTCTACAACAAGAACAAAAATATTTTTTACCATCAATAATTATAATGGTATTCATTTTTTATTAACTATTTTAATATTGGGTACCTGTATTAAGTTTTCTAGAATACTCAGGAGTTTTTCAATTAAATATCTTCTATTATTATCAGGCGCTTCACAAATAATCCTTAAGAATGAAGTCCAAGCACACTTGAGGGGCTTTCTGAGCTGGGATGGACTATCAGCAGCTATTTTAATGGACACATCTAGGCCATGCATTAAATCTTCCAAATTATCCATTAAACACATGGCATTTATGATAGTACTATTGTGATTAGGCAAGGATATACAGCCATCACAATTATAATGACCAAGAATACTGACAAAAACTTCTATGCACTTTTCTTTTGTTTTGTTAGTAAGTAATCCTGGTACAAATGAAGATGTATTACCAACATTTGACTTTCCAAAACAGAAGTTTAAAAATGGAACCAAAAGAATTTCAGATATTTTTTTCAATTTTGAATGAAATCTGCATATCAGGTGCCACCAGCTTCCAAGTTTCGCCAGAACAGTATCTTCTACTTCATCATTGTTGGAATAGAGCGGTACGAGAAGCATATTCACTATCAAATGAATCTCATTTGTTTCTGAAGCCAGACTATCTATCAGGACATTCCAGCAGAGAAAAAAGCGACACCTATTCACCACATCCATTTTTAATGCTGCTTCAACAACTGGTAGCATTGAGTCCATTGGGCTTCCTTTATTCTCAATACTCCTTGCTATTTGGCTTTTGATCATTTTAATGAAAACAATCCACATTCTTCTGTGCCAATAGTTGCTGCCCTTTTCTAACAAATTTTTCATAATTGCTGGGTTATCTGTAAAATATAAATAAAATGAAGTTTTTTCCCAACATGTTCACATGATGTGAATGAAAAATTCCATTTTATGTTAATTCTGGTCTTGTATGCTGATACAAGTATTATCCACAATTTTATTATCTTATTAATAATTTTGATTATAGTAGGATTAAAAGACTTACAGTCAGTTGCAAGAAAGTTTCATTTAGCCAAGTAGTATGTATAATTTAAATGTTTATTATTTTTGTCATAATATCGACACAAAGACGTCCCAAATCATGAGAACTAAAACGTTGATTTAAAAATTCTGAATATACAGATAATGCCTGACTATCATTTCGTTCGTTCAGAGATGAGACTTCAAGCAGTCGGTCTATAAAGTCATTTCGTTCACTAGAGCTAATTATTGGTACTATGGTATCCCTAAGTACACTCAGTACACGTTTCTTAGAGGTTGGGTCCTCGTTAAGCCGCTCACAGATATCTGGTTTCTGAAATGTGAAAAATACATTAATATACTTTCAAAAACTTCATTGTTATTTCAAAGGAAAACCAGTAATTCAATTTAAATCACTTTCAATTTTACGAAACCTCTTTGCCACGCGAACCATGCAAGAAAACATTATATTTTGTGTACCTATACTTACTTCTAACAAAGAGATCAAAAGATCCTCAGTTGGTATACTTCCCGACTCATGAGTTTGACTGACGCTATTAATTGTAGCGACTGTTACAGTTTGCGAGGAAGAAGACATTGTCGCTAATAGCTCGGTTTGTGAATTAGCTTCTCTTATTGATGCACTGTCGGTTTGCATTTCAACATCTACAACTCTCGACTCTGATATACTGTCGGTTTGCATTTCAACATCTACAACTCTCGACTCTGATATACTGTCGGTTTGCATTTCAACATCTACAAACAGTCGATTCACAACAGTCGATTCACTCAATGCCGCTTCTATAGTAGGGGTGATAACATTTGCAACGTCATTTATCTTCTTCGCATATTCCGTCAACACTTTTTTTGTAACTTGCACTTTAGGCGCTTTTATGGACAGCCTGTTCACTTCAAGTTCGGTCATTTTCGCCAAATCTCCTACCGTTTCTACCTTTCCTGCGAACTCTTTCACTATCAATGGCCTCATGGCAGGGGACGGCAAATCGGCAGCAATATTATCAATAGGACCCTCACAGTCAATAAGATCTGTACAAATAGGGTCAACATCATTCAGCTCGCAGTTGTTGACGATCTCCAATAAAGGAGTTGGCTCCAGAGAACTTATCTCCGTGTCATTAATACTAGGAGTAACATTATCTTCACTCAAGCTTTCCACAGCTTTTGTTAAAGCAGTGTCTAATTTAGATACAGTGTCGAGCCGCTTTTGTGATTTTAATTTTAAACTCGTTTGAGAGCGAAGCTGTCTCTCCTGTCGCTTGGTAACAGAATTTTGAGGTGATCGGGCGGAACGCGGCTTTATGTATTTTTTAACGTGTATGGTACTGGAGACTGGTGGATCATGAAAGCTTACTCTTTTTCTCTGCAAAAATGAAAATAAAGGTAATCAGCATTAATAAAACATAATGAAGTAGGTACGGTTATTTATCCTACCAATCCTACTTATATTAGAAATGTGGTATGTTTGGATTTTTGTTTCTAAATCAATCACGCAAAAACTACAAAACGGAATTCGATTAAACTTAGCACATAGGTAGATGATAACCAAGATTAGAGCATAGGATACTTTTCATCCCGGAAATATGGTCTTATGGAATGCTTTGCACGTTTATGGGAAAACTGTTTGACAAAACGTCAATTGATGGCGCTGACAACAAATTATAGGATTACGATGCAAATTAGCACTGGAGCAGACAATGTCCTCGATAGCAAAGCATACTCTTTATCCCGGAAATATGTTCCCTAGGGATGTTGTACATGTTAAATGCTTCATTTTTCTTCCGTTTCGCCCCCCAAACAACCCCAGGAATCCTTTCCCTTACTTGTCTTTTATTGTGGATCGAAACGAAAACTTTATTTCAGAATAATTATGAACATTTGCTTAATTTTTCCGCAGTAGAAACGGAACGGGCAAAAGCTATATATATATACTAGCTGACCCGGCAAACGTTGATTTGCCATAAAATATTACTACCACCACTACCACTACCACTACTACTACCACTACTACTACTACCAATACCACTACCACTACCTCTACCACCACCACTACACTACCACTACAACTACCACTACCACTACTACTACTACCACTACCACTACTACTACTACTACTTGAAAATTAGCTATATATTATATTAGCTTTTTACGCTCTTTTCAAAACTCTTCAAACGAATTAATTTTCCCCACAGACCGTTTTCCATTTTTTTAAAATATAAACAATGTACAGTACTCCCAAATTAATAATGCGCATAGAAATCTTCGCTAATTGTCGTATTCCCGGAAACACCCGAATCATTTAATCGGAGAAAGCCCTAAACAATGCACTTGCATTTTGCACCTTGTTCGAAAGAAACAGGAGTCAATGTCATATGTCAAATCATGTGAAACAATTGAAAACAATTCGGGCGGTCGGCGGCTGTCGCCGGTCAGTCAAAGGTCCGTCAGTCGTCTTTATAAATTGGTGGTGACTGCACGTCTTCTCTCTGTGTGGAATTATATAGAGCTGCTATTACACACCCTTCTTGGTTTTGTTTTCAAAGGTGATGAATGCATTATGCATGAAGAAAATGCACTTAACCACTCTATATACATATCGTCTTCCGACGCTCGGGGAATACGACCGTTGCCGAACAGTGACGAAGATTTCTATGCGCATTATTAATTTGGGAGTACTGTACGCCTTGGCCATGTCATCGTCAATGGCAACGTTATGTGTCAAAAGTAATACGAAGTGGCGATGGCTGAAATGACATTATTGTAAAGCATGTCAGTTAGACGTTTTCAAATATAAAATTACATTAAATAATTTGCAATAAAATAATATTTTGGCTAAAATTAAGATGTAAGCTATCCTATCTTTCAAGTTGGATCAAACTGCACACGGTGTGCAAATTTAATTTAAAATCGGTTAAGTAGTTTAGGCGTCCATTAACGTCCAACAACGTGACACGTATATTATATATATTAAGATTAAGCGAATGGCCTTTTTTTTCTAATATCACTTACTTTGCTGGCTGGTGAACCGGTAGACTCATCCATAAGATCTGCAAGCTTTCTCTTTAGAATCGAAACGGCGGGGTTCATTATATTTGGAACGATATCAGTGTTAGGCATACTTTTTAGAGCCACTGATACATCGTCATTTGATTTACTGTTTGTGGTGGAGGTTGTTGTGGTGTCTTGAGAATCTGTTCTCCAAGTACTGAGTTCTTGGGATGAACCTTGACAAAGTGCAGGTATGTCTTCTCTTTTTCGCTGCAACCTCTCTCTTTTATGGTCAGTTAATTTTTTTGGATTTTTGGCAAATTTTTCTCCATTTTCCAAAACTGTAGTTGTTACCCCTCTCCCGCCTTCCTCTGTTCTTGCCTCTTGCCCTTTCGGCCCTCTCTTCTTGGCTTTTTTAAGATTTGATTTACGTGGTGTTATAAAATTTTCTATACTAACAGATGGATTATTTTTATTCATGTCAGTCAAAATTATTTTCAAAGTCACTTCAATAGTGACTTTTAATGAGTGCCGTTGGCCAAAGTACGGCGCACAATCGATTAACTCAGTGGAGACTAATTGTTTCAAGCTTGCATAAGCTTTTAATTTGAGCAAATTTTGAATTGCTTTTAGTAAGCATTTAACTTTTGGTAGCAAACGGTTGTCCTGGAACAGAAGTAATATTATATAAATAAGAAACCTTTAAAAAATTCTGAGAGGAGACCCGAGCCCAACAGTGGGACAAAGAAAGGGTTGTGATGAAGAAACCTTTGACACATTATTTTGGCACACAATATATTCTTTAAAAGTTATATCTTATACTTACAATTTGAGCGGATTTTTTGAACTCCGGAAGAATGAGTGAGAACACAATTTTAAGTACAGAAAATACAATTTTTGCTGAGTTTAAATTAACATCTTCTGTAAGTTTTTTAAAAATACTAACAAGGAGGTCAAGTGTTGTAGAAAAATCTAGATGATTCAGAGTTTGATAATCTACACCTGAAAAATTAATTCCAATTAATTATTCCATTTGAATAATGAATTTCATGAGGTTCATAAACATAGCAATTAAAAATATATTATAAGTAAATTGTTAAAAGCTTGGAAGATACTTACCAGGATATTTGCTTGTTTTTTGCTTTAATAACACAATTGAGACTTTTAATAAGAATAAGCGATTTACCAAATTATACTTTTCAGAATCATTAAGTAACTTCAATATTTCATCTTTGATATATTCAGTTAAACTTGTGTCTTTTGTATGTAAAATGTCTAACATATCAAGCCACTGAGATGTAGCAGTTTCCATCTGAAAAATAAAAAAACAAAATATTTCACCTGAATCAAAAACTCGCCTTATGTAGTAAATAACCAGCTTGAAGGGCTAAAATCAGACATTTTCACGTCTACCACACGGTTTTATAAAGGTATAATACACATATATATACACATAATCACATACATTTGTAAGCATATACAAATGTTGCAGAGGCCACAATAGCAAATTGCACAGCACTTGTGGAGTAATATCACACTCGTTTTAATTGCAAACACTGGCAGGGTTAACAGTTAACTTATACATACATTTGTGAGCAGATACAAATGTTGCAGTGGCCACAATAGCAAATTGCACAGCACTTGTGGTGTAATAATAATATCACACTCGTTTTAATTCCATACACTAGTTGGGTTAACAGTTAACTTATACATACATTTGTGAGCAAATACAAATGTTGCAGTGGCCACAATAGCAAATTGCACAGCACTTGTGGTGTAATAATAATATCACACTCGTTTTAATTGCAAACACTGGCAGAGTTAACAGTTAACTTATACATACATTTGTGAATACAAATGTTGCAGAGGCCACAACAGCAAATTGCACAGCACTTGTGGTGTAATAATAATATCACACTCGTTTTAATTGCAAACACTGGCAGAGTTAACAGTTAACTTATACATACATTTGTGAATACAAATGTTGCAGAGGCCACAACAGCAAATTGCACAGCACTTGTGGTGTAATAATAATATCACACTCGTTTTAATTCCAAACACTAGTAGGGTTAACAGTTAACTTATACATACATTTGTGAGCAGATCCAAATGTTGCAGAGGCCACAATAGCAAATTGCACAGCACTTTTGGAGTAATATCATACTCGTTTTCACAAATGTAAGAGGCTACAGCTTTCCACAATAATAAACTATTATAGTTTATTGGATTCATTTTTAACAGAGCCTCAATATGGAAGTTTTGGTTTATCAAAACTTTCACAAAGGGCTGGAGCTTCTTTAAGGCCTCAATCATGCCCCATCTGCAACAATATTTACAAGAATCTAATAGAATTAATTAGTCTTTTGGCATGGAGAATTATTGATTTTAAACAATGGTTTTCCATCAGGTATTCTAGTTGGAAAGGTTTTGATGTGATTGTTAACATATTAACGTTAATATGTACATTAATTAATAATTCATCCGCAGAATACCATTTTATACTAGTATACCATCCAGAATACCCGCAAATTAACCAAGTAGTTAATATACTATGTGAAATAATTTTTTAAACATATAAGATAGCAAACAAGCAATCTGCACTACCCATCCGCTCGAACTCATGACTACTGTGACAGGCCTTGAACAAGTCTCGTTTAAAATTCGTCATAGATGTGTAGCTAGGCATAAGGACTAAGATGGTCAAAGTGTTAGTAACAAACCTTACCAACTGGAACATAATTGATTATGAAACAATAACAAACCAATTTTTGCACTTTAAAGTTCTTGACTAGAAGAATCTACAATAATCTTATTGATATCTGTTTAATTTTACTATTTCTCATTTATAACTACCTAAATACTGTCTAGTGGGTTTTAAATAAAAAACCGTACAAGAAGTTAAATTAGTTATACCTACTTGCAAGAAACATTTTGACTTCTAATATTGGGCATAAGCAAACACAATAATTGAGAGGTAAAATTATTTTTCTTGAGAAAATTATTCTCATACGTATTAACAAGAAAACCTACTGAATGTCATATAAGGCATACACAAAAAAAAACTTTAATAAATTGTACTCACTGTTTATACATGTCTTCTAATGTGGGGTTCAGCATTATTAACATAACTCTTTCTATTAGACTTAACTGCACTTTTTCTTTGCATTTAAGAAATTGTATAATTCTCTCATCACCACTAAAAATTGTCAAGATGTAATCTTCTATGATCATATCATATAATATCTCTATTTTACAATTCTACAACAAGAACAAAAATAATTTTTACCATCAATAATTATAATGGTATTATTTTTTTATTAACTATTATAATATTGGGTACCTGTATTAAGTTTTCTAGTATACTCAGGAGTTTTTCAATTAAATATCTTCTATTATTATCAGGCGCTTCACAAATAATCCTTAAGAATGAAGTCCAAGCACACTTGAGGGGCTTTCTGAGCTGGGATGGACTATCAGCAGCTATTTTAATGGACACATCTAGGCCATGCATTAAATCTTCCAAATTATCCATTAAACACATGGCATTTATGATAGTACTATTGTGATTAGGCAAGAATATACAGCCATCACAATTATAATGACCAAGAATACTGACAAAAACTTCTATACACTTTTCTTTTGTTTTGTTAGTAAGTAATCCTGGTACAAATGAAGATGTATTACCAACATTTGACTTTCCAAAACAGAAGTTTAAAAATGGAACCAAAAGAATTTCAGATTTTTTTTTCAATTTTGAATGAAATCTGCATATCAGGTGCCACCAGCTTCCAAGTTTCGCCAGAACAGTATCTTCTACTTCATCATTGTTGGAACAGAGCGGTAGGAGAAGCCTTTTCACCATCGAATGAATGATTATCTCATTTGTTTCTGAAGCCAGACTATCTATCATGCCATACCAGCAGATAAAAAAGCGACACCTATTCACTTCATCCATTTTTAATGCTGCTTCAACAACTGTTAGCATTGAGTCCATTGGGCTTCCTTTATTTTCAATACTCCTTGTTATTTGGCTTTTGCACATTTTAATGAAAATAATCCACATTCTGTGCCAATAGTTGCTGCCCTTTTCTAACAAATGTTTTATAATTGCTGGGTATCTGTAAAATATAAATTAAATGAAGTTTTTTCCCAACATGTTCACATGATGTGAATGAGAAATTCCATTTTATGTTAATTCTGGGCTCTGGGCTAGTATGCTGATACAAGTATTATCCACAATTTTATTATCTTATTAATAATTTTGAGTATAGTAGGATTAATAAGACTTAGCACATACAGAACATGCAAATGTATGTAAATTAACACACGGGGTGACATGAACATCACACTATAAGCCCTCATTTCGAAATATAACTTGGTGTTTTACTATTTGGCAGGTAAAGCTCAACATCATTTTATAAAAACACATTATCTAAAATCTAAATTAATAGTTTTGAATACACTCTGTAGAATTAAGATTGATTTGGTATGAGTACTGTAAATATGCCAACCTTCGATACGTTACCATAACATTTAGTTACTGGCCACTAATCTTAATAGATCCAGTGTGGAGATTATTCAGTCTGCTACAATTGGGTATTTGAATATTTTTTTTTATATGATAAATGAAAAGATCATATATAAGTTTTATACCAAAACTATTTTTTTTTCTTTTTTTCTCGCAATAATTCAAAAGTTATTTCAAAATAAAAATTCAATTCAATAATTTTTGAATCCAGTACCGAAGACACGCCGACAACTCCCGAACAAACCCGAGCGCGTGTGACGTCATAATGTTAGTTTTCATTGTTAAATATTTAAAGGATGATGGACAAAAATGTATGGAACCTGGTACCGGTGCGTGATTCATCTTGATTGGACATGGGGTACCAAAATGGCCATCCTCCTTTATATAACATTTTGACGTCACAAATATGGTGACCAATCATGGCGCGTTTATAGTCACGTGATTTTTATTCAAATTTCATCAATTTTTAATTGTTTATAATTAATTGAAAAAAAAAAACATTTTTAAGTTTTTTGCATTAAATATCAATATTATTAATAATATAGTATTAAAATACATAAAAAAATCAATAATTATTTTTTTTCAAATACCCAATTGCCACACAATTTACACTTATGAAGGGGATTACACTTATTTTAAAAATTATCACATCTGTAAGTTACTTACTCTTCATACCTACTAAGGGACTTTAGAATACTTTGCCAGTTTTGATTGTGTGTATAATCAATATGGAGCAGTTCATTTGAGACCATTTCCAATGCATATAAAGATGTTTCTATATTAAAATTAGGCAATGTTGACCATAACATAACACTCGGAATCAATTTCAGAAACCAAATGTTAATTCCTTCCTTAACAAATTTTAGCCTCTTCTCTGGAGATAACAGTTTCAAATATTTGTTCAACAATATTATTGGCTGAAAATTATAAATTTATACATTAAAAACCTTCTTGATCTGGTTGTCTTTATGACATTGAATAGTATGCTACTTGTATATTAAACTGTTTCCATAGTAGTCCATAAATCTGATGCTTGCCTGATCCCATTAATTTTAAAAATGATATTTGATGTTTGATGAGGGAACATGTCCCACAATGTTGGTAGTCCTACTATCTGGACAGTCGCTACAGGGATAGGAAACAAATTCCTTTCGTATCATTCTGCCATTGGTAATTGTTGATAAGGGTTCAGTGCGACTGTGACTGTGCGTGTGACTTAGAGCTTAGCTTAGTGGTAGGTAATTATTGTAAATTAGCCTTAAGGCAGGTTAGGCATCTGTGTAGGATTAGCTATTCATTCAATGATCAATAGCTAATCCTTTGCCTTTTATTGATCAGTTTAGAATAGCATTATACTTGTATCTGTTTTCTTTAAGTAGTTTGTAGTTATCTAGACTTTCGTTAAGTGTGTCTAATCACCTCATAGCGAAATATTTTATTTGACTTTGACTTTGTGGATCCTCAATGATAAATTTTTTCAAAAGCACGTGTATTCTGGCCTAATGAATTTTGTAATTTATGCTCAGTGCTAGTATGGCAGGTATTGGTAAAAAAACTTACTTGTAGCAATTTTTGTCCTTTGGGCAAGTACAAATTAAACAGTTCCAATACTTCAGGATAATGGTCTTCTTCTAAGTTAATGTAGATTTCATCAGGGTATGAACAAAGTACTGTGAAAAATGGAGACTCTAAGTCTTCAGAAATTGCTGTCTTTAGCTGCTTAACTATTTTAAGCATAGATGGCAGCAAATCTGGTTGTGTGATTTCTCCTGCCTGAAAAGTGATGTAAGATAATTTTACAGTATATAGTATTTGTATTAAGTTTCATTTTGTTCAGTTTCAGGTGAGGATAAAATTGCCTTTGAACACATAGGCAACTTTAGAAAGTTCCACACTGTCTAATTTGAAGCAAGCAGAGACTACCACCACTTCAAGCATTGCTGCAATACTTGCTTTGAATACGATAAGAATAACTTACTGTAACTTTTAGTACTAGAGACACTATACTCAATTTTTCTGTAGCATTTGTAATATTATCTTTTAGATCTGCAACGTATTTTTCTAGAAGTTTTTTAGATTCATTTGGCTTGGCGGTTCCTACTTCTTCGCAAAATGTTCTATTTTCCATGTCCATTATCAGCTCCTGATTATTACTCATTACTGCAACAAGACATAACCATAACACTTAATTAATTTACAATTTCTGTTGCAGTAATTAACAGTTAATGTAGTATATTTTCAATACAGGGGGTGAGGTGTTGGGCTCAGCTTTAGAATAAAAAAAGGTAGATAAAGCGCAGCCTTAGTTAGAGGTGAAGTCACAAAACTCAGCTCCTTAAAGTAAACACACGCGCTCACGTACACAGATGCATTAAAACTAAGCTCATTTTCGTCAGTACCTCGCGGAGCACCGTACAGTAAGTTTGCCTAAAAGAAGCCGTCCTGTGTAGTTAAATGACATTTCATTGCATGTACAAAATCTTACAAATCTAATAATTTTCATACAAAAGTGTCCAAATTTAAATGTTTGAATACTTGAAATGTTATTAAGACACTATTTTCCATTGATTTTATACATAAACTATAGATTTATATACTATATAGATTACTTCTGAGGCGACAAAAGAACCAGAGAAAATGTATGCTTTCGTGATACTGATAAGTCGTTATTAGTCGAGAGTTATAGTACGTATATAGAAATGTAATAAGTATGGAATATTACTGTGTTAAAAAATTACATTAGGTGTTAAAAGGGATACATCATTTGTCTTTCGTGGTCTTACATTTTAACTAACTTATTCTTGATAGTTCTCGAGATTTTATTTAAAAGTAACATCAATATAGTCTATCCGGAAATATCAATAGGATTGTCAGTATACCAGTAGGTATATGAGAAAAATAATCTACCCAAAGACAGTTCCTGTTTCCAATAAAATAATAACATCACATGTATTCAATCCTTCCATATCGGTTTATTATATCAGGCGTTAAATATTTATGCATCCACAATCGAGCTATTTCTACAGTATTTCCATACTTATCACATTCCCATGCATATATAATACAAATCGGAATACACGAGTCAATATTGGTCAAATTAACAGTACACAGGTCACAAGGTCTACTTTATATGCTCCTCTTAATTGAGAGCACACATAATAAATAACAGAACTAACAGAAGATTCAAATTTGCAATAAAATTCACTTTGCACTTGATTTTTTTCATAACGGCTATTTGCATTTTCATTACTCAGTAATAATACTAAAGTTCCCTACAGGCTCTACCACCTACAACCGTCTTATCCTTATTAAATATTATTAAATATTTTCGACGATGGCGGCCATTACGCGTTCAACAAAATGTGTGTGACTAACACCGGTCTCCGGATTTCGCATGCCTACTTTTGTTTAGAATGATATTATTTACAAACCACACATAATTATGCTTTGCGATTGAAAACAAAAGAAAACAGATATATTTAACACACTTTAAACAGCAGTACTTATATGTTTTGTTACTTTAGTATCAAAAACCATCACGACAAAACTCAAGAATGTACTGGGAAGCAGCGAATTCCTAACTTCAACAACGTAAAAAACTGATAAATGTATTCATTAGGCGCTACCTAATGATTTAAAATGAAACAATTATAAACATTACTTACATTTTCAGCTACGACACCACACAGAATCACTTTAACAATTTCAAACTAGTCTCTACAAGTCACGCGAGCAAAGTGAAAAAGGACGCCACTTTGACCGCGTCATTCCCGATAAAATTTTTTGCCGGAAACGGTTTTGGCGGTTTAAACAAGCGTCTCGGACCTCTTACTCTAAATTATATACGAAGGAATGGGTCAAAGATATACCAGAGAGCAAATATGAGTGATACATAATGCCAACCTGCAAACACCGGTCTCCGGATAGTGCCACACTTAGAATATTTCTGTCAATCCGGAGACCGGGGCTGCCACACTCGAGAAGATAAACTATCTTTTGCTTTTATTTTACAATAACTCTTTGGTATATGGTCCCTTTTTTTTTGTTTAACGAGTGGGAAACTTTGAAAAGGTACCCGGACGTCGTGAGAGCGACGCCGGGTTATGTGGGACTTTCACCCACTAAAACCCACTTGCAAATGTTTTGGGAACTAACTTATTTGTACTCTTGATACACGATTGTCAGCAGCTTTTTAGGCATGACAGGATAAAAGGAACAGGATGGGGAGGAGTGGCCATTTATGTATCGAATAAACTCGGCGGAATACCAATACAGGCAACCCTTCATCCAACTTACAACTGTAATGCTCAGGTAGAAGCTCTCTGGTTGAATTTAAAGTATGGCCACTTCGACATAATAGTTGCAGGTGTGTATCGACCTACACATTATAACCTTGAAGATAGTGATAGATCACTGTTTAATACAATAAAGGAAGCTTCTGATGGAAAAACACCGTTGTTAATTATGGGCGATTTTAATCTACCAGATCTTAAGTGGCCATTGGAAAATGTAGATGCCGATCATTATAACTCTCTTCATAAATACTTTGTGCAAATGTTTATCGACAGTAACCTTAGTCAACTAGTTAAATGTATTACAAGAAAGAGGAATGACGAGGAATCCTTATTAGACCTAATCCTGTGTAACGAGGAAAATCTCTGTACAGGAATTGAATATCTCCCAAATATAGGAAAAAGCGACCATTTAGTATTATTAGCTACATTGCAAATAGAAAATAAGTCTTACAAAAACTACCATAGTTGCTCACAGAGACGAAACTTCTTTAAGGCCAATTATGAAGAGATAAATAAAATGCTGTTGAAAAACGCCGGTAAGGTATCAGAATTCTCTGATGTAAGTCTTGCTTGGAGGAACTTTTTAGGATTAACTCACAATGCTATTGAAGAGCATGTCCCCTTAACAATTAAAAATCGCAGTCAAAACATTAAGAAGCCTTGGATTAATCAGCAAGTGTTAGACATGACCCACGATAAAATGCGAATGTGGAAAATATACTTACAGCAAAAATCACCCCAATCTTACAAGGACTACCGCATAGTAAATAACAAACTTTTAAGTCTAGTTAGAAACCTACGCAAACAATTCGAAAGAGGGATAGTTAACAGTGGACCAAAATCTTTTTATTCCTATATACGCCAACAGCTCTCTTCAAAAATATCAGTACCTCAATCGCTAAAAGATGAGAGGAACAATGTAACTAATGAACCAGAAAAAGTAGCCAACCTTTTTGCTAAACAATTTGTAAAATCATTTGTTATTGAACCACCAAGCAGTGTAACTCCTACTATAAAATTCCCTCGAGTTGTCAACTCAATAGAAACTGTTAATATATCAGCAGATATTGTTTGCAAAACTTTGAATACATTTAACGATACCACTTCAATGGGACCAGATTCAATACCCTCTAAACTACTCAAAGAATGCAGCAACACACTCAGTCATCAGCTAGCACACATAATGAGCTTATCTCTTAAAACAGGCACACTACCACAAGAATGGAAGGAAGCACATGTTACTCCGATATATAAAAAAGGTGATAAATTAACTGCAGCTAACTACCGGCCAATTAGCCTTACAAGTATAGTTTGTAAAACTATGGAAAAAATAATTGCGGGAGAGTTAAGAAAGTTTATTGCAACTGAAAACATAATTATTGATGAGCAACACGGGTTTGTTCCAAAGAGATCAACGGTCACCAATCTTCTTACTTGTCTTGACAAATGGACTTCAAACTGGGATCAACATTGCCCAACAGACACCATATACTTGGACTACGAAAAAGCTTTTGATCGTGTTCCCTTTAAAAGGTTGCTAGCGAAACTAGAACATTTTGGTATCCGTGGACAACTTCTCCAGTGGATATCAGACTTCTTAACAGACAGGAAATTCAAGGTCAGAGTGGGAGACACTTTCTCCGAACCTTATGATGTGTACAGTGGAGTACCCCAAGGATCTGTGTTAGGACCAATCCTTTTTGGAATCTATATTACAGATTTAAAAAGCATAGTAATATCAGACCTGTCTATTTTTGCTGATGATACTAAAATTATGGGAAATCCCCTCATTAGTAATAATGTTATTCAGCAAGACTTAGATAGAATCGTACAATGGACACAAGACTGGCTTATCACATTAAATGCAGCCAAATGTACAGTTTTACATATGGGCAGAAACAACCCAAAAATGTCATATAACATTAGCTCGGTACCACTAAACCATGTTAATGCTCAAAAAGATCTTGGTGTCACCATTACACACAATTTAAAGTGGGATGTTCACATTATGAATATAGCAAAAAAAGCTAACTCTATTTTGTATGTCATAAGAAAGGCTTTTAGTATTATCACCAAAGATTTGTTCATTAAAATATATAAAACTTACATCCGTCCATTGTTGGAGTATGCTTTCCAAATCTGGAATCCTTACTTTAAAAAAGACATCTTAGTCATTGAAAAAGTACAGCTAAGAGCTACGAAATTAGTAACATCACTGAAGAATAAATCTTATGAAGAGCGTCTTTCTGAGCTAAAGTTAACCAGTTTGGAACACAGAAGGCAAAGGGGAGATCTCATAGAAACATTCAAAGTTTTAAATGGACACTACAACGTCAAAAATATTGCAGATCTCTACATACTTAAACCAAATGCCCAACTAAGAGGACACTCAATGAAACTGAAAAGACACGCAAGCTCTAGCAACCCTAGATATCACTTTTTGCCTAATCGTGTAGTAGAACAATGGAATAGGTTACCTGAAACAGTGATTAGTGCACCAACAGTGAACATTTTTAAAAACAAACTGGATGAACATTTAAAAAACATTAAATAAGTATAAAAACGTATAAAAACTGTGAAATTGAACACAAGTGCAGTGATATGCACGTATCAGCTCTAGGAGCTGCTAGTGCATTAATAAAATAATAATAATAATTCAAAGTAGGTTGTTGTAGCATTATTGCAGATTTAATGGCAGGGCTTGAAACAGGTGAGATGTTTAAATTCGATTTGTTTTTGACGTGATATGATATACTTAGTCATAAAAATCGATAGTGGACGCCCGGGCCCGCGGCTTCGCTCGCGTGGTATTATACATAACAATAGACAGACGAAACTATACTACACCTATTAATATTATATAGCCTATGTCACTCAGTGAAGATGCAGCTTTCTAATGTTAAAACAACAACTCAAGTAATCACTACGTAAAACAACAATCTAGTCAGCTCTAGAAAATGAACTCTGTGTCAAGTAAGCTTGGGTAGCTCCTGAATGAGAGATATAAATGACAGTGTTGCCAGTGGTAGCTAGTCAAATGTAAAGCCCCATCCACACGCTTGGCAATCAATGGCAAACAGCCAACAGCAAACAGCAAACACGGACGTGTGGATGGGTGTTTGTCGTTGTTTGCCTGTTTGTGTTTGTGTTGGGCAGTGTTCGGCATCGGTGTCGGTTTTTCTTGCCAGATCAAAGGATGTTCGGCAAACAGTTTGCGACGTATCCACACGTTTGGCAGCGATCAGTAATGCGCGCGAGCTTGCGGGAGGCGGACGTATTTACTTGCCATATTCATGGGCATATAAAGAGAACATTCCACCCTATTATTGATCGAAGATTCCACCCCATTTAAAAACTGTACCTCAAGTATTCGAATTCGATGGTAGCAAAATTATTTATAACAAGTGATTTTAAAAACTTTTAATTAAATTCACTCGTATATATGTCCTGGAATCTTGCAATCAATATTTCACCCACTTCCACTGAAGATATCGAGCTGAAATTTGGCACACATATTAGGTTCCGATGACAATGCATGAAAATAAAAATAAAAGATATAAGTAAAAGCTCTTTAAAAAAAAAAATTTTTTTACAGTATAATTTATGAATAAAATCTAACTATATTGATACATTTTATTATTGCAAAATTTTCATCGGAATCACCATCGTCTTCGCTTTCTTCTTTTTTTCTTTTTTCTTTCTCTTGCTTTAATTTATAATAAAAATATGTCAACCCGAAAGTAATAGCTGCCACAAGCTTGTCGTCCGCCATGTTTGCCGATTCGGAATGTTATGAACGTTCGCCAAGCATGTGGATGGCTGTTTGTGTTGGGTGATTGTGGTTGGTGTTTGGGACTTTGCTTGCTGTTTGCGGTGTTTGTGACAAACAGCCAGCGTGTGGATGGGGCATAACATGAGACACCTCAAAAAGTTACATTTTCACGACAAAAGTTACATTTCCATATTTTATGTGGAAAAGAAAACTAATACTATAATATGACACTTTATTACACAAAAACTAAAAATGTTTTCTGTCCCATTAGTAAAGCTTCGAAAGAATCGTGATATTTTTTGATAAAATAATTGACTGATAATCCTAAAAAAGAAAAAAACATATAATTAATAATGTGAAAGATATGTGGCGTATTGTGAACGCATCCTTTATGATGTCTGTCACTCTGACTTTTCCCGCCCTCTTGCTTTGATGATGTCTATCAAGTTAACTTCTTGCATTCGATCGCTGTAACAATAAGTTGTGAATTTAATATTTGTAAAGCTGTCTAAATAAACTTATTGACAATCATATTAGTAGGTTCTTATTTCTCTTCGTAAATAAAACAAGGGGTACAGTAATAAACCCCAAAGTGGTGACCAACGACGGACAAGTCTCGACGCGTCGGTAACAAATACCTACCTCGCGGCTCGTTTTGAAAGCTTGCGAGAACACAAGACACAACTTCGTTCGGCGAGAGGCACTTCATGCCAGTTCAGACACTGGTGCTGGTGCCATGCAACATCTTCGTGCCCATCTACGCGTTTGGGAAATTCCATGTTAAAACACGTGGACTTCATTCGAGTCACATCGATTCGAGAGCGCAAAGTGTGGTTTAGTGCATGTGAAGTGTAAAAGCAATCTTGTATGACAATTTTGTGCATGTTGTGTTTGTGTGTGCTACTAAAAAACTCGCCTGGCAGCTAGATCGTATTTGCAAGTATAACTAACATTCATACTAATTTTACATTTGGTGGTGGCAAAGAAGACTAACTCAAGACTATTTACATCAAAGTTTTAATTGATTTATGGTTATTGGTTAACATTGATTTAAAATTAGTACTTACACTGGTTATTATTAATTCTTAGAATTTATAAAAGTTTATGTACATGCCTATTAATTTAGTAGTTGTTGTTTAAAGTAAAATTTTGTTTTTGTTAATTTTAGAGGTTTATGAAGATAATGCCTATTTTTGTTTAAAAAAAACTCAGTTTCTTTTATTTTCCTAAATAATACGAAAAAAATTATTAAAATATTAAAGTTTTTTCATTAAAAGCTGTTTATTGTTTATATTAATATCACAAAACATAAAATTATAACTAAATTTCTAGATATTATGATATTTATGGCCAATTTAATAAGTGGGTATGTCAAACCCCACCACATACTCATTGTTACATTTTGCCACCACAGCCTCGCCGGGTTAAAATGGATGTGGTGAATAGGTGTCGCGTTTTTCTCTGCTGGAATGTCCTGATAGATAGTCTGGCTTCAGAAATAAATGAGATAATCATTCATGAGATAGTGAAATTGCTTCTCGTACCGCTCTGTTCCAACAATGATGAAGTAGAAGATACTGTTCTGGCGAAACTTGGAAGCTGGTGGCACCTGATATGCAGATTTCATTCAAAATTGAAAAAAATATCTGAAATTCTTTTGGTTCCATTTTTAAACTTCTGTTTTGGAAAGTCAAATGTTGGTAATACATCTTCATTTGTACCAGGATTACTTACTAACAAAACAAAAGAAAAGTGTATAGAAGTTTTTGTCAATATTCTTGGTCATTATAATTGTGATGGCTGTATATCCTTGCCTAATCACAATAGTACTATCATAAATGCCATGTGTTTAATGGATAATTTGGAAGATTTAATGCATGGCCTAGATGTGTCCATTAAAATAGCTGCTGATAGTCCCCCATAGTCGGCGCGTCGCAGCTGTATATAAGAATTAGAATTAAAACAATAGGTTGTCAGTACACATACATTATATTGCGCGGTATAATCTGGAGCGCGTGTCTACGGGCGGCGCAGCAGGGCGCGGTGCAGCCGGTCGGCGCGGCGCAGCTGGCGGAGCGCGCGCATCGCCAGCCGCACGTGCCCGTCGAGCAGCCGCGTCGCCCACTCGCCGCCTGCGCAACATCAATACGACAGGCCCGTTGGCGCAATCGGTAGTGACCATGTCTGTTGCGCCAAAGGTCGTGGGTTCGAATCCCACTCGGGACAAATATTCGTGTGACGAACACTTGTATTTGTTCTGTGTCTGGATGTCAATATTATCTATTTAAGTATGTATTTAAAAATATCTATGTATGTATATCAGTCTCTGACACCCATAACACAGGCTCGCGCCTACTTTGGGGTCAGATGGCCGTGTGTGAGAATGTCCAAGATAAAAAAAAAAAATACAAATAGAAGTAACTACCGAGTTTCACACCGTAGATAAATAATCTAGTGACGTTCACTATTAGTTCATATATTGCAACAAAATACCTACAAATACCTTCGATCAATAATGTACACAAATACAAACAAAGGACATAATTTATACTTACCAAAATAAAAAAAATTGTCCTATTAAAACTTAATCAAGTTTTTGGGCAAAAGGTGGTGTTTCAGCATTACCTGAATAGGGCTTATGACCCATACAGTGCTGTTTTTCGGACACACCCTTCTCCCTAAGATGATAGGCGGGAGTCCATCCATCCATACAGTGCGTGTTTATGTGTATCAGTCTACTTCTCAACGAAAAAGTCGTTTAATGAAATGCCGGTCTACGATTTACTTACTTTTGTCATAAGCTGTTATTGCGTTACAATATTTCTTCTCGGTATCCGCAGTCCGCGCGCTGCAATGCGAAAAGGAGATAAAGTTAGTTATTTTCGGAAATATTTATGTCTTTACTTAAATCTCCCAGCACTTTACTTATGTACGCGTGTAAGTATGTAGTATATTTAGGTTAATTTAGTCTAAATGGGTTATAATAACATCTTAAAAAAAAAAGAACACGCCTTTGTAGATAACCGAAATAACATGGAAATTATTTCAATTTTCTTTTAAATATGTATTTCTATGTCGTCGATCCATAATAAGTGTGCAAAGAAACTTACTCTATGGGGACGATAAATGCTAAGAGAAGACGCCATCGCGATTTTAGGAAAATGTTAGTGTGGTGATGAATAAATAAAAATATAAAGACTAAATACGTAGGAGCGTATTGTGTCTGCACGGCGACACTGCGAGGTGAGGAGGTGAGGGCGCGAGTCGGCAGCGGTGTGGGCGGCGAGAGCGGTGCGTCGAGCGGCGAGAGCGGTGCGTCGAGCGGCGAGAGTGGTGCGTCGAGCGGCGAGGGCAGCGCTTCGAGCGGCGAGCACCAGCGCTCCTCGGACGTCTTTACGCTTATCTGAAACAATTCATCGGCTCACTGTTACTGGTGGAACAGAGGAAGAAGGGCTCTTTAGTAGAGTATAGGCCGTCCTCGTGGCAGCTGCTGCTACGGATGCCTTTAAGACAGTCCTTGTAGGCAGGGCCGGATTTAGGGGAGGGCAAACGGGGCTACAGCCCCGGGCCTCCACAAAAGAGGGGCCCCCACAATGGACTTCGGGAATATTTTTTTTATATTCCGACTAGTAAACACTAGTAAACTTTTCTTTTGTTTTTTTTCTTTACCTTTGTACAAACATGATTATATTGTACTTAAATATTAACAGAAATCTATATTTTTAATATGTTTGTTAAATACTAAAATAATCTACTCGGTTTCACAGTAAATTATTGTTTGAAAAACTCGACTGAAAAAAGTTGTTCATCTCATTTGGGAAATAATTTGAGGCCAGGGGGCCTACAATCCTTTGTCGCCCGAGGCCTCCACACCTCTAAATCCGGCCCTACTTGTAGGCGGTGATGTAATAAGTAAATGGATACACAAAATCGTGTAGAAGCCATACTACCGCCAAAACCAATAATACTCGTAGTGTGGCAATAATAATGTCTGGCGCAGAGGTTGAGGCGTCCTTAAGCTTGATTGACTCGTTCCTGGGTGGACGGAAGGCCGCTCACCTTGTCGAGAGGCTCCGGAGGCCAGGGGCACAGCCACAGCGGCGCGGGCGGGGGACGCGCGCAGTAGAAGGCGGTCACGCCCTCGCCGCTCGCCGGCCCCGCGGACGCGCTGCAACCACAGCACCGTCAGGAATTACGTTATGGATCCATCCATCTATCCGTCCATCCATCAGCCTTTTTGGGTCCACTGCTGGACATAGCCCTCAATCGTCGCCACTCCTCCCGATCCTGCGCCCTCTGAATCCAACGGTTTCCCGCTGTCTTCTTCAGGTCGTCAGTCCACCTCGTCGGGGGGCGGCCAATACTTCGTTTTCCGAGACGCGGTCTCCACTCGAGGACTTTTCTTACGCAACGTTACGGATACAAGATAAAAAACGAGCTTGCACCACCCATCCACTGCCGCCCATGACAACTGTGCCTCACTTTGAACAAGACTCAATTGACGACTATTCAGTTAGCTAAGAGTTAATTATAACATTAATTGGTCAGTTCGTTAGTAGGTATGAGGACTGGGGACTGTTAGTAATAGCATAGTATAAAGAGTCTTCGCTTTATACTATGGTAATAGTTAGTCCAGTTATATGGTGTAAGTAGTATGTAGTCCGTGGTGTAAGTAATAGTCCAGTTAGTGATTGTTAGTTAAGGTCTTGTTCCAAGTCAGTCACACATTTGTTGCTACCCTTGAGGACTAAGATGGTCGCCTAAAGAAGTGTAACCGGAAACCACAATTGCTTTAAAACCGGCCTATTACACGGTAGAAATGATACTAGGTACCGTGGCAGGTGGACTGTTATGTAACAAAATAGCTTTCCTAAAAAATATATTTGGTGCCCTATAGGCCCTTACACCACCAACTTCTACCACCTTCCCCCTGAATGGGAGAGACCAAGGATCTTCTACAACCAAGCAAATATAGGTGCGGGACGCCTATGGGTTGTTCAATATAAATAGATATAGACCGAAGGTTTGACATTCCACCCAAGGACGGAATCGCCCATTCACTAGCGGTCACCCTAAAACTGCGAAGGCTTGGAAAAGACTCCACTTCGCTGCTTCAGTTGTGCTTCAGTAGATTGGGTGGTTAAGATTCGACCTGATTGTAGGATGTTTTTAGGCCGTCTTAAAGCCTCCAACGAGGCTTAACGGCTGTTATCTTATCGAGTACCGCATCTCCCGCAATTCTTTCGAGACTTACGGTGTGTGTGGGCGGGGTTGTGAGAGGGGTGGAGAGTGCAAGGAGGGAGAGCGCTCGCGCCCGTTCTCGTCGCCATGGCCGCTGGCTGCCACGGTCCTGCCGGCATAAATGCACAACGTTAGCACCTTTTTTTTTTACGAGTGAGAAACCTTGTCGTGGGAGCGACGTTCGGGTACCTACCGAGCTGGGTTATTTAGCACCTAGGAACGTTTTTATGGACAAAACCATGGACGAAATAACGCAGAAATGCTGCGGGAGGTCTAGAGCATACTCCACCACGCTGCTCCAATGCGGATTGGTGGTGGGGTTAGTGGCCAATAAAAACAATAAACAGAATACATACATCCAAACACATTGCATGCGACATAGCTAGCACATTGCATGTGTCAATGGAGGTTTCATGTAGGATTATCACAATGACAAAGTCGCGGGCTTGTGTAGCTTACCAGGGTTCCTTTATTACCTGCTGGGGGAGGAGAGAGCCCTGCGGCGCCGACGCGAACGCGCCGCCACACAGACGTCGTCTATCGTCACTGGTTTGAACAACAAACGCCATTACGACAAAGTTGAAACATTATTTAATATTCGTACTTACTCAAAGAGAAACCTTTGAACACTTCGATCAATAATCCTATGATCGAAGTTTGAATACCTTTGACATAATACTTGGAACTAGGAATAGGTGCCTATAAAATTATCATCATCAAAGTTTAACTGGAGATGGACTATTTTAAAATAAAATTAACTGTTTAAAAAAAAACTTTTTCTAGTTTTATAAATGCACGTAAAAACCAAAAACTAATCGTGGTCAAAGTTCATTACAAGACTTTTCCAATCAAATTTGAAATCCAAAAACAGGCTATGATACGATGTTCCATCATAAGTTCCAGTTCATATCTTCCGGCTCCATCATCAGATCAGTTCGACAGTACCTACCATATTATTGTATTGTCATCAGAACTACATACAGCTGCCAATTTTCATTACGCTGCGATCCTTGGAAGATGGTTAAATTAGCTATCTTAGATTCCACTATATAGTACCTAGTTAATATCTTCCGGCTCCATCATCAGATCAGTTCGACAGTACCATATTATTGTATTGTCATCAGAACTACATACAGCTGCCAATTTTCATTACGCTACCGATCCTTGATACAGCTATCAATTAACAACTGTTAAATTAGTTACCTTAGTTACATAGTTACATTACATAGTTACATACAGGTCAACATAATAAAAGCGTGTTAAAAAGCAATTTAAGGGAATGCAGTGCGGCAAAATAAAGATACAACACCAGCTTCGAACAGTCTTTGTTTTTGTACATTGTTAATATTGTTTTATGCGTAAAATTTACTATTGATAAATTCTCTAATTTTAAAATTTAGAAAGGCGACCCTGTTTA
Source organism: Carterocephalus palaemon (assembly GCA_944567765.1). Lineage (NCBI taxonomy): Eukaryota > Metazoa > Arthropoda > Insecta > Lepidoptera > Hesperiidae > Carterocephalus > Carterocephalus palaemon. Next base: position 1,079,119 of record OX155637.1, read on the forward strand.
ACTTTCGAAGTTTCATCTATACTAATATTATAAAGCTGAAGAGTTTGTTTGTTTGTTTGAACGCGCTAATCTCAGGAACTACTGGTTCGAATTGAAAAATTCTTTTTGTGTTGAATAGACCATTTATCGAGGAAGGCTTTAGGCTATATAACATCACGCTGCAACTATTAGGAGCGAAGAAATAATGGAAAATGTGAAAAAAACGGGGGAAATTATTCTTCCTTGAGGGCTTCCGTTGCGTGCGCTGCGAAAACGGTTCAAGATACCAAAAATATATGTATGAAAGAATTATTCCTGATGAAATTATCTATATGGCAACAAAACGCAAAACAAAACAAAATGGCATGTAAAACAACGTTTGCTGGGTCAGCTAGTTAGTAAACAATAAATAAGCACACTAGCGTAGTTTACTATTTCCTGAAATTTTCCTATAAGGTTTAAGTTTTTTAAAAACACGTTATTTTACGAAATTTCGTTCACGACGTACGCTCTTTATAGCTATCGCTCGAAGTTAAACATGTAACTAACGCCATTTATGATGGGATGCGGTTATTATTTTGATACAAAATAAGGTAAAGTCACCTAATTCCGCGGGGTTCCAAAAGTGGCACCATATTCCGAGGTATTTACAAAATCCGTGTTTTCGGCTAAATTACAAGTTCATTTTGCTTGCAACTAACATTATTCAATCAATAATTTATCTCTTCATATTTGTAAGCAAAGAATTGCTTTAGTATGAGAACATTTTAAAATAAACGATAAGTTTTTCGCAAGCAGCCGACTCGATCGCTTGCTTCATACATTCGGGAACTCACGCACGTGAGTATTAAAATTTTCTAAATAGTGTTTTACACTGTAGTTTGACACTGTGTGAGTGTTTGTTGTGTGAGTTTTGGTTGAAATATTTGAAGGGATATTCGGGATACTCGAAGGTTGTGACCGAAAAAGAATAGACAACCTAACGTTTGCATAATCTGTGGGCTTCATACTTTCGATTGATATAGAATTTGTTTAATAATCAAACCGGTGAAATGTTTCAAAAAAATATTTTTTTTAATTATTAATGAATCATATCCTGGACTGAAATTAGTTAGCCAACCCATATGCAATATATTTATTGACATATTAAATTGAATATAAAATACGTTTTAGTAAATAAACATCTCGGTGAAGGTCGTTGTATAGCGGGATCGACTATAAGCAAATACTCAAAAGTTCATTATTGAGTCACTTGTCAGGTGATGACATTTCATTGCAATTCTTCTTTGCACGAGCCAGGAATTCTATTCTTCCTTCGTGGCAGCCACCGGCGCCTATCGTAATTTAATATCACCTGTTGTAATGGTACACGAATGAATAGGAAGGAATCCTGTGTGCTTCCCATTAATAGATGTTCATAATGGTGTCGAAGGTATGTAAAACTGACAATCAGCATAGGTACATATTTTTTAATGGATAAAGATTTCAAACGAGCATGTCAACATCGATTCCGAGAGATCTCCTCTTCAATTTTCAACAGAAATGTTATATTAAATGGCTTTTGGTGGAGAGAATTTATGTAAAAGGAAAAATATATTTATTTGCATAAAAAAATATTAATTGTTACCATGTGGCGGATTCCTGTTCAGCTCACGGGAGATGCGGTGGGTGCGGGGCTTCCTTCTGCTCCTCGCACATGGAAAACAAAATCATCAGGGTCAAACCGGAGGGGCCAAACCTAACTATCGAGCAGTGGGTCTCGGTTTGATTCCTAACCAGGGTAAGATCAGGGTAACCTACCTTACCCTGATCTTACCCTGGTTAGGAATATATTGGCAGACATTGATATATCAAGTAGAAAAGATAACTTAGTACCTACATTAACAACGTTATTTACTAATAGAATTTAGTAAATGACGTTGAAATAGAATCAGTCACGTAATGATGCGAATATGAGAAAAATGTGATCTCTTCTCAGGTGAATAACACGTTTAGTCTGAAATTATTTAACTTTGAAAAAAGTTAAAAGAAACAAGGCAAAACAATCAAGAGTCACTCACATTGAATCTTCACCCATGTTTCAACTAGTAAATTTTAATCAATAATTCACAACAATCTCAATATTGTTTGCTCCTTGTTATTCCTGAACTGTCATTGCCGTCAACGTCAAATATTTGATTTTTAAATTAGCTGTAGCAGAAGCGAGGGCCAGAGGTGCTTTCAGGTGTAGAGGATTTAGGCAGCCTTCAAATCATTTAATATTTCCATAGCCAATGTTGGAGTTTTCCAAATTTTATCTATATCATGGTTTGTCAGTCGTCATAATTCCTGTCAAGTCTACCTCAATATTTTTTGATAATGCATTGAGATCTAGAATATTTATTTAAATATGAACGTCCAAATAGACAAATAAAAATCGTACCTTGTGGTTCCGTACGACTTGAGTTTGGTTAATTTTTATCTTGGTGAGTGAGCGGGTGAGGCCAGGTCAGCACCATGTTCATCTACGAGTTTATGGCTGGTATTGTAGATACCATCACAGGAGGTATGTGTCGTCCATCTATTCAGCCTATATTCTCTCTCTCTCTTAGTCTTTAAGTTAGCCTATAGTGGTTTCCATTGCAAGTTGTAGAACTTTGCAGATGATGCTGCTATTGACCTCTTAGATTTTTCATTTTCTATCACCACCAGGTAGATAAGCGTCTAGCATATAAATCTCCACCAATCCGCATTGGAGCAGCGTGGTGGAGTATGCTCTAGACCTCCCGCAGAAGTGTCTGTGGGGGATACCCGTGCCCAGCAGTGGGACGTCTATGGGTCGCAGCGAAGCGAATAATTAAGCGACCGTGGTAGCACTATTAGTACCTATATAAAATAGTAAACGATCATGCAGCACCCATTTGCTGATGCTGTTGTTATCTGCAAGGTAAGTCAATTTTAAGTGATGCGGGAAACCCTTGAGGAATAAGATGGTTACGTTGAAGTGTAACTGGTAAACACACCGTTCACTTTGAAATCGAATCGTGCCCCGTCCAAACCAGAATCAGGTGCGGTACTAAGTAACTTGGCTTGCTCTACTTTTCCGGTTGATCAGGCAGAATTTTTGGTCTTTTGCAGGGGAGGATGAAGACTCGTTTGATCCACACACGCACCGCAAGATAGAAAAGCCAACCTCGTAGGTCCTTTGCTCATTCGACTTCCATGGCATTCCCTCTTCGGCTCATTATCACAACCCCTACTTACATAAATGCAAACTCAGCTATTCTATTAGAGAGAGTCAACACACTTGTTTCGTTTCATCTACTTTCATCAGTATCGTACATACACCTTTGATCTGCCCTTGTCTCCATCAGTCAACCCTTGCTTAATATGCATTTTGATCTTCTGGAAGACACAATAGTCGATCACGCAGGATAGGTGGAAGTAGTTGGTGCATGTTATATGTTATGCGTTTGCTGGCATTTACCCCGGACCCGTCGACATGAGAGGTAGAATTTCTGCTGGGCTGTCACCGCTGTAACATTACAATCCTTATCACAATTCATTTCATGCAACACGCTGGCCAAATGTAGATCGCACATTGCACATTTGGCGCGGCAGACTAAGGCCTAGCCCCTCCCGTTCCGAGCGGAGACCCGTGCCCAACAGTGGGACACAGAAAGGGTTGTGTGGTGGAAAATACAACATGTATACACATGTGTGGGACAGGTACTCGGACACGATGACGCACCTGCTGAAAGGCAGCGTGGGCGCAGGCGTGCTCGCCATGCCGGACGCCGTGAGCAGGCTCGGTATCCTGTTCAGCATCATCGGCATCCTCGCCATAGGACTCTTTGCCACCTACTGCATCCAGCTCCTGGTGATCCCCCTTTTTAACACGATTTTATTAGCTTGATATGTAGGTATCTATTTGTGCATGTAACGGAATCTTTGAACGTGATCTTAGCCTACTTCAAAACGTCGGTTTAATTTGAAACGGTGCACACTTAACAATGACCGATGACAATGCAAGAGTTAAAAAAAATTTGTGATGTAGCTACTCGTACACACGATATAGCTGTGTAATTATGGTAGAATGTACATTTAATAATAAACGTAATGATGATTATTTTAAAATGGTAATGGTACTGGCTAGAATAGATACAAGCTTAACAAAGAAGACGGGCCGTTGGGCCATGAGCGCTTCGTGACGTTGTTGTGATACAGATCGCGGCGCAGTACGAGCTGTGCAAGCGGGCGCGGCGCGGCTACATAGCATATCCCAAGTCCATGCGGCTGGCGCTGCAGGACGGGCCGCCGTTCCTCCGCGCCACCGCGCCGCTCTTCTACTACTTCGTTGACGTCACCTTGGTCATGTGGCAGCTGGGCATCTGCACCATTTACTTCGTGTTCGTCGCCGAGAACATCAAGCAGGTACGCCAGTACACCCATCAACAACAACTGTATTGGTCCCAGTTAGGCGGACGATTCCTCTCGGAATGGATGATAGGTCTTGGTCCAAGCTGACCAAGTGCCGATTAGCGTTCTTGACATGCGTTCAAGAACATTATGTGGAACTTTTAGGCATGCAGGTTTCCTCACAATGTTTTCCTGCAGCTTTACAGCAGGTGAAATTTAATTTCTTGAATCGCACATATATTACAGAAGTCAATGGAAATTGAACCCACTGAGAGGTACAGTTCGATATCCTCTGGGATTTCGCCGCTAATACACCCACATAATATGCAGTGTATAGCTCCTTTCAGTGGTATTAGATAGGTATGCACACTTTCAACTTAGACTAGACTAGTCTCAATCCCAAATTACGTCAGGCAAGTCGTGGTTTTACCGCACCTCATTCCTCCTTGTCTGCTCACCGCCATGTTCGGTGATGCTGTAGCTAGTAGAGTCAATAGCAATTGTGCTGTGAGCTGAATAATATGAAGGTAACTTATCTACTCCAAGTTTACTCTACTATGAAGCAGCCACAGCTCAATGGCTCGCGTCAAACGTCCGATCGAACGATAGGCGCATTCGGTTTGTGGATGGGTGACCGCTAGTGGCATAATTTCATGGCTCATGGGCATTTCCATGCTTTAGAGTTCCGTTAAGCCATCGGGAGCGGTTGTTTTCAATGGTAAAAACAATTTAAGCCTTCTCGAATATCTTCGGGTAGATTGAGAACATTCGACACTGGGTTGGCCAACCCCTCCACTAATCCGTATTGGAGCTGCGTGGAGTACCTATGTCCTAGAGCTCCTGTGGCTCTGTAGGGGAGACGTATGGGTAGGCCGCAGTAGGGCTTCCATGATGGCCAATAGTGTGTACAGCAACTGAGTCGTATCCTGAATAATAATAATAAATAGTAACATAACCAATTTCTGATTCAGATTCAGATTCATTTATTTTTCAAATATGGTATTTCGCATACGATTAATGAACGTCATAACATTTTTTGTTATCTACCGGCGGATCACAAAGTTGATGCTACCGAGAAGAACACGGCAAGAAACTCGATAGTACTCTTTTGAAAATTTACACAATTTTTATAATATAAGCAAGGTAAATTATTATTGAACAAGTGGAGCTGGAGATAAATCGCACCAAGCGTTACAATCGTTCAAGTAGGTAGTCATTTATTTTATAGAAAGCTTTATTATGGAGGTTTTGTTTGATGTAAGATTTAAATTTAATCTCAATTACAAGAGAGACAAGTACTTACTTGATAAATAAATTTTTCTTTGTCAGGTTTGCGACGTGCATGGACTTGTAGCGCCATTGCGGCTGCACCTGTGCGCGCTGCTCGGCCCCCTAACCCTCCTGGGACTGATCAAGGACTTGAAGGCAATGACTCCGCTCTCCTCCATCTCCAACGGGCTCACGCTGCTCGGACTCATCCTGGTGTTCTTCTACCTCATCGAGGATGACGTCACGCTAGAGGATGAGAAGCTGCAAATAAAGAGCTTGCAAGACATACCGCTGTTTATCGGTATAGCCCTGTTTGCTATGGAGGCGGTCGGTGTGGTGAGTTGCGTTTTGATTGAATGAGTTTACGCTTGTAATGTATAAAACGGGCATGCAGTGCAATATGTACCTATAGTCCTATAGTGTCATGATCTACAGGGTCTTCTTGAAGCCTAATCTCGCCTCTAGGAAAGCGTGGCCGGATACGAACGATTATATACGGCAGATATAAAGTAACTTATTATTGCCGTACCTTTTATAATCGTTTTACCAGTTTTACCAATATTCACCAGTGCATGTGTGCAGTTCGAAGTTTTACCAATATTCACCAGTGCATGTGTGCACCAAGGCTGTGTAGTTCGAAGTGTACTTTGGATGTCTGCACGTCTTGTTGGAATTAGCCTGAATTTGTGAACTGTGTATGATCACCACCAACTAAACATAACTGGTGTAAACTAGATGTACACCCTCTGTTCTCCCCTTTGCGTGATGATAGGTTATGTTGCATAAGCAGTGACAGCCCAGTGGCTATCGAACTCGCCTCTCACTCGAGCGGTCCGGGTTCAAACCTCAGCGGCGCGCAACAATGACTTTTCTGAGTTATGTGCGATTTAAGAAATTAAATGTCACTTGCTGTAACGGTGAAGGAGACATCGTGAGGAAACCTGCATGCCTGATACTCACATAATGTTCTCGAATGCATGTGAAGTCTGCCAATCCGCACTTGGCCAGCGTGGTGGACTAAGGCCTAATCCCTCCAGTTCTAAGAGGAGACCCGTGCCCAACAGTGGGACAAAGAAAGGGTTGTGATGAGGTTATGTTGCTTAACTCGGCAGGTGTTAGCGTTGGAATACAACATGGAGCAGCCGAAGCGGTTCGTCGGTATCTGCGGACTGTTCAGCATGGGAATGCTGATTATAATGACGCTGTATCTGCTTGTCGGTGTGTTCGGCTATCTCAAGTACGGAGACCAGATCAAGGCGTCGATCACTCTCAACTTGCCGCAAGACGAAAAGTACTTGTCCATTCTGACTTTTATCTATTATTATGTTTTTTATTATGGGTGTTGAGTGCTGTAACCTATTTTTTAAATATCCATACTAATATTATAAATGTGAAATGTGCTTTCACGTCGCAACGAAGCTATTATATGGTACGGTTTTTGTGTGTGGAAATAGTGAGGAGGGTGGAGAGTGACGTAGGCTACTTTTTACCGTGGTAAAACATCCCCATCCATGGGAAGATTGATCGATGTTTAATTGTTAGATATTTAATTCCGGATGTTCTTAATAGATGGCGTTAGTAAAATTCATTTGATTCACACCCATTTGGAAAACAAATCACACTTATATGTGCTCTCCACGTTAGTATTGCCTGTACACGTAAGCAGGATCGGTAGATCCTGCATAAATCTTCACCAGTACACTTCTATTGAAGTTAGCTTAAAGCTCCAGTATGTCAGTGTACGTACACTTTATCTGCGGTTAGCATTACCTCTGGTTCCTCTAAGTATCTTTTAATCGTGGAACTGCCCTATTTATCCACCACAAATGTGTCATGTATGAATAAGTAACTCATTGTTAATTCCCTTTGACCACGCGGGCGGAGCCGCGGGTAAAAGCTAGTAATGTATACATTGAAAAAACATTAGATTGATAAAAGTAAACATTATACAAACTATCACATACGATCGACGGGAGCCACTGCGCTTTGGACGCTTCATCATCATCATTATCATCATCACAACCTTTTCTTTGTCCCACTGTTGGGCACGGGTCTCCTTTCAGAACGGGAGGGAGTAGGCCTTAGTCCACCACGCTGGCCAAGTGCGGATTGGCAGACGCTTCATACTATTATAATAATAATATCAGTTTATTGCCACCAAAGGTATATTTACAATTTTACACATGAAAAATACGCACTAAAAAAAATAGGTACTAAAGCATCTGAGACAATGGCAGCTGGCTCAGCTGTTTGCTTACCCGAGTAAGGTCCTGGATGAGTGTGAGTGACTGAGTGAATAATGAGTTTGTGAGTGAGTGAGTGACATTACTATGAAGCAATTTGTGCTACATTTTATTCGAAGTAGGGTACATTTTATTCGAAGTAGGGGAGGTAGTATATGACTTATATTTTTGAAGCGTAAGCCGATTTTTTGTGTCCTCTCGACGATTTCTTAAACAATGATCGTCAAGCCAGTGCAATTTTTCAAAGATTTGCTTACTTAGGATTTTTGTTGCATACGATTCTATTGGCGATGATGAAATCCGTACAATTAACCTGAATATAGACTTGAAAATTTGCAAGAAATGTGTTTTCTCAAATTAACAGTATTTTTTTTTGCGGAATAGTCATATTTTTTTTACTGCACACGAAGTCAATGGGTTATGGCATCCTTTCAAGGACTCATAACCGATGGAAAAAAAATGTCTAGAAGTAAAAGAAAAAGTAAGGACACAAAACAAAATGCAAACAATTGTAGAAAATGAATTCCACTTAACTCTAAACCAAAATAAATAAAAATCAAATGGCCCATGAGGGGATCGAACCCGCGACCTTCGCGTTATTAGCACGACGCTCTAACCAACTGAGCTAATGGGCCGTTGAATTTGGTTGTAAAATTATTAAATGGATTCTCTCTTCTGCACTCTTTAGTAATAACTAGAACTGACTTTAATAACTAGTGAACGCCCGCAGCTTCACTCGCGTGGAAGTAGACATAACAATAGTTTCGTTTGCATCTAGTAATATTATATAGCCTATGTCACTCTGTGAAGATGCAGCAATACATTTCAGCTCTGCTACGCTGCTACAAAACTGCTCATAAACTGCTACGCTGCTAAATTGCTCCTATTAGCCGCTAATACCTTACCGGAACATTTCTGTTCGCAGGAAGGCTCAGGCGGCGAAGCTGATGTTCGCCCTGGCCATATTCCTAACGTTCCCGCTGCAGAACTTCGTGGCGTACAACATAGTGTGGCGCAAGATGCGCAAGCGGCTGACGGCGGGCGCGCGCGCCACCTGCCTCGTCGACTACGCACTACGTTTGATTCTAGTTCTCGTGCCCTGTTAGTACAGCAACACATTACACATTATGGTTATATATATATATATATATGCTTCGGAGGGCACGTAAAGCCGTCGGTCCCGGTTGTTTTCAATGCTGGAAACAGTCGTTAAGCCTTGTCGAAGACCTTCGGGTCCCTCCACCAATCCGCATTGGAGCAGCGTGGTGGAGTATGCTCTAGACCTCCCACAGCAGTGTCTGTGGGGGAGACCCGTGCCCAGCAGTGGGACGCATATGGGTCGCAGCGAAATAACTCTATAACAACATTGTGTTGGTCAGGGTTGCTGGCGGTGGCCGTGCCGAAGCTGGGTCCGTTCATCGCTCTGTTCGGCGCGCTGTGCCTGTCGCTGCTGGCCATGGTGTTCCCGGGCGTGCTGGACGCGTGCGTGTGGTACCCCGCGGGGTACGGCACCTGCAGGTACCGGCTGCTGAGGGCCGCTTTCATCGTGATCGCCGGCCTCGCGTGCCTCTCCTCCGGCTGCTACACCAGTCTGCTCGAGATTGCGTCCGGGGAGTCTCACCATCTGCTGTAAAACTACCCTCATCACTCCCTATACGCCGACGTTGACATGTACAGGTGTAGGCACGGAAGTATCGCTCTGACTTCAGTTCTGTATGTTGTGTGTCGTGTCAGTCGTAAGCGTTGATTGGTTCTCCAACCGCATTATGTCCCCCGCATTGATTGTGCAAGCGCAGCTAACACTCGCTCAGAGCTACAGTTTCGTGCCGACACCTGTACGCATGGTTTACATCTGAACAGGGCCTGAAGGCCACCGTTAACCACGTCCGGCGACTTTATGGTGTCTGCGACCGAATACCACCATCGCCTCTCTATGCAACCCCCTGTCCATCGCATTATGTACCTACAAGTCTTCATAATAAACGTTAAAAATGATTTTGTGTTTTTATGTAGCATTTTTTTGAAATGATCCACCGGCACGAAAGATTTCCTACGAACTTCTATTTTTAAAAGCTTTTATTTATCTTCATTCGTATGTATGTATGGAATCTTGCAATCAATATTTCACCTACTTCCACTGAAGCTATCGAGCTGAAATTCGGCACACATATTTGGTTCCGATGACAACGCACGAAAATAAAAAAAAAGTTGTAAAAGCTTTTAAAAAAAATTTTTACAGTATAATTTATTTGTTGTTAGTTGTACCTATATAAAAAGTATATGTCAAAGACAAAATTCCTTAAAACTATTGTAACACTATGTATATCCCGACACGCACTTGGACGGTTTTAATGTACGCAGCCCCTTAAACCTTTCTTCCGCATATCGTTACGATGTTATCCGCTACAGAATACGCGGATGCGACTCGTGTCGTGGGGGCCTACCATGGAAGCGAGCAAGCATGCCCAGTTTTACATAACATAACATCGCGCCTGTAAATTCTCAAAGCGTTATTCACACCTCTCTTTAGTTTAATTGTATTTACCTAAAATATATTTCAAATCAAATCAAATTATGGTCATTTATTTCGGACTGCATGTCTATTATAATACAATTACAATATGTATATGAAGTGTTAGTATCATTGGTTAGTAACAGTTTTGTCTTATTTTCTATATTGGTAATTGGTAATTTATATTTTCCTGTCGCCAGCCCGATCCAATTGTTCTGGAAGGGGCTATCGAAACGGCCACTATTGTCTACAGGATGCCATTGTTACTTACCTTGACCTTAGAAGACGCAGCATTGAGGTCAATTTTTTTCGCATAATAACTCGGTAGCCATCAGCGCGAGCTGTCATTAACATATCACAATGTCGCTGCTCGCTGCGACCCATAGACGTCCCGCTGCTGGGCACGGGTCTCCTCCACAGACACTGCTGCGGGAGGTCCAGAGCATACTCAACCACGCTGCTCTAATTGACGACGAATTGGTGGAGGGGTTAGTGGCCAACCCAGTGTCGAATGTTCTCAAGCCACCCGAAGGTCTTCAACAAGTCTTGACGACTGGAAAACAACCGGGACCGACGGCTTTACGTGCCCTCCGAAGCACGGTAGCGTCCATGAAATTTTGTCACAAGCGGTCACCCATCAACAAACCGACCGCGCCCCTTGTTCCTTAACTCTTTCGATCACATTGAATTGAGCCATTGGGCTATGGACGCTACGACTATCACAATGTGCTTACCATAAATCTGCCACCACGACTAGAAATACTTCGGTAAAGAATAAACGAAAAGGACCGCACGCATTTAGTGCATACCACGGCGTTTCAGTGTGAATTTCGTAGTACACGTCCAGTATGTCGTAGCCGCGAACCACGGAACTCCAGTGTGAGTTTCGTAGTAGACTCCCTAGTGTGTTTCGTAACAAGCGGGTGCGCGCGCCGCGCCGGCAAGTTCTCGACCCTGTCGCGGCATTCCGCGTGAACGGCCGGGCTCGCCCATCGTGCCTCGGAGGCACCATAGCTTTCAGTACCACGCACCACTCACACCACACGTCCTATTGTGGTACCAAAGTGTTTACTCATTTAAGAGTGGACGCGGAAATACGGACACGTTAACAGAGGTAAGTTTAGGCGAAGATTAACTAACTATCTGTGAGTTGCGAAGTGGGTCACGGATTTAAGTTCTTTGTTCGCCGATTATTTCAGATATGAATATGACAGCGTAATACTTACTTAGAGACAAGCCATTGTGAAGTGGGTGGTACTGTATACGCGATCGATTAGTTCTATAAACTTCGCCTGAACAAAATTACTTATATGGATACAATTAAGAGTAGTGGTTGATGTAAACAAGTGGAGCGTTTCCAATAATTTACAGCGCCTCGCTCTACTTCTATACATACGTAGCCGAGTGCCTGCTTAATCTTTTGCTACTCAAAAGCTAAATATAAGCCAGAACTTACGGGTCAGCTTAGGTATGGGGTACTATAGAGGCCTTCTATTAACACGATTCCAGAAGAGGCCGTTATGCTTACTACCGTTAAGTAATCAACGCACATGCGCAAAATCTGTTACGGCTATGTTTCTGTCCTGCGTGGCCATCCATTATCATGACGTGACGTGAACTCCCCGTTCCCGTGAGAGCGACGGTTTTCCGTTTACATGCCAACCGGCGCGAGCGGCTCACGTAGTAATTAGTTGATTGGCCACACGGGGGCGGGAGCGCGGGGAGCCCGGGAATGAATGAACGAGAGGATGGCGTGAACCGCGCGAGCCAGCCAGTGTTCCGCGGCCGCCCGTCATCATCAGCCACCAATTCCCCGCGCGCGCCGCGACAAACACTCCATTCCGCAAGTACGTAGTGCCCTCATTTAGAGCTTAGGATTACAGCCCGGAGGAGTGCTCCAGTTTGTGCATTATTACTAGTGGACGCCCGCAGCTTCGCTCGCGTAGAATTAGACCCATTAACGACGTATGCCCCCGTTCGGGTTGCCCCCGTTTTACCCCATTAGGAGGTGAATTTTCAAAAATCCTTTCTTAGTACTCCCCTGCGTTAAAAAAGGAATCCCTGTGCAAAATTTCAAGTTTCTAACCCTTGTTTAGACCCTGCGTTGATATGTCAGTCAGTCAGTCAGTCAGTCGGTCAGCTTCTCCTTTTAAATATATAGATGTGAGTCCTCTCGTCTTGCACACGCGTTTACGCTATTGTACTATCAACCTGTTCAAGAGTTGCAGTAGGTAACCACATAATATGTGTGAAAAATTACACAAATTATTTGGAATATTTGGCGGCCAATGTAGAGTTGTACCATTATTCATCCGATACAATAGTTCAGTAGCCGCTCGCTTCCCGCAAACATAGGCGTGTTTTTAAATAGCTCGTGCGCTTTACATAACTTGCGAGGAATTCGACAAGCAACGTGAGGCCCCGGTGTCAGGTGATGTGTAGTTATGTCTGATGGAACTGAATATTGTTTGGTCTGTTAATGTTTTAAAGCAAGAACCAAATTGTTTATTCTACTAATAATAACGTAAAAATGTTGTTTTGTTTGCGTAGAATGTAGTTAATCAGTAAAATAAAGTAATAAGGTTTGTGACGTAATCATTGCGGCATCCCGAACGCTTGGGTTGGTATTAGGGCAGCCTCTTTGGAGGAAATGTATCAATTGTCATTTACTAGAAACTTGAAGGCTGTTGGGCGCGTCTTCAGAAAACAATAAAAAACCTGATCGACGAACCGTACCGGTTTCTTTCCTGAACGGGGTAGTTACTAAGGTACTAAGCTTACTATTTATTTATTTATTTATTAGGCAATCCAACAGCGATAAAAGTAGATAAAATAAAATAATAGTACGATAAAATTCAAACTAAAAAAAAGTAATTGCAACCAAAGTTTGAGGTTTTTATTTTATAATGTGACGGGCTCCCATTGGCACAATCGGTAGTGACCCTGCCTGTTACGCCAGGGGTCGTGGGTTCGAATCCCACTCAGAACAAACATTCGTGTGACGAACACTTATATTTGTTTTGTGTCTGGATGTTAATATTTCCTATCTATTTAAGTATATGTATATAAAAATATATATGTATGTATATCAGTGTCTGACACCCATAGTTCAGACGCTGTAGACCCGCCGAGACCGCGCTTGCTAGTTTTTTGAATCCATGGGAAACATAAAAAACAGTGATTTAAAATTCTAAAAATAATATATGTCTTATTTAAGAATCTGTCGAACATCCAGTCGGGTTCAGTAACACAATTAGATTAACTTTACTCGATATAAAAAAATCCCAAAGTTACCCCTTTTTCTAATGTTTAATCTATCTTATCAGCTACAAAACAAACGTTTAATTTTTATTTTTATATGAATGAAAAGATAGTAAGATTGTCTAGATCCAGTCGTAGATTTTATCTAGATAAAATGATTAAAATAATTACTATGTTGAAATATCTATCAAATGCGCGAGAAATCCAAGCAGCCCAATCGCGAGTCATACTTCAGTCGCGCGTCGGCGCTCTTAGACGGTGGACCTGTTGACACAGGTCCACCGTCTAAGAGCGCCGACGCGCTTTTTTCCGCGCAATCATATATTTAATCCGTCAAATTCAGCTCATAGCTCATGTCAATAAAATGCCACAGTAAAAGTAAAACAGTAGTTGGTAGGTGGTAGAGCCTATAGGGAACCAAATAGGTTTTATATGAAAACTAATTGGTTCCATATAGAGTTCGCCCGGGGCAGTACCACCGCCCGCCACGGTACCTAGTACCATTTCTGCCGTGTAATAATTGTTTTTAAAGCAATTATGGTCCGGTTGGAAAGGTGTGGTTTCCGGTTACACTTCTTTAGAGGCGACCATCTTAGTCCTCAAGGGTACAGTCACAGTTGTCATGGGCGGCAGTGGAAGGGTGGTGCTGCCAGCTCGTTTGCTATCCTGTATCCATTAAAAAAAAATTGTGTGTACTTATGTACACGCGTTAGAATTTATACTTCTTTGTATAACCTTTGCAAGAACAACCTGCACTGTCGATGTCTTATTTCAATCACCATGACATTGACGTTGTCACAAGAAGAACAACTGAAAATAAATAATTTTCGAGGTGGAAACTAGGCTATACCTAAAAGGTATTTAATACATTGAAAGTTTTATTATAACGCATTAACTATCTAGTTAAATAAAGTTTATTTAAATATCACAAAAAAATCACCTGAATGAGCCCGCAGACTTTGACAATTGAAAGTGTACACTGTCAAACCATTTTTTGACAATGTTGACTATAGCTAAATTTTTTACACTTTATTACTTCAATTCTTAATTTATTATATAGTTGACGTTTTGATTTCTTTTTTTTATCTTTCTTCTTTCCAATATAGTGCATTCTCACGTATTCATATTTTTCAATCACAGCTTTCAGAAAACTTACTCTGTGGTTAAATATGGCTGGTTACTCTAGAGAATGTTGATAGATTTCTTTAAAAATATTAATGTTTATGAAACCTAACAACATCTCCAGGAATTCTAGAATAAATTAATTGTATTATACTAAAAATCCAAATCAAACTAAACATATTTAAATCTATACATATATAAAAGAACTAGTGGACGCCCGCAGCTTCGCTCGCGTAAAATTAGACCCATTAACGACGTCTACCCGTCTAACGACTTCAAAAACGGCAAAGTTTCATACTAAATTTGCACCCCCGTTTTACCCCCTTAGGGGGTGAATTTTCAAAAATCCTTTCTTAGTGCTCCCCTACTTTATAAAAGGAACCCCTGTGCAAAATTTCAAGTTTCTAGCCCTTATATTTTAGGCCCTGCGTTGATATGTCAGTCAGTCAGTCAGTCAGTCAGTCAGTCAGTCAGTCACCTTCTCCTTTTATATATATAGAAGTCGTGTTAGTTACACTATTTATAACTGAAAACGGCTGAACCGATTTGGCTGAAAATTTGTGGGGAGGTAGCTTAGAACCAGGATACTTTTTATCACGTTCCGTTTGATTTTTTTTTATGTCAGTTGAAAATTTGACAATTTGAATTTTTGAAGTCGACAGGTGTGTTTGTTTCGAGTTTCTATAGGCTAATAATTGAGCCGATATTATCATTAACAATACCATACTGCGACCAAGACGGTCAAATCTTTACTGACAAAGACGCAATGCAAATAGGATTCGAAACATTGCGAATCAAAGGACTGAAGAAGAACAACAAATTGTTCTTGAAGAGCGCTTGTTGTAGTATGGCTCAACAAGTTCTCAATCACAGTGGATTAAGTTTCCACAATGTGCCCAAGAAGTAAACTCTATTAAAAGAAGGTGAGAAATGGCATTCTGCTTAGCAAGATACCTTGTTAATGCAATTATTGGACAATGTAACGTCAATTCTAATTTCAAACGCAATTGTATTCAAGAGTATGAAACCAAATAACACTCAAGATGTGATTGGAATCACATTGATGTTGGACAATAATTGATGTTGTTTTCAAGAGAAAGAGTCCTGATCTGGCACCGTATGACTTATTTTGTTTCGTATAATAAATTTCCTATTTAATCCTATCCTATATAATATTTCTCTAAAATAAAAATCTGCTGAAAGGGATACAGTTTTTATCGCTGGAAGAAGCGCTAACAGCGTTCGAGAAGGCAGTGGAAGGGGTGTCTGCGGCGACTGGAAAAAATGTTTCGAAAATTGGTTCAGACCCATGAAACTTTGTAAAGAGGATGGTGGAGGGTTCTTTGAAAAGATTTAATTAAAATATTTTATCCATAGAAGTTAGTTTTTTAGTTTCTCTAAACTTTCTTTGTGTTCCACGTACATAAATAAATAAATATTTATGAACAATCCCACCACGTTAACCTAGTCCCGTGGTAAGCTCGTTTATATTACAGAAACAAATGTCTTGTCCAAGGCGGGATTCGAACCCGGGAACCCTTCCTTGGGTGTCGGCCGTCAAACATACAATATAATAAAATAAAGGTATAGAATATTAAGATTAAGAATATTAGATATTATAAAATTGTACCATTTGAAGTAAAAACACTTTTTTACAAATAAATATTTTTGCATTTGTATTATCTTTCCTTCTGTTAGAATACTGTAGTCATATTGATATCACTGTACTGTGACATCTGTGCTACGGCCGCCTGCCGAACTTTTGGCGTGTAACACATTGACAGCTCCCCGCGGATTGCCCCGCACCTCACCCCCTCAAATCGGCTCGAACGCCGGAATACAGGGCCTTCAGACTCGCGCCTAGTTTGGGGTCAGATGGCCGTATGTATATCCATGATAGTTATTTATTATTTATAATGGCACACAGTAAACATTTGAATTGTCTATCTGTTTTCAAGATACCTATTGCCTGTTGGCAGACAGACGGACGGACGGACAGCGGAGGCTTAGAAATATGGGACCAATAGGCAAACTTTAATATGGAATCTTAAAAGAAAAGTTTAATTTGGAAATAATCACTGTAAACGACGAATACATCAAAAACAAACTAAACATCGACGTTCAATCGTCCCAAATTCGTACCTACGGGTTTCCTGAAGGATATTGTAGATCCGTCAGACCAAGGGCAGGGTGTAGGGGATACTACGCCCTGCCTTGCGACGAAAGAACTAGTCACTGGGCCTTCACGCAATTTGCTCAGAAACACCATGACGAGCTAGCGGTCCCTTCGCTGTGTACATCAAAAAAAAGTCAAAAGCCAAATTATTTATTTCGCTGGGTGATTACACACGCTTAACGAAAGTCTAGGTAACTAGGTACAAACTACTTAAAGAGAAGAGATATAATTCTATTCT
Organism: Carterocephalus palaemon; assembly: GCA_944567765.1. Classification (NCBI taxonomy): domain Eukaryota; kingdom Metazoa; phylum Arthropoda; class Insecta; order Lepidoptera; family Hesperiidae; genus Carterocephalus; species Carterocephalus palaemon. The sequence goes on from OX155637.1 coordinate 1,096,317, forward strand.
AAACTGATTAATATAAAGCAAAGGATGAGCTATTGATCCTTGAATGAATAGCTAATCCTACACAGGTGCCTAACCTGCCTTATGGCTAATTTACAATAATTACCTACCACTAAGCTAGGCTCTAAGTCACGATAGACTATCTATCTGGTCATCGGCTTTAGGAAGAATTAATTAGGAATAAGCCGGCATTTAGGAAACGCTACGATACTCATATATCTATCCATTGATCTATATAATAAAAATGAATCGCAAAATGTGTTGGTAAGCGCATAACTCAACAACGCCTGGACCGATTTGGACAATTCTTTTTTTTAAATGTTCGTTGAAGTTCAAGGATGGTTTTTACGGTGAGAAAAATTTGAAAATTCATCCCCTAAGGGGGTAAAACGGGGGTGCAAAGTTAGTATGAAGCTTTGCCGTTTTTGAAGTTAGTGAATGTGTAACGCGAGCGAAGCTGCGGGCGTCCACTAGTTAATAATAAAAGTCTATAAATACAAAATATGCGACATTAATCCCACAAATATTTTCCTATCAAATAATGTGTACATTCACTACAGTATTCACAAATTCTATGTAATGGGAATAAAGACGTGATGTAATGTGACTAAATTTAATGTATGTAAGTGATTTTTATGTATTTAGGGAAAGCGATCATTGAACACTGACGTATTTAGCTTGTTTAAGCTAACAACGACTGTATACTTAGTTAAAGTGTAGAATGGAACATAAACACACAGGTTAGGGTTGAGTGGGGCCGATTAAGGAAGGCCTGTGCCCAGCTGTGGGCTTCAAAACTCTCGACGAATGGTTGATGTTTTAAATATTATAGATAACGTTGTACATGTACATTATCTAGACGTAAACAAACCAGCGAGGCGTGTAATGCGAGTCCGGCCGCGGTTGCCGCCACTCCGCTGCTCTCAACGCTCTTACATAAACAATCTGTGACAGCTTATGACGTATTATAATTGTGATCGATTGCCGCACAATCGACTCGGTTAAATGCCGCAATAAGACGTGATAAGACGCCGTACCACGTAACCTATACCAACGGAGTCGCTCCCAACGAGGAATAATTGGTTCGCTGTGACAGTGTGAAGATTTTCCGCTCGAAAATCTGCCCGATAACAAGTTAACTCAGCAGATGATTAAGTAGTGAGCTAACTCCGTTATCTATATATATAAAAGGATAAGGTGACTGACTGACTGACTGACTGACTGACTGACTGACTGACATATCAACGCAGGGCCTAAACTATAAGAGTTAGAAACTTGAAATTTTGCACAGGGGTTCCTTTTATAGCGTAGGGGAGCACTAAGAAAGGATTTTTGAAAATTCACCCCCTAAGGGGGTAAAACGGGGGTGCAAAGTTAGTATGAAACTTTGCCGTTTTTTAAGTCAAGTGGGCAACCCGAACGCGGGCAGACGTCGTTAATAGGTCTAATTCTGCGCGAGCGAAGCTGCGGGCGTCCACTAGTGTGATATATGTAAGAATTAATTTAAGGGTATGCCGATATTAAATTTGGTTAGCAACATAAATTCATTTGTCTTAATAATAAACAGACGCGTTGCAAAATAATTACTTGGTCAGCAATTCGTGAAAATATGGAAAATAATATACGAGTATGTTAGCGCTTAACAAAATGGTTCATTCAACTCGAAGTTATGTTAAAGAATAGGTTAGGTTCAGGTTAGGCTTACACAAAAAAGGAACCCTTCGAAATTAGGTTCTTAGTGACCAAATTATTTTTTATTAATTACTAATTATTAAATAAACATGGCATTCAAAGTTTGTAAAAATTTTACCCATAAGGGTGTACAATAAACATAGAGGATAACACATTTACGGATTCATAATGTGTGGAGCTAAAGTTAACGCGTTAAGAAGAATTTATTGTTGTTTAATTCACGCGAGCGGAGCTGCGGGCGTCCACTAGTTTATAATATTTTGTGCACAGGAGCGGCACCAGCGGCACCAGCGGCACCAGCGGCACCAGCGGCACCGGCATGAGCGCGGAGCAGTCTTCGGAGACGGTGCGGCTGCAGCCGCTGCCCGACTCCGCCGGCGGCTCGCCCGCCATCACCATCACACAGTCAGTACACGTAGCCTATCATCATCACCATCATCATCATCATCATCATCCAAACCCTTTATCCCACTGTTGGGCTGTTGTTTTGAATCACTGCAATGCAACGACTGCTATTAAACACTCGATTGGACCCACCGTACCCCTGCTGGTATTTTAAAATTAAACGATACCACTTTAAGAAGTGACTGCAGTTTTGTTCCGACATCCACATCCAATAAACATACCTACATATTACGGTTGTTTCTATTTAGCGATAATGAGTAGCGATCGAGCGATAAAATCACGCAAGCGATTCAAGTGTGAAATAATTGTTGTCTTCTACAAACTGAGTCCATAGTGAGGAAAATGACGAGCGGGCGGTGTTATTCTATTAAAGTATCAAGGGTACATAGCATATCATACAATCACGCTTGTATTTTCCCGAAGGGATAGGTAGGAACCCGCGGTTCGGCAGGTTACTCACCATCGCGTCACAAAGTCGTCAATTGCAACATATTACATTACTGACTATTTGTTGCTTCCATAGCCCAATGGAACAGAGTTAAGCAACGACGGGAAACTGTGGATTCAGAGGGCGCTGGATTGGGAGAAGTGGCGACGATTGAGGGAGGCCTATGTCCAGCAGTGGACCCAAAAAGGGTGATGGATGGAAGCAACGAGCTTGCAGCACCACCCATCTGTCAGTCACAGATGTGTTGCTCCCCTTGAGGACTAAGATGGTCGCCTCTAAAGAAGTGTAATACTAAGTGAAACCACACCTTTTCAACCGGACCATGATTGCTTTTAAAACAATTACTACACGGCAGAAATGGTACTAGGTACCGTGGCAGGCGGTGGTACTGCCCCGGGCGAACTCTATATGGAACCAATTATGTTTCATATAAAACCCATTTGGTTCCCTATAGGCTCTACCTACCATGTGCACTAATTAATTACTGAGCTGTAGGTAATTAATGTGCAAGTTTCAAACTTTACTCGTGTTGCAGAGACGAGGCGGCAGACGACTACGACCCTCACCAGCACCGGCAACTCGACAAGCCAACTAAGTGAGTACGCCAGATTTACCTTATATACCATTATATCCATATAAACAAATCCATGCATTATATAGTAGTACATGGAAATGACACGGCGCTTTTGTTCAACGTAATGAAATTAGCTGCATTTGCAAATATTGGCAATGCTTCTGATTTGAAGCCTAAATTCTGTGTAGTGTTTGTCGTTCATTTTTTCCATGAAATAAGGATACTTATTTCTTATGACGTTATTACGTAAAATTATTAGTCCGTAAACCGACTTTACAGACAACCATAAATTTTTTTCTTCCTTACAGCGGTGACAGCCCAGTGGCTATCGAACTCGCCTCTCACTCGAGCGGTTCGGGTTCAAACCCCAGCGGCACGCACCAATGATTTTTCTAGTGCTATTTAAGAAATTTATAGTCACTTGCTGTAACGGTGAAGGACACATCGTGAGGAAACCTGCCTGAGAGTACATAATGTTCTTGAAGGCATGTGAAGTTTGCCAATCCGCACTAGGCCAGCGTGGTGGACTAAGACCTAATCCCTCCCGTTCTGAGAAAAGACCCGTGCCCAATAGTGGGACAAAGAAAGGGTTGAGATGATGATGTTGATAATGAATCCAGAGTTGTACTGAATCCAGTTTACTACTTTACAATTGGCGCTTGGTTCGGGTAGCAACATGTTTATCTTATTTAAAAATCGTTCTATTCCATTCCTGAGCAATTGGTGGCTTCCGGGTGTGACGGAGGCGAAGGCGAGTAAACTCCGCTCACGCTATGCCCTAGTTCGGTCGATGTCAATGGCATACAAATAATGTATGAATATTTTGGACCGATGAGGGCTGCTCGCATTAACGTTTTGATAACGTGAACGTCTAAAATGTCGTTGACTATATGTCCAGTCCTCCACCAATCCGCATTGGAGCAGCGTGGAGTATGCTCTAGACCTCCCGCAGATTTGACTGTGGGAGAGACCCGTGCCCAGCAATAGAACGTCTATGAGTTGCAGCTTTTATAGAATAGGACCCAGTACATCTTTGTACAAAGTATCGCATTATGTTAAGCCAAATGAACACAGCGCGTTAGTCCAAGATAAATGATTGAACTCCGACACGGAACGCGCAGCGAACCGGTCATTATTTTGAGGTACCTATTTATACTATACCTACCTATGGTACCTATCTATACACTAGAGGGGAAAATTATAGTCTTTATTTGCTTGACACATAATAAATACGAAAAGCGTCCATAGCCCAGGCTCGAGTTCGTTCAATGTGATCGAGTTAAGCAACGACGGGTGCCGTCGGTTTGTGGATGGGTGACCGATAGTGGCTACTGTGCTTTGGAGGGCACGTTAAGCCATCGGTCCCGGTTGTTTTCAATGCTGGAACAGTCGTTAAGCGTTGTCGAAGACCTTCGGGTGGCTTGAGAGCTTGGAGCAGCGTTGTGGAGTATGCTCTACCACGGGTGCTCAAACGGTCGACCTCGATCGACCATTCGATAGCGAAAGCTATTCGAGTCGATCGACAGCAATTGACTAGTATGCCTAGTACTCATACCTAACATAATAGGTAACAAAAAATTTCGGGACGCTCTTGTGCTTTGGAGGGCAAGTTAAAACGTCGGTTTCGGTGTTTCCAATGGCAAAAACAATCGTTAAGCCTTGTCAAAGACCAACGGGTGGCTTGAGAACATTTGACGCTGGGTCGGCCACTAACCCCTCCACCAATCCGCAGCAGCGTGGTGGAGTGTTTTCCACCCACCCATCCACCAATCTGGCGTGGTAGAGTATTTTTTAGACCTCTCGTAGCTATGTCTGTGGGGGAGACCAGGGCTGAATTGTCTATTTTTTTGTCCGAATTGGAATTCTATGAGTTGCAGCTAACAGCAGATGCCGTGTTTCAGCAACATGGAGACGCTGGTCCACCTGCTCAAGTGTAGCCTGGGCACGGGCATCCTGGCCATGCCGCAGGGGTTCGCGCGCGCGGGGCTGGTCACCGGCGCGCTCGCCACCGTGCTGGGCGGCGTGCTCGTCACCCACTGCCTGCACGTGCTGGTCAGTCCCCGTCACTTTCTATCATCAGCTTAGACTGCCGCCATCTTCCGAAAGGATAGCAGCGTTATATGCTAAGGAAGTGGTGCTGCTGACTGAACATTGCCACGGTAGTTCAGTAATTCAGATTAACTTTTTTGATTTATTTATTTATTTATTAAGTTACACCAACAAGATAAACACACCAACACAATAACTTAAAACATGCACGGATACGAACTAAGACGACCTAAAAACCTAAAAACGTTAGGTGTGCTTCTTTAGCATAAATACAAAACTTACTCTGAAACGTCTAACATTTTAAAAAACAGTAGGTAGTTCAAATATAATTAAAATAATAATAATAAAAAAAAACCTAACTGCTATAGATTCTGATGTAGAGTTCTACAGTAAAAATTAACAAAAATAATGTTTTTTTACTATTTTAGGTAAAGACCAAGATTTAAAAAAAGGCGGCAATATTTTAGGAAAAAAAAAAGAGTATTCAACTAAAATATACTCTTAATTGTATATGTAGATATTATAAACATAAAGATATACATATATGTGTATAGATACAAACATCATACAGGCATACACATATACATATATAATATACATACATACCTACAAATACAATGCAATACAAAAATACTTTATTGTACACCAAAAATAAAGACATACATAGAGGTAAAGGAATAAAAAACATCAGGTGAAACAATTGGCGGTCTTATCGCTTATAGCGATCTCTTCCAGAGAACCAACTATTCTTAGCGGATAGGTTGATCGAAGACAAAAAGTAGAGCAGCGGCGTAGGTACATACATACGAAGACTATGCAGAGGTCATAGATTTAATACTAGAGAAAGATTGGCAATAGAAACATCAAAACGAGACCAAAACTTAATCACACGAGTGTGCGTGTAATGCATGTGTGCTGTAAGCGGTTGTCAATATTACGTCAAACTCTATAGGATTGAGGTGAGAAATACTAGAAATTCACGTATTTGATAATATTTTCAATTCAAAGCATTTATATATTGAAATGTCATATTATTAGCCATCCATTTGTTATTAATTTCTTTTTCAAAGTTCTCAAACATTGCAATAGGAGAATAAAATCTTTCAATCGTACTTACATATGAAATGTATAATTCTGTGGATTTTCTTTCATATATGAGTTACATCCTGGTACTGTACACGTAACCATAATTATTTACGTCTAAATCACACCAAATGTACGCTTTTAAACGTGAGATTTAGAAAAATAAGCAAAATTTGTTTCGTTCACAACTAACGTTAGGTCACTACAGGCCCATAGCGTGTACGCAAATGGTCTCGCCTATCTCTCTCTCACATATGAGTATCTATGTTCTTTCTCTTTCGCATTGCCAATCTATCTAGTTAAATCTATGGCAGAGGTAATGTTATCGTATGCTGCAGGTGCGGTCGCAGTACGGCGCGTGCAAGCGCGAGCGCGTGCCGCTGCTGGCGTACCCCGCGGCGGCCAGCGTGGCGCTGCGCGCGGGCCCCGCCCCCCTGCGCCGCCTAGCGCGCCCCGCCGCCGCCGCCGTCGACGTCTTCCTCGTCGTCTACCAGCTCGGCATCTGCTGCGTCTACATCGTCTTCATAGCTGACAACATCAAGAAGGTATCGACCCACTGCTGGGCGCGGGTCTCCCCTTTGCACGCCCCCCTGAAGGCCGACCGCTCCCTAGAGAGCTGTTGGACCTTCTTCCCCCCGACCATCAGAGGGGAAACAGCGACTAACGGCTGCAGTTCCACGCGCGCGGTACGCGTGCGCGATGACACACCATCTCCCATGCTCAACAGCGGGGAGGTCACCGACGGGGTTCACCCCTGGAGCAATTGCCCGGATAGAAGGACCATCCTTACATCTGAATTCCCTCACGCAGGAGCGCTCACAGCGCGCGCCGCGAAAGAGGAGGAAAGGTTTCCTATATATAAGGGTCTCCCCCTCAGACGCAGCTGCGGGAGGTCTAGAGCATACTTCACCACGCTGCTCCAATGCGGATTGGGGGAGGGGTTAGTGGCCAACCCAGTGTCGAATGTTCTCAAGCCACCCGAAGGTCTTCGACAAGGCTTAGCGACGGTTTCGAGCATTGAAAACAACCGGGACCGACAGCTTTACGTGCCCTCCGAAGCACGGTAGCGTCCATGAAATTATGCCACTAGCGGTCACCCATCCATTTCCTCCATCCATCATTTTATTTGTATTTGTGTAATATAAGATTTAAATGTAGGTATTCTCTGAGAGAAGAGTAATATCTTCAGATATTTTACTGTAGAATACAGTTCCCGTAAAAGATTTAAATTTTGTCTAGTACTGGACAGAAGCTTCCCTCAATCCATAATATAATATTCACAGAAAATTCATCTATCTATACGTATCATATTTTTCATGGACTAAATAATCAAAGAAGGCTTGCGTTGTCTGCTCTATTCAATTAACTAGTAAAATACCTACTTACTTCGGTAAAATGCATTCAACCTTGTTGTCCAATCGAAGTTGACCGCGCCAGTTCACAAGCGATAGAATGCCGCGATTCCTTGTAAATGTAGGGACACAATTCATACAGCGGCACCGTCCACGCTAAGTACCGCGAAGTATCAATTACGTTCATTGTGATGTGATCCGACGTTCGATTGATGAGTAATTCGATATCCCGTCTCATGCGGCTTGCACACAATAGGCAACGTTAACTAAGTGTCGTGGCGTCGACGTATCGATCGCGTCGGAGTAGGTCGGGCGGTGGAAACGGCGTCAGCTGTGTCGTCATCGGCGGCTGGTTCATTGATGGACGAGCGCACGTGACTCTGTGCCTGGTTAGGCTGCCTTCCTGTAGTCGCTCAAGGTCCCCTCCGGGATCTATTCATGTTATGGGAGTAGCAATAAAATTGAAAATGCACCTTCACCCACTGCTGCTATGGCGTTCTTGGAACAGAACATTTCACTGGTGAACAGGGTTAGGCATGCATTTTGGCAGAGTTTCCAATAGCTTGACGAAACAATTCAATCGAAGCAAATCAATCAATGTGTTGATAATAATAATCATTATCATCACAACCCTTTCTTTGTCCCACTTTTGGGCACGGGTCTCCTCTCGGAATGGGAGGGATTAGGCCTTAGTCCACCACGCTGGCCAAGTGCGGATTGGCAGACTTCACATGCCTTCGAGAACATTATGGAGAACTCTCAGGCATGCATGTCTCCTCCGATGTGTCCTTCACCGTTATAACAAGTGAAATTTGATTTCTTATACACATAGAAACTTATACACATAGCACATAACTCAGAAAAATCATTGGTGCGTGCCGCTGGCAATAACAATACGTTCATATTATTTTCAGGTATGCGATCCGTACTACGAGATGTCCGTCAAGATTCACATGTTGATCATCCTAGGTCCGCTGATAGCGTTCAACTTGATCCCCAGTCTGAAACTGCTGGCTCCGTTCTCGGCGCTGGCTAACGTGATGACGTTTGTGGGGCTGGGCATCATCCTGTTCTTCCTGCTGACTGGCCAGAAGCCGGTGCCTGACCCGCAGCCCTTGGACCTGTGGGGCTCCGCGGCGACCTTTCCACTGTTCTTCGGAACAATTCTGTTTGCGCTCACGGCGGTTGGAGTGGTGAGTACGCGTCGTTGCACGCTATGCAGGGCGACTGTTTTTTCTTCGAAGATCAATCGGGCCATAGCCAAGTTTAAAAGTTTTGTGTAATTTATGTGTGTGCGAATTGCTTTGTGTAGTTTTAATTTATAATTATTTGCTGAGCGGCTGTTGTCTGTTGTTTGAATTTTACTTGAGCTAAAGCGATAATACTTTTTGTGAAGATATCTTCGATCAATATCGAAGGAAGATATAGATATACGGTAGGTATAGGTACCACATGCGGGGGAAAATAAAAAATGTTACGTGCCATACATAAAATGTTTTTCTTTGTAACAATATTTAAAGAAAGACTTAAAAGTAAAGTAAAATAATAAATATTACGTAATAAAGTTACAATGGTCGTCGTGGAAGTGAATCGACCGGCAAGCACTGGAAAAAAAGTATGGGTCAAAAGTTCCAATGAGGGCTTGGTTGCAGGTGATCGCGCTCGAGAACAATATGAAGACTCCCAAGGCCTTCGGGCGCGCGTGCGGCGTGCTCAACGTGGGCATGGCGTTCATCGTGCTGCTGTACGTGGCCGTGGGCGCGCTCGGCTACGCCTACTGCTCCTCCGCCTGCAGCGACTCCATCACGCTCGACCTGCCTGCCGGACCGTCAGTACCCTCCCTAATTTTTTTCATTCATTATCATCTTCAATGGAACGACAGTATTCCACCAAAGATGATTACCGCTGGGCTATTGAATAATAGCGCTCCCGGAAGCGCAGTAGGTAAGTAGGTGTTCTTATGTCACTGGTAACTTTGTTTAATGCAAGCGGAAAAAGTTAAACTATAGTGGGCACGGCCGGTTGCAGTCCTTGCTCAGACAATCAATATTCATCAGTGGGAATTAAACTTCCTAGGAATGTGTGCCAGTTAACTGAATACCTACATGCCTATTATTAGCTGTGAATATTTACGCATTTATTGGTGCCGAGCACGAGTATCTATATTATGTTGATGTTGGTTCTCGGGGAGTCAATTAATGGTGGCTCCTTGGGTTTCATATAACTGTTCGTCGCGGAGGAATGTATGTCGAAGAGTTGCATAACGTTCTCGTTGGTGGAGATTCTGAGATGGGTCTCCATCCAATAGTGGACCAATGTTCCAAGATACTAGCACTGACAGGCCCGTTGGCGCAATGGTAGTGTTCCTGTCTGTTGCGCCGAGGGTCGTGGGTTCGAATCCCACTCAGGACAAATATTCGCGTGACGAACACTTGTATTTGTTCTGTGACACCCATATCACCTACTTTGGGGTCAGGTGGCCGTGTGTGAGAATGTCCAAGATATTTAAAAAAAAAAACTAGCGGCATAGCTGATATGTGAAGGGAAAAATATGCCAGCTCTTAAATCCGGATATCCTATGTGGTGCCCTATAGGTTTCTACCACCTAACTTCACTGTTTAATATAAGGTTTTTTTTTGTTTAACCTGTTTATTTTTTAATTTCTTAGTTTATGCTTTATATGTATGTGTTAGAGTTGAGAAATAAATGATTACTATTATTATTATAACAAAACTGATTGCTGATTGTTTGTCCTGGTGACAGGTTGGCGACCAGCGTGATGGTGATGTTCGCGGTAGCCATATTCATCAGCTACGGGCTGCACTGCTACGTGCCCGTGGAGGTGCTGTGGCGCGGCTACGTGCAACCGCGGCTGGCCACTGCCTCCCCGCAGCGGCTACGCCTCGCCGAGTACGGGCTGCGCGTCGCTCTCTGCCTCCTCACATGTGAGCTCATCAACATTATCTTCCTGAATGTATCGAACGTATGCCGAACCTTAATCAGCCAAAGCTGCACTTCTACGTGCCCCAGGAGGTGCTTTTACGAGGTATGCATGGAACCTCGTAAAAGTACCTCCTGGGCCACATACGCACTTCTTCGAATAGCTCCGGTGACACTGTGAGTATCGCTATCCTTTTGACGATACCGAAATATCCGTGAATTGTGAGTTAGTCAGCATAAGTTTTGCGCTTGGCCGCCGAGAAGCGCTGAGGTGGCAGTGTGATCAGAGTACCGTATCTTAGTCTAAATACTGCAGTGAATCTCTTAAAAAATCAGTTTCCTTTACGAAATATATGGCGTTATTCAATGACATTCATGCAGCTCAGATATCTAGTCTAGTTGTATTGCATTGCATTGCATTGGTCTAAATTCATTACGAATTGTGAAACGAATGGAGAGTGCTGAGAGAGAGAGAGAGAGACTTGGGATACCAAGGCTCTATTAAAATGAAGCATTTATTTAACTTCACTCGTATGTATCCATGTCCTGGAATCTTGTAATCAATATTTCACCCACTTCCACTGAAGCTATCGAGCTGAAATTCGGCACACATATTTGGTTCCGAGGACAATGCACGAAAATAGAAATATATTTGTAAAAGCATTTTAAAAAAATATATTTTTTTACAGTATAATTTTTATACATGTAGGGATACTTATAATGAAATTAAAATAAAGATAAGATAATAATATGTAAGACAAAGATTTTATTTATTTGCTCTCACAGAAGGAAGTAGTCTTTTTACAGTACCTAGTCTTATTTAAAGGTACAAGTTGTGTATTTCCCAAACCTAACTTTGTGAGAGCCTGGTGACTGAGACAGGTTTTTGCAATAACTTGTGGTACAGTTCACCAGTGCCCACCCGCGGGACCATTTTCGAATACTTTCTTGTCGGTACACTCTAGACTAGACTGACGGTTAACTATGAGGCTATGAGTAATATAAATAATATCGCTGCGACCCATAGACGTCCAACAGCTGGGCACGGGTCTGGGCACCCCACAGACGGGAGGTCTAGAGCATATTCCACCACGCTGCTCCAACGCGGATTGGTGGAGGATAAATAATATAGTAACATAATAACATAATTAACATGTGTGTTTGTGTACAGTCGTATTGGCAGTGGCGGTGCCGCGATTGGGACTATTCATCTCGCTGTTCGGCGCGCTCTGTCTCTCCGCGTTGGGCATCTGCTTCCCTGCGCTGATGGAGGCGTGCCTTCGATTCCCGGAGAAAGCGAGCGCGGCACGCTCCGCCGTCTTCGCCAAGGACGCGTTCCTGTTTCTGGTGGGGCTAGTGGGGTTGGTGGCAGGCACCTACACCGCGCTGGTCGCCATCGTTCGCTCCTTCGCCCCAGAAGCTGTCGACGCCACCGCCTCCTGATCCCACGCCGCCCAGAACACGCCAACGATGTAACTGAGGAAGCGAGCGCGGTACCTAGCATTCTGGAACGTTCCAACGGTCAAACGGTCTTCATATATGATTCATCGAGCTTAATGCTAGCCACGCAAGAACTTTTGTTTAAAACGGTTCCAACGCGTCTATCGGCTTCTTATTCAAGACTCTCGGTATTCAAAGAAATTTGAAAATTGACAAATATATGAAAATTACTTCGCCGCTAACCTGTCGGGATTCAAAATGAAAATTATTTGAATCAATCTACATGTATGTATAACAATTTAATTTGAGTCAATGCTCTGTGTTTACATCAAACCGTTTGATCGTCTAGGGGACGAAAATTGCTTTAAGGCAGCATTAGACGTGGCGCTGGTATTTTGAAAGTGTTCCTTCCTGAGCTTCTGATCCAAAACTATAGAGAATTCCATAGACTAGCACTAGGAGTTGATGGACCAAGCGGGTCCTTTGGACCTTGCCAACCTATCGCCCGTGCCCTCGCAAGCCGCGCAGCATATCACTGCTTCCCGCCCTGGTTGTGGTTAAATTATATGAAAAGTTGTTTTGCAGATAATATATAATTATTTTTAGACATCGCAAATTATGAAATGAATGTAATTGTATTCTAACAACAGTACAAAATTATTAGACCAATTTATTGGTGTTAGTTAATAAATAGATATTCTTATGTGTAATTAGTGCTAACGAAGGCTTCGAGTATTTTAGTGCGACCAAATATTATTGCCTTCTACCGGCTTGCCATGGTCTGCGATTCTGCAAATTATCACGGACGGACGATAACGCCAGACGGATGCATCGCTACCAACTTGCCAGCACTGTGTCTTCCCACGGTGCATCGTGGACGTAGAAAATCTCTGCTCCGTAGGAAGCCGCCCTTAGTTTGAACTGGCACTATTTATTAAGTTATGTATTTCAATCAACGAATCAATTGTTATGTGATCTCTTTTGATCGTGAGCTACAATGAAAGCCAATAAACGAATTTTGATTACGAATATGCAGTTTTAAATCTTGCTTCTCCTTGCCCTGGCAGACCCTCTATTCTACTCCTAACCAATCACAATTGGTCATAGTATTCAACTAGGTACTAGCAACCCACTGGGCACACAGCCCACTTGACTTCAAAATCTGCAATGTTTCATACTAACTTTGCACCCCCGTTTTACCCCTTTATATTTTATTGAATAATGAGTTATAGAAGGAACCCCTGTGCAAAATTTCAAGTTTCTTACCCTTATAGTTCAGGCCCTGCGTTGATATGTCAGTCAGGCAGTCAGTCAGTCAGTCAGTCAGTCATTTCCTTCTAATATGGACCCCCTCAGGGTAAAAGTGACATAGGCTATATAATATTACTAGGTGTAAATGAAACTTTTGTTGTATTAATTCCATTCGAGCGAAGCTGTGGACATTCACTAGTCTACTGTAAATTGACTCAAAGCATCGTTTCAATCATTTGTTTATTTCAAGTCTATTGCAAACATATAACTCCATCTGTGTTCAAGGGCGTAACCATCAACGTAACTGGAACGAACGCATATACTTAATTAAAATAAAACTGAGTACAAGCTTTTGCCGTCGTAATTATGGGGAAACCACTTTATTCATCGTTACAGGAACTCGAGTAGCTTCGATATAATATACTAGCTTTTCCCGTGGCTCCGCACGTGTCAAGTCGTTCAGGTGCAGAATTACCTCTACTATCAAAGGATGTCTTAAAATTATAATGAGTTAACTGCATGCCTGAGAGTTCATAATGTTCTCGAAGGCATGTGAAGTCTGCCAATCTGCACTTGGCCAACGTGGTGGATTAAAGCCTAATCCATCCCGTTCTGACAGGAGACCCGTGCCCAACAGTGGGACAAAGAAAGGGTTGTGATGAATGACGATGATGATAGCCTTTACTAACGACACCCTGTGGGGCGTGGGCACCACGTTGGGAATAGCGCGGGGAGGGTGCGGGAGGGCGGGGCGGAGGACGGCGTCAATGAAAGTCCAGGTTGTGCAAGGTACTTCACCACGATTTATTACATCAAATAGCGGTCGGAAAGTATCGGCGGCTCGGTAACAGGGCGGCGCGGCGGTCCCGCCGCCCGGCCCTCGCAAATAAATAAACATAAATACAACAATTAACGTTTATTTCAATCCATAGTACCATATAAATTAAAGTAAAACGAAATACTACTCGTACATGTACATCAATATGGTTTTATGCTGCAGTAGTAATAGTGTTCACATCGAAGGCAAAACGGATTGACGACAGGGGGACAACATCAAGTGACGCAGGGGACGGGGCGCCGCGGGGCGGGGGCGGGGCCTGGCTGCGCGGGCGCACGGCCGCGGCGTGCGCGCCCGCCCCGCGCGCATGCGCATCGCGAGCGCCGAACCTCGGACTAACTTCAATTACATCTGAGTATACCGCGGTCGAGTATACTTTATAAGTACTATATTCATACATGATTTTGCATAATTTAATGTATACATTTTAACAAACAAGATGGAATATCAAATGCCGGCCGCGCGGCCGATTAACATTAAAGGCGATTACATAATTATAATATCGCTTGATATGAAACAGTGCATTTCAAAAGTTCAACTGTCACACCTTTAGGATCCCTCACATGTAAACCTTTATAGAAAAAACATCTTATTGTTCTCGCTTTGTATTCATAAAATACTTTCAAATGCAACAACTTCTTAGTCTTAGTTCATAAACATTAATTTTATTTCAATTCAATAAACATTCAATTGACTCATTTATCAACGACAAAAACCTACAAAAATATATTATAACATTAGCACGAGTCAAAGAGAGTGCAGAAGGAAGCGTCCGGCTGATCGGACGCAGACGAGGGCGCCGGGCGCCCCCCACATCGACGCCATAACTCTTTACAACTAAAAAAAAATATAAACTTTCAAAAACGTTAACAACTACGGCCATAACAAAAATAGACTAATAACGACTACGCTACGGAATCTACGTACTACTTAAACTATTCACTAAGTAAAGTCGAAACGAAACTAGTGTTCGCTCAGTAGATGACGGGCGGCGCGGTGGAGCGGGCCGCCGCGGTACCCTGGCCGTACACACGTACGGTACGGGCGGCCGTGGGGCGCGCGGCGGCGAGCGGCGCGGCGAGCGGCGCGGCGCGCGTGCGGCGAGCGGAACTTTGGTTAGATTCTCCTATTAAACTAACTAACTTACGGTAACTGTGATATCGATAACTTCTACAATAAAACAACGAAATGTATAAATTACGGCGCTCGATTCGCCAGTCGACCGCGAACGCGACTCGACAACATTATCCTTAACTAACCATCGCGGGCCGACCGGCGAGCCGATACATAAATACATCTTTACAGGAGACAACAGCGGGGGACTGGGGGACGACGTCTGGAGGGCCGCGGGACAGAGGGGGGGGGCGGACCAGAGTCAGAGCGGTAGTTACATATATCTAACAATACAATACAATACAATACGATTAGTCAGTAGAGTACATGTAAACCGAATATTAAAAGCGTCACATGAAGATGTCGAAGACATGTGCCCGGAGCGCGCGGCGTCGCCCGCAACCTGCAACAAAGGAAAAATCAAATTACCATTTTTTTTTCTTTTTTTTTCAACAAGATATAGATATAGTCTGTCCTTGTCCACGGCTGCAGGTGCCGCCAGGACTAATTTGCGCCATGTTATAAAACGTCATTTGACTTAGTATACAGTTTATTGAAACAAAACTATTTTCTATTTTATTAAAAGCTTTTAACTAACTTCACTCGTATGTACGAGTATCTATGTATGTATGTATGTCCTGGAATCTTGCAATCAACATTTCACCCACTTCCACTGAAGCTATCGAGCTGAAATTACATATTAGGTTCCGATGACAATGCATGAAAATAAAAAAAAAGTTATAAAAGCTTTTAAAAAAAAAATTTTTTAGAGTATAATTATTAATAAATAAAAGCTTTTAATCAATAGCGTGCTACTAGAAATCGCCTACCTAATTGATAGATTATAAATTTTTCTAGCGTTTTCTTTCAAAATTTTTGTAGCGTCCATAGCCCGATAGCTCGCTTCGATTCAATGTGATCGAAAGAGTTAAGTAACGACAGGCGCGGTCAGTTTGTGGATGGGTGACCGCTAGTGGCAAAATTTCATGGACGCTACCGTGCTTCGGAGGGCACGTAAAGCCGTCGGTCCCGGTTGTTTTCAATGCTGGAAACAGTCGTTAAGCCTTGTCGAAGACCTTCGGGTGGCTTGAGAACATTCGACATTGGGTTGGCCACTAACCCCTCCACCAATCCGCATTGGAGCAGCGTGGTAGAGTATGCTCTCCCGCAGCTGCGTGTGAGGGGGAGACCCGTGCCCAGCAGTGGGATGTCTATGGGTCGCAGCGAAATTTTTCTAGAAAGTAAAAATGAAAGGCGTGGAGGAAGAAGTGTAGGGAAAGAAGAAGAAGAAGAAGAAGTGTAGGGAAAGAAGAAGAAGTGTAGGGAAAGAAGAAGAAGTGTAGGGTACACTCACATGTCGCGAGGCGTGTTTGTGCGTGCAGCTAGACGTCCGCGTATTTGGACAACTTCTCCCTCAGGATGTGATTCTCTTTCTTCAGCAGCTCCACTTCTTGCCGCAGTCCCATGTTCTGAAACGTTCATGTACGTATACGTTAGCTTTTTGCCTCAACTCAAAGTATCAATATCTTTAAAAACTAAACAAATTAACGCTGTCAATTTAGAAGACTATGGTGAATCGTAAAAATGAGGGAACGGGAGAAGCTTTTACGGAATCTGACGGATATCATGGTTCTTCTATATCTGATGTATTTAAAAATATGTATGTGAAGCGTATATCATTCTCTGACACCCATAGTAATGGTTCGCGCCTAGTTTGGGTTAGATGACCGTGTGTGAGAATGTCCATGATATTTTTTTATTATTTATTCTTTGTTATTCTTAACGTAAGTAAATCAATTTTACCCGGTCTTTAGAATGTAGTTGATATATAAGCAATGACACTTTGAAACTCATTCTCTGTGAGAATACAAATATTCTTTATGTTGGACCTCGTCGCCACTTATGGGTAAAATAATGGATCAACGCCATCTAGTGGCGGAGATGGGCCACGTTTCGGAGGGTCACTCACCTCCTTCTCGAGGTAGCCAGCGCGCAGCGCGATCTGGTTTTCCTTCATGCGGCGCGCGTCGCGCGAGCGCTTGGCGGCCATGTTGTTCTTCCGTCGGCGCGCCCAGTACTTGTCGTCCTTCAGGTCGTCGGGGACGAACTGCCGACCACCAGACCAGTTAGCACGCGCGCTTGGCGACACACGCCACCCTCCACCATTACATACGACCGTAGAGCGACCGTCGAGCGCCCGGGAATGATCTGATGACCGCTGTCGACGTTTTTTACGCGCTGAACAGTTTGCTTTATCAATAAAGTAATATTTGATGCTCCTGTAGACATTGCGGCAGAAGTTATTATTAATTGTTTGAAAACACTTAACTATACAGAAAACGATAAACTATGTTTTAAGTACGCTGTACAGCTTCCGTCTGTTAGCTAAAACTTAGCTTGAAATTAACTGATATTGAGCTTAAAGTATTTTAATAATAATGTCACAGTATTTATTTATTACGGAGATCATTCCTCGGCGAGCTCGCTTCGACCGGAGCACCTTGGCGCCCTGTTCCCCGAGCGCTCGGGCTTCTCAAGCTCCGAAGAGACAATAGGACGTAGTAGTAGACAGTAGACATCACTACGACAACTTGACATATGCCTTAACATACGCGCGTCAACTGTAGGAGCTGTCGGTAGGCCCGGCGCGCAGGGATACGTCATCATCATCACCATCAGTTCAGGAGTTAGACCTTGGCCGCAAAGGACGAAGCGAATTGCTTCACGCGAAATCAAACGGGTGTCGGAGAGGCACTGGTGCTCAGACAAGCAATGCGTCAGTTTAAACTTCACGCGAAAACCGGCAGTAGGCTACAACCGCAACAAACGATGATGGTGTCATCGTTTGTTGCGAGTTGTAGTAGGGCGCGCATTTGCTGCTTGTTTGAGTTCAGTTTACCCGCGAATCAGAGCGAACGAACTTCCGAATCCATTCTAAAATGCTTACACGTTATACGTTCCTTTTGGTAATGACAAATGCGCGTATTACGCGCGAGAGACTTGAGGATTTCGTCCTTTCTAGACAAGGCCTTTCTGCAATGAGTGTAGTAGCGGATTCAGAGGGCGACAGAGAGTAAGCCTCCCCATCAAATTATTAAATATCTCAAGTCAAGAACAAGGGGGAATCAGTCATTTGGGGCAAACATGCCAAATCATAAACCTGGATCCGTTAATCCGAGCTCGATAGTGAACGGGATCGCCGTGGCCGAGTCAGCTCGATGCATGAACAAACTGACAACAGGTCTGTTGATCTGATCACTGTGGTCACACTGTCCTTACACACTGTGAACACTGCCGCGGTGCCCGTTGCATATTAATTTCATTTCTAAAACTAGTCACAACACAATAAGCTTTCTACGTCTACAGTATTAGGCGGATCTAACTTTGTTAATTCTCCACATTAGTATTTAATTAAGAACATGTAAGATAGGGTCGTCAAATAAATGTAACTAATGTTTGTAAGTGACAACAAAAAAATTTTTTAGAAGTTTTATTAATTTATAAACCCCTTAAGTTTGCAAAAAAATTAAGTTTGCACCCGAACTTTTTTCTTTGCCTTACCTTGACCCATTCTTACATGCTCGTAATACTATTGTGATGTCCGATATCCATTATCAACGGTTATCGGTGTTCGGTAATGAAATAATATTCAAATAATAGTAGGTATATAACCAAAGGCAACGCCGTGTCTTCATTTTATCTTCGTTACAAATAAAATTTAATTTACACAAAATTATAACCAATACAGTATTTCTACTTGGTTGAGTACGACGTGCCTTGATTATAGTGAGGAGTTAATAATAATACTAATGGTTAGTATTTTTGGAAGCGTTAGAAAGCTGTCATGCTGTGTGCTGTGTGGTTGACTTGTGTCGTGGGATGTCGCCGTGTACCTATAATACTCGTGTGATCATAATAATCGCCTGAATCTGTATTATAATTGTAATAATCATATTATATATAATTGTAATTATGATTATGATTATAATCCTTTTAATTCGATCGTCGATAATTGCTCGATACAGGTGTATAAGAGGAATATACGACAATCAATAACATATATCGAATAAGTAGTTTTAATTGTAAAATTATACTAAGTAGTTTCATTTTTCTAAATTTTGTTTTGTATTCTAAATTCAAAATTTTGTTTTTGTATTTTTTAATTCTTACTCCAAACTTAGTCTGTTTTATTTAATAGTGGAAACTTCGCTGATTTCTGCATCACTACTTTGTTCTATATTTAACATTTTTAATATATTGTATGTTTCCTAAACATTAATAAAATAAATAAAAAATTGTAATAATCAAAAAGTCTGTTGCCTAATAGAAATCAAAGCATCCAGAATAAAGCATTGTTGGCTACTAATATTGTCGATATGAGTTGATTTTCGTCTTCCACGCCGCAGCAGAACGATGACGATAAACCATCATGTTTATTAAATATATAATTTTCTATTAATTATAATTTCTTATTTATCTTATATTTCTTATTAAATTTAATGTTTTTTCTAAAAATTTTTTAACTTTTTTGGACGGTTAATACTTCATAAACTATACTTAAGTATTTTATGCTGCGTTATCTTATAAAGCGACGGAATGTATGTATTGAATTTATTTAACTTAATTAAGTCGTACTTTGATTATTATTTACGTGATAAGAATATGGTCCACGTCTAAGTGATATGTAGAGTGGTGAAGTGCTTTTGGCCCAAATGAAAGTAATGTAGAAAGAGGTAGGTGGTGTACACTTATGAGCATCTTGATCAAATACGAATCAATACGAATACGAACAATATAGGTACAGCAGTGTTCGAAGTTTGGGAGCGCAGGGCCCCCATTTTTTTATTTCACCAATACGACTTTAGAGATTCGTATGCAAAACATTTTCGTATGTGAATTTCATAACGAGTTAATTGAAGGATTGCGAAATTTAAAAATTAAACTTAAACGCTGCGAATGAAATCTACTACCATAGAGTAGTCCGTGCTCTACAAAACACATTTTATCGCCGGGCGAAATTAGAATACGAGTGGTATGAACCACTCGTCAGACAAATCGTGCGAGTGAATTTCAAAACTAGAGACATCATGAAATTCGTAAACGCTTCGGCGATTTTCGTATTAAGCGAGATTAAAAAATACGCCCCAAACGACCAGCGTATTAGCCAAAAATGTACTTATGGTCAAAATAAAAAATAATTAAATAATTAAATTTATTGTGGTTGCGCTATAAAAATATTAAAACTCTGTTAATTTCTGAGTTTAATAATAAGAAAAATTGATCGTAAACTTTACAATTTTCCAATGTTTTTAATTTCTGAAAAGAATAAATATTTTTAACTAAGTGACTCTACCACCTTCTTTCCGCATTGTCTCATGGGGCGTTAGTATCTGTTATTGTGCGGTGTGGAGTATCTGTGGAGGTTCTGTGCCAACTGCGGAATCGTTACGAAGGTCGATCTTGGAGAACGAAAAAACATTTTTGTGTCAAACTGGATCTGTCCGGATAGAGTTAGTTTTGGAAAATTAAATTTTCAATTAATTATCAACAAACTTTCTCATTGATATTTCAGTAAGTGTACTTTACATCCAGTTTCTATTTTGGAACTACACTATTTCTGTTTTCCGCCGTGTTCTTTGCTGATTAAAAATCGATTGATACGCGGACAGAGTCGCGTGTACTGCTAATTGCAAAGTCTGATCAAAACGTGCATAACGAATTCGTGGCTGGATTGTCTGATCTAAAAATGCACTTCTCACATAGTTATCTAATAATGCTCAAATTCAAGCAGACAATTATTTTGGCTTCAGACAAGAAGCGTGAACAACCCACCGTGATTGGATATACTTATAGAAACCTGTGGGAAAACAAAGGAGAGGAGTGCATTTTTAGACGAGATCTGACGTCGGTACAACAGTCAACTAGCCAAAGTGTAATTTTGGCAGTAAACTAATCTCACATAAATTAGTTTATTTTTGTAGAATTTTTACTATTTTCAGTTAAGCAGAAAAACGATTTGTAATAACATTTATATTTGAAATGCCACAGATACAATATTTTGCCACAGTATGCGTTGTGTCAAGATATTGATGTCCATATATATGTATATGTAAATATGCCAAAATTACACTTTGGCTAGTTGACTGTGGTACCGACGTGTAGTAGAGTGGTGGTAGTGTGGTGGTGGTGGTGGTGTGGTGCGAGCCGCTCCCCGCAGGCTGGCCGCATGCGGCTAGGAATGGACGCGCACTAACTTCATTTACCTGTTTCCTGGACTTCTTGATCATGGGCTGCGGCTTCAGCTCCTCGTCGGAGAAGGCGCGCGTTCGGGGGTCGAAATCGCGCCCCGATGATGCCATTGAGAATGCTGGAATTGTTCATTAAACAATTTTAATACTACGGTTTAATTTTATACTAGATTTTCTGTAGCGTCCATACAATGGATCGCGTAGATTCATTGTGTTCGAAAGAGTTAAACACAGGCGCGGTCGGTTTGTGAATGGGTGACCGTTAGTGGCAAAATTTCATGGACGCTACCGTGCTTCGGAGGGCATATAAAGCTGTCGGTCTCGTTTTTTTCAATGCTGGGAACAGTCGTTAAGCCTTGTCGAAGACCTTCGGGTGGCTTGAGAACATTCGACACTGGGTTGGCCACTAACCCCTCCACCAATCCGCATTGGAGCAGCGTGGTGGAGTATGCTCTAGACCTCCCGCAGATGCGTCTATCTGACGTAATAACTTCTATCAATCGGGTTGATCACCAACCCCTATCAATACACACTGGAGCAGCGTGGTAGAACGCTCCCAATCCTTCTCAGCTGTGAGAAGAGAACTGTGCTCTATAGTGACCGTTTCTAGGCTGTAGCCTGATTGCAGCTCAGTCAGAGAGGACTAAAGCCAACAGAAAGTAGGTAATTTCATATTAGGTACTTAGGTAGATAGTATACTAGACTCTACTGCTTTGATTTTAACGGTTTTGTCCATTTGTGATTTAATTAAGGCATTAAAAATAACTCGATGAACAGATGTGAAATAAAGTGTTTATATTTTCATTAATTCCCTCATTCTAATGAGTTGCCACATTCTTTTGATGAAATGAATGTGGAAATCCACTTCGGAGAATTTGCGTAAATTTTTTTTCTTTTACTGGTCGTAAATAACTTTTCCTTTCAAACCTGATGTTTCTTAGATATTTTTGATAGTTTTATTCAAACAAATCCGATTTAGAGAAATTTCGACAGTGGTGGTCCGGTAAACAGGACTAACCCCACGTAGTATCACGGGCAACTAGCCCAGTTTACTACCAAAAACCATGGAAATGACAACATAGAAAAAAAAAACTAAATTATAATACATAGTTTTTTTTCTTTTTTGTTGTTTCTGGTGCAATAAATGATATTGTATTGTATTGTATAGTTAATGTACTATACACTCACTGGAATCGGCGGGCGAGAGCGGCGGGTTGATGGTGTCGGGGCTCATGCAGTCGGAGGGCGAGGGCGAGCGCTCGCGCTTGGTGACGGGCGGCGGCAGGCCCAGCGCCAGGCCTGCGCCCGCGCCGAAGCCCGCGCCGCCCAGGTGCGCGCCGCCCAGCGCCTCGCCCGGCATGCCGTTCTCCGACAGGAACTCATCTAGGTCCACGTACTGAAACACGACCGTTATGTCACCACGCGCCCCCGCGCACCGTTGTACGCCCGCGCACGCACTCGCACGTTACCGTACGCACGCGCACGCACGCACGCACCCACGCACCTGCGCAGCATTCGCTACATATTATACACATCGCATATTGCCAGCTCGCAAGCACACGTTTATAATGCATGGTAAAATAAAATTTCGCAAAGTTATTTCAATCAGTACAACAAATAATGCTTAAATATTAAAAAAATCGTACAAGTAATTAACTCGTTCATAATTTAATTAATATAATATCAATAATTTATAGTAACAAAGGAATAAAACAAAACGTATTTATTATAAAAAAAAAAAACGACACAAGGAAAGCGGCCAGGACGAGGTATAGGGTGGCGGGAGAGGAAGCGACTCTATTACCTATTGCGGGCGGCAGCGGTTAGAAAGCCGAGAGACACACGATACTCAACACGCAGTAGGTAACAAAGTTGCGATTACTGACTTCTTGTACCTTGAGATCGGGATCGTAGGGCAGCGTCTTGTCCCACAGGTTGGGGCCCAGGAAGGCGGCCTGCGCCTCCCACAGCTCGCTGTCATCCTTCTTGTCTTCGAGCGCGTCCTTACTGTTCACCGACTTGCCTGCAACAAGGACGCAGCCGGTCAGGAGGACCCCGCGCCTCCGCCCTGCAGTTGCTCGGACGGGCAATTGCAGCTCGGAGACAGCGCCGAGCCCACTGATCATATGTGTTCCAGCGATGGCGGCGTACGGATGTTACGAGATCAGAACAAACATTGCATTCGCGGAGCACGATTTGTGAAACTCAAAAATGTATGTAAACACAAACAAAGATGGAGTCGCTTGAGCAAGATCCGCTCGGGCCGGCGCGGCACTGCGGACGTTTGAGGCGGAACGCTGCTGAGCACACGTCTTCGAAATCCACTTCATCTAAAACGCACTGTTCTCCAATAGTTTTATCACTTGATTTAGTTTAGTTTTTCAATGACGAACACATTAAAAGTTTACATAAAAAAGCCGGTGAACAGTTAGGGTCGACTCACACTGGCGCAGAGTCGAAGCGACGCGACGCGTCATGTTTTTCCGCCTACAGCATATTCAGCTCTATTGCTCTATTACTAAAGCACAGCTCGACTCCAGCCCGCTCGACACCAGCCACGCGTCGACGCGCGCCACCATATTTACATAGCAGAAATTTGTATTTAAATAATAGAGCAATAGAGCTGAATATGCTGTAGGCGGAAAAACATGACGCCTCGCGTCGCTTCGACTCTGCGCCAGTGTGAGTCGAGCCTTAGTTTCGATGTAGCTGATGCCCGCTCGTCGGAAGCGTAGCATGTGTTAAGTTGAATATGTCAGTAAAGTGCGTCGGCCGCGGGCGCACGTGGCGGAGTCACGCGGCGCGGCACGCGCCCTCCCGCGGCGGATCCTTCGCGCCATGAAGCTTAGCGAATAGGAACCGATGCGTCTGATTAACGTTAGTATTCGCGAATATATTTAATGGATATGATATGAGCAAACCGACGTGCAGCGGCTCCCGCTGACGCCCATGACATTCACCGAACTAACAAGACGAGCAGACAAACTGTTCTGCAGTTTGACAGGTTTGAATATTGTACCAATTTTGATTTACCTTAAGAATAAATAAAATAATAAGCCTCGTTCAAAACCAACAGATGCGTTAACAAACAAGATGTTTGCCGGTTAAGAACCGTACTTGTGTAATCACTTTATTTGGTGTTTATAAATTGATTCGGAAAAGCGGCGCGGACGGCAGCGTATCGTCATACACCACGCGTGTACTACTCGTAGCATAGTTATATTTCTACACTGTGTCGTAATTAGTACTGGAGCGCACGTGTGAGCACGTCTGTCGCAGATACAAAAGAATATATTGCTAACGAATGCCGCACACACCAGACAAAATTGCACGGGATATAGAGACACCACAATACTATGCAGTTTATGCTGAGTGCACGACACCAGTCAGCCGTGCACGCATGCTTTACGGGTGCTTAGGTTACACAGTATTTCTATTGAAGATTAAGTTGAAGTAGTACAAGTAATGAACTCGTTCATAATTTAACTCGTTTATAATAATTCATCGCGTTTGCCTTTTGTATAGAATATTTTTTTCCAATTTTTTTTTAAATTTTGCATTAGGTACATGGTATTTTGCATACGCATAATGAACGTCATAACCTTTTTTTTTAATCTACCGCCGGTTCACAAAGTTGATGCTACCGAGAATAACACGAAAAGAAACTCGTAGTTACTCTTTTCACAATTTACAATTTTTATTATTTAAATTTAAATTTACAATATTATTGTTCGATCAAAGTACTTTCGGTAAGGATTGACCCTCTTTCGGTAAAGAAAAAAGCACAGCTTTGATAACAATTATTAAATACTTAGCCAGGCTACATGATATCTCTAATGCACTCAAATGTTATCAGCCATTAATTTTTGCATAAACTGAAGCAAAGCAACTGCAAACAATGTTTGTTAGCGTAAATAGTTTTCTCAATATGGTAAAGGAAATTAAAAGTAAATGCGGTTAATCAAGCGGTAACTTAACCTAAACTTTAACCGCTTCTTGTTAGGTACATGTTTCTTGAGATACAATTTTCTTATAATCCCTGAAATTTCAATTAAATTATTTGGATAGGTATGCATGACTGGATATATTAATACTCAGCCTAAGATTACATGAACCTACTTACTTTCCTATAAACGCAATCTTTAATTACCACTTTGCTAACTGGCAGAATCTGTAGGGACCAATATGTACTGTAATCGGCCTACGCTATTTAATTTGTGTAGGTACTTCATATACATATTAAGCAATTTCTATGCAATTATAGAGTTCGTACGAAAGATTTCTTCATACAGTACTTATATACCTACACTGGTGGACGGCCGGAGCTTCGCTTAGGATTAAAAAGGAAAATCTCTACCGTTGAAATTCAATTACAAAAGGTAATATCGAGATAAAAGTACCCCTTTTTATTCAGATAGGTACATACATTTTATTTTAATGTTTCAGTGAGACACAAACATCCAAACATCATCGTAAATTTTTAGTGAATTAAAAAATAACACAATAAAACTTATACACTTTATTGAAAAGGAGAGATTAATATGCCATGCTAATTACCGCTCATAAATTTCTTTTTGAATTTCGATAATTCTAAAATAATTCTAAAAAAAAATTGACATAAATTTTAACCTTCTTGTGATTTATTATAAAGGTAAGAGTTATGTAGGATATGGTATCGCGGACTTTTACTTAGATGGAGTAAAGATCTATATTTTTCAATAATATTGTATTAAACTATGACAAATCAAATCAAGTCTATGACAAGTCTAGTACATACATTAATATTGATAGTTCCAGAGATTTAGCGCCGTTTAAACAAAAAAAAAAGACAATAGGTAAGTATATATATCCCGCTTTATAATATTAGTACAGATGCACAACAGCCTTGAGCTACCACTTGTTAGCTCGCGTGTCGCGTACACTACATCAATTATAAAGTCCCATTAAATAAGCGCACGAGATTCGCGCGCGTTCGATTAAACTCACGTGGGCAAAAACTGTCACGAGGAAATGTATCGTTTTACATGTATGATATAAGATGCGGGAGATTCAATCGGCTTCCTCGTGAAAAACGCTGCGAGCGGGCGCGGGGCGGGTGCGGGTCGGGTGCGGGGCGGGCGCGGGGCGGGCGCGGGCGCGTGACGGATGTAGGAAGCGGGAAGTAACCCAGTTGGCGAGTTACGTGCCGACACGCTTTCCTCCACCGTTCCGCGGCGCGCGCGCACGCCACCGCTTGCGTCACACCACCCCCTTTACTTCTGGGCCTTTCTTCTGTCTTAAAGACGACCGTTCGTGTAACGCAGCCCCGGTGACCTAATTGGACTCGACGAATATCGATTCTACGCATGACCTAATTGGAATTGAGGAATATCGATTCTACGCAAATGCCATTAGATTTTTTAACTGTATGTAAAGTCGACTGTCAGTTGTCTTTTAACGTCTGATACTTATCGTTTACTAGTGGATGCCCGCAGCTTCGCTCGCGTGGAATTAGACATAATAATAGATTCTTCTTAATTAACGCGTTAACCTTAGCTCCACAATTTTTTAATAAATCCGTAAATGTGTTTTACCCAATGTTTATTTTACACCTTTAAGGGTAACATTTTTACAAACTTTTAATGCCATATTTATTTATATCTTATCAACAGTCTAAAATATAAATGTTATGCTTCTAGTTCTGAAAATGCCAATACTTTCATACAACCTTACATCCCACTTTTCAACACTTTACAACACTTTTTTCCAATTAAAAAGTAGCCTATGTCCTTTCTCAGGCTCTAGACTATCTGTGTACCAAATTTAATTTAAATCGGTTCAGTAGTTTTGGCGTGAAAGCGAGACAGACAGAGAGACAGAGTTACTTTCGCATTTATAATATTAGTATGGCTCGATGTACGTGGTAGGGGTGCGGCTGCGGCGCGCGGTGGCGATGCGGCGCGGCGCCGGCTCTTCCGGGCCGCTCGCCGCTCTCACTTTCATCGGAGAAAGTGGTCGGCGTGACGTCACCGCCGCGGACCCTTCGCCGGGCGCTTCGCATTCGAAGTGGTTCGAAGCGATCGCGCTATTCACGTGCCGTCTATGCTGCTGAGCGATTTTAGTGATAATGAAATGATCCTTTAGGCGCCTCGTGATGTCCGACATCTTGCAGCGGTCGCAAACTAAAGATTGACCAGAGTGATTTTTACATGGTTTCGATGATATCAGTTGCAAGTGATATCTGTACCTATTCGTGGGGAAACTTATTTTAAATACTTCAAAAGCCTTCAGCGTGTTCGTATGACTTTTTCTGCTTTTTCTATAGGTATAGTAATTTACAGCGTCACCGAATATGGGCATCGTATGGCTTCGTAAGTAGTTTATTACTAGCAAGCCTTGCAATCTTTCCTCGCATGCACGCAAGTAAGACAAGTGGAGGGGATATCAGCCGCGGCTGTAGGAAGTTTTTAGGTCTCCCAAACACTCGACAAGTTTTGTCATCAAAATTTACTGTGACGGGCAATAACTTCCTCAAGTTCAACTAACAGACATCTATGCAACTAGTGGACGAAGTCGATGTGGCTTAACATCTATACTAATATTATAAAGACGAATGATTTGTTTGTAATGCTTTCACACAAAAACTACTGGACAGATTTCAAAAATTCTTTCACCATTATAAAGCTGCATCTTCACTAAGTGACATAGGCTAAATAATATATCTAGGTGTACACGAAACTATTGTTATGTCTATACCACGCGAGCGAAGCTGCGGGCGTCCACTGGTTGCCAACGTGCTGGGTTTTTTTTTGGTATTTTATGACCTGGTATTTACAACCTTTAAGGTAGGTGATTACGTCATCATTGTCGATCCTAGTCAATACAGGGGTTGCTGGCGTCACGGAGTAGTGAGTGCAACCTATGCAGCCAGGGATGGTCGCGTCCGCATTGTTGATGTACGCACATGCACAGGCGTACTGCGCAGACCGGTCACGCGCGTCGCTCTACTGTCACCACGGGACTGTAGTGCTAACTAGTTAGCACTAAGGAGGCAGAAATTGTAGGCGACGCACCTTAGAAAAATATAAAGCTAAATACTTTTGAGAAAAGAATAAAGACGTCATAGGTCAACTATTCAGCGTGTTAAAAATTCACTGGTCGCGCATAGTGCCTCATAACCGGCTGCTTGGCTTAAAACCGCATGCACCTTACTACCGAATAACTTCCCACGTATGAACTGCGCGGTTACTTTCGCGTCCATTAATGCCAGACATGAGTCAAACGGAAAGTTCGAAATGGAGTTTACTAATAGGAAACAGCGTATAAATAAGGCGAAAGAATGTAGAATTACTTAGAATATATTTTAATCCTTTAACTAAGTATAAATATGTATATTTTTTCAAGTATTTGAAAGTAACACCAAAATTTCACACTAAAAATACAATTGAGTTTCTTTATTTACATAAGTTCTATTAAGTTTATTTGAATTATACCCCTCATGTCAACCTATTTTAACAAAGCCCTCATTCTAACCTAACAGACAATATAATAGTAGGCTAGGAGAATTATTTATGCACTGGCTATACATATTATTAATCCATCAAATGTGCATCATTTAAAAAGTCTCATCTGGGATTTGATCCCGGATTTTCTCAAGAGGCAGCACTTCAGCCACTGCGCTATCACAGCTTCCACCGGTAGATGGTGTCTGATGGATGGATGTGTATGGCAGGCGGACTGAGATTTGGGCGAACGAAGAAAGCTACGCTCTCTCTTAACTCGCGAGCAGACCGAACCCGGCGCATACTTGCGACAGTGCGATCCACGCCAAACAACTTTCAGCTTTATGAACTTAACGTTTGTAATATGACGGCGATAGCATAATGCGTGACAGACCAGAGGCTCGGGTTCATAGTTCATAGTTAGTTCATAGTTAGTTTATTGGTAACGATAAGTTACATATCATTTTTTGATACAATTAAACTAAGTTGTATACATATTCTGATTTACTACAATTTCAAAAAATTTCAAAAATAATATCATCGATTACTACATACAGCCATTGATAAATGTCAAAATATACAAAAATAAAAAATAAACATGTCATAAGAAAAATAAAGAAAGCGTCTCATTTTGAGGTAATTAGAAATAGAGAAAAAAAGAGAAAAAAAGAAAAAAAAAAAAAAAAAAAGAATAAGTTCTTTCAGGTAGGTCGAATTTTCTAAGTGCACATAATGTTTGAAGCAATTTGGAAGTGAGAATATCATGAGGAACTCTTTACTCTCGCGTTACGGATGTTTAGTACATTTTGCAATGACGCATTAAAATACAGAAAAATAAAATTGTGTGTGATATCCATTCAGGCCACCCATCGTGGTTACCTTACATGAATGTTATCAATGCGGAATGCAATTGTTTTTATATTTAGTGAAAAAGTAATCATATGTATTTCTTGGATTTTATATTTACTGCTTAAAAAAGATTGAAATTTGAAAACTTAAATTATACCGTTAAAAAGTTTTATTTTTATTTTTAAAGTTTTATTTTTATTTTCGTACATTGTCATCGGAACCAAATATGTTTGCCGAATTTTTAGATCGATAGCTTCAGTAGAAGTGGGTGAAATATTGATTGAAGTTAAATCAAAGCTTTTAATAAATAAAACCTTTTAAAAAAATGCAATGCAACGCAGACTATATACGTCGTTCCGTAGTTGTCACTTTCATTACGTCTAATTTTATTATAATGCATGCTCTGAAAGTAGCAATTCTAATCTAAATAAATACCATAGTTTTCTTAGTATGTGACCACAGTTTTCTTGGTAATGACAACGAATGTGCCTTTTGCTAAGAAAGAGGTCACTCGCAGAGTCCAATTCGGGTGCGCAGCGTTCGGGAAGTTAAGACAGTGCCTCAGTACCTGTTACAAACGTGGTCGAGTTGTGTGTGTTGCCAGTGATGTAATATGGATCCGAGACGTGGTCCTTTACCGTCGGCCTCATTCGTAATCTCAAAGTCGCCTAGAGCTCTATGGAGAGAGCTATGCTCGGTACAATGCTACGTGACCGGATCGTAATGACGAAATCCGTAGACGAACAAAGGTAACCGCCATAGCTCGAAGAGTAAGCGGATTAAAGTGGCCATGGGCATGCCACGTCGCTGGATGAACTTATAATGTATGGGTAAAGAAAGTCCTTGTGTGGAGAACATGACTCCGAAATCGGAGTATTGGCCGCCCTCCTATGAGGTGGACTTATTACCTGAAGAAGATCGCAAGGAGTGGTGTCGATTGAGGAAGGCCTTTGTCCAGCATTAGACTTTGAAAGGCTAATGGATGGATGGACCAGCCATTTGCGAACACAAGTAAAAACATAAATATCTTATTTTACAAGACACATCAAGAGATAGACATATGTTATTGAAATACTCAGCGAGAAAAAGAAAGACCGCCGTTAGAGACGTACGCTGCAGGCGCTGTTGGGTCCTCAGCGTAATCGGAATGCTGCGCGGGCGCCGATCGAAAGTACAGTTGCGCAATAACCGCTTCCTGCTCAGGAAATATAGGTGAAGAGTGGCGGGGGGAGGCGCGGGGGCTGCGGGGGCTGCGGGGTGGCGGTTACGTAAGGAGAAAGCGTTTTCCGGCGAGGCGGCGACGCGATCATTTTCGTAAACGTGTGAATTGAGCGAAAGTGAACGAGAAAGTGTTAAGTGTGAGCGGCCTTTGTTCGGCGGTGGCGCGCGCGCGCAGCCACCTTGGTGCTTCACTCCCAAAACCGGTGTCGGATGTCGATAAAGTTGATCGGAATTAAATTGTTTTATGTTAGGGTGTAGCGTCCATGGGCACGGGTCTCCCCCACAGACACTTCTGCGGGAGGTCTAGAGCATACTCCACCACGCTGCTCCAATGCGGATTGGTGGAGGGGTTAGTGGCCAACCCAGTGTCGAATGTTCCCAAGCCACCCGAAGGTCTTCGATAAGGCTTAAAGATTGTTTCCACCATTGAAAACAACCGGGACCGACGGCTTAACGTGCCCTCCGAACGGTAGCGTTCATGAAATTTTGCCACTAACTCACCCATCCACAAACCGACCGCGCCGGTTGCTTAACTCTTTCGATCACATTGAATCGACGCGAGCCATTGCCACGCTATAATCCGCAAGTATGTTAAAGCATTACATTTGATTTTATTTTATTTTAATTCAATTACATTTTATTTTATTTTATTTTAATTTAATTACATTTTATTTTAATTTAATTTATTCTATTAGTAGTAACGAAACTTGATTTGACTGATTTAAGTAACTATTTTATTTTTATTGTAATCAAATGTAATTTTATTAATTTAATGTAATTTAAATTAATTTTATTTTAATGGATTTTGATTGTGACAAATAATTAACATAGTTTTAAGTCAAAAAATGTACCTAAACACTAACAATATGGACAACGGTCCGAAATAAAAATTTATTATTATTATTAATTTTACTATACGGATAACAATTGGCGAGGTTCAAGAGAGCCACGGGCGACGGAAAGTAAAAGTTAGCAAGCAGTGCGGTGAAGGGGAGGGGTATGCGGAAGCCAACCGGAAGATTACTTTTACTCGCGCGGGAGACTGCGGTTCACTCGTGCTTTCATTTCAACATCCACAAAGAACTAACGAACGATCGGAGAAAAAACGCAGGTGATGGAATTGTGGCACTGTTTCACTGAAGTATCTAAGTTTGTATTGGATTCGCTTAGACGCAACTATTGTGAAATGGTGACGTGGGCAAGTTTTCTCGTTTTTAAAAGGTTTTATTTAACTTCACTCGTATGTATGTATGTATGTATGTATGTATGTCCTGGAATCTTGCAATCAATATTTCACCCACTTCCACTGAAGCTATCGAAATGAAATTCGGCACACTTCGATCAATAATACAATGCATGAAAATAAAAAAAAAGTTTTAAAAAGCTTAAAAAAAAAAATTACGGTATAATTTACTATTTCAGTTAATGTTATATCTACATAGCTAAGAGCTAAGCCACAGCCCATAAATATCTCATTGTTGGGCATGGGTCGTTCCCACTCAGCTGGGAAAGGTCAAGAGCTCCACCACGCTGCTCCAATGCAGATCGGACATTCTATTCATATAACCGTCTATATTTAATATACCTAAAATTATCCACTTATACACCTAACATTATCCAGTTAACCATTTTTATATGTACTTAAAATACACCTTATACACGCTAAACCATTTTTAAACCCTACCTTAAACCTCCCCATAGAGCCTTAAACAGCTGATGTAAGACTCGTGTACTCTAGGGGTTGCTAGAGGTAAAGTATAATTCCAAATACTGAAGTTAACAATGCAAATATTTTTTCGATAGTCAAAGATTGAGATCTAAGAGTTCTAGGTAATGTTTGATAATAAAATCCAAATAACTATGAAACTATGATAATCCTGTTAGATTAGGACTCACGCGCGCCAAGCGTTAATAACTTTTTATTTAAAATACTTTTCCGACTTATTATTGAGGCAGAACGAAACGTACGTTGCGTTGCAACGGTGCGGCGCGGCCGTGCGGTGCGGCCGTGCGGCGCGGCCGCGCGGCGTGCTAGGAAAGTAAAACTGTTTCCGACAGGTGATGTTAACTACATATTTGAAAACACTTGCATTGCGTAACGCGCGATAAGGGAAGTGCGCTTGCGGCGGAGAGCGAGGGGTTCCAACGTCACATTCAGAATGGAGATATTGCAGGTGGTAGAACCTGTATAGGTGCGGTCCATGCGAGGAAATCCCGATACACCTTTTATGGCGTGCAGTATTTTTCTTAAACAATCTTGTTTTGCTAGTAAGGTACAGCTGTTAAACTTATAAACTCATCTAAATGTCGTAACGCATTTAAACTTATTCAAGAGATAAGGTCGTAACGCTCTGACCCACATTGAACTTGAACTTTGCTTCGCCGGAATGCTCACAAATCCCCCATCTCTATCTATCTCTTCTGTACATTGTGTTGCTTAATCCTATCCTTCTACCTATCCTTCTTTCCTCAAAAAATTCTTTATTTATATCTACCAAACCAATGGCAGATCCCTTCGCTCCACTGAAGGTAAGGGTACGGTAAAGGTAAAGGTAAAGGTAAAATAGGTTTAAAACTCCATCCCATTCTACTTCCACCTATCACAAAATCCTTCAGTGCAACCATAGAGAATATCAACAAAAGCTTTTTGTGTATTTATGAGGTACAGGTGTGAGTTACATAGGACGTAGTAAAATTCATTGTTATTGACAGTGGAAAATTCTGATTGCAGGTAAAATTTATATCTACTGCACAAAGGAAATTTCTTGACGATCCAATTGAATTACAAATTTGATTCTATATTTATCCGTAAACTTGTTTATAAATAAATTTGTTAACTTAATATAATATATTTCTTGTGTGCGTGTGTTGACAGTGAACTCCTCCTAAACGGCTGGATGGATAGATGTTGATGAAATTTTTTGTGTGTTCAAGGGGATTCGAGAATGGTTTAGATTCACAATTTGCTCCACTGGAAAAGGTTTTTCAAAAATTATTTTAGTATTTTTGTATAAATTAACATTTACATGAAGTATCGTTTCACTTTGACATTTCATCTGGTAGAACAACGTTTGCGGGGTCGTTTCGTTCGAAGGACTGACAACCGGTGGGGGAGAAAAGTCCTTGGGGCCTAGACAAGTGGCAAAACGCTAGCAGAATAGAAATAGAATAGATTAACAAATGTATGGGATTGACATTCGCTTACGACTAATTAGTCGATAGCGAATGTCAATCCCATACATTTGTTAATCTATTCTACTAGCGTTTTTGCCACTGGTCTAGGCCCCCTTGAATGGAGACCACGACTCGGAAAAAGGAGCACAAGTCGCCCTTCGACTAGGTGGACAGAAGACCAAAATCATTCACTACACGATAAATAGTGCGTTTTTTTGGCACGTTGTTTCTCCCAAAAATTTCACGTAACTTTGTCATCGTCACAGTAATCAATGATTGATTTTGATAAAATGTTTTAACGATTAAAACACGTTGGTTTATCGAATATTTTTCCTTATTAAGTTTGCCACGTGTCTACTTCACTGCCAAATATGAAATGTCAAGACTAATGTTGACCAAAATGGCGGCAAAACAAAGTATACCTTCCCGGTGGACAACCTGTACATACTTAAACTTGTAATATTAACATATATACAGAGAACAAACATAAGTGTTCGTCACCCAAAAAATTTTTGGCCTGAGTAGGATTCAAACCCACGATCCCTAACAGGCAGGGTCACCTTTGCGCCAACGGGCCCGTCAAGCTTTGCGTTCTGTAATCGGAGGCTTTGCTAATCTGGTTAAATCAGAATGATTAATTTGGAAAGCGTATCTAGCAACACGACCCTCTCATCGGCCAGCGGCAACTGAGAACTAGGAAGATATTTAACTCGTGTTCGAACCATCGCGAAATGTAATGTAATGTAATCAAGCGAAGCCAATGAAAAGTAATTAAACTTCCGACATAAGAGTCAGTATTACAATATTAGATCCAATTCCGGACGTAGGAACTCATAGTTTGTCTCAATTTCATTTGATGCGTGTGTACATTAATGTTTTACACTTCAAATCTTATGCTTGGCTAGTTCCAGGTGGAAATAAAATGTTAATTTTTTTTATGTCTTGAAAATATTGCAGACGTCCCCAGCATCATATTCTAATTTGGAAGTTTTATGTCATTATATAATACACTAGTGAACGCCCGCAGCTTCGCTCGCGTGGAATTAGTCATAATAATACGCGTTAACCTTAGCTCCACAATTTTTTAATAAATCCGTAAATGTGTTTTACCCAATGTCTATTTTACACCCTTAAGGGTAACATTTTTACATGCCATATTTATATCTAATCAACAGCCAAAAAAATATATTTTATGCTTCTAGTTTTAAAAATGACAATACTTTCATACAACTTTTCATCCACCTTTTCAACCCTTTACAACTCATTTTTCCAATAAAATTTAGCCTATGTCCTTTCTCAGGCTCTAGACTATATGTGTACCAAATTTCATTTAAATCGGTTCAGTAGTTACTTTCGCATTTAATTTTATAATATTAGTATGGAAGTATGGATTATAATAAATATCATGAACATATATGTAATTTACTTGCGCTTCTCCAGACCATTGTTTTCTTATAGATAAAAGTTATTACATATCCGGCGCCCAACAAACCTGATACTCATAAGAGTCTCTTTCTAAGTCGTTGCTACCTTTGAGAACGAAAGTAGCCTAGCCACTTGGATATTATGTTGTAGCGATAAGAGACAGGAGGTACCCAGGCCGGTAAGACGTACCGTCGCGAACGCGGAAGCATTGATGACCTCTGTGCTGCTCTTTATTGTTTTTTATTTTAATTTCTTATCTCGCTTAGTTTTCCGTAGTGACCCGATGCGTTATCGGTTATTATAATAACTATTTAACATTGAATATTTATCTTCATTTATCTTGAATATAGCGTTGGATTGGAACTGCGCAGCGGGCTGGAGCGGCGCGCGCTCGAGAGCGCATTGTCTGTGCGCGGTTTAAAAGTAAAAGTGGTCGCTGGGCGCACGCGGAAGAAAGCACGTGCTCGCGAGAGGAGTGAGGGGCGAGGGGCGAGGGGCGAGGGGCGCGGCGAAAGTTGCAAAAAGGTCGCCACTTTTTCCCAAATATTCGGAGTGAAAGTGCGCGGCCACGCTCGAATTGATCAAAAAAAGTAACGAGCGACTCAGCGGGGCCGCGGCGGGCGCGATTCGAGTTTAGATAAAATATTAACTTTCTCGTCGCGGACAAAATTAATATTGTTCGCATCGACGGATGGGCGAGCGCGAGTGCGTTCTAGCGATAATTAGTCGACGCGAAGGCATGTCGACCGGGCGCGGTCCCTGCGGCGAGGGCGACCTTCGCGCGGTCCCCGGACGCCCCCTGCCGGCCTTAATTCCTCGGTGACATAACGCGCGGCCAATGCCAAGTTCACTCGCACAGCAATGCACTTCGCTGTGAATATTGCTAATTGAAATTGTAACGCCGCGTGCAGTACCGACCGCACGGAAAGCTGCGATAACGTACATAAACCATTAGATAAGGTTATTTTGATTGTATGCAGGTCTGTATCGAGACAAATAAACAACAAGATTCCAAGATTTGATACAGTTGACATGTTACATAATACTGTAATATTGTTAAATACCGTGCTTCGGAGGGCACGTAAAGCCGTCGGTCCCGGTTGTTTTCAATGCTGGAAACAGTCGTTAAGCCTTGTCGAAGACCTTCGGGTGGCTTGAGAACATTCGACACTGGGTTGGCCACTAACCCCTCCACCAATCCGCATTGGAGCAGCGTGGTGGAGAATGCTCTAGACCTCCCGCAGCAGTGTCTAAACCAAATGTGGATTTTAAACAAAATTATTCGAAAAGATTAAACCATAAAAATACTTTTTAAAACGAAGATGTGAAGTCTGCCAATCCGAACTTGGCCAGCGTGGTGGACTACGGCCTTATCCCTCTCATTCTGAGAGAAGACCCGTGCCCAACAGTGGAACAAAGAAAGGGTTGTGGTGTAGCCCGCGACTTTGTCCGAAATTAATATCGAAATAGAATTTTTTTTTGTATTATTCGTAAACAAAAAATATAAATAAATATTTCCAAGTCGAAAGAGAAAGTCGACTATTAAACTGCCTACTATTTAATTGGATGGATAAGGTTCGGGTTGGATTTGATCTATCCATCTATCTATCCATCCATCCATAAGCCTTTCACTCCTGTGCATAGGCTTGCGTCAATCGACACTACTCCTCAATCCTGTGCCATCTTAATCACGCTGTCTTCTTCATGTCATAGGTTTCCGTTTTCCGAGTTACAGTCTCAACTCAAGGACTTTCCTTACCCATCGGTTCAGTCCGTCGAGTGACGTGACCTGCCCATAGCCACTTCAGTTCACGTCCAGCTATGTCGGTTACCTTTGTTCGTCTATGGATTTCATCATTACAAATCCGGTCGGGAAGCGTAATACCGAGCTCTCTCCATAGCGCTCTGAGCGACTTTAAGGCTATGAATAAGGTCGACGTCATCACGTCTTCTCCACAGATTCATACGTCATCACTGGCAACACACACTGCTCGAACACTTATGTCTTCAGGCACTAAGATAGTTTCGATGTCAAGATTTGTTACTTCCCGAACGCTGCCCAGCCGAGCCGACTAATCCATTTGGACGACTTCTCACAGATAAATATATTATGTCGAAAACTTCGAGAGCAGCGCCATTTTAACCCCTTTTAGGTGTGCAATTTTCATGGATGATAAATTATGTTATTAAATTCTTTGTACGCCATGTGTCGACCACCCGCAACTAGGCCTAGGCCAACACATACTGCTATACTAGGAACAATATATCCCAGGCCTACTGATATACTAGGAACAATAAATCCCAGGCCTGCTGCTATACTAGGAACAAAAATCCCTAGGGCTACTGCTATACTTGGAACAATAAATGCAACCTGGTCTGCTTAATCTGTCCTGGTTTCGATACCCGGGCCGAGCAAAGTTTTTTTTTTTTTTTTTAACATTCAATTCCTAATTGTAGCTCGGAGTTTGGATCGGAGTGTGTATGGAAAGGGCTCACCACACTCATCTGCCTACCTCTCCTGGGGAATAGAGGCATGATGTTCTTTAATAACCGAAGTAGCGACAAATAAGCGACTTAGCAAGATATAGGCCAAACGTTTATTGAAATTAGTCAAAGTCAAATGATTTATTTCGCTATGAGGTGATTGGACACGCTTAAAGAAAGTATAGGTACTCGTAGGTCTACTACAAGTACTACTACACGAAAATAATATAATGCTATTCTAAATTGATTAATATAAAGCAACAAAACATTAATTTACTTATAAATATATATAACTAGTGGACGCCCGCAGCTTCGCTCGCGTGGAATTAGAGATAATAATAGATTAAAAAGTAGCCTATGTCCTTCCTCAGGCTCTAGACTATCTGTGTACCAAATTTCATTTAAATCGGTTCAGTAGTTTTGGCGTGAAAACGACACAGACAGACAGACAGAGTTACTTTCGCATTTATAATATTAGTATGGACTAGTATGGAAGTATGGATTAGCTATTAATCATTGAATGAATACCTACCTACAATCCTTAATAATAATTACTTTATACTTATGCAGTATGTATATACATTGACATTAACTGTAACGAATCGAAATTAAAATCGAAAAAATTCAGTGTTAAAATGAAAGTGTGAATTAATATTGCGCTACGATTGCGTATTATTAAGTTCTCTTGAAAGAGAGCTCGGACAAAGAGAGCTCGGAGTCAATGAGCAGATACGTATATGAATAACTTGAACTACAAATGTATCGGAATAAATGTAATAAATAAAGCGCTCCCTATTATTATCTGAACGTTAGCGTCCACTGCACATTTTAATTTTGAGAGTTGTAATCATGGCTACGAGGGACTAGTGCCCGGTTTCTGAAAGGCTGATCAAAATTCAAATCAACTAACAGCTCTGTTAACTTAACAGCGCTGTCAAATCAATTTCGGTTTCTGAAACGTTGATCAGAGAAAAATTTACTAATCTATGTTTAATTTGATTTGACATTCGGTTGACTTTTATCGCGTTACAAGCGTTTCAGAAACTCTAAATTGCGGTTGACATAGGATTCTGGCGCATGATTTGACTGTCTTGTCAACTGACAATCCGATCAAATCAAATCTATGATTAAGCTTCTAGCAACCCAAATATTACTTAACAAGAGATTTGACAGCCGATTAGTTAATTTTTCTGTTGATCAGCCTTTCAGAAACCGGGCGCAAGTCGATTTCGGTCGTATGTACTTATAAATTTTACCCTATGGATGTATGGACATGACCAACACCAGAGCGGTACTGAAATTAAAAATTATAAATGGAGCCTAGGAAGTATATTATAGAGTAGAGTTCGCCCGGGGCAGCACCACCGCCCGCCACGGTACCTAGTACCATTTCTACCGTGTTTTAATTGATTTGTAATGCAATTGTGGTCCGGTTTAAAAGGTGTGGTCTCCAGTTACACTTCTTTAGAAGCGAAAATCTAAGTCCTCAAGGGTAGCAACAAATCTGTGACTGACTTGGAACGACAGTCTCGTTCCAAGTCAGTCACATATTTGTGGCTGTTCCTAATGCTGTTCCTAATGCCAACTAACAGGATTAAAACTATTAATAACAGTAGCCAATCCTCATACCTGCTAACGAACTCACCAACTAATTTTCTAATTAAATCTCTCAGCTAAGTTGACTAACCATCCCAGTTCCTGTAGCCGCTAACCCATTGTTGTCAGTTGTTAACAAAACTTCGGAAATCCTGACTAAAATCCTGACTAAGGACCTACATAAAATTGAGTTGGCATAATCCCTCCGCAAATCCTCACTAGAACAGCGTTCATATGGTGAGGAGACAATGAGCCAACCCCTGCAATGTTCGAAAGGTGAGGAGACAATGCAATGGGACGCATTCACGTAACAGAAACGGAATCGTGTAAATCTCGAATATATTTAACAAGGCACTGTCATAGTACAAGGTATGGGCAAATGTGTTTGAGTACAAAGCAATCGCTCCACATCTGCAGGGTCATAGTTCGATCCGATGAGCGAATACCCGGCTTCATGTCACAAAGGCAAGCCAAGTTGGAAATACAGAGGCTTCTATGACAACGTCGTCCGATTATAGTTACGATAGGGGACGCCCGCTGCTTCGCTCGCTTGGAATTAGACAACAATAGTTTCGTTTACACCTAGTAATATTGGTAGTGGTAGTGGTAGTAGTACACACTTACATTAAGTTCTCCCAAAATATTCACTAAAAATTATTTATGTGGCAAAACAACGTTTGCCGGGTCAGCTATTATGTATACAATATATAAGTTTTAACAATATTATGAGAAAATCGCAAAAATCATCCTAAACTCTATTCACCAGACATGGGTAAAGACTGCGGAGGATAGAGTTAAAGCTAGGGTTGACAATAAATATATTTTTTTAAATTATATTTTTTTGCAAGAAATGCAATTGTTGGCTTTGAAGTGGCCACTATATAGCAGGAACACGAAGTCTTGTAGGTAACAAAAATCTCAGTTCCTACCCTATTCACCCCTGGTACCCTATTCACCCCGTTTTACGGTCTACCGAAACTTTTTCACCGAATTTTTTAGGATTACCAAGTCACACACACACACTCAAACGTGCTAAGTTCTACCTAATATTATATTTGCACTGTACATTTTTAGCCGAACTGTACAACCTACCTAATTTAAGTTTATATTAAGTTTACTGTATGTATGTCTTATGAGAAATAAATATAATTTAAACTGAAACCGAACAAGTCTGTCTGCGCACCCATCTTTTCCGTTTGTCTGTCTGTTTGTACATGGCTTAGCTAAGATACGCTTAGTTACTAGAAAGGTGAAATTCGGATAGCATATCCAACACGCTGACAGTCAAGTGCGCAAGTCAAGTATGTGAAGAAATTCACAGTAGCAGATATAACGAATTTCAAATGAGAAATATGATGGCTGTGAATAATTTTAAAATTGGATTGGAGAAATGTAAAGGAGATGCAAAATTCGAAAAAGAAACATTGTGACGAGCAACTACAGAACGACTAGTGGACGGCCCGCAGCTTCGCTCGCGTGGTATCAGAAGTAAAAATAGTTTCGTTTACACCTAGTAATATTATATAGCCTATGTCACTCAGAGTATGCAGCATTCTAATGGAGAAAGAATTTTTGAAATCGATCCAGTAGTTTTTGTGTGAAAACATTGCAAACAAATCTTTCCTCTTTATTATATTTGTAAATATGATTGTGACAATTGAAACCTTTTTAAAAATTCGGGGGGCTTACTCGAACATATTCGTAACTAGTGGACGCCCGCAGCTTTGCTCGCTTTGCAGCGGGACCATCCTTACATCCGAATTCCTTCAAACAGGAGCGTTCACAACGCTGCGAAAGAAGAGTAGAGTTTTCGTCGAGTGCAGAACTTATATTTTACAGACAGGAGATTCCAGAATATCAGGGTATAAAATATACCACGCCGTCCAAGTGAAGATTTTCAAATTTCACCCGTCTTTGAGATTTATTTTTTATTTATTTATTTAGTCAGCAATTTGAATGGCATAGTAAGCACTTTGGCATTAAGTTCGTCAAGATATTACTCAAAACGCTACCCACTTTACACTTAGATTGTTGTTTGAACATTGAAGTGCGAAGCAGATGCTTTTCAAATTCACCATCATTATGACAAGCATGACCGTAGAACCTGTTAAGATAATAGATGGTCGAACATAAATGGAACGTACTATAGATACAAAGGGGGTAAGTACCATCGACCAGTATCTACATACTATAGCCTATAGCCATATACAAGTAGTAATTGTGAATAGTAATTGATTTAACCTGACGCATTTTGAATGGACCGATTTGTTTACGGTTTTTTTGTTCGAAATTTATTTTAGCAGTTTAATGAAGTTTTCCGACTAGAAAGGTATCGTTTCCGATTACACTGTTCTAGAGGTTAACATCTTAGTTTTCAAGGGTTGCAATCAAGCACATGTGTGTGCCACTGCGTACGAGACTCCTATGAGTCTCAGGAACATAATGGCCTGTTACGGGTTTCATGGCAGCAGTGGATCATGTATCCATAAAAAAGGTCAGTCAGGTTAATCGAGTCAGGGTTTAAATCCCAAGGAACAAATCCATACTTAATATTATAAATGCGAAAGTAACACTGTCTGTCTCGCTTTCACGCAAAATCTACTGAACAGATTTAAATAAAATTTATACACAGATAGTCTAGAGCCTGAGAAAAGACATAGGCTACTTTTTAATTGGAAAAAAAGGGTTGAAAAGGGGGATGAAAGCTTGTATGAAAGTATTGTCATTTTCAGAACTAGAAGCCTAAAATTTAAAGTTTAAGCTGTTGATTAGATATAAATAAATAGGGCATTCAAAGTATGTAATAATGTCACCCTTAAGGGTGTAAAATAAACACATTTATGGATTCATTCCAAATTTGTGGAGCTAATGTTAACGCTTTAAGAAGAATCTATTATTATGTCTAATTCCACGCGAGCGAATCTGCGGGCGTCCATTAGTATTTCAAAAGAAAGAAGGCAGATTTTTGACAACCCTATTTGACTTTGCATAAGTTCACAAGCGACGGTGGCTAGCGCTACCTACTCGTTGCAGCGCCGTGCGAAGACGCCTCATCGCAGTGAAAGTGTCCGTGGTTTCGGAAGTGGTTTCGGATATGCGCAGTTTATTTGGATTTATTTTGTTATTAGTGGACGCCCGCAGCTTCGCTCGCGTGGAATTAGACATAACAATAGTTTCGTTTACACCTAGTAATGTTAAATAACCTATGTCATACAGTGAAGATGCAGCTTTCTAATGGTGAAAGAATTTTTGAAATCTGTCCAGTAGTTTTTGTGTGAAAACATTACAAGCAAATGTTTCCTCTTTATAATATTAGTATAGACAATATAGTATATATCCGCACTAAGCACAGTGGTAGCGCATCGGCTGAGAATCTGGCCTCCCGAGAGACTCCTGGTTCAATTCCAGTGTTTACCAATCCCTTTTCTTTATCTATCTGCGCCTTGTTTTGATGATGATTATGTTAATGTGATGTTTAGTTCATGAAGCTAAATAAACAATTTAAAGTATTATAACTGACTATATTTTTAAATTTCGAGTATCGACTTCGTTGTTGTTTTAACGCTGACATAGATTGATTTTAGCATAAAGTCAGGTTTACTACAACATATTGTATGGTGAATAAAGCGTGAAATTTGGCTGGCTGTGTAAGGTGAGCTATACTTAAGCCATTAATTCAGGGGGGCGGCCCATGTGTCCTCCACTTAAAACCAAAAACATCTAAATTACACTAATTACAAAGTAGGACAAAATTTAATTGAAAAAGTAACTAAAATATAGAAAAACAGTAACTAAACTATGAACAAATAGAAACGTTTATAGTTTATATAAACACGACCAATTAAATTGTTTTTGTTTTTAAGTTACGTAATTTGCGAGTGCTCTATGCTGCGAAACTGGAACAAGTCCTCCTTCTGATGGTCCCACACGGGACTGGAGGCTTGAGAAGCTTCCCAACGAATATACCGCTTCCGTATTTTAGATATAAACTATAATTTATTTTTAATATATATATTTTATTTTCTAAGACACTTTATTATATGTTTAGACCTAATTTTGCAATTTTTTTCAATGCAGTGAAGTGAACTTTATCCTGTGTCGAGTTGTGTTTTTGAAGTAAGAATTCTTTACGCACGCTTGACTTGGGGAGTAAGCTTCTTCAGCTTATTCGTGACGAGAGTGTTACGGAAAAAAGTGTGACGGAAGTTGAGAAGGAGATATAAGTAATTGAAGACAGTAAGAGAGAGAAATGCGAAAATTGATCTAAGCATAAGTTTGTGAAGATGGAAAGAGAGAGAGATAGAATTAATTCATTTTCT
The DNA here is from genome assembly GCA_944567765.1 of Carterocephalus palaemon. NCBI lineage: Eukaryota > Metazoa > Arthropoda > Insecta > Lepidoptera > Hesperiidae > Carterocephalus > Carterocephalus palaemon. The sequence goes on from OX155637.1 coordinate 1,140,296, forward strand.
AAAAGGAAATGGATGGATGATAGGTGTCACTTTTGGAAAATAAACTATTTCTACAAGAAGCGTTTATACATTTCTTATAATTCCTGAGAATTCCTCACTATCCCATCCTCGTCGCCAATTTTATATTCTCTAGCTTCTCGGGATAATATTCTCTTATTTATTTTACTATTTTAGAAAACCAGTTATCCCCGAAACCTCGTCTTTTTAAAACTCATCGATAATACAAAAAAACATTAGAGTCATTTAAAACAGACTGACAAACTGACATGAGATTCATTGAAGTAGTTCGTGGTTGCTAAGTGGACTGTTTCTATGATTGGATAAAAGTCACCAAGCCTTGAAGTAAGCCTTTCCTGTACTCTTATAACTTATGTCGTAGTTTGACTGCTACATTACTAAGTAGGTACACGGTATGAGGCATATTGCTTTGTTAGCAATATAAATGTAGGTTAAACACCATAATGATTATTCACTCATTGATCCTATCATGACGTTTATCTAGTTATCATTTATCTAATAACAGTCTGAGCACCCTAGTAGACAACCACCATTACTGAACCTTCCGCCAATCAAAAACAATGACTTTGGATATTATTGAATTGCAATCGGAAGTGATCACCTGATAGCCATTACGCTTATTATATACTTTATAGGTGGTTAATGTAAATTTTATATCATAATATAAGTATCCTTTATATTAGTATATGGCGAAAGCATTGTCTTTTCGCGGTGTCCTAACCTCTCGTAACGCTCTCCTGGACGTATTCTGGATTGAGTTATATTTAAATACACTTACAGCTCTAGTCAAATAATTGAAATATAATTTGTGACTATAAAAAAAAAAATTAGCAAAATCCCGTAAACCGGAACCCGTACCCGTTCAACTGAGTTACTTTTTTCTTTGAAGTGAACTTTTTCATTATGAAATAATTTTTACTAGGGCCGTTCGCCGCGCGTGTCAGCTCAGCTGTCATTCATAATGAATTAGAATTTTTATAGGACGCGCACCGATTCCGCGAACCGCAATTAGCGTAAAGCGTAGCGGGCAAAGTTCCTCCACATCTCAATGAACATCTACTGCCATCTCTACTAGGTTTAATTTATGTTTATTGGCGTAGTTTGATAGAAGGGACACGTTCATTTTGCGTGGCTTTAAAACAATGTTGCACGAAGAAATCATTATGCTTTCCATAAGGAAATCAGATAGCCCCGAACAAATATATCGGGTCCACTTATGTATAGTCAGGACGGTATAAAAATAATGTTGAGGTTTAGAGAATACGGTGAGCTATGACCTAGTGAACCGGTAAGCCGCCCCGCCGCGTAGGGCTTCTCAGATGCGGCTAATCGCGTTTGCGGAGCGTCGAGTAGAGCGAAGTCGCGGGCACTAACGCGCTTTCCCCTTCCGAGCCGGAGAGGGAGGACACTGACCGTTGACGAAGACGTGCTGCCTCCAGATGTGGTACTGGTTCCAGCGGTCGTCGTCCTGGGCGTGCGCGTGCTGCAGCTGGGGCAGGCTGGGCAACGGCGGCGGCGGCGCGGGCGGCAGCAGCTGCGGCGGCGGCGGCGGGCCGAGCGGCGCGACGGGCTGCGGATGCTGGTACTCCATGTCACCTATCACTGGTCACTGCTCACTCATCGCGACGGCGCGGGGCGCTTGCGCGGCGCGAACGTGCGTGCGCGGCGGCGGGCGGCGTGCGAGTCCGCCGCCGCCGCGCGCGCCGCCCGCCGCGGGGGCCCCCCCACCCGTCGCCGCGCGCCCCCACGACCCCACTGCCCCCGCCGCCGCCGCCGTCGCCGTCGTGACGCAACTCCGGTGCCTTCGCTGCCACCATACAGACGACGGTAACCGATTACACTGTCGTCTTCGACGCGTAACTGTTTGCGCTTTCCGCGGTCGCGCCGTTGGGGTTGTCGAGGAATGCACTGCATACTACACTGAACTCTGTGTGATACTTACCTGCCATTGCATTACGTTCATTTGACAGGCCAGTTGGCGCAATCGGTAGTGACCCTGTCTGTTGCGCCAGGGTTTCGAATCCCACTCAGGACAAATATTCGTGTGACGAACACTTGTATTTGTTCTGTGTCTGGATGTTAATATTATCTATTTAAGTAGGTATGTATTTAAAAATATCTATGTATGTATATCAGTCTCTGACACCCATATCATAGGCTCGCACCTACTTTGGGGTCAGATGGCCGTGTGTGAGAATGTCCAAGATATTTATTAATTTACTACGGGTTTGAAGGTTGAAAAACCATCAGTATCGTTGAATTATCCGCTGCTGTTAAAAACGCGATGTTCTAAATTAATATAGCCAGTTGGTTATACGCACTGCACAATAGTGCCTTCAAAGCTGGTGGTATATTTTTATGGAAAAGTAATTTTTTGTAACATTTTCTTGAACAACCAAAGGAAACGCTGTGAATACTAAAATCCACGAAAAACTTAATTGCTATTATTTGTGAAGAGTTTTTATTTGTATTGTTTTTAAACGAGCACAAAACGGTTAGATTTGGGAGTGTCGTGCGCGCGTTGACGTCTTCCGTACGGACCGCGGTACTAACAGGAAGCCCAAATCGCTATCCTTTTTTCTAAAAAATTCTCGCCAAAATATTTGGCAGATACGTATATGTGGTACCTTACCAATTACTAGTACTAATTTTCACCAGTTATTTTATAGGTTCCAAGTAATCTAGAATGAATAGTAGATTTTGCATGACCAGTACACAGTAACTACACGCCTATATTTGCGAAGGGTTAGGCAGAGACGTATAATATAATATTACCAGCAGTTATGTTTAGGTCTCATGTTAGAGCATATTGCCATAAACCTGCATAAATGCAAAGTCCGAGCTGCTGAGAATTTTAAACTAGAAAATCTTAAAATACCTTTTCCGACCGGGAGTCGAGCCCAGGAGCTCTCGCTTCATCATCATCATCATCATCACAACCCTTTCTTTGTCTCATTTTAAGCAGTCATGATTTCAACTATTATACCAGATTTCCCAAACTTATTTTGTCTACTGCCCACTTTGAGAATAAATTATTTTTTAGCGCCCCCATTTTTTCACCTACTTAAAAACCACTATAACATCAAATTAAATTAATCAATTATTGTGAGCTATATTACCGGCGATTAAACATTAATTCTAAACGAGACTTTTACTATAACTCGTAAGAGTCAATTTGAAACCTGAGCGCAGTAGGATGCCCCCATTTTTTTCTGGGTCTCTTACCGCCCTTTAGGCCTGCAGCGCCCACAAGTGGGTGTTAACGCCCATTTTGGGAAAGGTACTAGACCATCGAGCGTTATAGTAATATATTTGAAGATGATAGTTCAGAGATACTGCTGGTGTCCATATGGAAGTGAGTGCGTGTGAGAACGGCGCAACGTAAACATCATAGAGCGAGTGAGTCAGGCTTGTTGAACAAGCAGCAGGTGCGGCGATAGGGGAACAATACGCCAGCTGCGCGGCAGACCTCTTTTTGGAACCATTCCTCTCAACACGTGAGTGTTAACAATGAAACAATGTCCGTAAACATTTGCCGCCGGTGTGCTACACCCGAGTCGGAGATAAGTTATGAGGCCTAGGAATGTTCTGGACACCTGGGGCCTAGACAAGTGGCAAAACTCTAGTAGAATAGAAGTAGAATAGATTAACAAATGTATGGGATTTGACATTTCGCTCGCTGCGACCCATAGACGTCCCACTGCTGGGCACGGGTCTCTCCCACAGACACTTCTGCGGGAGGTCTAGAGTATACTCCACCACGCTGCTCCAATGCGGATTGGTGGAGGGGTTAGTGGCCAACCCAGTGTCGAATGTTCTCAAGCCACCCGAAGGTCTTCGACAAGGTTTAACGACTGTTTCCAGCATTGAAAACAACCGGGACCGACGGCTTTACGTGCCCTCCGAAGCACGGTAGCGCCCATGAAATTTTGCCACTAGCGGTCACCCATCCACAAACCGATGGGATTTGACATTTACTTACGACTAATTAGTCGATAGCGAATGTCAATTCCATACATTTGTTAATCTATTCTATTAGCGTTTTTGCCACTTGTCTCATTCCCCTGGTCGCAATAGGACTGTGGACGGTGTCTGCTGACGGTCAAGGATGTCTATATACAAACGATCATGCAGCTGACATAATATCTGGATACATAATTGTCTAGTCATTCAGAATGAGATGCGTTTCTGTACTTAAGATTAAGAAATTAATAGCTTCTAGAAAGTGTAACCAGAAACGATACTCTTCCAGACCGGAACAAAATTAAAAGTCTCCGATAAAATATTGAATAAATAAACGTTGCACACACCTATCCATGTGTTGCGTGTGGCGGACGCACACGCACACAAGAGAATTTGACTAACCGAATTTGTTTAAACCGTCGGTTGCCGTTGTTTCTTCAGGTCATCGGTCACATATTCGCGGCACGCAACATTCCGTATCTCGAGACGTTAAGGATGTAAGTAATCAATATATATAAAAGCATAATGTGACTGACTGACATATCAACTCAGGGCCTAAAGTATAAGGGTTAGAAACTTGAAATTTTACACATAGGTTCCTTTTATAACGTAGGGGAGCACTAAGAAAGGATTTTTGAAAATTCATCCCCCAAGGGGGTAAAACGAGGGTGCAAAGTTAGTATGAAACTTTGCCGTTTTTGAAGTCAAGTGGGCAACCCGAACGTCGTTAATGGGTCTAATTCTGCGCGAGTGAAGCTGCGGGCGTCCACTAGTCTCTAAATAAGTATTAAAAAGGATAGCAAAAATCGATTAGGTATGGTAATTTTAACATAATATATTGAAATCCGAAACTGAATTATACTGCATGGAAAGCGGAATAACAAGTAAGTATCACGCCGGTCCGAATGGATATTTCTTTAAATTGCTTAAAGGCAACCGATTATAGATGGTGAACGGTGGAGGGCGATGATAAGCGCCGACATTGGCACGCAGAAGTGTAGCAGCCGAAAGCTGGCGGATAGGTTTCACCGGGGGGGAGAGGGGAGAGGGGAGGAGAGGGGACGAGAGGGGAGAAGAGGGGAGGAGGGGAGGGAAGGCTGCGGGGCGGGGGCCGCGCGCGCGCCGGGCATCTTACCACAAAAAATAAACTACTTTTCCTTTCTCAAAAATACGAACACTTTCACCTCAGCCGAAACCGCCGTGAAAATATCTCGCCACTGACTAAAGCTTTACCGCGGTACCGCGCCTACCGTAGCTAGAGTAGTAGCTACTACGAGTATATTATTATATGGGAAATCCTGTTTCGTTCGTGTAGTAATCGCAGCGGCTGCTGAGAAAGCTACTAGGTTCGATCCCCGTATACTAAAATATTATTGGGTTCTCCAATATACAATCCCAATACTGTAGCGCTATCCCTATTTTATATAATCATACATGGTTCTACGATAAACGACCTATATTTTATGACTCGAAATAAATACTCTATGAATACGTCTTCACGTCTTCAAACAAAATATCATAATAATCTTGATATATTTTTGGTATAGACTATGCATACATTGTGTACAATGTAAAATTTTGTACAATCTTTGCATTTCTTAAATAAACTAAATGTCAATGTAATCACTTGTTTGTGAACCATTCTCGATTCTTAATATAAAACTGTTTTTGTTTGGTTGGAAGCAAAGTTGGACACCTGTTTCACATCACAATACCTAATATTTATGAAAGTGCTCCGACACAGGTCTGTGGCGCGTGCGCATACAATTTTCGATTTTGGAATAATCGCTAGGCGATCTCAATAGGAAAGCGTACGAAAGTGAAATGACCTACAGAGTAGCGGAGAGTGCCCGCTTAAAGTGAAGCAGTTTTTGTATCGCGGATTGTCGGAGGTCAGAAACGGGAGGCGGACACCACGTGTGCCGCGGCCGGCGCGAAAGTGCGCGGGCGCAGCGAGCGATCGTATCGGCAGCTTTCTCCGGGAACCGGTCGGGAGCGCCGGGACACCAGGCTTCGACTATCGTTTTACCAATCACGGGCTCGTCGATCAAAAGATCAAAATTCAATCATTGAAAAAAAAAATTGCATTTTTTGAAATATTTTTAAAGTAGGACACACTTTTGAAACACTAATTTATTTCATGGTAACATTGAATTTTAAAATTGATTAATTATTTTTCATTACATTTACAGTATAAACAACAACACCAAGGAATCAGTAAAAGTATTATTAAAGTCAATTATAGAAAAGTGCGACTTCGTGTAAAACCAATTATTCTGTCAGCGATGGAAAAATATTGGTAAGCTGTCTGTCTCAGCAGTTTCTTTGAATACACAAAGTAGTTCAAATAGACGCTGAGCAAGGCTAATATTGCAACCTTATACACTAAAAATAAATGTTTAATCTGACAAATATATTTTTATGTTACGTTTGCATTTAAATATGTACCTATTTATAAATAAAACATTATAATGATGATTGAGTTTTGCCCTCAAAATTGATTATGCTATTTTTTTTTTACTATATTTTTTATTAACTTTCCATCGAAATTTATAATCCTACCAAATAACAGCATTACGAAAATTACAAATACGTTATCGTAACATATGGTTAATTTTGAGTGAAAGTCGCGGTCGTAAAGGCCGGGCGGACAGTGCGGCTCAACAACGCGGCTCGGCGACACGGCGCGGCTGTGCGGCGCGGCTGTGCGGCGCGGCGATGCGGTTGCACCTAAGACACTCCTACCTCCACGCCGATCTAAAATTAACACGTTAACCACCTGAAGATAATATATTACTTCAGAAAAATATGAGCCTACATTAGGTAAATACAATGTTTTATTTTGTTACGCAAAAAAATAATAGGCGCCGAAGATTGGGGTTAGTGGCGTGCCTTGGGTAAGACCTACGAGTGTGTCCCACAGTGCACTAATGTGGGTTGAAGAGAGGGGTAATAAAACTTGAAGTTAATGCTACAAGTATCTATAACTATCCTGCAGGATGGGGCAGCAAGCTTGCTATGGACTACTGCAGCACTATCGACGACGAGGTCCCAGTAGTATTGTGTGGCATGGAGGCGAAGGGAAGAGAGACATCACTTTTATCTCGCCAAGACATCAGGGAACGACGACTGCAAGTGCCCTGCGAAGCCTTCGAATTTTACCACTCTTCTTCCTCGAGAGTGGAACTAATATTTAGACTTGTATTGAATTTTGCAGTCTGACTCCATCAAGTTTGACTCCACCAATCCGCATTGTTGCAGCGTGGTGGAGTATGCTCTAGACCTCCCGCAGCATAGTCTGTGGGTGAGACCCGTGCCCAGTTGTGGGACGTCTATGGGTCGCAGCGATTAAATTTTGCTACTCCATAAATTTGTCACTGTCATGTCTGTCTGTTGCGGCCCTGGTCGCTCTAGCCTCAGGTGCTCACCGATACAATTAATTAACACTCGAGCGCTCGATAGCCCGAGCCGCGTCAGCATGAGCGCTTTACCGGCGCGCTAACGAAGTGCAAGGCCGCGGGAAGGGAGCGCGGCCCAATCATCGCCAATATCCGCGCCGCTTGCCTCCGCTGACGTGTGGAGGGTCGCGGAAAATTGCATGATCTCGCCTTTCCTCCCGTCGCGGTGTCGGCTCCCGGACGACATGTGCAATAGTAAAGGCTTCCTATGGCGAGGGATATTGCGGACGGACGCCTATTCGCGCGCGCAACGCACCTCGGGAAGATGTCTGTTGCTTATGCTGGATTTCAATAACCTATCTACGGATAGATTTGGCTATCGGAGATAGAAATTTGACACATTTTATAAGTATGGAACTTTGTCAAATTTCTATCTCCGATAGCCAAATCTATCCGTAGATAGGTTATTGAAATCCAGCGAGGCAAGTTCGTTTAGCTGCACGAGCCTTCGTCGGCGGTCCGTAATAATCTATAGATTCGCAGACCGTTGGAAGACGGTATTACAAGTGCACCGACACCGATACAACAATTGTTAATTGATAACAGCTGACAAAAGCCAATAAGCGCTTTGATGTATAAAGTAAATAAGGGTTTAATTTTTTTGCCATTTGGCTACGGAACTCTAAAAAACATAGTCGAATGGAGAACCTCCTGTTTTAGAAGTCGGTTAAAAATATATAAATGCTAGCAAGATTGTGTGTGTGCTTGCTATGCGTGCGTCTTATAATTATAATAACAATGCGCTAAGGTATTATCTAATAAAAGTGTCCTTGAGTTTTTAACGATGTCGTTTTGCTATATAAAATAATTTTAATTAAATTTCTAAAGCTTAGCAGGCCTAATACATTCAGATACCTACCGTATTACTCTGAAGGGACACACATAGATGTGTAGTAGATCAAATTGCCGTAAACATTAATTCCAAATTCATTTAAATACCTATCTATCTTTATAGTCCCGGTTAGTGACAGTAAGATTTGTTCCTAATTATTAGTCCTGTAGGTATTGAAATCGGCATTACCCTTGTAAGGCGGTTTGCACTTATGATCCTTGTTTTACGACAACTGAAATAAGGTATATAATCTGAACAGATTAACGAGAGATTATAAGATTTTAATATTAGATGTTTTTACTATATTTCCTTATCTTATAAAACAATATGTTACTTAATCTTTTGATGCGCGAATGTTCTATAAATAGCATTCTTTATATAATATTCAAATTTAATATGAAGATAAAAACAATTACGCAAGATATATTTTGAATGGAATTGTGTAATAAATTATGTATGGCGAGTTGGTTTGATTAATAAATAAAATAGATATGTTGTAATTAATACACATTTTATGTAACTGGCCACTTACATTATAGAGTTGGCAAAGACTTCAATTAGCATTTAGTGAGCCCCGTGTCGCGACTAAGTGTGTAAAGTGCCGTAAAATCATGAAAAAGTTGAAAGGAGGACAGCCACTGGCTGGCTATAATATCTTGACAAATGAATAAATCTGGGCATACATTTTTTAACCAGAAAGAATAACCCATTCGGGAGAATGGGTCTTACCCTTTGAAGGTTTGCCGACGAATGTTAAGAGAAGTCGAAGAATTGGTATTACAAAATTATTGCTTCTTTTTTTGGCAAATCAGGAAACTATACAATACTGTCCGTCGAAAATAAAAGGGCAATGACAGCGATTGGTATGTCAACACTTGCATGCCCAAAGATTTAGAAAATGTTCGTGAAAAGCGTCCTCGTAGCAAATATGTCTGTTTGTCCGTCTATATTATAAAAAAAAAATTCGTCCTCAAACTATAACGCGTCGTCACATTTCGCTACGGTAGCAGAAGCGTACCTTCTTAAAGGCTTCAAATGTAGAACTGATCAAGCTTACCGACTTGACGATGACTTGATGACCTTACGATTTTATTTTGTTTCCAAAAATTACAGACAAACCCAGAGGCACATGATTTACGAGACCAGAATCGTCGGTGAATGCATCACCACCAGGAATCCATTAAATAGGTATTTAATGATGACTTGTCCAACTGCTTTTTACAATGGTTCTGACGAATGCAAAAATGCATAAATTGCGAGGGCATACTTTGAAAAATAACAAATCTAACATAAGTCTAATACTGCTCTTATTTTCCAGTATCTTTCAGTATGACTTATGTAAGCAGGACGAAATTTTGCATAATTCCTTGCTCTATACGTAATTCAGAAGACCATCTCGAATGTAGTTTATTTTTAAATGCATTCATTCAGGAGAAATTAATAATTTAAAGTTTTTCCGCAGAAAACTTGAAACACGAGTTACAATATTTTTCTTGCAGCGCGCCGCGTCGCGGCTATTTCAAAGGCGAGCTACCGAGCCAGTTGTAAATTTTTATTAAATGGAAGCTTATGTTCATTCATCTAAACTTTTTCGGCTTAGTGTCACAGTGTTACAAGTTATAATTTTGAGAAAATAAATCGTATTTTATTTTGTATTGGAAATAAAACTTCAACAAGTAAGTGCTGCAATTACCAATTCCATTGGGATATCTATCACGGTTACAGATGACACAGGTATTATACACTTAAAAGGATTTATTTATTTATTTATTTATTTATTTATGGAAAGGATGCCTCTGCTGTGTAAACAAAGTGTATTGTATTTTCTGTAATAAACTATTAAACTATTAAAATTATTAAACACGCGTGCGCGGGCGTTACGGGGGACCCCGGGGGCTCGCGACACACGCGGGGCGCTCACGTGCGCCGGAACGGGACCCCGCCCTTGACAGTCACGGCGCTGCGGCTGCCATCACAAACACGGCTACCCTCGTCACAATGCGCTGAACAAACACGTTCAGTGCTTTAGGAGATCTAATGGGCCCCATACACGGTACAATTGATCTGTTGCACTGGCTGAAAGTCTCGTAAGAGACCCTTCTCTTACGAGACTTTCAGCCAGTGCGGAAAGGAAGAGGTGTACAAAGGTACTGCTTAATTGTTTTTGTGTAATTGAGCAACAAGAAGAGTTCGTAAAGTGCGACGCCATATCAATAATAATTATCATGAAACACTAACAGTTGGTATTATATGTATATCAAAATCAAATCAAATAATTTTAGGAAAAATTTACATAAATAAATATGTTATTGTAAGGAAAGCAATTGTTAAATTGTTAGAGAGCAAACATCTAACGAATAATATTGTGGATTGGCTTGACCGTGATTGCCCTTCGCTACAAACTCGGCAAACATCTGGTCAAAGGATTAACTAACTAAGCATGACCTTTAAGCTGGATCATAACAATTAATTTCATCCATACGGCATCGAATCCTAGCCATCGTCCACTGTCTGCGTCTTGTCCTTCTGTCTCGCGATCAATTCTTCGGCGAGTTACCTGTAGTACCTACTCGTATGAGCTTCCAAATGTAAATGTTCAAAGTACAAAGAAAAAAAAAATGTTCAAAGAAATTTATAATATTTGCATGAAGTAATCTTAAATGCATTAGTATCGTAGTGTAACGAATTGTCAATTGTTTAGAAACAAATGCACAACAGCGGATACTACCGAGCAGCGACATCTATCGTCAAATGATTAAACCACGATAGCAAGCACATTGCGCTGTATTCAAGGCGATATTTGCCGCGTTTTCATTTGGTAGTGACGTGTGGCGACGTCGTCCTACGAAGGCGCGAGCGCATACGCGCGGTCTCAATGGCGGTCAAGTGCACTAAACAATGATAAGGTTACGTATCGGTTTGTGTATATACAAGCGGTTATGCGATTTCACGTACATGAGGAAACCCTATGTCCTCGTGCGTGTCCACACGCCCACGCAGGCCAACGCAGCTTATTTACCTGTTATTTGCGTGAGTCTTTGATGAATTTATGCGAGTTCGTTTGTCGCTAGTCAACTCACGGTTGATAGCTGTGTCGATCCAATCACTCCAGACCAGACAGTTATGATTTGTCGGTCTCTTCAAAATTAATCAATCATAAAAACGTCTTGCTTGCTGCGACCCATAGACGTCCCACCGCTGGGCACGGGTCTCCCCAAAGACAAATCTGCGGGAGGTCTAGAGCATACTCCACTACGTTGTCAAAAACGTCTACCACGAATATAAAATTAATCTTCTTCTAGTAAATTCCAAATCCGTCACCATCGCCATAGTATAAAGAGTCTTCGCTTCGCTCGACCTTATACTATGCCATCGCTAAAGTACTAGCTTTCCTCAAAGCAATACGACTAGATAATGAACTATAACTGACTGTAAACACAAACGATCAATTACGGTCGAAATGCCCGGAGCTGAATAAGCTCCAGCAAATATTTCAAATAAAAAATAATAATACCACCTCCAGCAATCTCTGTTCATTCTTAGTAGTAGTAGCCTTTATTTTAAGCGCTCCTTTCATAATAAAATTGCAATTATTTCAGGTAACTGAAGATGTTAAGAAGTACTTATATTTTCCTGTAAAAGTTGTTATAGTGCATAATATTTTGTAATCGTATTATTTTGTAATTATGGTTCAAATAACCCTTAAGTATTATAAAATGCTCTGCCTGGTGTTGTATATGGCCTGCGTGTTGATCGTATGTGATCGATCGAGTTAACTATGGGTGCGGAAGGTATGCGGGCCGTTAGTGGCAAAATTTCATGGGTTCTGTTTTTTTTTAGCTTGCAGCACCACCCATCCGCTGCCGCCCATGACAACTGTTACTGACTTTGAATAAGACCCTAATTGAGTCTTATTCAAAGTGGGATGGTTAGTCCAATTAGTTGAGAAACTTAATTAGAACATTAGTTGGTCAGTTCGTTAGTAGGTATGAGGACTGGGGACTGTTAGTGATAGTTAGTCCAGTTAGTTGGTGTTAGTAATAGTCCAGTTAGTACTTGTTAGTAGGAGTCTCGTTCTAAGTCAGTCACAGATGTGTTGCTACCCTTGAGGACTAAGATGGTCGCCTCTAAAGAAGTGTAACCGGAATCCACACCTTTCCAACCGGACCACAATTACTTTAAAAACAATTATTACACGGCAGAAATGGTACTAGGTACCGTGGCGGGCGGTGGTACTGCCCCGGGCGAACTCTACATGGAACCAATTAGCTGTTCTGTTCCTCGGAAGGCACGTTAAGCCAGACCCGGTATTTTTAATCGTAAGACCAATCGTTCTTTCTTGAAGACCTTCGTTAACCTAACCCAATGCGAATGCTTCGTTAAGCAACCAATCAGTATGGGAGCAGCGTGGTGGAGATGTCCAAGATTACTCGTAAGTTCTGTGGGGGAAACCCGGGCCCCAAAGCGGGTTGTCTATGGGTTGTAGCCCGCCTTGGACCTGGAAGCTTCTGGTGACGTTATGCAGGTGTTGAGTTAAGCTGATTTACTTTAAAAAAAATTGTGAGCCGTCACGGGACGCCTGGCAGATGTGAAACATCGAAATTATTTTGTACAAGTAATATGCACAAAAGTACAGATTATGACAGGAACTAAAACATATAAAAAAATATTTAAATTTAAAAAAAAAAAAATTATAAGTAATAAAAAAATAATAATTATTATATTTTATTAATAAAATAATTTCCGACCGTCATTTGTCGGAACTGAATAGTATATATATTCCATATTCGCTCGCCACGCCAAAAATTTGGTTTGCCCTCCGCCTAAAGATGTTTCACATCAATAAAGATTCAAATATGTACTGGGCTATCGGTTACACGGACATACTCGTAACTTCAAATTTTCAATATAAAACAGTCACAATTGTTATAGCCCGATTCTGGTAGGAAACGAAATTCATGAAGCTTTAGAATGTATGTAGCAAAACATTAATTTAAAAACGTCTGCCAGACTATATACGGCACATTTATTATTCATACTTAACTCTAAAAATAACAATGCAGAACGCTATCGCTTAGAGCGAGAACACTGCCAGTTTTACTAATATTAGTACCCAAATAAACTCGTACACTTTACATTTACATCTATATAAATATAAAATGAGAAGCTGACTGACTGACTGACATATCAACGCAGGGCCTAAACTATAAGGTTTAGAAACTTGAAATTTTGCACAGAGGTTCCTTTTATAACGTAGGGGAGCACTAAGAAAGGATTTTTGAAAATTCACCCCCAACGGGGGTGCAAAATTACTATGAAACTTTGCCGTTTTTGAAGTTAGTGAATGTCTAATTCCACGCGAGCAAAGCTGCGGGCGTCCACTAGTTATACATAAATACTAAGTTTTGGTTACACTTTTTTATATGGGACCATATCAGTCCGCGTCCGGAACACGCGCGCAAGGCACGTTTCAGTCAATTGCAGTCGTGCGCACGCGCCACGACAATTGACACTTCCACGGGGTCCCCGACGCCCCTGATTAGGGTTATTAGGGTTACACGTTCTGCCGTTTGAGACTTGATCATCATTCAGAATTGAGAATCAGCGAAGTAAGTAGAGGCTGGCCGTGGAATTTTATGAAAGAAAATATATTTTTTTACCAGTAGGGGGACGCCCGCTGATTCGCTCACGTGGAATTAGACATAGCAATAGTTTCGTTTACACCTAGTAATATTATATAGCCATAATAAATCTATGATATAGCCTATGTCACTCAGTGAAGATGCAGCTTTCTAATGGTGAAAGAATTTTAAAATAGGTCCAATATTTTTTGTGTGAAATTTTACTAACAAATTTTTCCTTTTTTATTTATTTATTTAATAATTTATGTACACACTTTAGTTAGGACATAGGTACAGTAGGAAGAGAATGGTACAAGGGTACTACTTATTTCTTCTGAAATTAAAATTAAATTAAAATTCTCTTTATAATATTAGTATAGATCAGGCTACACTGATAATATGTCTTTCTCGGTAGACGGTACTAGACCCTTTATTAAGCCCTGGCCAAGTGCAAATCGGCATACTTCAGTCATACAATAGATTTAGTTGGTTAAAAGTACATTGGAGAAGTGGTGCGGATATGAACCTGGATCGTTCGATCACACAGGACTACAAGCATGTTTGTGGTAAACAAATATTCATTATGCAGGCAGAACCGGTGGGCACGGCGGCCTTGGTACGCGGGAGACACGCGATAAATCATGGTGCACTTGACTCACAAATGCGGGGCTTCGGGCCGCGACGCAGTAATGGCAACAACTGTCGTCATTACGCCCAGTGTACTAGTTTGCCGCGACCCATAGACGTCCCACTGCTGGGCACGGGCCCCCACAGACACTGCTGCGGGAGGTCTAGAGCATACTCCACCACGCTGATCCAATGCGGATTGGTGGAGGGGTTAGTGGCCAACCCAGTGTCGAATGTTCTCAAGCCACCGGAAGGTCTTCGACAAGGCTTAAACGACTGTTTCCAGCATTGAAAACAACCAGGACCGACGGCTTTGCGTCCCCTTCGGGAATGTACAGGCGTGATGATGTGAATGCATGACGAACCAGCGGAAATTTTGTGCGGCAGTCAGTTTTTCCTTTACATGTTGTTCCTTTGTTTTCGTGTGAAGTGCGATTTTGCCACAACCTAGCAATATTATAAATTCTTTATATGTGATGTAATAAACACCATAATATTTTGTATCTCGGCAAAATTACGCTCTGCTATATGCTGTCTGTGCAGCGCTCGATTGCGCGGACAGTGTTATGACTGATCACCTCATAGCCAGATGGAAAACGACTATGATCTAATATTTCACGTGTTTGTACACGTGAGGACCTGCAGAGAACGGCTCAAAATTAATACACGGGCTTGCATTTTAAAGATTTTCTCTGTCACATTGTAGGTTCGCCACAGAATAAAAATGGGACACGCGGTATTGCACTCACACGCACACGATCGCGCGCAAATGAGATTACGTGTTCTGACTCATCGAAGCGTCTTGTATATGCACTTTGGATTGCTCCTCAATTATGTGTATGATAACATTCGTTTTAAGGGCTCTAATCTTATTAGCCGCGTGGCGTCAGTATAATTTTGTAGAATGCAACGAAAAAGCAAAGAGAGTAAAAATCAAGTATAAACTACATCATACATTTCGTACAGCAAAAATTGAAGTTGACGCCGCTATACCAGGAATACACGAAGCTAGTTTTTAGAAATAGAAATAGAAATAAAAATCCTTTATTTTGTCAAGAATTGCAAACTACATTTATAAATACAAATACAACGAATAATTTAAATGTAAATACATACTAAAATAACACACAATCCAAATTACTAAAAGTTTGAGGAAGTAATACTTGACGATATGGATGGCACTCACTAGCTACGGAGTATAACCACAGCCGCTGGTTTTCAGTGCGACGTTTTGTCATGCAGTTCGGACTAATAGAGTACTAAAATATACTGGAAAAATTACTTTTAAAATTAAAAAAATAAAAAGGAAAAAATGTGACCCAAATTCTAAAAGTGTATAAAATATGGACATAAAAGAGTGTCAGTGCGTTATTCAAGCTAGGATACCCGGCTAGTGTTAGTAAGGTTGCAAGCTAGTTTCTCTTGCAGTTTCATTTTCAATATTCTAAAGCCACCCGCAGGCCTTCGACAAGGCTTAAAGACTGTCCATTGAAAACAACCGAGACCGGCTTAACATGCCCTCCGAAGCATGGTAGCGTCTAGGAAATATTTTCCAGGATATTTGTTACTCAATCACGCAAAACTACAAAATGGATTTGGATGAAACTTTGCACATGGGTGGATATCCTAGGTTAGCACTACTTTTCATCCAGGGCGCGTAAGGAATCCTTTCCATCACTTTTTTACTGTAGATCAGAACGAAGTTTCTTTCAGAAAGATTATGATCGTTTGTTTATATTTTTTTATTCAGTAAGCAAAAGCTCTTTTTTAAAATATATATTTTTCTTAACATAATAGGATGGGGTACCCTTTTTTGAGCTCGTAGTATCGTAGCTCGTAGCATCGTAGCTCGTAGCATCCCCCACCTGATAATTACTATATTACTATCCCGGTGTCTACTGCTAGCACTAGTTTCATATGGCGAAGCTAATATTCGATTGGATATCGCTGCGGCCCATAGACGTCCCAGTGCTGGGCACGGGTCTCCCCCACAGACACTGCTGCGATAGATCTAGAGCATACTCCACCACGCTGCTCCAATGCGGATTGGTGGAGGGGTTAGTGGCCAACCCAGTGTCGAATGCTCTCAAGCCACCCGAAGGTCATCAGCAAGGCTTAACGATTTTTTCCACCATTGAAAACAACCGGGAGCGACGGCTTTACGTGCCCTCCGAAGCACGGTAGCGGTCATGAAATTTTACCACTAGCGGTTACCCATCCACGAACCGACCGCGACGAATGCTTAACAATTTCGATCACATAGAATCGACGCGAGCCATCGGGCTATGGACGCTACTCGATTGGATAGTGAGCAGTCATTTTACATCACAAACGTGTTGCTACCTAAGTCACTGCAATGGCACTGACTTAAAATTAACTGGCAACTACAAGTATAACAGCACTAGCATGTTCCAAGCCAGAACAGCAATCCCGGACAGTATAATACTGTCCGGCTAGTACCTAGCTTGCTATCCTATCATGAAAAACTAGCCTAGTGTAATCTGGGCATTAGTTTAAGGCGATAATAGAAATAATTGGCTGCTCGTTAAAATACTTTAACTAAGCAATTAGGCTTGACCGCAAATTTCGATTGTCTGGACGCTAAAAAAATCGATAACAAACAATCGTAGGATGTACGTTAGGATGTATGGTGACTATACTCGTTGGTGCATGTACTATTAGCAACGCTTATTAGTATCTGTTAGTGTTACTTTATTTTACAAGTTACGATTAAAAATCCTGTAATTTAAAGATTACATCCAATACGTAATTTTTTTTTAAATTAGATCCCCGAATCTCGCGGTTCGGCGGAAAAACCTCCGGTTTTAACCCCTTCCACCCCTAATATTTATTTGCATATAAATATCTGTACTCCACCAATCTGCATTGGAGCAGCGTGGTGGAGTATGCTCTAGATGGCAGCTGTGTCTGTGGGGGAGACCCGTGCCCAGCAGTGGGACGTCTATGGGTCTCAGCGAAATATTTGTACTCGCTCAGGCTGTGCCTTAAAGCGAAATAAACAAATTGAATTTGAGTACTGTTAGAAGTTAGAAGTAGGAAGGTTTTGCAGTACTTCAATAATATCTATTAAAAGCAGACTCTGTGCCTTAAGAAGTAATCGCGTTGCGGTAAGCGGCGGAGGCATATTGGATTAGCGTGGGCGTCGCGGCTGCGGCACGCGGCGGCCGCACGCGGCTCCCACACGTGTCCATCTAGTGACTACAGTAACTCTTCCTCTACAATTGATCGATGAGTAAACACTTCATTCATCCGTCTATAAATCACAGATTCCCTATGCAGCTGACAGCTGACAGGCCCGTTGGCGCAATCGGTAGTGACCCTGTCTGTTGCGCCGGGGTCGTGGGTTCGAATCCCACTCAGGACAAATATTCTTGTGACGAACACTTGTATTTGTTCTGTGTCTGGATGTTAATTTATCTATTTAATGCATTTAAAAATATCTATGTATGTATATCAGTCTCTGACACCCATATCATACTTTGGGGTCAGATGGCCGTGTGTGAGAATGTCCAAGATAATTATATTTATATATGCACCTCGCTATCCTTACTTACACCTATGCTACTCTTCATTGCAATCAAATTAATTGTCATTCTTATATTTTTAGGTGGTAGAATATAACCTGCATGATATGTTAAGAGTTAAACCGGGGAAGCGTTAGCGTCCATAGCCCAATGGCTTGCGTCGATTCAATGTGATCGAAAGAGTTCAAAAGAGTTTCAACGACGGGCGCGGTCGGTTTGTGGATGGGTGACCGCTAGTGGCAAAATTTCGGAGGGCACGTAAAGCCATCAGTGTCGGTTGTTTTCAATGGTGTTAAGCCTTGTCGAAGACCTTCTGTATAAGGTCCCTATCTGAATCCTATAATATGCTGAGAAATCAAGATATCAGTAATGCGATATTCATAATTACAATGATTAGAATATCTAAGAGAATATTAGTCGTGCAGCAGTTACCGGATCTGTGTAACTTGCTTCACGTAACATCGCTTAACTTGATTTCTCAGCAAGTTATACAAAAAGTCTTTCCTGTTCCAGCGCTTCACGCTTTTACAATCAAATATTATAATTAAAAGCACATAGTTATAATTTATTTTTGGTTTTTACGTATTTTTCTATTTTTTTTTAAAGTATTAATTTATTCTATACTTTTTGAGTCTTTGTTAACGAAATATTTACTGAAACCTGATCGTGTTCAAAGCCCATTACGTGGCCTTTCTCACAAGTGCAAACACGACTATGATACGATATTCCACCATGGAATGCCAGTGCCTATCTTCCGGCTTTATCATCAGACCTTGAAACCTAATCGTGGTCAAAGTTCATTACAAGACTTTTCAATGAAATCCAAAAACAGCTATAATACGATGTTCCATCATGATGTTCCAGTTCATATCTTCCGGCTCCATTATCAGATCAGTTCGACAGTACCATATTATTGTATTGTCATCAGAACTAAATTCAACTGCCAATTTTCATTACGATCCGATACAGGTCGACCTAATAAAAAGGTGTTAAAAAACAGTTTTTCAAGATATAAATTATCTTTTACCCACATTTTCCATATTAAAGTTTATTAAGAAATGAAACGGGAACGTTATCAATTTTTCTCTCTTGGCTACTGTAAGAATCTAAATTAAGATGTAACATCTTACGAAAATAATGTCGTTTAAATTTAATTAGCTTTTTAAGAAATAATTTTCGTGATGCTTCGCGAATCAAAGCGTTTTGTCGCAACATGCGCTACGATGTTTGTGCCGCGACAATGCCGTTTTAGCAAACTAACAAGTTACGTAGGAAAGGGCTCCTCCTGCCCTGCAAACTTTAATTATTTATTATGAGAATAATACTAGTATGTACCGTACTTGATGTTACTTAAACAAATGGCATCAGTTTTGTGGCGTAACGTGCTTGTGGCGTAACGTGCTTGTGGCGTAAAGTGCTTTGAGATGCAGAATAACAAGCAGAGGAGTCGCCTAAAGTTTCGCTGGCGCCCTTAGTGTTCGCCAGCCCTTTGTGGGCCCTAAGGACTAATGTGGGCTGAAGAGACCGACAGAAAGAGAATACTGATCCCGTTTCTCGATCAATGAGCAGTGAACAAAATTAATTAATTAATAAGAGTGGGAGCTACAGCCGAAAGGACACGTGAAAGATACGAGTAGGTGTGGTACCGATGAGGTATAAATGTCCATGGACCTTTAAAGGCTGGATGACGTTCTAAAGTAAACACATTATAGAACATTGAAATGATAAATATCACTAGATACGGTCCCGCGGGAGCTTAACCCGGTATCAACAACTGCACGCACGCGATGTTATGTACTCATATCTCAGCCTTTAATATCTGTATTTCAATATTCAGACGAGTATGTGAAATTCAATATACCTACTTGATCGATAAAGCGTAGTATCCTCTGTCTATATTCCGAGTACGTTTCTATGTATGATACATGAGTACTTGTCAGTCTGATATTGTTAGGCCAATGTAATTTATGTAGAGGTTAATTATTTTTTTAATATATGGTATTAAGTATTACTTAATGCACGTTATTACGCTCTTACATTTTACATTTTTCTTCCAACATCTTTTTACTTTTCGACTATGACTCAAATTATAATTCGTCGATCTTCACATAATTTTTTGGAGATTACCTACTCATTATTATTATTAGGAAAGAATAATTGTTAGTCTGTATTATTATTACGATCAGTGATCTATGATCCCACACATACTGAAGTACAAATTCTTTGATTCAATCAATTCAATTCTTAATTCTATGCGAGAAGCACAACGGCAACGATAAATCTGAGGGGCCACCTGATGGTTAGCGGACACCGATGCCTATGTACATGAGCAACACCAGAGGAGTCATCAAGCTTTCATATAGAGCAAGGTTCCATATAGAGTTCGCCCGGGGTAGTACCACCGTCCGCCACGGTACCATTTCTGCCGTGTAATAACTGTTTTTAAGGCAATTATGGCCCGGTTGGAAAGTTGTGTTTTCCGGTTACACTTCTTTAGAGGCGACCATTTTAGTCCTCAAGGGTAGCAACACATCTGTGACTGGCTTAGAACGAGACTCCTACTAACAAGTACTAACTGGACTATTACTAACATCAACTAACAGGACTAACTATCACTAACAATCCCCAGTCCTCATACCTACTAACGAACTGACCAACTAATGTTCTAATTAACTCTCTCAACTTATTGGGCTAACCATCCCAGTCCTTGAGTCTTGTTCAAAGTCAGTCACAGTTATCATGGGCGGCAGCGGATGGGTGGTGCTGCAAGCTCGTTTGCTATCTTGTATCCATAAAAAAAGCGTTTCTTCACTCTCGGCCATATACCACCACGGTGGCCTAGCTCGGATTGGCTGACTTTACGTGACTCCAACAAAATTATGGATTCGACATTTTCGTCAGTCAGTCAGCTTTGATGTAAAGTTTTATTTATAAGCTTTTGTTTAACTAGGGATGCTTTTTAATTTCAGTCAAATTTTGCAGCTTGAGTTTCAACGACTTCCGTTTATGCCACGAATATGAAAATTTCACCAGTCAATTCAGTTCCGTGGACAATGTAATTTTATTTCAGCAGGAACTGATTCTGCAGCTCTATGTTTGGATTTTTAAAGTGAAACTTTTATTGATGTTCTAAAAATTTTGGTGTGTCTGTTGCATGTCGTATTACATTCGACCGATAACGATATTAAAATATAAATAAACCGGCATCAAAAAATTAAAAATTTTTTTTCTTAAAAAGCTTTTACAAGTTTTATTTTTATTTTCGTGCATTGTCATCAGAACCAAATATGTGCGCCTAATTTTAGCTCGATATCTTCAGTGGAAGTGGGTGAAATATTGATTGCAAGATGCCAGGACATACATATATACATACATACATAAGAGTGAAGTTAAATAAAAGCTTTTAATTAAAATGATAGTAATAATAATAGTTCGTTTGTGGGCACAGGACCCCACATTCACAATTAAGGAAAGTCCAGAGTAGAGAGCATTCTCCATCACACTGCACCAATCCCGATTTTCAGGTTCACGTAATAATTTTCAGTCAGTCCGTTACTCTATTTCACATCAACATGAACGTTTTCATACATAGTCAAAAGATAAACATAAAAAAGAATCTCTCGCCTTTGTACCTATGGGAACTGGGACAATGTTAAGCAGGTGATATAAATTGTATTAATCTTTAAATCATATCGAGTATTCGATGTTCAAATAAAATTACCACCGCAATAAATAGGAGGCTTACATGTAATAAGATGTCATACTGTTGTATAAGGTGAGGAGATGATTATGATAATATGTTGGTAATTGTCTAGTTAAGATTAGCGGGCAACCAGAAAAAATAGTAATGATTGATCGCATATTTCGAGCGTCCGACGGAGATTCAGTCTTTGATTGCGCGAGCTCTCACTCTATCTATCTATATATCTGTCTATCTGTCTATCTATCTTTCTATCCATCTATTTAAAAAAAAACACTCGCCATTTGAATGTTTTTCATTGAAATAAAACATTGGTTATCATCAATTGTCGATAGCGCCATGATTTTTTTATAATGTGTCAAAATGGTTCACTATTACAGAAATGTATTAATTTGGTCAAGTAATTACAACAGAACAGACCGGCTATATGTTATAACTAGTGGACGCCCGCAGCTTCGCTCGCGTGGAATTAGACATTCAATAACTACAAAAACGGCAAAGTTTCATACTAACTTTGCACCCCCGTTTTATCCCTATTTAATTATCAGAACTAATTGAAAAATTGAGTTGATTGTTAATCGCACTGCAACACTGACTATGTTACATTACAACCTCTCTGGAGATCAATTGCACTGTACGCCGTAAAATCTACTACAAATCTTAAACGTAGTCATAATTTTAATTTAATACGTAATTATCCTTTTAATAATCATACTTTGTTTTTAAAAATTTTGTTTTTTTTTTATGTATCTTTCTTGAACCACATACAAAAGGTACAGGGTACAAATGGCGAGCTTAATTCATAAAGCATTCGCTACCAGCCAACCACTGGGCAAAGCCGCTGCAAATATCTAGTCGCGCAAAGTGCTTAAATTTTGTTTTTTAAGCAAACATTAAAAAAACATAATATAATATTAATTGCATAGGTATTATCATACATACTAAATCATACAAAATTTATATCTTTTTAAATTAAACTCGAATAACAGTCATCGACACCGACAAAAAGTTTGTATGTATAAATAAATAAATTATTCAATCGATCATACTCGACTTACTTGGCATTTAGTACACGCATGTTAACAATAAGTACGCTGTTGCTTCATGCAGGCAGTAGGTACCTGGACGCAGCAGCGAGCGGGGCGGCTGCGGCGACAGAAACTGGTGGGGCTGGGGTTGCCAGCCGTAGTTGGAGGGATGCGCCATGTCGATATAACCGTGGCGGTCGAGGCGCGCACCGGCCAGCATCGCGGCGCCACTCACTGGGATGCTGGTGCGACGCGACCGGTCCCGCGGCGGGAGTGATATTGCGGCGGCAACGTGCGCCCGCCACGTGCGTACCCGCCGCCCGCTCCGCACGCCGCCCGCCACGTGCACCCCCGCCCCGCCCCACCCGCCCCTACCCGCCCCTACCCGCTCCTACCCGCCAGGACGAATTCAGCAATCCGGCAGGTCCATACGTAACATCCTCACCTCTTCGACGACCACTCCGAGGTGACTGTGGCAGTCAGTCGCCTTGCCTAACTTGCGACTAAGGAGTCCTGAGTTCGGATACCGGCTGGGGTATATTGATTTTGGTTAAGGTCTATACAGAACTGACCGCGTGGGTTCGAATCCCCGTGGGAGCAGTTTTTTGTTTCGCAGATACAAAAGGATTAAGGAAGCAATATAGGCATGGGACTAACGCACTGTGGTTGCACGCGTTTATTAATCTATAATAAAGAAACAAATGTTACCGTAGCAATGTATGAATAGAATATTAGAAATTTTTATAAACATTTTTAAAAGCTTTTATTTATCTTCACTCGTATGTATTCATTCATGTATGTATGTCCTGGAATCTTGCAATCAATATTTCACCCACTTCCACTGAAGCTATCGAGCTGAAATTTGGCACACATATTTGGTTCCGATGAAAATGCATGAAAATAAAAAAAATGTTTTAAAAACTTTTTAAAAAAAAAAGTTTTTTAAACGGTATTATTATTATTTTACCCTGTACACTCGATTGAATTCCAAATTTGAATAAACGTGTCTCTCTGCTCCTTGTGTTGCCGGCACTTGACAATACCACAAAGCTACTTTGTGACAATACATTATTTATAACGTCATTTTTAACAAAAACAGAAACGATATCACTTGCAAATGACACATTCTGTAATACCCTTTTGGTATTTCATACTGCAGTTACGGAGTATAGTTTTGTACGTATTATTTTAATATTATACAGTATAAGTTACAGCAGTATTTTACTTATTTATTTTAAACCTTTAACTGCATGTAGTAGCATATGGCGGAATAATGCCTATTGGTGTAACAGTAAGCCAAGGTATTACAAATAATATGTAGTTCATTCCTGTTTGTTTGTTGTTCATGCATTCACATTTAAAATTATATGGTACCGACGCGACGATGCAAGTGTTTGTTGAGATATGTAATAATGATCAATTAACGTGTTTTCCAATCACTCTAGACTCTAGAGTGATTGGAAAATTGATGGGTTGATAGGTCTAGAGCAGTCTCAAGACTCTAGAGACCATAATTTAACGCAATTCCCACATTTTGTAGCGACATGAAGTCCTACTGCGGTTACGCCAGATTTTAATACTCTAGTCGTATAGAGACAATCAAATTACGTGTTGTATCTGTCTGATAAATTTGAAAGCTTGGATCTTTGGATGGATGTTGCAAAATCACGCAAAAACTATAAAACGCATTTGGATAAAACTTAGCACATAGGTAAATAATAACTAATTAGAACATAGAATACTTTTCATCCCGGAAATATTTTCCCTTGATATGCTCCGCACGTTTGTTTGAAAGTTGTTTAACAGCGATAACAGATGGCGCTTACACTAATTCTGAAACGCGGGGGTGACTTTATTGGGTATAGTCTTTATGGACTCGATATACTAGCGACTTTGTTTTGTGATACCTTTAAAGGAACTATTTAGAGTCTGGGGCATTAGCACCCACGGGACCTATTATGATTTCATTCAGTTTCAGTTTCAATATTGATATTTTTCTGGTCATAAATAGATGTCTAATTTGGATGGGCGTAGCAGGGCTACGCGTAGCCCGTAGGTCGTAGCTCGTAGCGGCGACGTCCCGGCATCCCCGTAGGAGCCTACGCGGCCGCCCCGCTACGCTCGTGCCGGCGGGCACCTTCAAGATTTTTTACAAAGTCAGCGCATAATAATTAAAAGCTTTTATTTAACTTCACTCGTATGTATGTAAAGTATGTCCTGGAATCTTGCAATCAATATTTCACCCACTTGCACTGAAGCTATCGAGCTGAAATTTGGCACACATATTTGGTTCCGATGACAATGCATGAAAATAAAAAAAAGTTTTAAAAAGCTTTTTTAAAAATAAAAAATTTTAACGGTATAATTATTTTTATATATATTTTCTTAATCGCTGCGACCCATAGACGTCCCACTGTTGGGCACGGGTCTCCTCTCAGAATGGGAGGGATTAGGCCTTAGTCCACCACGCTGGCAAAGTGCGGATTGGCAGACTTCACATGCCTTCGAGAACATTATGAAGTACTCTCAGGCATGCTGGTTTCCTCACGATGTTTCCTTCACCGTTATAGCAAGTGACATTTAATTTCTTAAACAAATATTTTCTTAATACTTTTACATATATTAATTCTTCATTTCTGAGTAGTGAGGATTTATATTTAAAGGTTTTATTTCCCATACAAAATAAAATAAGATTTATTTTCTCAAAAATATAACTTGTAACACTGTGGCACTAAGCCGCAAATGTTCTGATGAATGAATCGAACATAAGCTTCCATTTAATAAAAGTTTACAACTGGCTCGGTAGCTCGCTTCAGCGCCTTTGAAAGAGCCGCGACGCCGCGCGCCGCGTGAGTACCTACGAACCTGAACGGTTAGGCTCAGCTCACACTACCTGCTGATCTTTTTGACAGCGTAAGCAGCATAACTTAATTCCGCCCCACTGGAGCTAAGAGTCAATGGTTATCCCTAAGAAAACCGTTTGGTCCACAAACTGTAGTATTTAATTATTTAGGGTGACAACCATCACCGGAATTTTCAACTTAGGCAAAAACAATCTAACACATTTATTTTTTTAGGATTAAGTACAATATTGTTGCCATCAAACCAGTTGTTGATTTTCATTGATTTCTGAATTGTGTTTAACTTTAAAGATCGTCGGCAAACAAAACGATTTTCAAGAAATTTTCCACCCTAAAGGGTAGATCGTTTATGTACACTAAAAATAAAAACGGGCCTAAGATAGAACCTTTGCTGAACCCCTACATTTTCAAAGGAACCAGAGGATTGACACCCGTTTACTTGCACTCGATGTACTCTATTTGCCAAGTAAGATCGTACCAGACTTAAAGAATTTCTTTGTAAGCCATAGCATTCTAATTTTAATAATAGACTTTTGTGATCTTCGCAGTCAAAGGCCTTTGAGAAGTCACAAAATATGTAGAACGCCCTTTTGTGAAACCATATGATGATCACCATACTTACTTAAGTAAGTACGGTGTTAACACCGTAAAAGGAAATCTCACAAAGTGCGAGCAACTTTTCAAACCTAAGTATGAGCATCACGTGGCAAGTGGCGTGCTGTACAACTTCGTCAAAGTTCGCACGTAATACTTTCTTTTATTTAAAAGCTGATCAAGTTCGAGTCTAACACACGCACACGTTAAACAAGGCACCGGGTGATGACGTAATCACAACGCAGCTGCTAAGAGCTGGCGGGAAACCCTGTCCTAGTAGCGCTCAAAGAGTTACGCGAGCGAAGTTGCGGGCGTCCACTAGTAATTAATATAGTTTGCCATTATCCTGACCAGGACCAGGTGCTTTTTAAGTTTGTTTTAATTATTAAATATTTGTTTATTTATTCTCATTGTCCAAATAGTCCATTGACACTTTAGAATCTCGAGTGTGAGTTGTATACCAAAAGGTATTTTTTATTTTTTTATTTTAAAATTGACGCCATCGCAAATCATCAGTGTGCGCCGACCAGTCCGAATCCCGTCTGCCGTCGCTGGTGTGCTCAGACCCTAAAGACAACTTTACAATACTAGTACCTACTGAAATCGCCATAACAGTTTTAACACACAAATTGTGTTGTCGGCCATGAATGCAATGAACATACCGATGGGTCAGCGATTATACGAATGCGGCCTGCGAGCGGCGTTCGATATGATAAACAACCAGCTTCCGTTAAAGCATTAGAGGCATTCCTTCCACATAATATGCATTAAAGCGCTTTGCTGCACCCTCAGGGCTTATTTTCCCCTTGCGGTCAGGAGCAATTACACGAAAATTGGATTGCAATTAAATATAGTAAGGGGGGTACAAACGGGGCATAACAAATTAATACAATTGAATAACTCTTAAAGTACACATTTCTATTATTATTTACTATTGCTGGATTTCAATAACCTATCTACGGATTGATTTGGCTATCGGAGATAGAAATATGACATATTTTATATGGAACTTACTCGTATGTCAAATTTCTAGCCAATTCTATCCGTAGATAGGTTATTGAAATCCAGCATATGTCGGTTTAAAAGAACATATATAAAGGTTCATTATTTAAGACAGAGTTGACGATTCGGTTATTCAATGAAGCCACAACAATGAAATAAATAATATTAAAATATCAATAAAACTGACTTCGGAACTAAAAGGTAACAAATAATAAAAATAATAATTAGTTTGCTAGCGTGCACTACAACCCATATGCGTCCAACTGTTGGGCATAGGTGCCTCTCACAGCCACAACTGAGCATAGAGCATATTCAGTTCACAACGCTGCTCCAGTTCAGATTGGTTCGTACGCATTGCATCTTAGTGTAGTGAATATTTTCTAGATTTGCCAATTAAAACGAAAAAAAAAAACGGTCAGTGTCAATATGAGATATTAACGTAAAATATTGCCATGGAATTAATCACAATCAATAAATACTTCATGTTACAGGCATTGCACTGTCACTTATAACGCGAGCCGTAATGGAAACTTTGTAACTTCGCGCGTATGATTGTGTATGTTAGGTGTTAGGCGAAATACTGTTACGCTTTAATGTCGCGTATGATTTTTAGTGTATGTATTAGGTGAAATACTGTTTGTATGTCTGTCACAATGGTGTTGTGTAAAAACAATTGTTAAACAGTAGAAATGGTACCGTGGCGGGCGGTGGTACTGCCCCGGGCGAACTCTATACATAGCCTATAGGCCTATTATGCAAACATGTATACATTTATGTATATATAGGCACAATATAGCTAGGTTTTGAATTATAAAAATAATGTTTATAATTTTTTTTTTTTATATTTCCATATTTGTTACTCCAATTATTTAGTAAGTACCTATAATTTTTTTGTAGAAGGAGTGAAATCCGATAAACTGATTTTGTAGCCGACAAACTGGCCTACAGTTTGGCAATTTAAGTTAATATAATTTCCGTAACACTCTTTTGCGATAAATAAATTTTAAAAACAATCTGGTGCTGTAAGTAAATGTTAAATGAATGAAAAACATGTTAGTATTGTAAAATTACAAATTACGAAGGAATGCGTAGCAGAACTAAGTAAAAAGAGGTAAATACAGAAGCAGCGGTCAAACAATGAGGTGAATTAATGGCGGTAATTGCGGAATGCGTATTTAACTACTTACCGTACTTCTTGTTGAAACTCGCCCCGTGGCTCAGGAAATCTGCAACAACACCATCGCGTTAGGAGCTGCATTCCCATTGCCTGATACAGTGTCTTCCAACTATATTTTCTTGTGGTTCTTCCAAACTTGGCGCTCTATTTTTTCGCCAGCGATTTCAGTATTTTTGAGTAACTAACTGCGAGTCTTTATCGTTAAATAGAAAAAATGCTGTTCTACGAGTATTTATTCTATCGCTTCGTCAACCAGTCGAGTGTTCAATAGATACCAGTCGGTGCATTATAGTGTTTAAAAATTTGTGTTGAATTGTACCTGTCGATCGAGATGTCGTGACTCATAACACTCATTTCACTCGACGGGATGGCGAGTTGACATGGCAGAATTGACATATTAATTACCTGTAGACTCTCGATCATGGATCTTACGTAATGGTGTAATCAGCCTACAGTTATGCAGGCTGATTGCACACTTACGTCCGAAACTGAAACGCTCTACGCCTAGGTAAATCCATCGAAGAATTGAGGGTTTTAACCTGCTTGGAATTAAAAAAGGAATGTTTCAGAGCGTTTCAGTATTCGCGCGTACGTTTAAACGAAATAAATGAAGCTTAAAATACAAAGTTTGACGTACAAAAGCAAAACATATTAAGCATGATTTGTGAACTAGAGAGCGCCGGATATATGGTCGGTGCTTTAATACATTATATGCTTTTGCTAATTTTTACCTCACTGCTTCCCACGAGCTATAGCTGGATTCAAGCAGTGCTTGTGAACAAAAAGCTATCTTAATATATACATTTCTTGTGTACGTGTGTATGACAGTGAACTCCTCCTAAACTAATTGATAGATGTTGATGAAATGTTTTGTGTGTGTTCAAGGGGATTCGAGAATGGTTTAGATTCACAATTTGGTCCACTGGAAAATGTTCTTTAAACATTAATTTAGTATTTTTGTATAAATTATCCATATCATTTCAACATTATTCCAGCAATAAATAGAGTTTTAACGCTAATTATTGCAGTTTTTCCTATCTACTTTAAACTTAGCGCGAAAACGCCCGTAGGTGTCATGGCGTCCGCATCGACGTCACGCTAGATGTTACAACAGAATATGCCGTGGTATTTATAGGAGAAGCCCAAGCGGCCGGTGAATTTTTAACTTAACCATGACGTCATCCGCTCTGATTGGCGTTTCCAAGCGTTTCAGTCAACATGGCCGATTGCTGTATTTAATACTTTTACTTTATTGAGAATTTTATTAATCTCAATGTTTTTATTAAAACTTGACCATTTTTTAGGAATTATTCAACATATGTACTTGTTCCGCTAAAACCATTTATTCTTTATTTTTTTAATACTGTCATCATGTATAAAAAAAGTTCTAACTCGTATTCTTTGCCTAGTAAGCAACTTTTTCATATGCGCTGTCGATGTTTATCAATTTATAAGACGTTATCACGTCAATAAGAACACAATTCAATTCAACTTTGTACTCAGACTGGGTACCAACATATTATGAACATTACTTAGTATGGATTTTTTTACAAAATTAATACCAGAATTATGGCTTGCAAAAGACAGTGCACATTTTAGAATTGTTAAATTCTCCTTTTTTTTTATGGATACAAGATAGTAAACGAGCTTGCAGCACCATCTATCCGCTGCCGCCCATGACAACTGTGACTGACTTTGAACAAGAGTCAATTAGGGACTGGGATGGTTAGTCCAATTAGTTGAGAAAGTTAATTAGAACATTAGTTGGTCAGTTGGTTAGTAGGTATGAGGACTGGGGACTGTTAGTGATAGTTAGTCCTGTTAGTTGGTGTTAGTAACGTAAGTAAGTAAGTAAGTTAAAAAGTAAGTAGTAGTAAGTTAGTACTTGTTAGTAGGAGTCTCGTTTTAAGTCAGTCACAGATGTGTTGCTACCCTTGAGGACTAAGATGGTCGCCTCTAAAGAAGTGTAACCGGAAACCACACCTTTCCAACCGGGCCATAATTGCTTAACAATTATTACACGGCAGAAATGGTACTAGGTACCGTGGCGGGCGGTGGTACTACCCCGGGCGAACTCTATATGGAACCAATTAGCGCCATCTAGTATGCTCCGGTGGTAATTAATTCCATTGTCGCCCTGCCTTGTAGCGTCGTATAGCCTTTTACTAATCCTAGGATCCACTTGGAAAAATAAATAAATAATTATTGCCATTTAGGTTTATTTTTTAAATACTGATACCTCAATTATGATTATAACTGTTGTGTGTATATGAAAACATATTTGGTGTCCCGTCGCAAATGTACGTCGCATTTCACGTAGTGAATAACCTCGCCCACGAGATGGCAGAGTTAGTTGGCTACAGCAGAGTATTTTACGATGCCTACAACGAGCAGCGCCATCTACCGGAAAGCGGCGGTACTTGTATGTAGCGTGGTGCCCAGTCCGCACAGAAAATGACGTCGTTATAAGTTACACATTACGCCACAGACGGCGATGGCTCTGTAATCGCGGAAACTAAATATGGCACAAGGGAAAACGTCTACTAGGACTTACCGCTTCGATTCATTGCCATCAATGATAAGTCGGAATGGTCACAAGCAGTAATATTATAAAAACGCGGTTTAAAAGTACAAGTAAGTAATTTCGCACGACATGGATAACTTTATTATGACAGAAGCGAAGTAGACAGTAGAGCGCGGTCACATGTGCGCGCTATGACAGGATGCCGGCGGCCGGTATTGGCGCGTCGAGCAAGGCCACCGCAGCTGCCGCGCGCCCATTGGCCGGCGCGGGCGCGTCAGCAGCACAGGCGCTGCACGTGACCACCGCTCTCGAAGGCCGAACCTGCGTTTCGCATAGTACGTCGTAGATGGCGCTCGCATGCACATTGTTTACAAATTACGTGCGCCGTCGGTGTGACATAATTTCACATAATCGTCGGTAGGCGTGCGAGGCGACAAGGCGACAATAACAAAAGTGAGTAGTACGGCGCGCTGCGGGCGGAACTTTCCTCTCCAGCCCTAAGACGGCACTCGGGCGTCCTTGAGCGTGACTATGCTTAATGAACGCGTCTCACTTGGAGCCGATAGATGAGCTCTTAAAATAAATTGTAATGGGACAGTGGGAAATATGTATTGCTATTTGCGCAGCGAACGACACTATCTAGTCTAGAGGGCTCACCGCTCTCCCTAGAGTAACACTGCGACGCTTTGCACAAATTCCATACCTATCATGCCTTCAAAATTATTCGACTAAATAGTTTAAATTCTGAGTAACAACGCTTGTATCCCATTAAATCTAGTGGGTAACTTAGTCGACCTATCTCTCGGATTCCTACCGCGATACCTTCGTATCCTGATAATAATAATCCCAATTCTATTAGCACTTGGCTGCCGGTGCCGGCACGCCGGGCGACACTAACAAATTAGTTTACTCAAGTTATAAGCTCCCAGACAAGTTACAAATGCCTCTGATTTCATTCGTATTTCTTTCAAGACAACGCAGTTTCGTTTACCGTACTTGATTCTTTGTCTACGTTATTTTATTGGAGCTGCGTGGTGGTTTTTTTTTTATGGATACAAGATAAAAAACGAGCTTGCAGCACCACCCATCCGCTGCCGCCCATGACAACTGTGACTGACTTTGAACAAGACTCAATTGGGGACTGTGATGGTTAGTCCAATTAGTTAGGAAAGTTAATTAGAACATTAGTTGGTCAGTTCGTTAGTAGGTATGAGGACTGGGGACTGTTAGTGATAGTTAGTCCTGTTAGTACTTGTTAGTAAGAGTCTCGTTTTAAGTCAGTCACATATGTGTTGTTACTCTTGAGGACTAAGATGGTCGCCTCTAAAGAAGTGTAACCGGAAACCGCACCTCTAGTCCTCCCGCAGCTGTGTCTGTGGGGGAGACCCGTGCCCAACAGTGGGACGTCTATACGTTATCTACGAGTACGTTATTCAGCCACACTGCCTGCGCCTCACTGCCAGGCTTTTCCAAATAGAATGATATCGAAAGAAAGAGGCGTGTGGATATTGATTGGTGCAGCTCGCTACCGCTGTAGCCGAAAACATTTCCATATCCCGCTAGTTACATGTCGGCGGCAGGCAGGGTGAAATTAGGTAGACGAGACGACTTTTACTATAACTAATTTAATTTTCTTAGAAAATTACATTTTAACTTATTACTAAACTAAATATAGAGTGGTGAGACCCGTCCAAAGTTAGGCGCGGGAATGTCTTGTACGTGGGAACCGCTAGGCGACACCTGCAGCGGTTCTCGGATCTCGAGATGCACAGTCAGCACAACACTGTATGTATAATAAAGTCCAATTGAATTGTCCGTACGTAAAACGCTTGTAAAGACGGTTGCTTCCAAATAATTCTACATGTTATTATACTCGTGGCTTACGATTTTCATAATAACTAAATTGATGCATCCATTTTTGTATCATCTATCTATATATATATATATATAAAAGGAGAAGGTGACTGACTGACTGACTGACTGACTGACTGACTGACTGACTGACTGACTGACTGACTGACATATCAACGCAGGGCCTAAACTATAAGGGCTAGAAACTTGAAATTTTGCACAGTGGTTCCTTTTATAACGTAGGGGAGCACTAAGAAAGGATTTTTGAAAATTCACCCCCTAAGGGGGTAAAACGGGGGTGCAAAGTTAGTATGAAACTTTGCCGTTTTTGAAGTCGTTAGACGGGTGGACGTCGTTAATGGGTGCAATTCTACGCGAGCGAAGCTGCGGGCGTCCACTAGTCTACCTATATGTTAATGTAACAGTGTTTGTTTCCCAAATAAAAAAAAAAAAAAATAGTGCACAAAGAGTTAAGTAAAATATTATTTCTTCCTGAATAATTAATAGATTTTGTCAATGAATGATGCAGTTTATTAGTATCTGTAGCGTCATAGCCCAATGGCTCGCGTCGATACAATGTGATCGACAGAGTTAAGCAAAGACAGGTGCGGTGGTTTGTGGATTGGTGACCGCTAGTGGCAAAATTTCACGCTACCGTGCTTCTGAGGGCACGTTAAAGGTTGTTTTCAACCAACAATCGTTAAGCCTTGTCGAAGACCTTCATGTGGCTTGAGAACATTCACATTAGACACTGGGTTCGCCACTAACCCCTCCCCAATCTGCATTGGAGCAGCGTGGTGTAGTATGCTCTAGTGTTGGGATGACCCGTGACCAGTACGCTGACATCTTCGCTCGTTCGAAGGCTCTGTCGCGACCTCACCTGCTGCTGCTGCTGCTGCTGCGACCCATAGACGTCCCACTGCTGGGCACGGGTCTCCCCCACAGACACAACTGAGGGACACGCTGCTCCAATGCGGATTGGTGGAGAGTTCGCGACCTCACCGATACCCGACTTGCTTATTCGCCCCGCGTGCTATGCACCGGTTCGATTTGACGGTGTGCCAAAAGGCTTCGATCGTAAATCCAATCCGACGAGTGGCGGAAGGCATTAAGGATTTCTCCAGCGCACAGCCCCGTGCGCGCGCAAATGCGTGCTTAAATAATTATTTGACACTAGTGGACGCCCGCAGCTTCGCTCGCGTTACGTTTCATACTAATTTTTAACCCCCTTTTTACCCCCTTAGGGGATGAATTTTCAAATTTTAAAACCATCCTTGAACTACAACGAACATTTAAAAAAAAGAATTGGCCAAATTGGTCCAGGCGTTGTTGAGTTATGCGCTTACCAACACATTTTG
This sequence comes from Carterocephalus palaemon, assembly GCA_944567765.1. Classification (NCBI taxonomy): domain Eukaryota; kingdom Metazoa; phylum Arthropoda; class Insecta; order Lepidoptera; family Hesperiidae; genus Carterocephalus; species Carterocephalus palaemon. Next base: position 1,174,455 of record OX155637.1, read on the forward strand.
CGATTCATTTTTATAATATAGATAGATATAACGTATATGTCCAATACTATATACAGGGTGTCCCAGAATGAATGGATAATCCTTAAGCCCCGCACAGAACAGCTCTCCAGCGCTTAGAAAAAAATATCAAAAAAAACAATTCCAAGTGATACCCAAAATATGATTTTTTTTAGAAAAACATACGTTATTTTAGCTTCACTTCACATTAATTTACACAACTGCCACAAATTAATGATATTCTTGGCGTTTTTGGTGTCATTTTATTTCTGATAGACTATACTACTAGAAATACATCAAATAATATAAGTATCTGTGATACTTTTTTTATAAAAAAAATAAGAACTTGAATTTTGATACCAAAATAATTTTGACATAGTTTGAGAGTGTTTCATGTAAAAAAAAAGTATGAAAACGTAAGTGTCCAGCTATTTTAAAAACATGCGCAGTTAATACAGATTAAATAATGGTATAATACATCATTTTATCTAATACTACTACGAAGTTATTGCTATTGAGATGCAAAACGAGTAAATACGACTAAAATTAAAAAGTTAATGTCTTAATACATTTTAATAATAATAAAACATTTCAGGTGTCGCTGCGACCCATAGACGTCCCACTGCTGGGCACGGGTCTCCCCCACAGACACTGCTGCTGCGGGAGGTCCAGAGCATACTCCACCACGCTGCTCCAATGCGGATTGGTGGAGGAGTTAGTGGCCAACCCAGTGTCGAATGTTCTCAAGCCACCCGAAGGTCTTCGACAAGGCTTAACGACTGTTTCCAGCATTGAAAACAACCGGGACCGACGGCTTTACGTGCCCTCCGAAGCACGGTAGCGTACGTGAAATTTTGCCACTAGCGCTCACCTATCCACAAACCGACCGCGCCCGTCGTTGCTTAACTCTTTCGGTCACATTGAATCGACGCGAGCCATTGGGCTATGGACGCTACATTTCAGGTGTACATTACATCAATCTTTATTTACAACAGGTGTTCAAATTGTCTGCCACCGATTCTAATACACGCTCGACATCTTCTTTTATAGGCTCTACTAAGAAACCGTCCGTAGAGTCATTCATTTATTTTTGAAGCGGCCTCTTGAACACGGCTGCGTAATTGCTTCATTTGAAATTGTTTTCGAGTACACTTCTTCCTTTAGACAGCCCCAGTAAAAAACATCCCGACAGTTTAAATCTGGAAGATCTGGGTGGCTTGAGAACATTCGACACTGGGTTGGCCACTAACCCCTCCACCAATCCGCATTGGAGCAGCGTGGTGGAGTATGCTCTGGACCTCCCGCAGCAGCAGTGTCTGTGGGGGAGACCCGTGCCCAGCAGTGGGACGTCTATGGGTCGCAGCGACACCTGAAATGTTTTATTATTATTAAAATGTATTAAGACATTACCTTTTTAATTCAGATACTTATATTATTTGATGTATTTCTAGTAGTATAGTCTATCAGGAATAAAATGACACCAAAAACGCCAAAAATATCATTAATTTGTGGCAGTTGTGTAAATGAATGTGAAGTGAAGCTAAAATAACGTATGTTTTTCTTAAAAAAATCATATTTTGGGTATCACTTGGATTTTTTTTTTTTGATATTTTTTTCTAAGCGCTGGAGAGCTGTTCTGTGCGGGGCTCAAGGATTATCCATTCATTCTGGGACACCCTGTATATGTACATATATCCATACTAGTTTATTTAATTTATGATCTCGCTTTGATGTTTCTATTGCCAATCATACTCTAGTACAATAAATCTATAGTAGATAGATTAGGTAGGTATAGATTTATTGTACTAGAGTATGATTGGCAATAGAAACAAACATCAAAGCGAGATCATAAATTAATAACAATTTAAAAAATCTTTAACGAATACAGATATCCCTTACAATAACTATGTATAAGGAAAGTTTAATAATTTATTCAGAATGTAAATCCAGAGGTATATCAAGCGTATTGTAACAAACATCGACTGAAGGTACCTACTCGTGCCAGCAACGGCGGCGACATAACGGAAAACGTTCACGAAATATATTAACATTAGACATCTGAATAAGAAATAATAATATACATTATTATGTATAATTCATATAAAACATCTCATTACATCGAACTATTGATATCTATACATATAAAAGAAGACATTGCCATTTGAAATATCTATATATATAAAAGGAGAAGCTGACTTACTGACTGACTGACTGACTGACTGACTGACATATCAACGCAGGGCCTAAACTATAAGGGTTAGAAACTTGAAATTTTGCACAGGGGTTCCTTTTATAACGTAGGGGAGAACTAAGAAAGGATTTTTGAAAATTCACCCCCTAATGGGGTAAAACGGGGGTGCAAAGTTAGTATGAAACATCACAAAGCTCACAACCCTTTCTTTGTCCCACTGTTGGACACGGGTCTTCTCTCAGATTAGGGCTTAGTCCACCACTCTGGCCACGTGCTGATTGGCAGACTTCACTTGCCTTCGAGAACTCTCAGGCATGCAGGTTTCCTCACGATGTGTCCTTTACCGTTACAGCAAGTGACATTTAATTTCTTAAATTGCACATAATTTTGGTAAGTCATTGGTGCGTGCCGCTGGGGATTGCACCCGGACCGCTCGAGTGAGAGGCGAGTTCGATAGCCAGGGCTATTATTGCTTTGTTTCTGGGTGATTTCTTGTAAGAACCGTACCGGAAGGGTAGTCCCTTCCACGAACCAGAGTCGCGGGGCCGCATCGCATAGTCGCGCCGCAAAGCCGCGTCGCAAGGCCGCGCGGCCACATCGCGTGACGTGATGCGTGACATTAATGCAGTGTAATGAGCCGTAATTGCGGGACATGATATTGTTATCGAGGTATTTTAGTTACCGCGCCGCCTCTAACCAACTGTTATATTTGACTATCATAATCCCTTGTCAATATCAACGCAGGGCCTAAACTATAAGGGTTAGAAACTTGAAATTTTGCACAGGGGTTCCTTTTATAACCAAGGAGAGCACTAAGAAAGGATTTTTGAAAATTCACCCCCTAAGGGGGTAACGCAGGTGCAAAGTTAGTATGAAACTTTGCCGTGTTTTAAGTTAGTGAATGTCTTATTCCACGCGAGCGAAGCTGCGGGCGTCCACTAGTATTTCATACAAGCGAGTCGAAGGCAAACGTGAATGATAGGATGTGGCAGCGTTGTCAGTTCCGTGCTGATTTACGGTCAGCTTTATGATGAACGCAAAAAGAATCTCGCAAGTTGGCTAAACAAAATCAAACGGCAAACACTAAAATCAACTTCAACCGAAAGTAACGTAGGTGTAGATATATAGCTAACAGATCGTCGATATATCGAGCTGCACGAAAAGCCTATCTAAGCCTGTCGCTGCGGACAACACTGAAAAGCCAATTTCTGTCGACTAATAGTAGATCCTTAATTCCATTGAATCGTTAACAGAATCCGCCCATTCCAAGGCTCACGCAAATTGCCCCCGACAGACGTCGGCTGTTTAAGGCCAGCTTATTTAGCTGCGTCTCCCCAAATATAGCTCGTCATGTAGATAGACTTATTAGTATTATATGAGTATGAGAGTACTGATGAATGACGCCGGGCAAGGTTTGGTATGCCTTCAAGCTGCAATCCTTCTATATATTATGTATATATAAAAGGAGAAGCTGACTGACTGGCTGACTGACTGACTGACATATCAACGCAGGGCCTAAACTATAAGGGTTAGAAAGTTGAAATTTTGCACAAGGATTCCTTTTATAACGTAGGGGAGCACTAAGAAAGGATTTTTGAAAATTCATCCCCTAAGGGGGTAAAACGGGGGTGCAAAGTTAGTATGAAACTTTGCCGTTTTTGAAGTCTAGAAGGCAACCCGAACGCGGGCAGACGTCAAAAATGGGTCTAATTCTACGCGAGCGAAGCTACGGGCGTCCACTAGTTGTACCATTTACTACCTATTACGCTACAATATAAGGTATAACAATGCAAGTCTACGGTACAGTTGCAGCAAACCAACAAAAAATTATTACAGTTTTTTGTCAATTTCCACGGAAACGTTGCAATTTTCAGGGATAAAAATAGCCTATATCACCCTCTAGTATCCACACTACATCTATGCAATAAATCACGTCGATCCATAATTCTGTCAAGGTCGAAAAGAAGGACAAACGAACAAACCCACTGTTCAATTTATATAAGTATTGTAGTGAAGGTATCGTGAGCTTGATTGTAATGTGGGGCGGGTAAGCGCAGTCAGCGGTCAATCGCTTATATATTAGTAAAGGTTAGCTTGCGTCGCGTGACTGCACTGAACATCAAATATGTATTTCCAAAAGCGATCGGTTCGACCGCCGCTGCTCGTGCTGATGTGAACGTTTGATCGAGTGCAGCGGCGTTAATGTTCCACAGTCAGCCAAACAAACAAACTTTTATATATCTTAATATATATATTTCTTGTGTACATGACAGTGAACTCCTCGTAAACGGCTGGATAGATGTTGATGAACTTTTTTGTGTGTGTTCAAGGGGAATCGAGAATGGTTTAGATTCACAATTTGGTCCACTGAAAAATGTTTTTTAAACACTATTTAAGTACTATTTTTATTTTTAACTGTCGTCGTTCATTGACGTGAAGCGTCGCGTCACTTTGACATTTCATATGGCAGAACAACGTTTGCGGGGTCAGCTAGTATAGTATAGTAGCAAGTATTATTTATTGTTGGCTAGAATGTTTTTTGTGGCTCTTTAAAAACTTGTTCGGCACCCAAAGGATAAATTGGTTGTACTTGGCGATTTCAATGGTCATGACTTTGCTGAAAGGACCGCCTACGACTTCGCCTTAGTTGTACCGAGTTCCACCAGGGTGCCTGACTACTAATCCTGACATCAGGTGGTAGTCAGGGGGATTAGGGTCTTCTGATCATTGTCTGCTGCACTCATTCCAACCAATGAGGTATTAGGGTCTTCTAATCATTTTCTGGTGCACTCATTCCAATGTGACAACCCTAGTTGCCACGGCCGCGAGGCCAGCGCCAGGTGTGGCACTGCCGGTCGGCAAATTGGGATGGATTAAGACAATTCTTGTCGTCCTACCCATGGGGACTGCTTTGTTTCTCGTCTCTAAGGTACCTACTGGAGCGGGTCATCAACACCTGCCTCCTCTTGTAGGAAGCACCAGCTGATCAACGACCAGTACGCAAGACTGGTGATCTCTTGTTACAACGCACCTATGATGTCCCTGGTATCGTACGTGTCATCAGATGGCCCGTACGCCCGTTTGTCCAACTCTATTATAAAAAAGGAAACACAAAACCACTTCACTCGTATTCCAATAATCCGAATAAACGTATAAAAATATCGTCAGACACGTATTGCATTGACAGAGTGTGATGAACCGAATGCACACTTTTTTCTCTCGCTCTGCAACGTTTTGGCTGTTTAGATCGGTGGCTACGCTTGTTTGCAGCCTTTGTTCACGGACTACTAGTTTTACAAACAAAGGTGATTGATTGATTAGTAAATGTTTGTGAATAGTTTGAGGTTTAAAGTGTAGCTGGTTGGGTAGTTACAGACGCCAAACATGTTGTATGTATGCCCTTTAAAGGGAGGGCTGCATTTATTCAGCGATTGTACCCAAATACTGATGTTATAACGACGTCAGCCATGTTGGTATACTTATTCCATTCGACATATTTTAATTCTTAAGTACCTGCCGACTGTATACCACTCATTCGCCCCCGCTTCCTCCGCTTTATATTTGCGCGACGGCAAATTGCAGCTGCAAACGATTCAATTAAATCCAATTTTCTGAACGGAAGCGCAATATTTTTCCTGTTCAAATATCGTAACTTTATTAAAAAGCTGCTGCTGCAACCGATAAACGTCGTACTGCTGGGCACGTGTCAACCCCCACAGAGAAATATTCGGGAGGTCTAGAGAATACTTTACCACGCTGCTTCAAGAGGATCTGTGGAGTTAGTGGCCAACCAAGGGTTGAATGTTAACCTAACTATTGTTTTCACCATTGAAAACCACCGGGACCGACGGATTAACGGAGGGAACTCCGAAGCATCGTAGCTATGAATTTTGGACTACCGGTCATCCATCCACAAACCGACTGGACCCGTCGTTGCTTAACTCCACTTGCTTGCTTAAAGCCACTCGACGCAACTTTATTAATTTGACAAAAACATTCCTGGATAAAATAATCTGTTTTTAATTAAATTGAAATATACAACAACCACAATAATAATAGAAGCACAGAGCACATAATGATCAAGAAGGGTATATCGTTGATCGACGGGCCCGTTGGCAATCGGTAGTGACCTTGCCTGTTGCGCCAGGGGTCGTGGATTCGAATCCCAGTCAGGACAAACATTCTTTTGACGAACACTTGTGTTTGTTTTGTGTCTGGATGCTAATATTATCTATATAAGTACTCGTAGGCATTATTTAAAGTCAGTCTCTGACACCCATAGTACAGGCTCTGCCTAGTTTGGGATCAGGTGACAGTGTGTGAGAATGTCCATGATATTTATCATTATACTGTGATAATAGGTTCTTTTTAACATTGTTGAGTGCTGTGATTATACAAGTGGGCATCCCTACAATCATCGGCGTGTTGGAAAATCTCATAACACGCGCCTCATATTATCCAATGTAAGGTTATTAAAGAAAAAAATCAATAATATAGCCATGCTAATTTTTTTGAGATCAAGACCACTAAACTAGAAGTAGTAACTAGTAAACTATTCGAGCAAACCAATGCAATGTGGCGGGTAACTTAAGTTTGCGTTTTGGATGGAACCCAGTCCAACTCCTCAACCGGGTAAGTTTAACCGGAAATTCTCAGAAAATCACGTTTTGAAGCTTACGACGACCTTCGAAGTTTACACTGCTTTCCAACGAGCGTACATTGTCCAGCATCTACTCATCGACCTTTGTGGACAAAGGTTTCTCCTAAACGACGCAATTACGGCCGATTCCATGCAATTCAGTTCCATCACCATCTTCAACTCTACCTTTTTTTGTATTTCGATTAACATTCGAGCAATTTCCTCCACTGTTATCAATCCTTCGATGTTCATTCTTGCCGATTTCGGCTTCGGCAACTGGTGACTGGCATACCAAGCAAAGGTCCTGTCGCATGTTGAAAACATCGTTTACTTGGTGTTAGTGAATGACCGGATCGTTTGGGTCTAAGTCAGACCCCTTCTATGTAGAGTAATGTTGACTTAATTTTAACATTGGTAACAACAAAAGACACGTTAGAAAAACCCTTTCAGTCGACGTCACGTCGTATAAACGTGGCCTGCATGGCCCTTAGCGAAGGTGTCTTGGGCGACAGTCGATTGAGACTTTCAATGGTTCCCCGATGCGTCTCGGCGCCGGGCCATTGTCACCGATATCTTCGTACGACACAAAGGACTTCTCGGGTGACATGCTGTCAGGTTTTGATAACCAGGTAGTGTAAGCTGTACGTGAGACTCACGTACTCGTCTCTTACTCGAGCGGTCCGGGTTCAAACCCAAGCGGCACGCAACAATTACTTTTCTAAGGTATGTGCGATTTAAGAAATTAAATGTCACTTGCTGTAACGTTGAAGGACACACCGTGAGGAAACCTGCATGCCTGAGAGTTCTTCATAATGTTCTCGAAGGCATGTGAAGACTGACAATCCACACTTGAGCAGCGTGATGGACTAAGGCCCGGTTGTTTTCAATGGTGGAAACAGTCGTTAAGCCTTGTCGAAGACCTTCGGGTGGCTTGAGAACATTCGACACTGGGTTGGCCACTGACCCCTCCACCAATCCGCATTAGAGCAGCGTGGTGGAGTATACTCTAGACATCCCGCAGCAGTGTCTGTGGGGGAGACTCGTGCCCAGCAGTGGGACGTCTATGGGTCGCAGCGATCATAAATGTAACACTGATATACACCTATGGCGCTCTTAGATCAACGCATTCTGTGACCGACTAGGAACGAAACACGTAATTACTAGCTGTTCTACTATTAATTTATATTATATTAATCACAATTCCAAAAAGATCATCTTAACTTATTTCTCGCTAAGATCTCTTATCAACTGATGTTCTCTAGCATCCGTGTTCCAATATCATCAATCTTGCTTAGTCTGTCACAGTTGTAATGGCCGACAGCGGACAGGTAGTAGTTTTATATTGTATAATCCATAAAAATACCGAGATACAGATTAAGCTTACGTTTCAGCAAGCTGAACAGACTAAACATTCTACATACGCCTTGCTGAAAGTCTAGTTTCTTACGGTTAGCTTCCGTGACTACATAAATTATTGCGAAGACCACAGTCTATGTTATTTGCTTTAATGGACGGCGATGCAAACAGTAGTAAATACGTTAACGCAAATAAACTCTCAAACCGCATTTGCCCTGCGACCAATTCTGTTTCGTTAGCGCCGCGCGCCGCACGAGATTATTTAAATGCGGTACTGTCAGTCAAAAGCCTCATTTGCATGCGAATGGCAGAGATTATTCGCGTATTGGAGGCTGTGATTATGACGAATGATGTCGTTAATTGAGGAGCGAGCTCTGTGATTTTCGATGCGTCGCGGTGATTACCTGCCTTTTGACAGTGGTGGTGTTCGACGATTGATGTTCGAGCGACGAATAGTGCGTGTATTAGCGATTGGAATGGTGGGAAGTGGTAGAATTGCAGTTTTTTCGTAATCAACATTTATCGATAAATTAATTTAATTGATAATTTAATTGTAAGCTGACGTAAACGATTTCAGAGATTACAACTTAGTTTTCTCAATAAGCATTTACATTAAAGTACCTATATAGTTACGAGCATATAGATTAGACACAAACATTTATGTATATCACCAATCGGTAGGCAGTGAGTAGATTACTCCAGTTTTCACCAGTTATTCCCATGTATTAATGAAATCATTGGCATACATCGACAGACACCGAACTGTTTTTTCACAGCTACTAGGAATTCAATGCAGGATTCGGGCAAAGTATTCTTTGCAATTTTTTTTCGTATTCTTCAACCCGATTGTCGGAAGTTACACGCCGCTCGACGACCGATATCTAGTTATCTGTGAATGATTGTTTACTTAGCGATTACCGAGCAAATTTTTCACAGCTACTATGGATTCAATGCAGGATTCGGGCAAAGTATTGTACTTTTCTGTGTTCCAGAAACTATCCTTTGCAATTTTTTTTGTCTTCTTCAACCCGATTGTCGGAAGTTACACGCCGCTCGACGACCGATATCTATTTATCTGTGAATGATTATTTACTTTATAGATTACCGAGCAAATTTTTCACAGCTACTAGGGATTCAATGCAGGATTCGGGCAAAGTATTGTACTTTTCTGTGTTCCAGAAACTATCCTTTGCAATTTTTTTTGTCTTCTTCAATCCGATTGTCGGAAGTTACACGCCGCTCGACGACCGATATCTAGTTATCTGTGAATGATTATTTACTTTAGCGATTAGTGTCAGTCAGGCGCGGCCTCGGCGCCGTGGTGTAATCAGCGCGGGCGTCGCGGTCATCTATTGTCAGCTACCTCGGTACAGCACAAAGAGATTTTTTGTACGTAGATGTAACATATTATTATTTGTAACGTATTACTTTAACGCAACCGGTAGCCTCACGTAATAAAGACACTATGTTCATGTCATTTCTGACACAACTACGAGTCTCGTTCAAGATCGGACCAATGCTACTCTTGAGGAGATTGCCGTGTAGAAAACTACAACCTTACTTGGGGTAGCCGATGACAACACAAGGTAATATTATATTTGTGTCAGACAACATGTCTGTAGTTGTCAAGTGCGGACATTATTTACGTGTAGAATGTTTTTGAAGTAAAACTTCTTTTCGCACGCTTGACTTGGAGAGTAAGCTGGTGAACGCTTGACGAGAGCGTTACGGAAATAGGATTGGGCTGGGCGACCGGAAGTTGAGAGGGAGATATATGATAGTGAAGATAGTAAGAGAGATTTACGTTCGTATATCTAAGTAACAGTGCAGGCCCCTTGTCTGTATGTCACACTGTAGGAGCAAGAGGAAGCAGTGCACGGGCAAATTTTCTTTCACTATTCCTCTAATAGTCATTGAACGAAATATACATGTGCATACATGTACATGGAGCAAAAGAAGTGTTACTACAGTTTTTTTAAAATATTAAATTCGTTTATCAATGGCCTGATAATTTTTTTTTATCTATATGAACAAGATACAAAGGATTTAAATATAGTGGAATAAGACGGAGTCCAGGAGACCAATTTACTAAATTGAATAACCTACTTGCTACTCGTAGATTAGATTACCTACATATATTGTACATATCTAATATTTTTAATATTTCCTTCTAATATTATTTTTTCTTATCTAATATTGAGTCTTGTTCAAAGTCAGTCACAGTTGTCACGGGCGGCAGCGGATGGGTGGTGCTGCAAGCTCGTTTGCTATATTATTTGGCCTCTCATTCGAAAAATACTAGGTTCTGATATCGGACACAAAGAATTACATGTATGTAGATTTGAGAGTAGATAAATAAAAAATGTTATGACGTTCATTAAGCGTAGGTATACAAAATACCATATCGCTGCGACCCATTGACGTCCCACTGCTGGGCACGGGTCTCCCCCACAGACGCGCTGCGGGAGGTCTAGAGCATACTCCACCACGCACTTAATGAAAAATAAATGAATCTGAATCTGAATCAGAGTTATTATCAGCTTACTTCGTGCATCAACCTTTCTCACCCTTTCGCTTGATGAGAAAACAAAATTTTAGCAGTTTTTTTTTCATTGGTAAGCAAATAATAATGTGGCGAGACGGCGCGGATGCTCCAGCGATAGCGATCAGACGCGGTCTCGGGTTATCGCCGAGTTATCGTATCGCACTATCGCTGTCGTCAGCCGCTCGCTCGTCTTGTTGCCTATCAGATAGATCAGCACCTGATGACCCTTAATTCAGGGAATGAGTTCAGTGGCGCTCTACCACCGCGTTAAAAAGACAATAGGATAGAGTAGAAGACAATAGGATCATCATTGTATAGCGTCCATAACCACATGACTCGGGTCGATATAAGTTATAGGTAAGCAACGATGGGTCCGGTCGATGTTTCCGCTAGTGGCAAACATTTTATGGGCGTTACCGTGCTTCAGATGGAACGTTAAGCCGTAGGTCCCGGTTGTTTTCAGTGGTAAAAATAATCATAAAGCCTTGTCAAAGATCTTCGAGTGGCTTAAGAACATTGGACACTGCGTTGGCCATTTAACTCTCCACCAATTCGAATTGGAACAGCGTGGAGTACGCTCTCTCCCCCGCTGAGTCTGGGGAGGACCCGTGCCCAGCAGCGGAACGTCTGGGCAGTGGCTACTTCTAATGTACACACATCAACTGCGGTCACGCCCGGAGTATTACGTGTATTAATTGTTTTGAAGAATGTGTTGGTTTTGAAGCTACTGGTAACAACCAGTTACAATTCTCTAAGGACTGATAGTAAAAATTGGTTAGTGTTAGAAACACTTCAGTTGGTATTTGTTTGTAAGAGTCTCGCTCACAGATACACCGAAACTCTAAAGAATATAATAATGAATTATTAATTCAGAATTGTTGACTTAGAATACATTATTTACATAAGCCTAGTTACTTTACTTGGTACCATTATTGGCGGTACTGTCACGGGACGCTCTCTGTAAATTATGTCTTGAATCTACGACGTACGTTTGATTATGTTACTAACAAGAAATTCTGTTGGCTCAAAGTTTACTGATAAAATTATTCTCGCAAAACAAACCCAATTTGAAATAGTTCGTTGAATGTCAAAGTTTTACGGTGGTTCACATAGAATTGATAGATTCAGTGGAGCTGTAGCTGATATTGAGTGTAATGGAGTAAATAATTGTATAATCAGTCACTGTTGACCATAGAATTAGGTCAGGCCTATTGTTTTGCTCAACTGCTTGCTCAATATCTGCACCGCAGTTATAAGATTAAACGGCATAGAATAATAATTGTAAGTAATAACAGAGATCCCAGTAGCGGAAATTCTGACTCTCACTCAAGTAGTTCCGGACTCCAATCCCAGAAAATGGCACCAAATACTTTCATAGCACACTTGCATTTTGAGAAGTCTACCTATTTATGGTATCCTTACCAATCTGCAAGGTGAACTGTACTCAAAATTGGACAAAGGAAAGTCTTGGATTCAATGGCTTGGCTATACCACTTATTTTTATCGAGACTCTACTTTCGATTCCAAAAAATACTACTTAACTGATCAATAGGATTCTAGGATCATTCTAGGCCCCATTATGAGCCGGATCTTATACCCTTAACATGGAGAAGTCATCCCCCATTACATTAGGATTTGAGTCGAATTAATTAAATGTATATAGCAAATCTTTCTGTGCTACTGAATATCATAAACAGCATAAATATGGATATTATTGCTGCGACCGGTAAATGCTTTGATCATGAAGAATAGACAAACCTCTATCGGTTTTGCACCGAAAATAACTCCGTAATGACAAAACGATAAAGGCGTCTCCGAACATTATTATGTCAAACAGCTAGCCGTTGCCGCTTGATCAGAGCGTTCCATGAGACGCCAGTGGCCAGTATATACTCGTACTAATATTGTAAATATGTAAGTAACTCTGTCTGTTTGTCTGTCGGTTTTTGACGCTTAAAACGGCGAACCGATTTGCATGAATTTTGTTACAGACATAGATGGGACGCAGGAATCGAATATAAGATAGTTATTATAACATAAATATGTTCCACAGGGATACTTTTTGACTCTTTCCCTCTTCGATTTAAATAATTCCTCGAATTCGCCTAGAGCCTATGCGAGACAATTAAAAATATTCTTTTACAATATTCCCTCCCGATGCAAGAAAATATATCAAATATATCAGAGATACCATACCAAATAACTTATTGAAACTGACTTTATTAGTGCTTTATTATTAGTTGTCGTCGGTGTCAAAGTACTGTCGACTCCAGAAAACAAGATGGAGGAGAGTAAACACCGTCGGTCGCCGCGGAGCTCTACCTACTTCGGAACGATAGTGTCGTTTTACTTTTCAAGAACAATTCAATTTTTAATTACTGATTCGTTCTCGTTTTACAACGGTGTTACGTTACGGTACCTGGAGGCATTTTGTATCAGAAAGCTCCGATGAGTCCTATGATTTTAAAATAAGTGACAACCAGGAACAATTAATTTTGATGCATTTTGTGTCAGAAAACACCAATGAGTCCTATGATTTTAAAATAAGTAACAACCAGGAACAATTAATTTTGGTCAGAAGGATCCAGTGAGTCCTATGATTTTAAAATAAGTGACAACCAAGAGGAATTAATTTTGATGCATTTTGCATCAGAATGCGCCAATGAGTCCCATGATTTTAAAATAGGTGACAACCAAGAACTAGCAAAGATGGCGGTGTCTCGGTGGTGGGTTAGTTTCGTTATCTGCGGATCCCACAGGTGGGCGCCTTCTTGCCGCATTCATATTAACGTTCAACGCACTGCACTGGTTAAATATCTCGCTCACAACACTATAATACCAGCTGAATATTCCATTACATGCAACATATTTCAGCGTACGATACACGGAACTGAATAATTTACAAGAGGCTCGGCTCGGGACGGCCTTTCGTAGCCTCCGTGAATTAACAGAGACAATCTCTGATGACGGTTGAGCGGAGCGACTCTTTTATACTATGACGGTTGATTCGACTTTAGGTCAAGGTCGTAGTATACGCCTCTCGGCTAGTGACCGCTTGTCGCACCGCGTCACTTTCATATATATTATTAACTGGCTTATGTTGTACACTTTTAGACCTTATTAATTACTAAAACCTCGTGTCTTTTCGCTGCTGTTTCCATCACATCCACAAACCGTCCGCGCCCATCGTTGCTTAACTCTTTCGATCACATTGAATCGACGCGAGCCATTGGGCTCTATGGATGCTACCGTGTGTCTTTTAATTTACTTTATTTGTGTTTCAATAAGCACGCGAGACCTGAGTAGATTCGGAATTGTTATTAATGGTGATGATAATGTTGCACAAACGAATGCAGTAATAAATTTTGCGCGCGCATTTTGTGTACGTAGAACCAAAATAATTATAGAGGTACGGTAAGAGCGGGCTGTCCAAATGGACAATGTCAAATGACATTGACAGAAGTGGCATGTTAAATGTATGAAAACATTGCATATGCATCCGAACATCTGCATATATCAAAATAAACCCTCAATTAATGCATACAAAACAATGTGCACGTGCATCCACCACCACACTCATGGCAATTCGAGAATCTTAAAATGAAACATGTATACGAGCTGAATATTAAATGCTGATTCTTAAAAACTTACTGGTTGTTCAGAATAAGAATTAAGTAAGACAAAGGTACAATAAAATACGAATACTATTTATATCCCAAAAATTCAAGAAGGTAAAACCACAAACGGTAGTGGCCAGGTGGTATTTTTATTTAGGAGTGGTTATTATATTATTTAATGTATTGTATGAGGGGTAACTCAGGCAAGTAATATTAGTACAAGTGATTCGTATTCCGTTGAGAGGTCTCGAGTCTCGACTCGACCTCTCCACGGAAGGTCCTTTGCTAGTTGGAGTGCGACCGAGTGCGCGCTGCAGATATTGACTGTATGTTATCCTACTGGTTGAGTGGTCGTTAGCGCGACTGCTAGCGATGTCCTGGGTTCGATACCCGGGTCGAGCAAAGTTGTCTGTACCTATTTGTGTGCCCGGTGTTTGGAAATAGCTACCTATTTCATTGCATTGCATAATTGTTGAAAAGTTGGTTTATTACACACCTGTGCCACAAATTATCGCCGGCAGTGGAACAGATGTTCTAGTCAGAACAAAGCGTTTCATTTGTAGCGTATTTGGCTGTCTAAATTTTTGTCCGAAAAACCTCTGAAAACTACACATAAATAACTTAGTTTTAATGTTTTAATCACAGAAGCGACAAAGTTGATTTCTTTTTGGAAAAATATAAAATATAAAAATAGTAACATAAAAAAATAAAATGTTTCTTTATGCTTAATTCACAGAGAAGATTTGTGTTTGTCAGGCACATTTCGAGGTAAGAATTTGTGTGAAATTTTAGCTAGCAGCGAAGAAGTGTCAAGTTTACTTTTAGTAAAAATGTAGCTAACAGAAATATCGCGACAAAGAAACATCAACGGTAATCCATTCTTATATTCTGTGAATTACAAATTCCAATGCAATCGATTTGCTTTTATTTTGATAATAATATTCAAATGTACTCAATTTATTATTTCAGTTAGTTTTACTATCTGCTTTAAAAATATATTTTTTAAGAAAGTGCTCACCATCGAGGAGAGCAAAAAAGGCCGAGGACGACCCCCAATGACCTAGTTGAGACCATTAAAAACGACCTAAAAACTATTAATGTGACCGAACCGAAGAGACAACCCACAACCGTACGGTGTGGCGCCGAAGTACTAGGAGGGCTGACCCCAAATGAAACTGGGAAAAAGCCATTGAGAAGAAGAAGAAGAAATACATTTAAAAAAAATTACATAGATTTCACATTAAGTAGTTTCATCGTCTAAAAATGCAGAACCAAGCCAGATACGTCACAATTTTCGATGAATGTGGTCCTTTGGGTTTTCTGTTTTATGTATCTGCCTTTCAGTTCGGGGAAATACAGGCGTGTTTATAATAAGATACCTACTTATATTCTTCATTTATAATACTTTGGACACTATTTTCATTAAAGCACTCATGTGCACGCCCGAAAATATAAAAATACTAGCAGTACCCGCGACTCTGTCCGCGTAGTAATCGGGTTTTAAATTGCAAAGAACACGGCACGAAATACAAAAGATAAATAGTGTAGTTCCAAAATAGAAACTGGATGTAAAGTACAAATCCTTACTAAAATTTCAATGAGAAAGTGTGCTTGTTGGCTTTTACTCCTTCTCCTCCTCAACGAAATGATGGATCAATGTGATTTTTTGGATAGGTATACTATACGGCCTGAGAGTGACTTAAGGTACTTTTTATCCCGGAAAATCTCGTAAAATTGACAAAAAAAAATTTGTTTGATTTTGAATCGATAATTAAGTATCGATCAATGTGCCCGGTATATGGCAATAGGCTTACCACCCATTACATGGGACCCATACATAAATGTTGATAAGAGGGGAAATAAAGTTTACACTTCGGGGAAATACAGGCGAGATGTTATGTTATGTTATGCATAAGTTTTTACTTTACAACAATCCGCGACTAAGGTGTATGATGGTGTATGCTTTCATGCCTAAAGCACCTCCCTCCCTCCCACATAAGAACATGCGCATCGATATGTACGACTGGCGGATATCGTTCATGAATACGAAAAATTATATACGCCACACAGCTTCAGAAGAACTAATATAACGCCCAGATTGAAACCGACAAACTTTATCTCAGTCATTGCTTAGCGCAAAAGTGGTTTTGGTCATTATGTATTTGATACTTTCTACGGTATTACAAACTTCCATATTACATTTATATGGGCAATAAAAGTCTTAGTCAATACCGGAGAATAAGGAGCAACCCATCTATTGTCCACAGTAACTTGATGGCCACGCATCCTTACTGCAGCTATATGTTACTCGAAAATCACGCTGAGAATGAGTTTCAGCAGCACGTAATAGCATTAATCAGTATTTAATTATTTTATTTATTATTAATCAGCATTTAATCGTAGCGTCCATAGCCCAGTGGCTCGCTTCGATTCAATGTGATCGAAAGTGTTAAGCAATGACGGGCGCGGTCGGTTTGTGGATAGGTGACCGCTAGTGGCAAAAATTTCATGGGCGCTACCGTGCTTCGGAGGGCACGTAAAGCCGTCGGTCCCGGTTGTTTTCAATGCTGGAAACAGTCGTTAAGCCTTGTCGAAGACCTTCGGGTGGCTTGAGAACATTCGACACTGGGTTGGCCACAAACCCCTCCACCAATCCGCATTGGAGCAGCGTGGTGGAGTATGCTCTAGCTAGACCTCCCGCAGAAGTGTCTGTGGGAGAGACCCGTGCCCAGCAGTGGGACGTCTATATGGGTCGCAGCGACGAATCGTAGCTCACGCTCTTCCTCTGTCTCTTGAGACCTTTGAAGTATCTTTCTTTTAGCATCTCTAGAATTTTGAGAAAGGCTTGTTTGTTTTCGTGAAGGCATATTTGCTTTCTAAGAGCTTAATTAAAACTGAAAAGAATGTCGGAATATACAAATTCAACTTATTTTAGTTTCCAAACAGGTATCAGTCGAGTAAAATTTGGTGTGTATCACATGAAATATTCAGTTATCGACAAAATCGTAAGGAAAAATCAAAATGCCATCTAGTGAAAATTAGTGAATAGTTTGGTGGTTGAAAATACTTTCTTCGGGTTTTATGCACTATATGAGATTGGTAAATTTATTTTATGAGACTTACTAACTAATTAATTAAAAATACTAACATTTTTTATCAATCAGTTGATAGGTTTTCATTTTTACGTGAGGACTGTATAGAATCCGTGCAAACCTTACTCATTACATAACTCCTTTTTTTACCATTTCTAGGGTGAAAATTAGTAAATGCTGAATTTGTTTTGGAGAAAATAATATCTTCATCTAATTATAATCAAATACGATACGAAAATACCTACGATTACTCCGAGAGCGTGTTTTGTAAAATTGAAAATATTTACATTATTTCGTGTTTTTTTTCTTTTCTTTACATTAAACAAAAAAACTGGTATACGCGTATTCTTTTAATTTTTGTAAAAAATATTTGTTGCAAATTTGAAATGAATTAGTTGAGATTTAAAAAAAAATCCATACAAACTTTCGATCTATATCCCATGGGAACCTCTTTTTTTTCTGGGAATAAAAATAGCCTATATGTTAACCAGGACTATGAGTAATAACTTTACCAAGTTACATCCTAATCCATTCACGGGTTTTCTTGTGATGCCCGGACAGACAGACAGACAGACAATATTTTCAAAAATCACATTTCTGAGTTCTAAAGCGTTATTATAATGCCCCTGAATTGAAATTTTTAAAAAAAATTCAATGTACAGAAAAAGTTGCTCTTCAGATTTATTATAGTATAGATTCAATTGAAATTCTTTTCTTCGTCTGTAACCTACGAGTATAATAGGATTAAGATCACAATTTTCAGATGTTCTTTTATTATCAACAACAATTTTATTACATGGTTCAACGTCACGATTAATTAAGTCATTACATATCTTATCTACCGGCGGTCTTCAATGAATGGCGATTCTATTGGAAATAAACCGACAAGAAATTTCGTTTTTTTCGAAACAACATATAATTTTGTAGCTCAATAATATATAATATGCTTACGTTTGTTTTGGAGCCCGAGGTACTTGGCACACTACTACACTACTTTACACTACTACAACATTAAAAATGAGTAGGTAAATCAGTCAATGCTTATCAATACTTGCTATATATTATATGGACTCAAAACGAGGCAAATATCTGCAAAGTTAAAAGACTGGTCTATTTAGCTTAAATGCTAACATGGGTCCAACTGGTAGAATATGGTAGAAAATGTGTAGGCGTTAATCGATTTTTAAGACGTTATCACGTCAAAAAAACAGTACTACGATTTGTGTATTGAACGTTACTTGAGCGTGTATATTTTACAATCAATATCGTGCAGCTCCAATAGAATTTAGAGGCAAACGCGATTTAAAATCCAATCGCTACTAAAGTAATAAAGCAATCGGGACCAATTCATCCGATATCCTTAGAAAATGTTACCAATCAAGTATTTATTGTGATATTCTGTGTCTATTTACGTAGCTGAATGATACTTATTATTATCGTTATCACAAATTCAAAATGCGAGGAAGATATACTCTTATTTCACTTGAGCTAATGGGTTGATTATAAAGGAGCGTGGGTTACTGGAAATTATCCTGTACGGGTTGTAGAGGATAATATATAAACCATCGTGTATATATTATTATAATCGGCTACAGTTTAATATTCGAACATGTGATGTTATCAATACTAAACTAGAATAATAGTGAACAGGCCTGCCACGAATATCACACTGAAGCTCTTTGTATACTGTGACGGAAGTGACATAGTGACGTAACGATGACGATGACAGTAACTGAGCCTCGGATCGTTCGTTAGTCTATCCATAGATTTATTACTAGAATAGAGTAATAAATGTGAATAAATCTATGAGTCTATCACAAAATCGTATGCGAGAATCCGAATATGGTGTCGAAGTTTATGATTTTACGTTTCGTTGTTGTTGTTTTAAATTTTTGTAAATAAAAATATCTATTATTACAGTTTCTGACACCCATAGTACAGGCTCTGTTTAGTTTGGAGTTAGATGCGAGAAACGAGCTTTTTTATAATTTTATTGGTACTGGGAAACAGGTCAAATAAATAGTAGACAAGGGTTTCAGAAGCTTTCAATCTTGGCTTCATGATGGACTTACTAACGATTGAAAAGACATGTAATTAACACCGTTAGAAACTATTTTTACCTACATGAAGTGTTGTATAAGATTACATAAGTCAGGATTTACGGATTATTCTGTGTCAGACTTTTATTACCATCCCTTTCAACAAATTAGGGCGATTTCTTTTATTCTAGTGATAGTAGTAGTACCTACCAGGTAGTACCTACAATACAAACTAGGATAGATCCTATATTACCCAGATTAACACGAGTAGTTTCTGTGTGTTATTCGATGCTGTAAAGTGGCGGTGAAACTGCCTCAATCGAACACTAAAAGTTACAATATTTTTGTTTAAGATTTATTTATTCAATCGGAAGCTTGATACCCCGCAGCTCTGCAAGCACTTCAGACAGGGGAAGTGGTTGACGCAGACGGCACGGTATCCAGTCTGTACACTGTAAGCCTTGCTTACATAATATAAGATCACAAAAGTATTATAATATTTCCGGGATGAAAAGTATCTTATGTGCCAAGTATCATCCAAATCCGTTTTTTGTTTTTGCGTGGTTGAGTAACAAACATTCAAACAGACAAACTTTCACATGTATTATTTCGATTATATTGTAATTGAAACAAATGAAAATTGTAAAAAAAACCATCATAATAATTTATGCTTGCCTTCCTCCCTACTCTACAGTGGCAAGTTACAATCCGTTCGACTTTGCATTTGTGTTGGAAATATTTTTTACGCATTATTTAAGTCCGCAATTAATTTTGCGTTCACGCCAAATTGAATTTTGTGTAAATGCAATAAGAGTTCTTAATACTACGTTCACAAAATAAAAAAGTGTTTACGCCGCCTATTTTTTACCTCGTGCTGCGATTTTAAAATAATTGAAGTTCTGTTTGTTTGTCGATCTTCGATGTCGATGAATATTATTGTTACTTGTACGTTTGGGACTTGCTGAAAAGAAAAGTTAAGTCCAGAATTCCAGCTCCTGCCAACGTGGGTGAACTGCGAATCGCCGTAGTTGAGGAATGGCGGAGACTATCCCAGGAGACCATCGATATCATCATTCTCAGTATGCCTAGACGGGTAGAAACTTTAATAAGAGCACGTGGAGGAAATACGCGATATTAATCACCATTTTTCTAATTTAATTAATTGTTATTTTAATATTAATTTTCACTTTTCCCGGTTACATGAAAAGTTTAAAAATGTACAATTTTTCACAAATAACCTTTACTTGCAAAATCTGTTTTTAATGTGATCTCATTTTAAGTAAAACAAATGAAACTTTAAATAACAAAAGAAGTGTAGTAAGTAGATTTTAAAATAAAATCATATTTTTTTAATTATGAACCTTTTTTTTGTGTTCCGCTAATTATGCCGGTGTGTTTACTAAGATATTATTATGTAGTGATTCTTGAGGAACAATTCTCTCAAACCGAATCTAAATTACGAGAGACGTCTACGTCATCGTGCTTCTACGATGCAGGTACGGTAGGTAGTACACGGTGCGGCGGCAATCAATAGGTGGCAGCGGCGACCTCGTTTTGCGAAATGACTGCCTTATGGAGTGGCCTTGGGCGTCGGAGCGGTGATTTGAAGGCGCTTGCAAACCAATTCTCTAAGTACAAGCACAACTCTTTCTTTGTCCGGGTCTAAGTCACAACCAGCACAACTCTTTCTTTGTCGCACTGTTGAACACGGGTCTCCTCTCAGAATGGGAGGGGATAGGCCTTAGACACCTCACTGGCCTAGTGCTGATTGGCAGACTTGACATGCCTTGTATAGGATTTGTATAGAGTTCGTCCGGGGCAGAACATTTTTGTTCTATGGTCACAGTCAGCAGCGGACGGGTTTTCTATTTTATATACACATATAAAAAAATCGCATGGAGGAGTATCACATGCATTTTTCTTATGTGACAGTTCCAGTTCACTTCTACCACGAGCTGCGTAAGAAACGGTGTCAGTAAAATTCATGAATCTGCGGCAACGAACTATAGATTATTGGTATGTATGGTGGAATTAGTAGAGTATACAATTGTAGCAACGCGTCCCGATATCGTTCTTGTCATGCGTTGATTATTTTCGCACGTCTATTTCCTGCGTATTTTCGCCCGTCGTCGACGCGCTTTTCTGACTCAATATCAAAATAGAAACGCTATGCTATTATTATAAAAATGTAGGTATTTGAATGCGCAATTAACTAAATTTCGCAGACGGGAGTCACCGACTGCAATACGCATATTTATTTACCAACTAGTCAACTAGTGGACGCCCGCCAGTTTCGCTCGCGTGGAATTGGACATAACAATAGTTTCGTTTACACCTAGTAATATTATATAGCCTATGTCACTCAGTGAAGATGCAGCATTTTAATGGTGAAAGAATTTTTGAAATCGGTCCAGTAGCTTTTGTGAGAAAACATTACAAACAAATGTTTCCTCTTTATAATATTAGTATCGACTAGTCAACTAGGGGACGCCTGCGGCTTCGCTCGCGTGGTGTTAGTAGGCATTACTGCAGCTTAGTTTATTATTGCATTACTGGACAAACTCTACCCAGCGAAACCCTTCCTTAATATCTATTTTATTTATTTATTTATTTAACATTTATTGCTTTACACATATTTGTAACATACAATTGATACAACATACAATTGATACAACAAACACGTGCACCTTGTTAAGGCATTGCAAGAAAGAAAAGGAGAGAGGCAGACATTTTAATTTGTATTAATATTAACATTTTAATTAATTTAATTTGTTATTGTAATTATATACCTAGGTCAATTTTGTTTAATAAATATGTCATATACCTATGTCATATACTGTTTTATTTATTGATTATTTAACTATTTATTTTTTATTTTTTGTCATGTCCTTGAGGTATTCATCTACGCTGTAATATGCTTTGCAAATTAAGAATTTTTTAAGTAAATTTAAAAACTTAGTATATTTATTTTCGCTTTTTATTAAATCCGGTAGGTTATTGTAGATTGTTATAGACATAGGGTAGGGGCCAGAACTATGTAGTTTTAGTTTAGACGTTGCTGTCTGTAAATTATTATTTTCATAACGACGTTTATAGCGGCGAGGCATATCTTTTACTTGGTAGTATAAGGTCGGATTTTTCTTTACAAATTTGCATAGCTCAAATATGTATATACAAGGTAGGGTTAAGAGTTTTAAGTTACTGAAATGTAATTTGCAACTTTCTCTTGGTTTGATGTTGCAAATAATTCGAACACATTTTTTCTGCTGGATCAGTAGATCGTGTGCACTTGTACTATTTCCCCACAAAATAACACCATAACAGAGCCATGCACTGGCATAGGCGTGGTATGCCGATATTGCCGTTTTTAAATCTGTCGATCGTTTGAGTTCTCTAAGCGCATATATAAATTGAGAAAGTTTCGTTTTTATTTTTTGTATGTGGGCATTCCAATTAATGTTAGAGTCTATTTCAATCCCAAGAAGTGTATGGGTTGGTACGCAATCCAATTTAATACTGTCGAATATAAAGTTAATATGTAATTCTTGTTTTTGTCGCGGTTTGAATTGTATTATTTTCGTTTTATTAAAATTAATTTCCAAATTATGGTCTTCCATCCAATTTTTTATTTTATTTACTATGTCATATCTAGGTACCCTTACACGTGGACCCTAATAAATTATTTTCACATTATGCTTGGAAAAACAATCTTAGCTTCATTTTAGTCAAAACATTCATCCCGTTTGGAAAATAATTCAAAAACGCAGAATTTGTATCACATATCACATATAAGAGTGCTTTCACACGGAAATGAATGTAGTCTAAAACCAAACCCGTAAAGTGTAGGTAATAACTTTACCAAGTTACATCTAAATCCGTCTAACGGTTTTTACATTAATCCAATTATTGTAACATTTAACTGCCTCTAATGGTTTTTACAATAATCCAATTTTAAAGACGGGAGTATTGTAACATTTAACTGCCTGCGGTCTACTCAAATATGATTACCAACAAAAGTTGTCGATTTAAAAAGTGGATAAAAATTTGATGATCGTCATATTCTGAGATTTATTATCACACGGGAATCATTTAAGTTTTATTGTCCACATGAAAGGCCTGTTTACGTGCGTCGCGTTAGTCGCAGGTGGCGGCCGCGCCGGACGGCCTCTGCGGCTCGGGCGGCCTGTTCCCGTAGGCACCTCCGGACGTCTTGATCAATAGATAGATCGATATATTGCGTCGTTAAGTGACGAAGGCAAGCTTTAATTTGACATTTTACAACACAACAAGTAACAAAAAGTGCGTACAAAGTACACATGTCAGAAGTGAAACTTCTTTGGCGAAATATTCAAATATACACAAAAAAAGAATTAATATAAATATTCATTTGAAAGTCTTGTTGTTTTATTACAAACGTTCGCTCTATCTCACTTTCTCTCTATCGCCCATCCTCTTCTTCGTCACGAACGTTGCATGCTGCGTGACGCTTTTCCGTTTCATCGAACGTTGCATGCTGCGTGACGCATTTCCGTTTCATCCGTTACAAATTTTACTCTCATGCGCCTAAAGAAGTTTCACTTCAAAAACTCGCCCAACTGGCGCGTTCGGCTTCAATGCAATGCTGCGGTGCGCTGCGGCTTTGCGTTGCGGCTGTTGCGGCGCGGCGGTGCGATGCGGTCTTGCAATAAAAATATAGACGGTAGTGAAGCGTCAGAAATAATCTCTCTACCGCTTGCTCGCTCCACACTTCTTCAATTTAGTTTCGAGTTGTCTATCATAGCAAGTGTTAAATTAAGTTCCTTGCATACTCCATTTCTAATTCAATCCATCCTAATTGATGCCATACTGACATCCTATTAGTCGCGTCACAGGTCCCATAAAGGATTTAACAAAATTAAATTATAAGAAGCCTAGCCAGATCTGATTCACCCCGTATCCCGAAATTGAATGTGTTGTTCAATCTCTTCAGAGCTTTAAATAAATCAGATAAATAATAAATTAAAGCTAGCTTAGTAACGCATACCAACTAGCTATCGTATGCGATAGCCGCCGCGCGCCAAGAGCCCATTAGAAATTTAACCGAGCATGGCATTGTCTGCAGCATTCTTCGGTCACCCAATAATTGATTCTATTTTTTTAAATAATATAGATATATGGACAAACAGACATACGGGCCATCTGCTGGTAAGTGGTCACCGTTGTCTATGGACACGTGCGACACCGGGGGTATCACAGGTGCGTTGCCTGCCTTGAAGAAAGCGTTTCACACTCTTTTTGAAGCGCTCCATGTCGTAGCTCGAAGGGAAAACCTCAGTCGGAAGCTCATTCCACGGAAGACCAGTTCACCGTAAAAAAGACCGCAAGAAACGCACGGTGGTAGTAGGCCAGGAGTCGATTCGGTGTGGATGAAACTTCAGACCTCGGCGTGTAGTGCGACAGTTGAATGAGGTTGGTGGAATTAAGTTATATGTATCCTATATAGCACGCTCTTACTGTAGGCGTATGTTTATACAGTAAATGTCCAGCGTCGGATTGCGAAGCTGGGCAGCAGTTAAGTGGTGCTTCTATTTCAGGAATATGTAGTGAAATTTCCAGACAACAGGATTTTGTGAAACTGGGTTTAACTGCGCATACAGAGACGAACTCGTGTAGCGCTTTAGCCGCATGAGAAACTGGATATTGTGACGTAAATTGGCTAAATTGGCATCAAACAGGGTTTACTTATAAACTATAAATTAATATAGAGATGAATCTCAATATTGTAGTGTTAAAAGCGTGTTTTAAGATTATTTAACGTGCCATAATTTTTTTACTTACAATGGTAAAATTATCTAGATATTTAAATAGTAATAAAATTTTATAGATTGACTTGATATTTTATTAGATATTGACATATTCATTCATTGTTTTTTTTTGTTTATCTTTGTCGCTCGCTGCTCCAATGCAAATTTGGTGGAAAGATTAGTGGCTATCTACAGTTGACAGTTCTCAAACCATGCAAAGGTATTCGAAGGCAAGTTAGCCTTTCGAAGTACAGGCGTATTAAATTTTACCACTAGCGGTTACCCAT